>OW119931.1:25894851-27094851 GCA_933210815.1 Meta bourneti
AAAATTTTATAAAGACAGATTTGAACCCGGCAAAAGGTAATCACGGCCGCCCCGTTTTACACAAGCACTTTAACCGTTCGATCACCTACTTTGTATAATACATATAGAATACTAACTCGTGAATTTACAGCTTAAGAGAGTGAAAGTATGTGTTTTTTTTCCCTTGAGAATAGTGCCCTTATGAAGAATGAATATGAATATAAAAACAAATAAAGTTGAATTTATAAACCTTAGCTATATAACAAGTTTATTACCAAGATTTTAAAGTATGCGAATTGTATGTAATGACAGGAAAAGTATCAGAATATAGAAGACTCTGGAACTTGTGACAATATGACTAAGGATTTATGTGTAAGTTAATTAAGATAACAGAAGGAGTTAAACACGTAGTCACCGATAGGATACAAGCTTAAGTAAATGAGAAAGCTTTTAAACGCATTGCTATTTAGGAGAATGGTGTTGTTTTTCTGATTGTGAGAAAAGCAAATGAAACTACATCATGCCAATGAATCACATATGACATGCCCGAACTGGAACTTTCTATAGGGGATTTAGCTATGAAATAGTGACGAAGGGATTATCTTAATACTCTAACGTTGGAACTCGGAACATAAGTAATTGAGGCCAACCAATATATGCGAAGATTTTAAGCGTATGAACACTACATGTAAGATAGAATTTATAATACGGAAACCTTTTTTATATTTTAATGAATTTATATACAACATGAGCTTGAAGAAAATGTGAATGTTTAAGGGTGAATGTTTTGTAGGGAAAATTATTATTATTACAATTTGAGGGGAGGACTTTGAGATATGAATAGGACACACAGGCATAACGGTGTATGAAACATTACATTTTTAGGTAAATAAGAAGTAACTAACCAAAAGATTTATAGTATACATATTATAAGCGATGGCAAGGAACCGTATAAGATTGATATTATTAGAAGCCTCTGGAACTTGAGACAATATGACTAAGGCTTGTATATATTACAAATGTGGGAAATTGTTTTATTGATTAGATGCAATCTTAGGCAAATATATTCTACCAAAGGTTTGTGATGGTAAAGTATCAGATTGAAAGTCTAGAAGCCTCTGGAACTTGTAAGAATATGACTAAGGATTGTTTTTGCACGTGTAAGTTATTTAAGATAACAGAAGGAACGGAGTTAAACACTGAGTCACAGATAACGATAGAAACTATTTGATAATAAGAGGATTTTTAAAGCATAGTTGGAGCATCTTGGGTCTTTGAATTACTTTGCATCTTGTTTTGGGGTTTTACTGCCCCTTTTTTTTCTGTTTTTAAATAAATCATGGATTCTAAGGACATTAGACCTGCAAAGAAAATGCGTGCAGACAAAGAACTGTGTTTGCAGAAATATTGTAAAGATTCTTTATGTTATGAGTATGGTAAACTGTTTACGGATCGTGAAGGCTGGGCATATTTTTGTCGATTGGAAAACGAATTAACGTACTTAAAGAAAGAGGAAACTACTATTGAAATTTATGGTAAAAAATGTACTGTGCCTCGGCAACTTGTAGCATACGGAGACGTAGGAATAAGCTATGCCTTTAGCGGATCTTGTATTGCAGCCAAGCCTTGGTCTCCTTTACTATTGGAAATAAAGGCAGAAGTGGAACGAATAATTGGCTCAAGATTTAATTTTGTGTTGGTGAACCGTTATAAAGATGGTAAGGACTGTATAGATGCCCATAAAGACAATGAGAAGGACTTGGATCTTAATGCACCCATAGCGTCTGTTTCATTTGGACAGAAAAGGCAATTTGTGTTTTCTAGAAAGAACTACAATTCTCTAAAAAATTGTTCTGGAAAATGGAAGCTTGCTTGTGATGAAGTATCCAACAAACCAATTTTGGTTTCACAGCTTGCCCCGTGCATTATGCCCTAGAATAAACTTAACGTTTCGTAAAATTCTTGTATAAAGCAGCGATAAACCACTTATGTGCCCCCCCCGAACTAAAACTCAGTGTTGTGCACTAGACGATATTTGGACAACGTTGCAACTGATCTTTGCCTTTCTGAATAGTATTTTTATAAATGCTTATATCTTGTTGGTTTTAAATAAATTTTTTAGCGTGTCTTACCACATATACTGTATTTAGGACTTTTTTATTACATAATTCTATAAATTGTTTTTAAAATGCAAGATCTGAAATGAAATTTTTCTTTGCTATAAAGATTTATGTTTTTAAGTTAGATGTTTTTTACTCAAAAATTAATTATACATTAGATGTTATAGCACATATTTTCAATGCAGAAATTTTGTTTTAAGTATTGTACACACTTAAGTAAGAGTAAACTTTTGAAAACTTTACAAGACCCGTACTATGAACGTACACATTTTGAATAAGTTGTAATTGTATTGAAATCATTTATGCTATAAAATCTAAATTAAATGTTATTTTTTAATTAATCTTTCCATGCATATTTTTTAAATAAATCTTCCTAAATTTTAGTGATTTAATTTTTATTATACAGATTTACAAACTGTTTTTAACGAAATTTTCTTTGATATAAGGATTTATATTTTTAAAAGTTGGATGCTTTTACTCTTAATTATATATTAGATACTATTACACATATTTTTTAATACTGAAGATTTTTAGAAAGCGTTTAACAATTGAAAATATATATACTTTAAATATTATTACAAACATTTAAATGCAATTTGCTTTTTATTTTTAATTTTACAATTAAGACATTTCTTAAAAGTTTGATTCTTAAAGTGTGTTTTATGCACAGTAAAAAATAATTATAAAAACCTGTAAGAGTAAATTTTTTTTTTTGCTTTAATTTGAAACTTTACAAGACCCATACCATGTTTCCTTGCACATTTGAAGCAGTGAAAAATAGAATTAAAAGCCATTTATTTTTGAAGTTCTAAATTAAACGTTCCTCTTTTAATGCTTTTTTTTTTGCAAACCATGCATTTACTAAATATGAACTTCCTTTTATTTGAAACCTTATGCCTATTGTGCAGCTTAAATTGCAGAGCAAAATTCCAATACTGTACGAAACTATAAAGTATTTTACAAGATACTTCATATTATTCTCTTAATTTACATCTAATTCATTACTACGTTAAAATGGATAGCATGTGGGCTTTCTGTTTTAAAAATAATGTGTGCACATCTGTGCTGAAAAGTAAATTAACTTTTGCCTTTTCTTGATATTTAATGCATAATCTAAATATTTACGCACACCGCTGATAGTTTTACACATGAGTAAAATTAAATAATAACTGAAAATTTTAAGTATTAGTGTGAATTTTAAAATGAACAAATATTGAATTAAATATGAATTCTATGTATTCTTAAAACAACTCTGCAAGAAAAAACAGATACACTTCTTAAACAGATTGAAGGAAGTCACATGGAAACAAAGTAAATTAGAACACTTTTTAATAGAAAAAAAAAAAACATTGATTCATATATTTTACAAAACTAATACTTTGTAGTAAAAAAGAACTTATTTTTACATACTTGCATTTTTTAAGAGACACATGTTTACGACGAGCCAATTATTAAATGCCATCACCTCAGCTTTGGGGCAATGCAAATTATTTTTGTGATGACCACATGATAGTTTTTTGGATCTTTTTGTTGCTACTTAGAGCACATAGTGCATCGAATTTGGGACACCCATATTGTTCCAAGTTGATATTTGGTATATTCAATGTATCTAGGTGTTTCTTTTCCACACAACGACCTTTGTAAGCAACTAGGTACTGGGTGGCGCTCTTGGTCTGCTCGTACAATTCTAAAAGCTTAGAGTCTAAACTTTCTAAAGGAGACACACTTTCCCATGCCACGGGACAGAAAGGGAGACCACATATGTAATTTTTTCAACATATCGCACAGTTTTTTTATCTTTTGCACTCAGTTTATACTTATAAGGCGATAAGTTAAAACGAATGCTTGAAGCTACTTACGATTTTTATGGCGATGTATACGTATTTACGTACTAAGAAACCCTCTTGAGTCTGAAATCCGTCAAAATGCACAATTACACAAATATTAAACATTGCTATTGAAATGTGTTAGCTGTTCTTGGAAAAAGAATTGTAAATTAGAGGCACGAAGAACTGCACTATATACACTTACTAAACAGTGAATAACACCATACACTTACTAACCAGTAAAATTAAAATTTATTGTATTCTTATCTTTTGTGAGTAACTATGAGCGCATAAGTGAAGAATGTACTCAGAAAACTTGTACTTGTGATAATGCGCCAAGTAAAATTGTGTGTTGTAATGCAAGATTTTAACGAATGGATATGTTTAAAAAATGTGCATGTGATTTTTCTTTTTACTCTACCACTAGTATCTTAGACAAGTATCAGATTTTTTTTTTTTTTTTTTAAATGACGAAGAGAAACTTTTCAACACAATCTGTACTCTAATTTTACACTTAAGAGTAACAGAGCATAATATAATTTTAAGGAAAATGAGTAATCAGCACGTAAATTTGAAGCCTAAAGTTCCAAACATGTCTATGCTCAATAAACGTCTATCTACGTTTAGAGATTGGCCACGCACAGATGTTGACATTAGGGACCTGGCCAAAAATGGATTGTATTACACGGGTGTCTCGGACGGAGTTAAGTGCTATTGGTGTGGAGGAGGGCTTGAAAATTGGCAAAAGGAGGATGTAGTCAGACACGAACACATAAAGTTTTATCCAAAATGTTTGGTAGCCCAACAAGGACCGATTGTTGACCCTAGACTAAAAGAAACACCCATAGATGAAATTGTACGGGTGTTGGATGAAACAAACAATAATGCCTATGTTTTTATAAAACCTGATGTAAAACTTTACTCCTCATACAACGACAAGGACGAACGACTTTGTAAAATTTGCATGGAATCGGAAATGGATGCTACTTTACAGCCTTGCGGTCATCTGGTGACATGCATGAGATGTACGAAGAGTCTCTCAACGTGTCCTATGTGCCGAACCAAAATTTTACATAAAATTAAAACGTACATTTGTTACTAAATAGTCTATTTATAAGTACATGTAGTAGATGCAATTTCAAGTGATTTATTGAACACAGTGTGGAAGAATTGTAAAAGGGTGGTTTTGAGTTGAATGAAATTAACACTTGTACTACAGCAAAAAAGACTAATAAGGAAGTTTAAGACTTTTCTAAAAATCATAAGACTTTTATCAAGGACTTGTGGAACAAATCTTGTAGGAAAGACCTTTTTACCCCTTATAAATATATTGACTATTTTTATTATTATTTGTTGTTTGTTCATTACATGTTAAACCTATTTACTAAGGAGGAATTTTAAAATGCCTTAAAAAAGGAGTTACTAAATGCTTTAGGAAAAATGTGTAAATGTACTTTAATGCAAGAAAAAGAACGCTTGAAATAAATATTCATCTTGCTATTATTTTTAGTACTTATCAATCATCTTGGTGTATTGTTTATTTTCTAAATTAAGCCTTTCGTACTTTTAAATCTTAAAACAAAAAGAAAGGAAAACTAACCATCTAGAATAGTAAACGCCAAATTAAAAAAAAAAACATTTTTAAAAAATATTTTCTTATAATTTTTTACCTTTGCCTTTTTTTGTTGTTGAATAAACATTGTCATACAAAATTAGTATATTTGTTGTGTAGAATATTTTTTGAAAACACTGAATTGAAGAAAAAAAAATCATTTATTGAAAAAAGAATCAACAGTTTATACATATTTGTAACAACATATCTTACAGGTCTTTTACATACATCTCTCTAACAGTATTGAAAATATCTGTGGTATTCAAATTCTCAAAAACATTTTCCTCCATTATTATGTAATAAAAGTTTAACAGTTTATTGCTCTGTCTTACAAAATTAATAGCAAACTCTTTCCAGTTAACAGCACATAAAGCAAGAGCGAAAAATTCGCAAAAGCGTTCGTCAACGCTCATCGTCATACATTTATGTACAGATTGATTGACAATTTCATTCTTACAGCCTAAACAGTCAAAAAGAATATTTATATTTTTTGACACAATATCCTTTAGGCACTTGCAGAGAGAAGCTATGACTTCTCTCCAACAATCAGATTTAATGGTATCACTGCAGTAAGGTTTGTAACTTTCACCAGGAAAACATTTTTTGATTTCCAGTTTCACATAATATGGCAACAAATACGTCAAAAGCGATATCTTCAATACATCTAACACATTGCCGTAGATTTCACACAGTTTAAAATACTGATCAGAATTCATAAACACCCAGTTGGGCGAGAACTGAAAAGTATAATTTCTTTTCTGAAATACACGTTGTAAAACTAAGTGCATTTCCCCCACATCAAACACTTTAGAAAGGCAGACTTCTTTTTCTATTTGGCCAATATCTAAACGTAGATAGACGTTTATTGAGCATAGACATGTTTGGAACTTTAGGCTTCAAATTTACGTGCTGATTACTCATTTTCCTTAAAATTATATTATGCTCTGTTACTCTTAAGTGTAAAATTAGAGTACAGATTGTGTTGAAAAGTTTCTCTTCGTCATTTAAAAAAAAAAAAAAAAATCTGATACTTGTCTAAGATACTAGTGGTAGAGTAAAAAGAAAAATCACATGCACATTTTTTAAACATATCCATTCGTTAAAATCTTGCATTACAACACACAATTTTACTTGGCGCATTATCACAAGTACAAGTTTTCTGAGTACATTCTTCACTTATGCGCTCATAGTTACTCACAAAAGATAAGAATACAATAAATTTTAATTTTACTGGTTAGTAAGTGTATGGTGTTATTCACTGTTTAGTAAGTGTATATAGTGCAGTTCTTCGTGCCTCTAATTTACAATTCTTTTTCCAAGAACAGCTAACACATTTCAATAGCAATGTTTAATATTTGTGTAATTGTGCATTTTGACGGATTTCAGACTCAAGAGGGTTTCTTAGTACGTAAATACGTATACATCGCCATAAAAATCGTAAGTAGCTTCAAGCATTCGTTTTAACTTATCGCCTTATAAGTATAAACTGAGTGCAAAAGATAAAAAAACTGTGCGATATGTTGAAAAAATTACATATGTGGTCTCCCTTTCTGTCCCGTGGCATGGGAAAGTGTGTCTCCTTTAGAAAGTTTAGACTCTAAGCTTTTAGAATTGTACGAGCAGACCAAGAGCGCCACCCAGTACCTAGTTGCTTACAAAGGTCGTTGTGTGGAAAAGAAACACCTAGATACATTGAATATACCAAATATCAACTTGGAACAATATGGGTGTCCCAAATTCGATGCACTATGTGCTCTAAGTAGCAACAAAAAGATCCAAAAAACTATCATGTGGTCATCACAAAAATAATTTGCATTGCCCCAAAGCTGAGGTGATGGCATTTAATAATTGGCTCGTCGTAAACATGTGTCTCTTAAAAAATGCAAGTATGTAAAAATAAGTTCTTTTTTACTACAAAGTATTAGTTTTGTAAAATATATGAATCAATGTTTTTTTTTTTTCTATTAAAAAGTGTTCTAATTTACTTTGTTTCCATGTGACTTCCTTCAATCTGTTTAAGAAGTGTATCTGTTTTTTCTTGCAGAGTTGTTTTAAGAATACATAGAATTCATATTTAATTCAATATTTGTTCATTTTAAAATTCACACTAATACTTAAAATTTTCAGTTATTATTTAATTTTACTCATGTGTAAAACTATCAGCGGTGTGCGTAAATATTTAGATTATGCATTAAATATCAAGAAAAGGCAAAAGTTAATTTACTTTTCAGCACAGATGTGCACACATTATTTTTAAAACAGAAAGCCCACATGCTATCCATTTTAACGTAGTAATGAATTAGATGTAAATTAAGAGAATAATATGAAGTATCTTGTAAAATACTTTATAGTTTCGTACAGTATTGGAATTTTGCTCTGCAATTTAAGCTGCACAATAGGCATAAGGTTTCAAATAAAAGGAAGTTCATATTTAGTAAATGCATGGTTTGCAAAAAAAAAAGCATTAAAAGAGGAACGTTTAATTTAGAACTTCAAAAATAAATGGCTTTTAATTCTATTTTTCACTGCTTCAAATGTGCAAGGAAACATGGTATGGGTCTTGTAAAGTTTCAAATTAAAGCAAAAAAAAAAAATTTACTCTTACAGGTTTTTATAATTATTTTTTACTGTGCATAAAACACACTTTAAGAATCAAACTTTTAAGAAATGTCTTAATTGTAAAATTAAAAATAAAAAGCAAATTGCATTTAAATGTTTGTAATAATATTTAAAGTATATATATTTTCAATTGTTAAACGCTTTCTAAAAATCTTCAGTATTAAAAAATATGTGTAATAGTATCTAATATATAATTAAGAGTAAAAGCATCCAACTTTTAAAAATATAAATCCTTATATCAAAGAAAATTTCGTTAAAAACAGTTTGTAAATCTGTATAATAAAAATTAAATCACTAAAATTTAGGAAGATTTATTTAAAAAATATGCATGGAAAGATTAATTAAAAAATAACATTTAATTTAGATTTTATAGCATAAATGATTTCAATACAATTACAACTTATTCAAAATGTGTACGTTCATAGTACGGGTCTTGTAAAGTTTTCAAAAGTTTACTCTTACTTAAGTGTGTACAATACTTAAAACAAAATTTCTGCATTGAAAATATGTGCTATAACATCTAATGTATAATTAATTTTTGAGTAAAAAACATCTAACTTAAAAACATAAATCTTTATAGCAAAGAAAAATTTCATTTCAGATCTTGCATTTTAAAAACAATTTATAGAATTATGTAATAAAAAAGTCCTAAATACAGTATATGTGGTAAGACACGCTAAAAAATTTATTTAAAACCAACAAGATATAAGCATTTATAAAAATACTATTCAGAAAGGCAAAGATCAGTTGCAACGTTGTCCAAATATCGTCTAGTGCACAACACTGAGTTTTAGTTCGGGGGGGGGCACATAAGTGGTTTATCGCTGCTTTATACAAGAATTTTACGAAACGTTAAGTTTATTCTAGGGCATAATGCACGGGGCAAGCTGTGAAACCAAAATTGGTTTGTTGGATACTTCATCACAAGCAAGCTTCCATTTTCCAGAACAATTTTTTAGAGAATTGTAGTTCTTTCTAGAAAACACAAATTGCCTTTTCTGTCCAAATGAAACAGACGCTATGGGTGCATTAAGATCCAAGTCCTTCTCATTGTCTTTATGGGCATCTATACAGTCCTTACCATCTTTATAACGGTTCACCAACACAAAATTAAATCTTGAGCCAATTATTCGTTCCACTTCTGCCTTTATTTCCAATAGTAAAGGAGACCAAGGCTTGGCTGCAATACAAGATCCGCTAAAGGCATAGCTTATTCCTACGTCTCCGTATGCTACAAGTTGCCGAGGCACAGTACATTTTTTACCATAAATTTCAATAGTAGTTTCCTCTTTCTTTAAGTACGTTAATTCGTTTTCCAATCGACAAAAATATGCCCAGCCTTCACGATCCGTAAACAGTTTACCATACTCATAACATAAAGAATCTTTACAATATTTCTGCAAACACAGTTCTTTGTCTGCACGCATTTTCTTTGCAGGTCTAATGTCCTTAGAATCCATGATTTATTTAAAAACAGAAAAAAAAGGGGCAGTAAAACCCCAAAACAAGATGCAAAGTAATTCAAAGACCCAAGATGCTCCAACTATGCTTTAAAAATCCTCTTATTATCAAATAGTTTCTATCGTTATCTGTGACTCAGTGTTTAACTCCGTTCCTTCTGTTATCTTAAATAACTTACACGTGCAAAAACAATCCTTAGTCATATTCTTACAAGTTCCAGAGGCTTCTAGACTTTCAATCTGATACTTTACCATCACAAACCTTTGGTAGAATATATTTGCCTAAGATTGCATCTAATCAATAAAACAATTTCCCACATTTGTAATATATACAAGCCTTAGTCATATTGTCTCAAGTTCCAGAGGCTTCTAATAATATCAATCTTATACGGTTCCTTGCCATCGCTTATAATATGTATACTATAAATCTTTTGGTTAGTTACTTCTTATTTACCTAAAAATGTAATGTTTCATACACCGTTATGCCTGTGTGTCCTATTCATATCTCAAAGTCCTCCCCTCAAATTGTAATAATAATAATTTTCCCTACAAAACATTCACCCTTAAACATTCACATTTTCTTCAAGCTCATGTTGTATATAAATTCATTAAAATATAAAAAAGGTTTCCGTATTATAAATTCTATCTTACATGTAGTGTTCATACGCTTAAAATCTTCGCATATATTGGTTGGCCTCAATTACTTATGTTCCGAGTTCCAACGTTAGAGTATTAAGATAATCCCTTCGTCACTATTTCATAGCTAAATCCCCTATAGAAAGTTCCAGTTCGGGCATGTCATATGTGATTCATTGGCATGATGTAGTTTCATTTGCTTTTCTCACAATCAGAAAAACAACACCATTCTCCTAAATAGCAATGCGTTTAAAAGCTTTCTCATTTACTTAAGCTTGTATCCTATCGGTGACTACGTGTTTAACTCCTTCTGTTATCTTAATTAACTTACACATAAATCCTTAGTCATATTGTCACAAGTTCCAGAGTCTTCTATATTCTGATACTTTTCCTGTCATTACATACAATTCGCATACTTTAAAATCTTGGTAATAAACTTGTTATATAGCTAAGGTTTATAAATTCAACTTTATTTGTTTTTATATTCATATTCATTCTTCATAAGGGCACTATTCTCAAGGGAAAAAAAACACATACTTTCACTCTCTTAAGCTGTAAATTCACGAGTTAGTATTCTATATGTATTATACAAAGTAGGTGATCGAACGGTTAAAGTGCTTGTGTAAAACGGGGCGGCCGTGATTACCTTTTGCCGGGTTCAAATCTGTCTTTATAAAATTTTCTTAAAAAAAATTCTCCAGTTAATTCTAAAGTATCAAGCTACAAGTCTAGAGCTAGAAAATAAATCTTTTAAAACTAATTGTTACTTCTTCCACCACCAGATGGCTGTACCACAATTGTTCAAACCATTTTCTAAAAATAGCACATTCCCAGAATGAATGACAAAAATAAGAAAGTTCCTTAGATTAACTTCTTTTAAAATCACTAGATGGCATCACCAGTCCAACACACTTACAACTAATTGGAAAATAAAAAATCATCAAATAAAACCAAGTCCCATAACGCATACCTAGTACTAAGAAAAAGCAAACACTACATTAATTCACCACCCATAGTTAACTCTCTTACAGCCTAACGGATAGCGCGCTTGACTTCGGATCCTATGGTCCTCGGTTCGAATCCACGAAATTGCTTTTTAATTAAAAATAATAGGGTTTCGAATATCTCCACCAGATGGCACTACGCGAGTGATTCATCACCATGGCAACGAAACGACGCCATCTTGAAACAACTCAACGCCTGCACGATGACAAAAAAAAATTCCCAAGTCCAAAATGTAAACAAACCATACGTCACTTCCGCTTTTCGATGACGTCACGCTGTGATGTCACTTGGCCCCGCCCACTTCGGGTCACGTGGTATGACGTCACTTCCGCCTCTGATACAACCCTGCATACTACTGGCGTCTATTTATCAACTTATACAAGACTAGTTTAAAAGCTGTTTGTTTTGTCCGACGCCTTCTATTCCAGTAATATATGCTAAAAGAATTAAGGAAACATGATAAATTCTAATAGAATATGGCCACTTTAAGTGGTCAATATTTTTTGCTCCACCACTTCATACTAAACCGGCGTTGTAAAGGAACTTTGTAAAGGCTATTGACTAGTTTGACACAGGTTTCTTTCACTTAAAGGAAACATTTCTAAAATTAACTGATGCAAAACTCAAAGGAAGAATCTTTGTTGGTCTTCAGATAAGAAAACTACCGAGTGATTCTGTTTTTACAGGAAAGCTAAGCGGCAGCAAGGACTTTTACAATCATTTCTACTAAAACTAACAGATCATTTAAGAGCTCCTAAAGAACTATAAAACCTTTTGTGAACCAAAGTCCTTAAAATACATTTCATGGATTCTCATCTGAATTTATTTCCTGACCACCGAGGAGCAATCAACGATGAACAAGGAGAATGGTTCCGTCAAGTTATCCCAACCCTATGAAGACTCAACTCTATCAAGGTAGGGGTAATCCCAAATTGATAAATGATTAATGCCGATTTTCAATAGGACATCAGGGACCGCGGTAGCCCAGTTGGAAGAGTAACGGATTGGCAACCGGGGGTGGTTGCGAGTTCGAATCAAACCAAAGACCGTCGTGTACAAAGGGGCTGGTATCATGGTCTCAAATGTCCTCACGTTGGCGTGGAGTGGAAATTTGTACGGTGAGTGCCAGCTCAGGTGTTGCCTCGTCATCTGATCGTGGTTCAAAATGACGTGGTGTTGTCCTCGATCTTTCCCTTTGGGATTGATCCCGGACCGTCGCCAATAGTCCGTTGTGTTGCTCCAGTGTGACGTCAGTTAAAATACCTACCTACCTTCAGTAGGACATCACGGCACGTAAGAGAAAAAATGAACTATGTGTATGGTTTAGATTTGTATATTCATTTAGTTTCGATTTTAAGCATATTATATTATTTTTTAAATTATAATGATGGGCACTTGACTCCTTTGGACACATCAAGACTTAACCCTTTTGTCCTGACACGGAAGATATATGAAGATACACGAATACTTATCTCCTTGAGTGACAATTGGAACAATTCAGTTTTATGCAACAAATTGTTCACCACTTGTCATTCAGTGTGTCATTTAAACTGCTAACGAAAGTGCTGATGTCAGCAGTTTATAATAACTGTTATCATCACTTAGCAACTAACGGTTATCGTCCAACAACAGCACCGCACGCAAATTTTCGAAAGTTAAAATTGTACACTGAATATTACTGAAGAAATATTATTTATAAACACTAAACTGTAAAAGAAAGAATTCTTTTAGGTTGGGGTAGACTATTGATCGTTCTAATAATTTGGGTATTGAATTGATTTTTCAAATAACTTGCCTAAAAATTAATTGAAAAATAATATTTTTATCAGTATTTTTGAGGGTAAGCGAATATTTTTCTCACCAAGTAGGCTGGAACAATTGTTTTTTTATGCAACAAAATTAATTGTTCATTAATTATTGTCGTTTAGTGTACTGATCGTTCTGACAATTTGGGCATTGAATTGATTTTTCAAATAACTTTCCCAAAAAACTATTGAAAAATAATATTTTTATCAGTATTTTTGAGGGTACGCGAATATTTTTCTCACCAAGTAGGCTGGAACAATTGTTTTTTTTATGCAACAAAATTAATTGTTCATTAGTTATTGCCGTTCAGTATACTGATCATTCTGACAATTTGGGCATTAAATTGATTTTTCAAATAACTTTTACTTAAAAAATTAATTGAAAAATAATATTTTTATCAGTATTTATTGAGGGTACGCGAATATTTTTCTCACCAAGTAGGCTGGAACAATTGCTTTTTTATGCAACAAAATCAATTGTTCATCAGTTATTGTCGTTTAGTGTGTCGGTTGCACTGCTAACGAAACTATTGATGACAGCAGTTTATAATAGCCGTTATCGCTACTTAGCGCTAACCGTTATCGTCCAACAGTTGGGTGCACGCAAGAGAGAGAGCGCGGCCCTAACAATCAGAGCGGGGAGGCTCGAGCGGATGCGCACCTGTTGCCCCGTTATCGCGTCCATCGACAGGTGCCCGGACGACGTGCTCGGTTTGGACAAGCGACTCGGGGCGTCAACGATCTCCGCCACTTGTTCTGGACCATTAACGACACGCACCCCCCGGGCGCCCATTCATTCGAAGGGTCAAAGAAATTCACCACAGACGCTTTTCTCGTCTAAATTCTAAGTAGCAATGAACAAAATCGAGTACTTCTAAGAACCGAATACTTAGTATTCGAGTCATTTCATAATCGAATAAGTATTCCGATACATATACAAAAAGAAACGACTGATCGATAGAAAGAATCAGCCAACTGCGATAGAAGACTACTGTATAAAAATAAGATTTTCCGATTTTCCCAGCCTTGTGGGCGGGCCCCTGTAGCCCGGTTGGAAGAGTAACGGATTAGCAACCGGAGGGTTGCGAGTTCGAATCCAACCAAAGACCGTCGTGTACAAAGGGGGCTGGTGCATGTTACATCTGTCGTAGCCTCAAATGTCCTCACGGTGGCGTGGTGTGAAAGTTTGGAGTGAGGTGCCAGCTCAGGTGTTGCCTTGTCATCTGACCGTGGTTCAAAATTACATGGTGTTGTCCTTGATCTTTCCCTTTGGGATTGTTCCCAGACCATCGCCAATAGCCTATTGTGTTGCTCCAGTGTGACGTTAATCAAAATACCTACCTACCCATCCTTGTGGGGTCCGTTGTGGCTCAGTGGGAATGCACACTGCCCTAGCAACCTCCGAGTTGTAGGCGGCGCAGGTTCGATTCCTGTCAGGTGCTTTCCTCCCTGGTTGTATTTATCACTTCTGTATCAGTAAAACTTCCATTGTGTGTTTGTCTATTACAGTATGCGCTCTTTAATCCGGCACGTCCGGGACCACGGCCGTGCCGGATTATCAAACGTCAATGTAATTTTAACGTGAATACCAAAGAAAAATTAATACAGTACAATGATATTTAAAACAGGTTGTAAATAAGCTGCTCTATGGCAAGAAAAAATACACATGAGCGTTACTGTTTAAAAAAATCTCTGATATCACGTTACATCCGTGATTCGGATCTCTTCAAAAAATCATTATGGATTATACACAAATTTATGAGTTCTGTAGAGTTATAGTTTTTGTCGGATTCGGCAAATTTTATAAATGTATTTAATGCATCAGAAGCCTGTTTCCAAGCTTCATTTGCCATAGCTCCTTCATCCAATTCCACCTCTCCTGAACCTGGGCTTCTTGTGGGCTCACAACACTTTGTATAATCTATTCGTCAATCAGTTCTACCACTGGCACACTTTTGTCGATTTTAATCCAGTCTATAACTTCCTCACCGGGTACATCTGTGAAAGGATTGTTTGGCACAGCTTCTACCAAATCTAGCACCATATTTTGACCATTACTGGTAACATTTGGATCTTGATCCGCATCTTCATAATTAGGCCAAAGTTTGTGCCACCACTGCTGTAGAATCACTTCATTCACCTGATTCCACTCTAAGGCAATTGCGAAAATTACATCTTTGACATTAAATGGAAGTCTTACACACAGTCAGAGTTCAAAAGGCCTTGCACAAAAGATCTATAAAAACACTTGAAATTTTGAATCACTCCTTGATCCATCGGCTGAATCAAGGGAGTGACATTTGGTAGTAGGTAATCTGCAAAAATATTGCCGGAAACCAAATCAGAAGCAGAAGGATGAGCAGTACAGTTGTCTAACGAAAGCGTTCCACGTTTCTTGAAGTTTTCCTTTACTTGTGGTACAAAATGATGGAAAAACCAGTCCTTAAATCTGCTGTCATCCATGCATTGCTCAGCGCATCATAATGCACAGGCAAGTTTAAGACTCCTTTTAAAGTTCTATGTTTTTTATATTTACCAATCAAGACAGGTGTCAGTTGACGGTCGCCAGAAGCATTGCACACAACGAAATAGTCAATCTGTCTTTATTTTTCTTGAATCCCTTAGCACATTTTTCATCCCCACCTGCCAGAGTAGAGGTTGGCAAACAACGCCATAAAAGGTCGGTTTCATCGGAATTGTAAACTTGACAAAGGGTTAATTCCCACCGTACAAGGCTGCTAAAAGTGTTCTTATATTCTTCATGGGCTGATCTGCTCTCTCCAGTCACATCCAGTCTCCGAATTTCGTGTCGAATTTTAAATTTCTGAAGCCAACCAACGAAAAATACACAAGCATATTCAGATCACGATGAAACTGTTTTGCTTTTTCGATGATCATAGGCCCAGTCACAGGTTTTTCCTGATCTTTTCGCGCTAAACAGTGTCCAAGGCACTATCAAGAATTTCAAGTTTAGGTTTCTTCAATGTGTGTCTTGATTCCGTATTTTTTGCTGTTACACCTTGAGCAGCAAACTTAAGTACTTTTTGTTTTTTATATCAAATTGTCGAAGAACCAATATTGAAATCATGCATTATGACGTTTCTGTTTTTTCCTTTTTCCAGACGATTAAGTATCTAGTTTTTGCTGTATAGTGAGTGACATGCTTACGCTTATTAGTTTTATTAGCACTTGAAGAACTCGTTTTGGGCTTCGAGAACATTTTACAGTACAGTACACTGTATGTACACAGTTGTAATATTGTGCAAACGTGATATGTAATCCGCTAGAAAACAGGAAACACTGTACTGAAATGAAATCTTAGTCACGATAAACACTGAGCGAACTAAAAACACGGGCAGCACAGTGGCGTGACATGGCGGTCAAGGTCAACAAACGGCCGATTCCATCCGAAAAAATCCGAACGCGAGCGGCTCGATCGGTGCCGGATTATACGAGAATGTGCCGAATCGAAGAATGCCGGATTAAAGAGGGCCGACTGTACTTTATGTCTTGTGTCTGGCGTATCATGGCCAAATATGGCCCTTGCGCCATAAAACCCCCCAAACCAACCCAGCCTTGTGGCTAGTGCGCTGGAATTGTGACAATGGATCAAAGTTCGAATCCACTGTCAGAGGAAACCAATGAATCCCGTATTGTTTCTCTCCCAATCCGTAATGTTAAATGAACATTATTAAAAAATTCAATGACTTTTTGACTGTTTTCAAACATATCGTTTTACCTGTGTAATAAACTAAACGAATCTACACTCATTCAATTGATTTCAGTGTTTTCGATACATAATTTTCGTCTACTTGTCCAATCAATTCAAACGGTCATCAAGCATAAAAATTAATTCTTTCCTTGCTTTAAAAATCAATCAAATTGCTATAATACTAAATGAGTATTTCGTTTTAGGGTGTAGCAGGACCGCTCCATCCATGGTGCACCAGGGTATTGCAAAGTGGTTAACAAATATTTCTTTGTTGTGCCATGATGCAATTGACCAGTCATTAGAAAAAAAATTTTTTGACTATTTTCAGAACTATCCACGATAGTCAATGGACTTGATAGAACTTGGGTTTGCATCGATAAAACTAATTTCAGCATTTATTCTATTAACTTCAAGAACATTTCGGGGGATGCCTAAATCCCCTTTGATTAAGTCCCTCACCAATAAGTAATATTGGATTTTTCAGTAAAATACCTATCATGTTTATTCAAATATAAACTCCTCCTGGTCAAGTATAAATCCTCTTGGTGGTTGTCTCCCGATGTGGTATCTCTCAATACCAAAACTGGCCAGATTTTGATGGACGAGATATCTTATTATTAAAAAACTGACCAGATCTTGATCTCGTCATCATAAAGACATCGGCAATATCTTTCAGCATCTGTATTCGACACCTTAACAGGTGTATTCCACAAAACTTCAGACTTTGACTACCATGTCAGATTTAAGCAATTAACTCTTTCTAATAATAATTTTAATTAATAATTTTTTCATTTAATTAATTCTGAGGCCAGGTGAATACCTTGGGTGGATAACAACTTCTTAATTCATTTCCACAGTTCTTGTCGAAATTGCGAAATGCTTTATTTCACGGTGCGGCTTTCGATAACTTCTGTGGTTTATTTGATTGCTATTGCCTGTAGAATTGAAAAAAATATTGGCCAATCTTTTGGTCGGTTATAAAATCTTTTATTTAAAATGAAATAATGGACTCTCCATAGCTTAATACGATAAATTAAAAACACATCCAGATGCAGATTTGAGCATAGGTACGAGAAGGAAGCTTAGTTTCTTGGTGAATATGCCTTTGAACATTAGGGGTCTCGGTATTTATGGTATGCTTGGCAACGAAGATTTATCGTCAAGGAGCGATTTATCGTTAGCGAGCGAGGTAGATCGGTTGATTCAATTTATTTTCATTTTAATATTTAGTGCTTTCAACTTTCCCGCTCAATTTTGATTTTATCTTTAATCGGAATTGGTATTCTGATTTGGAAAAACGATAAAGTTGCAAGAACAGAGTTCGTCAGTTCAACGTTCGGCGTTATGTAAATATGCAGTTCTAATAAATTTCTTGTTTGTCTTTGTAGTTTTGAATTCCAGTGTAGCTTCTACATGCATTACTTCGCAATACAGTTGACTTTAGAAATTTGTAGAACACTTGAGTCCTTACATATAAACAAAAGAGGACAATATCGTTTCGTAGCTTGCCATCCTTTGACGACTTTCTGAATCCAATAGACTGTTCGGAAGACCTGTTTTTCTTCGATACTACCTTCAATCTCTTCAATTGAGAACGATATATCTCAAAACGAATGATTCCGATCAATGGCTGGAGCTTATTGTAGAACATTCTTTTCAATATCCATCTTTTGCAGCGCATCTTGGGGCAGACGCCATTTTTCTTTGGAAGGAACTGAGAAAGTGGTCGACGTGACCACGGTACTGATGTAATTCTTCAGAGAGGGATGAGAACTCTGATTTCACAACCAATAACCTTATTCAATTGCCCTTCTGCTTAGAGCTAAAAGATGGGGTGATAAAAAGATAAACTTAAACATTATTTTGAGCACGTATGAAATTTCTATACTTAAGTTATCAAAAATTTGATTTGAACAAAATCAATCTGTTGATAAAAATTGTTGAAATTGTTTCCTGTGAACCAGAGGTAGCTTGTCTAAGATAAGACATTTTCCTTCAACTGAAGTCCTCAGGGGTACATCTCCCTTAGATGTGTACGGGCTTTACGAACCCAAGGTACCCTAGTAATCTTTCCTTTTCCCATGGGGTTTACTGTTTTTAGTAAACACGGGTGTTGCTTATCCGGGATATCCAAGCTATCTTTTTCTGTTTTTAACCCATTATTCTATATCCCAATCCCTCTTTTTTCCCCTTTTACGACATTTTGTACTTGAAGTCTGTTTTGTGTTTGGTGCAGCTTAGCCAAATATGGCCCCTTGCTCCATAAAACCATATAACAACCAACTAATCTTCAACTCGAAACGAAAAGAAACTGCTAGACTGAAATTAAAGGATTTTAAATAACTGCCCCTATGAATTCCACTTTTTATTAGAATTGTGTATACTGTTTATCGAAAATCGGGGACTGAACACCAATTGATATTTTCAAATCCACGAAAATTTAACTTTTCTTTTGTTTCTGTCCTTTCTGTAACTTCGTACCACTGTCTTAGGATGTAAATGAGACTTGGGAGGGGTTAATCCTGATCCTGGCTTACCTCAGTTCTTTTTGTTCCGAGTTATTACACACAATTCATTTCTCAGCAATATACTCCAAAGTGGTTCAATGTGCCGTTTCAATAGCGGATCACAAACCGAAATGGGAATCCAAGCCTCATATCTGCATCCCATTCCATCGCAGTGGCTCAGTAGGTTTCTTCAATAAGTTGTAGGCGACGCAGGTTCGAGATTCCTTCCTAGGTGCATTTCTCTCTCCTGAGCTTTCCTTTTGTGTATGTCCATTTCATTGACGTTATTTGGCACAGCTTAGCCAAATAACGCTCCTGCGCCATAAAATCTCAATCCAACCAACTATCCTATTCTAAGTTGGTATGAATTGTTTTCAACGTTTTCCAAAGCGTTCAATGATTTTAATATCTCAGCATGTCAATATTTGTATTTATAAATCTCAGGCTTGCTAGGGCTTTCGTAATCGCCCGTCTAAAAACTTAAACTATCTTCGAACCATTCGTTCGGTAACTCCACTATTATGTGCATCACAAAACTTTTCTGTTGCTTGAACGGCGAATTTTCCGTAGCAAAAATAAGAAAATAACAGCTCGAAAATATACCTTATTTTCAGTCATCTTTAAACAGGTTTAATTGAAGTACATTGTACGAAGCAGTACATAGAAGTATAAGCTTTCAGATTATGTAAAAATGTCTTGTAAATTAGAAATGTTGGTTGCATTTAGAAACAAAACAGTATAACTCTGCAGAAATTCGACATTACTTTTACGGCCTACCCAATAAAATAACTTTATTTTAAATAAAATTTGTATGGAGTAAAGAAATTATTATTCTTAGAAACTTAACATTAAATACATTAACCTAAATTAACAGTTTCACTAAAAGAAATTTAAAGCGCAGCTTATTTCGATTCGATCGGGATATAAATATTCGGAGTATCGTATGGCTAGAAACCAGATACGCAAGTCTGTATCTCATTAAAATTGAATTAAAAATACTTTGTTTAGTCAATAGTAAATCATCCATATCATAACGCCAAAAAATGTACTCGCATCTTAAGATTGCTTCATAAAAATAGTTTCAAGATTGCTTCATAAGATTGCTTCATAAGATTGCTTCATTGCGTTTCCCTTTGATAGTTTTTTGGAAAGATACATTCTGTGGCAAAAGTCACTTGAGAAATCAGTCATGAAGGGGCCATTAAAAGTGTCCCAGATGGAAATATCTAGATTTTAAACATAAGTTTCGAACAGCTACAAAGAAAAGTAATACACCATTGTAATAGCCTGAAAGCTCTACTTAATTTAAAACAAAAGCAATCTTAAAACTGTGTTCTTTCATGATTTTACTCCGATTTAACCAAGCCCACTTTAAAAGAGTCACTTGTGAATTCGAAATATTTTACAGCTAAATACGCGTCGATTCTTGAATTGAAAAAGCCCAGAAACCCTTCTCTTCTTATGGTAGCATTTCTTAAACAAGCTCTACTTAATTTAAAACAAAAGCACAATCTTAAAATTGTATTCTTTTATGATTTCATTCTGCGATTTAAACAAGCTCACATTAAAAGAGTCAATTGTGAATTCGAAATCTTTTAGTAAGAGCTAAATACGCGTCGATTCTTGAATTGAAAAAGCCCAGAAACCTACCTTCTTATGGTAGCATTCATAAACTAGAATTTCTCGTCTTTTCTTCATAAAATACTCCACAATCCCCAGAAGTCTCGAGGCTTTCTTCATTACCGTTACGGTCACTAAGGACGGGTAGACAGGTTTTCGGACCAGAAGGGGGGGGCGAAGTGTGGTTTCCCTAATTCGATTGTCTCAGGTCTGCGCACGCGACGCAGCATGCCCCCAAGAACGATCTGGCAACACGCGACTAGTACAGGGTTGATCAAGAGAACTGATTGCTTTCGACCCAGATCTCGAACTGATAATTCGACTCGTTTCCATCCGCTACTGAAAGTCTTCGAAACGAAAGGGGTAGAACAGAACATGTTCAGAGAGGGAAGGGACGTTTCCGGATACACCTCGAAATATTCTTATTGCAAAAATAAATGCACAAGTTAGGTAAATTGATGTAAATCGAAGTTTCAGCAAGTCCATAATTAGAAAAAGCGTGGGCAGATTTGAAATTAGTCAAACACATTTGCATACGAAATGCTCACTTAGTATTCTGTAACTAACAATCTTGGTTTATCTTCGTGTCGAAGACTGCCTTGCTGTGTCCAGCCTCTGGTCAAAAACCTGTACCAAACTGTCACCAGTTCTGAGCAAGGGATAATTTGTTCTTTCCATTTGGATCTTCAATAGGGCAGTTTTGGCTCGACGAGATATCTCGTCCTTATTAAACTGACCTGATCTTGGACGAGATATCTCGTCCAAACACTTGGAGGACTAAAACAAGCGAGGAATCCATCTGCAATATTCTACTTCTCTGCACTACCCCTATGTCATAGGGAAAGCAGGAGTCTAGTCAGGAAAGAGGGATGTGACTATGGGACACTGAGAAGTGTTTCTCTTGTGGGTGGTAGAAGCAGACAAATATACGGAAGGAGCAGATAAGAAAGAGAAGTCGGTTGGATACTCCACGCCCGTCGTTTGTTCTGAGGCTCTTTGTGAAATAGTCTCATTTATTGTAATTTTCTGTTTTAGCGTTTATTCAATAAACGATTTGTCTGAAGTATTTTTTTCCTTTGCCAACTGGGCGGCGGTAGAGTCCAGTTGGTCTCGTGGCCTCAAATATCCTAACGTTGGGGAAGTGGATCTCTCCAAACTTCCACACTACAGCAACGTGAGGAGATTTGTGTCCAAGACAGATTTAGCGCGCACCAACCTCCGTGTACACGACGGTCTTTGGTTGGACCTAGTTTCGAACTCTCAACCCCCTGGTTGCTAATCCACTACTCTTCCAACCGGGCTAACGCGGTCCTCGAATGCTATGATAGTATTGTAATTTATAATGAGCGATATATGTTGCTAACGGAAGATTTGTTGGATTTTTACGGCGATCATATTTATTAAAAATTGAAAGACCCACTTCCGTAAACTTTAATTCCCGGCAAGAATCTTGAGAGTTCAAATCCAACCAAAGACCGTCGTGTACAAGAAAGGGGCTGGTGCACGTTAAATCTGTCGTGGCCTCAAATCTCCTCACGCTGGTGTGGTAGTTTGGAGAGTTGGGTGCCAGCTGAGGTGGGACCTCGTCATCTGACCGTGGTTGAAAATAACGTGTCGTTGGTCTCGGATCTTTCCCTTCGGGTTTGATCCCGAATCGTCGCAAGTAGCCCGTTGTGTTGCTCTAGTGCGTCGTTAATTAAAATACCTACCTATCCGGGCAAGAATCACGTGCTGATATTTCTATCGTCATAAAACGAGATGTTTCCTTGGCTACAGTTCTTCCATGGATGTATTTCTCTCTTCTGTGTCAGTAAAACTTTCATTGTGTGTGTCTATTACTTGATATTGTGTCTTGTATCTGGCGCAGCATGGCCAAACATGGCACTTGCGCCATACAGCCCCAAAAACCAAACAAACTAACCTTGGCTACAGTTGCGAAAAAAAAATAGAACCACCCTCCTTTATTCCCATATCGTTCACAGCTGAGCAAATTCGATCTCGGCACCCACAATTGCGAAGAAAAAATAGAATCACTCTCCTTTATTCCCATATCGTTCACTTGTGTTGCTCCAGTGTGACGTTAATTGAAAATACCAATACCAATACCCATATCGGGCCGCGGTGGCCCGGTTGGAAGAGCAACGGACTAGCAACCGAAGGGTTGCGAGTTCAAATCCAGCCAAACACCGCCGTGTACAAAGGGGGCTGGTGCACGTTAAATCTGTCGTGGCCTCAAATGTCCTCACGTTGGCGTGGTGTGGAAGTTTGGAGAGTGGGGTGCCAGCTCAGGTGTTGCCTCGTCATCTGACCGTGGTTCAAAATTACGTGGTGTTGTCCTCGTATCTTTCCCTTTGGGATTGATCCCGGACCGTCACCAATAGCCCATTGTGTTGCTCCAGTGTGACGTTAATTGAAATTCCCCCCCCCCAATACCCATATCGTTCACAGCAGAGCAAATTCGATCTCGGCACCCGCAGTTGCGAGGAAAAATCGAACCACCCTCCTTTATTCCCATATCGTTCACAGCTGAGCAAATTCGATCTCGGCACCCGCAGTTCCGAGGAAAAATAGAACCACCCTCCTTTATTCCTATATCGTTCACAGCTGAGCAAATTCGATCTCGGCACCCACAGTTGCGAAGAAAAAATAGAACCACCCTCCTTTATTCCCATATCGTTCACAGCTGAGCAAATTCGATCTCGGCACCCGCAGTTCCGAGGAAAAATAGAACCACCCTCCTTTATTCCTATATCGTTCACAGCTGAGCAAATTCGATCTCGGCACCCGCAGTTGCGAGGAAAAATCGAACCACCCTCCTTTATTCCCATATCGTTCACAGCTGAGCAAATTCGATCTCGGCACCCACAGTTGCGAAGAAAAAATAGAACCACCCTCCTTTATTCCCATATCGTTCACAGCTGAGCAAATTCGATCTCGGCACCCGCAGTTGCGAGGAAAAATCGAACCACCCTCCTTTACTTCCATATCGTTCACAGCAGAACAAATTCGATCTCGGCACCCCCAGTTGTGAAGAAAAAATAGAACCACCCTCCTTTATTCCCATATCGTTCACAGCAGAGCAAATTCGATCTCGGCACCCGCAGTTGCGAGGATAAAATCGAACCACCCTCCTTTATTCCCATATCGTTCACCGTAGAGCAAATTCGATCTCTGCACCCCAGTTGTGAATGTCACACTACCGATTCCAGTTACTATCCCATTATGAAAAGTGGAATTGTATCTCGACCTCCAAAATTCCGCCCACTGATGGTGTAAGAATGATGATTAGTTTTGATCACATCTCGGTCTCTAGTGACGGAGTCGAGGTGCTCTGCGTAATGAGCGGGGTGCGCCGACAGAAGACAGTGCCGTGTGGGTAGTCGGTGCCGTCGGCTGCAGCGAGTGGGTCGCACGGCACGCGCCTTTCCCACGCAACAACTTCTGCCGTAGTTACCAAGCTGCTCACTCGGGAACGAACTGCTGCATGTTACTGCTGGCCTGTTCTTTGAAGAGGCCATAAATCGTGGTACTGATGTCGTCATTTGCGAGAAGGGCAATTTCTTTCCTCTTAAATATGACAACCGATACGCTATGAGGCGAAGCTAGGCTTTTTGGAACTATTTTGATACTACTGTGATTTTATAGCTTATATCTTATTGTGATTTTCTTGAGAATGACATTCTCAAGAAAATCACAAATGAAGAAATTATCGAAAAGTTTGTCATATCAAGTGCACAGAGAAAAGCTTCTGATAAAATCTTATAAATAGTACATAAATCCCTGTGCTTAAAAAAATTATTTTCTGGTCATACTATAGATTTGTTCAACCTAAGTAGTATACGGGCCCGTATAGTGGACGGAAGTGACGTCATACCACGTGACCGGAAGTGGGCGGTGCCAAGTGACGTCACACCACGTGACCGGAAGTGGGCGTGTCCGAATGATGTGACGTATTGTTTGTTTACATTTTGGACTTGGAATTTTTTTTTGTCATCGACTTCGTGCAGGCGTTGAGCTGTTTCAAGATGGCGTCGTTTCGTTGGAGTGGTGTTGCCATGGTGATGAATCACTCGTAGTGCCATCTGGTGGAGAAATTAGAAACCCTATTATTTTTAATTAAAAAGGAATTTCTTGGATTCGAACCGAGGACCGCGCTATCCGTTAGGCTGTAAGAGAGTTAACTTAAAACGGTGAATTAATGTAGTGTTGGATTTTTTCTCTCTTTTGGACTTGTATTTTTTCTTAGTATTAGGAATGGGTTATATTTTTAGAAAATGGTTTGAATAATTGCATAGGGGTTTTAATAAATGCTTTTACAAAATGACTTATGGCGCCATCTAGTGGTTTTAAAAGTAATTAATCTAAGGAACGAATTGATTTCTTAATGCTTTTACTTTATTCATCACGCGTGACGTCAGTGTGTTTGCGTTTGGGACTTGGATTTTTTTTTCCTTCTGAGATTTCGATGTGACATCACGATTATGTCCATCGAGCAAGTCTGAACTTGAAAAAGTCTACTCACAATTCTTTATGTTATGAGTATGGTAAATTGTTTACAGATCGTGAAGGCTAGGCATATTTCCGTCAATTGGAAAACGAATTAACGTATTAAAAAAAGACGAAATTTAGAAATTTTAGGACAAAAATATACTGTGCCTTGTAAACTTGTAGCATACGAAGACGAAGGAATAAGCTATACTTTTAGCGGGTCTTCTATTGCAGCCAAGCCTTGATCTCCTAAAGTATTGGAAATAAAGGGAGAAATGGAGCGAATAATTGGTGCAAGATTTAATTTTGAGTTGGTGAAGCGTTATAAAGATGGTAAGGACTGCATAGTTGCCCATAAAAACAACGAGAAGGACTTGGAACTTTATGCACCCATAGCGTCTGTTTCATTTGGACAGAAAAGGCAATTTGTGTTTTCTAGAAAGAACTACAATTCTTTAAAAATTGTTCTGGAAAATGGAAGCTTGCTTGAGATGAAGTATCCAACAAACCAATTTTGGTTTCACAGCTTGCCCCGTGGGAATGCATTATGCCCTAGAATAAACTTAACGTTTCGTAAAATTCTTGTATAAAGCAGCGATAAACCACTTATGTGCCCCCGAACTAGAACTCAGTGTCGTACACTAGACGATATTTGGACAACGTTGCAATTGATCTTTGCCTTTCAGAATAATATTTTTATAAATGCTTACATCTCGTTTTTAAATAAATTTTTAGCGTGTCTTACCACATATACTGTATTTTAGATTATTTGGTTTTTTTATTACATGGTTTCATAAATTTTCTTTTAAAATGCAAGATCTGAAATGAAATTTTTCTTTGCTATATAGATTTATGTTTTTTTTAAGTTAGATGTTTTTACTCAAAAATTAATTATACATTAGATGCTATAACACCTATTTTATAGCAGAAATTTTGTTTTAAATAATATACACTTAAGTAAGAGTAAAATTTTTGAAACTTTACAAGACAAATACTATGAATATGTTTTCTTGTACATTTGAAGAAGTTATAATAGTATAAAAAAACCATTTATTCTATAAATCTAAATTAAATGTTATTTTTTAATTAATCTTTCCTTGCATATTATTTTTACTTTGAATAAATCTTCATAAATTTTAGTGATTTAATTTATATTATATAGATTTACAAACCTGTTTTTGGATGAAATATAAGGATTTAATATTTTAAAAATTAATGTTTTTACTTAAAATTAATTATATATTAAATACTATTACACATATTTTTAATGTTGAAGATTTTTAGAAAACATTTTACAATTGAAACATATACATTAAATATTATGACAAACACTTAAATGCAGATCCATAAGAGAATATTGGAAATCTTTTTAATGCTTACATCTTTTCTATTCTAAATAAACTTTTGCTTGTCTTACCACATACACTGTATTTTGGATTATTTGGTTTTTTTTTATTACATGGTCTTATAAATTTTCTTTTTAAAATGCAAGATCTGAAATGAAATTTTCCTTGATTTTAAGATTTATGTTTTACTCAAAAATTAATTATACATTAGATGCTATAGCACATATTTTATTGCAGAATGTTTTAATATTATACACATAAGTGAGCGTAAAATTTTTGAAACTTTACAAGACCCATATTATGAACATGTTTCCTTACACATTTGAAGTAGTGAAAAATAGTATTAAAACCCTTTATCCTGTAAAATATAAATTAAATATTATTTTTAATTAATTTTTCCTTCCATATTATTGTTTACTTTAAATAAATTTTCATTCATTTTAGTGATTTTATTTATATTATAAAGATTTACAAACTGTTTTTAACGAAATTTTCTTTGATATAGGGATTTATATTTTAAAAGTTAGATGTTTTTTACACAAAAATTAATTATATATCAAATACTATTGCACGTATTATAACATTGAAGATTTTTAGAAAGCGTTTAACAATTGAAATATATACTTTAAATATTATTACAAACATTTAAATGCAATTTGCTTTTTATTTTTTAATTTTACAATTGAGACATTTTTAAAAGTTTGGTTCTTAAAGTGCGTTTTATGCATAGTAAAAAAATTATTATAAAAACCTGTAAGAGTAAAAAGAATTTTATGCATTAATTTGAAACTTTACAAGACCCATACCATGTTTCCTTGCACATTTGAAGTAGTGAAATATAGAATTAAAAACCATTTGTCCTTGAAGATCTAAATTAAAAGTTCTTTTTCTTTAATGCTTTTGCAAACCACACATTTTACTAAGTATGAACTTCCTTTTATTTATTTGAAATCCTTATGCACATCGTACAATTTACATTGCACAGCAAAATACCAATACTGTACGAAGCTATGAAGTATTTTACAAGATACTTTGTACTGTTTTCTTAATTTTAAGTGTTCTACATTGCTATATTAAATGGATAGTAAGTGGGTTTTCTGTTTTTGAAAATAATGTGTGCACATCTGTGCTGCTAAGCAAATTAACTTTTGCCCTTTTCTTGATATTTAATGCATAATCTAAATATTTACTCACACCGCTGATAGTTTTACCCATGAGTAAAATTAAATAATAACTGAAAATTTTAAGTATTAATGTGAATTTTAAAATGAACAAAAATTATTGAAATAATGGATTAAATCTGAATTCTATGTATTCTTAAAACAATCTCTGCAAATCCAGCAGACAATTCTTAAACAGATTGAAGGAAGCCACATGGAAACAAAGTAAATTAGAACACTTTTTAATAGTAAAAACATTATGATTAATATTTTTACAAAAATAATACATTGTAGTAAAAAAAGAACTTATTTTTACATACTTACATTTTTTTTAAGAGACTTATTTCCGACAAGCCAATTATTCAATGCCATCACCTCAGCTATGGGGCAATGCAAATTATTTTTGTGATGACCACATTATAGTTTTTGGATATCTTTGTTGCTACTTAGAGCATAAAATGCATCGAATTTGGGAAACCCATATTGTTCTAAGTTGATATTCGGAATATTCAATGCATCTAAGCGTTTCTTTTCCACACAACCACCTTTGTAAGCAATTAGGTACTGAGTGACCCTCTTGGTCTGCTCGTAATATTCTAAAAGCTTAGAGTCTAGATTTTTCTAAGGGAGCACAATTTGCTATGTCATGGGACAGAAATGAAGTGCACATACGTAATTTTTAACATATCACACAGTTGTACGATCTTTGGCACTCAGTTTATGCTTAGACGATAAGTTAAAACGAATACTTGAAGCTACTTGCGACTTTTACAGCGATGTATGCGTATTTACGTACTAAGAAACTTTCTTGAATCTGAAATTCATCAAAATGCACAATTGCACAAATATTAATCATTGCTATTGAAAAGCGTTAGCTGTTCTTGGAAAAATAATTGTAAACTGGAGGCCACGAAGAACTGGACTATATAACACCATACACTTACTAATCAGTAAAGTTAAAATTTATCTTTTGCGTTCCATAGTTACTCACAAAAGATAAGACTAAGTGAAGAATGTACATACTCAGAAAACATGGTGTTTGTGATAATGCGCGAAATAAAATTTTGTGTTATAATACAAGATTTTAACGAAAGGATATACTTAAATGTGCGTGTGATTTTTTGACTCTACCACGTTTATGCGCTGAATGCAATTCAATTCTACGACTAAATTTGAGCAAGAAAAAAAATATAACCAAATATAATTTATAAGAGAAACGTATTTTGACTTTCTTTAAAATGAGAACTTTAAAGTATACTGAATTCTCTTGATTCTGCAGTTTTATTTTTTCTAAAATTACATCAACAAATTGAATTATTTTATTTGTGTGCACACACAAGTCTTTGCCTCTGTTGAAAGGAAACTAGTATCTTTGACAAGTATCAGATTTTTAAAAATTAATTCAGAGAAGAACCTTTTTTCATGGGATTTAACTCAATCTGCTCCATAATTTTACCCTTAAGAGTAATAGAGCATATTATAGTTTTAAGGAAAATAAATAACCATTATGCAAATTTGAAGCCAAAATTTCCAAGCATGTCTATGCGCCTATCTACGTTTAGAGATTGACCAACGCACAGACGTTGACATTAGGGACCTAGCCGTAAACGGATCGTATTATACCGGTGTCTTGGACGTGATCAGGTGCTATTGGTGTAGCGAAGGGCTTGAAAATTGGTAAAAAGATGTAGTGAGACACAAACACAAAGTTTTATCCAAAATGTTTGGTAGCCCATAGATGAAATTGTACAGGTGCTGGATGAAATCAACAATACCAATGGTTTTATAAAAAAAAAAACGATGTATAGCTTTACCCCTTAGACAACGACAAGGACGAACGACTTTGTAAAATTTGCAAGGAATCGGAAAATGAATGCTACTTTACAGCCTTGCGGTCATCTGGTGACATGCATGAGATGTACGAAGAGTCTTTCAACGTGTCCTATGTATCGAACCAATATTTTACATAAAATTAAAACGTACATTTGTTACTAAACTCTATTTATTAGTACATGTAGTAGATGCAATTTCAAGTGATATACTGAACATGGTGAGGAAGAAAATCCAATTGTAAAAGGGTGGTATTGAGTTGAAAGTTATTAAATTGGCAAAAGTGCTTCAGTAAGAAGATTAGTAAGGAAGTTTGAGACTCTAAAACCCTAAAACTCTTTATTAAGGAAAAAAATCGTGTAGGAAAGACTTATACACCCTTATAAATATATTGACTATTTTAATTATTAGTCGTTTGTTCATTATATGTTAAACCTATTTACTAAAGAATTTTAAAGGGTGCCTTAAACAGGAGTTACTAAATGCTTTAGGAAAGATGTGTAAATGTACTCTGTAATGCAAGAGAGAATGCTTGAATTAAATATTCATTTTGAGTGTTTCCTTCTTGTAGTGGGGGCTTATTAATAGTACTTTTGTTAGAGCATTTTAAAATATTTCACACTTTAAAAGAATTATTTATATTTATTTTTTATTAATTTTTAAAACTTTTTAACTTTACTGCTTAACTTTTTTATTGTTACTGCACTTTTCTAAATCAAAATATATTTTACCTAAGTTTCGAGTAATGAACCCAAGGAGAAATAGGACATAGATATACATGCAAATGATATTTTATCTAAAATTACTATATTTGTAATCCAGGCATTCTTTTCAGAAAACATTCATTTTCACAAGAATTTTCGAAACATCCTGAATAATCTTAGACCTATTTTTATAGTAGAAAAAACATTAAGCAGTAAAAAACAATTAAAAAAGTTAAACAGCATAAAAAGTTAAATAGAAAAAATTAACCAATAAAAAGTTAAACAGTGAAAAAAAGTTAAACAGGAAAAAAATTTAAACAGTAAAAAAAATGTTAAAGAGAAAAAGTTAAACAGTAAAAAAGTTAAACAGTAAAAAAAAGTTAAACTTAAAAAGTTAAACAGTAAAAAAGTTAAGCAGTAAAATAAAGTTAAACAGTAACAATAAAAAAGTTAAGTTTTTTAATACGTTAATTCGTTTTCCAATCGACGGAAATATGCCTAGCCTTCACGATCTGTAAACAATTTACCATACTCATAACATAAAGAATTGTGAGTAGACTTTTTCAAGTTCAGACTTGCTCGATGGACATAATCGTGATGTCACATCGAAATCTCAGAAGGAAAAAAAATCCAAGTCCCAAACGCAAACACACTGACGTCACGCGTGATGAATAAAGTAAAAGCATTAAGAAATCAATTCGTTCCTTAGATTAATTACTTTTAAAACCACTAGATGGCGCCATAAGTCATTTTGTAAAAGCATTTATTAAAACCCCTATGCAATTATTCAAACCATTTTCTAAAAATATAACCCATTCCTAATACTAAGAAAAAATACAAGTCCAAAAGAGAGAAAAAATCCAACACTACATTAATTCACCGTTTTAAGTTAACTCTCTTACAGCCTAACGGATAGCGCGGTCCTCGGTTCGAATCCAAGAAATTCCTTTTTAATTAAAAATAATAGGGTTTCTAATTTCTCTACCAGATGGCACTACGAGTGATTCATCACCATGATGGCAACACCACTCCAACGAAACGACGCCATCTTGAAACAGCTCAACGCCTGCACGAAGTCGATGACAAAAAAAAATTCCAAGTCCAAAATGTAAACAAACAATACGTCACATCATTCGGACACGCCCACTTCCGGTCACGTGGTGTGACGTCACTTGGCACCGCCCACTTCCGGTCACGTGGTATGACGTCACTTCCGTCCACTATACGGGCCCGTATACTACTAACCTAGAGTGTTCGAATGTTTTCTCTTCCCTCCGCATAAGATAGCTGTTTTGTCACTACTCTAAAAAATTTAGTTTTTAAGGTTTTATGAATACTTTCGCAACTCATGTAAACATTACGATAATACTCATATCATTAGTTTTTACACATTTAGTTCGTTTTTTCAATATCTGATTATTGAATTATTGATCTTCATTGATGTGTTCAATTTTTTTATATTCTATTCTTCCATTCACTCAATTTTAGAGATTTTTATGAATATAAAATTATCCTTATACAAAAGGTCAAGGTAAAATATTTGTTTTATTCATCTAACATTCAGAATCTTTCAAAACATTTGTTTTTACTATGCTATAGTTATTTTCATTTGCAAAGTGTAAGTCATATCATTGTTTATACATGAAATTGCTGTTATAAATATAAACTGTTCATTTTCCTAGCTGTGTTCTGGTTTTATTTATCTCATCCAAATATTTATCTCTTAATTTATTTATCTCTAACTGATTTACAAAATACAAAATGTAGAGCTTTGTGTGGATTCAGTTGGAAATTTGAGATTCCAATAAAGGTTATATGGTTAACTGAATTTGAGGGGGGCGGTAAAGAAACATTGGGGGGGGGAATTGCGCCATTGGACTTGAGGGGGATGGGCACCCCTGGTCCGTTGTGTTACTCCAGTGCAATGTTGATTTAAATACCTACTTACCCACTATTATTTTTGTGATGAGTGTTAACCCTCCTGGTAGTTGTCTCGACTAGGAATCTCGTCATTAGAAAAATATTTACCAGATCTCGATGGATGAGATATATCGTCTTTAGAAGAAAGCTGATCAGGTCTTGATCACGTCGTCATAAAAAAATCGGCAATACCTTGATGAGAGGAGATATGTCGTCATTAGCACAATTGGTCAGATCGTGATGGACGAGATATCTCGTCTAAATCGCTTGGAGGGTTAAGTTGACTAACAAAAGGTTAAACTTGGTTAATGTCTCCGGTTAATAGGTCTCCAGGATAAAATAAGAAAAGACGCTCCTGTCTTGTTTCGTGCTCCCGACATTTGTGAGTATAGATAATTTTAATATTCGTCTCCTCTCAGTATAGAATCTAACATAAAAAGAATTGGCTCCAATGAAGCCCATTTTGTACACGACTGTCTTTGGATGGATTCAAACTCGCAATACTCCGGTTCTAATCCGTTACTCTTCCAACCGGGCTACCGTGGCCTTGTAACTGGATGGGAAAAGATTACACAAGACGACAAAAATCCTCTCTTATCTCAGACTTAAGTGATCAAGTTCGCATTCAGAGGAAGGGATCACAGGGCAAGTAACTTTCGTTTATCACACACGTAAAATGCTTGTAGATATGTCTAAAAACAGGTTGACCAATCAGTCTAGTGATCATGTTATTGGCTTCTGAATCGAAAGGTTCCTGGATTACCTATGTGAGGTGTAATGTAAGTCCCTGTCCCCCTGTAGTGCAGCAGGGTTCACAAATCAGCCCTAGTCGTGTCATGATGAATGATTCAATGGACCGGGCGTTGGAAAAGAATGTCTAAATAAAAAAATTCACGAAATGTAGTTGTCTGCGATTCGAAGATATTGAACAAGTCGGTTAAAATAGACTAGCTTTATTTAGATTAATCCTTCCGTGTCAAGGCAAAAAGGGGTTAAATTTCACTTTTGATGGTTCCAAAGGGGAGTCTGGTAATTTATTAATTAAAAAAATAATATGTGCGTAGAACCAAAATAAATGAATCCACGAATCCAAATTATAATTATTTGTATCATGGTATGCTTCTTTTTCTTTTGAATACTTGTGAGAAAGAGTGAAATATTCAACTTAAGATTCTGAGAAGTAGCCATTTTGACGTAACCCCTTTAGCCCTAACATGGAAGAATTGATTAATTATATACACTATATACAACTTGAATGACACTTGTGAGCACCAAAGCTCTGATTACAAGAGATGAATCAAACCATCAAATAAATTAGCACAAGAGCTTACAAAAGGGGAGAGATGGAACAAAAAATCATATAACTGCCACACTGCGCTAAGATTGACACGTTATCGTTCGAAGTAGCGACGAGAGGCTCCAACAGTAGTATTCATTTAGCATTACGGCATTCGATTGGAATACAAAACTCAAAGATAGGTAGGTACATGAATTAACTTCGCACTGAAGCAACAAACACAACGGGCTATTGGCGACGGTCCGGGATCACACCCGAAGGGAAAGAACCGAGGACAACACCTCGTCATTTTGAATTACGATCAGGTGACGAGGTCAGCACCTGATGTGGCAACCCACTCTCCAAACTTCCACACCACGCGAATATGAGGACATTTGAGGTCACGACAGGTTTAACGTCCCCACGTATGCGGGCCGCAAACTGGGAAAGAAGATTGGACAGAAATTATTTTAATTTCTTCCTGATTCGGATCAACCGTCATGCGCCACTTCTTTTGCTTTGAAAGACCCAACAAGGCCCGCATCTTCGCTTTGTATAAGTGCATTTCTACCTTTTGGCTGAAATGAAACGGACCTTTCAATTGTGCTTTGAGTGGGAGACTCACGCATCTCCAAAGAAAGAACTCGGACCCCAGATAACGGTAATGGCTTCTTAATGGACGTCTGACCACCTCAAAGGCACAAGGGACCATTAGTTTATCTGTCCCAGCGGTGACTTATGATAAGGGCTGCATTGTTCCAGTGGCGAGCCCAGACGTCTGTTGCAAGATAGGAACCCCAGGTGAGGTTTAATGGCTGCTGCTGCTGAGAGGTAGGTGTCTGGGAATGCGTCCAACAGGGAGTCAAGGGGTCGGATTGGGTGGGCAGTAAAAACACTTTCCTGGGCTCCCCTGGAACAAGGGAACATTTCATTTGTTGGTATGTAATGCTTCTTTCGTGAATGAGGAAAACAACTCCGTATCGTCCAAGAAAACCACCACACATAAAGATAGATACTTTTTTTTATTCTACACCTATCTCCGGCCATCAGTCGACGAGCAGCCCATTAGAGGTCTGAGGTGATTAAATATGGTTTGAAAACACTATCTACAGTATTTGCAACGGTTTTGTCTCGAATATTAGAGCCATCCTTGAAGTGGTCTCCACTCATTTCGTGCAGTTAGCAAAGAGGACAGATAGCTGATCTCGCTACTCTAATGCGATATGTCTTTGTAGGTCTTCATGTCCTGCAAGAAATCGCGTGGTTCAAAATTACGTGGTGTTGTCCTCGGATCTTTCCCTTTGGGATTGATCCCGGACCGTCACCAATAGCCCGTTGTGTTGCTCCAGTGTGACGTTAATTGAAATACCCCCCCCCCCCCCTGCAAGAAATCGAAAACAAACGACTCCTACAGCTCTGGGCAAGGAATCTGGGATACGAGCTTTATTCCTCATTAAAACATTCCAATTCTTTCCTATAAACAGCTCTTGGTAGATTGAAAGTCTTAGTCCTTAAAAACGAGCATTCTCTTGATGTTACGTAGAGGCAAAGGGGATTTAGTTTGGGGAAACTGCTCCACAGCCTTAGCCAATTGGTCAGCTTGTTTATTGCCGTATCTACCACAGTGACTTGAGATCCACTGTAAAGAAAAACCTTTTATATTTACCTTCCCAAGATCCTCAGTGTAGCCTAATTGGAAGAGTAAAAGATTAGAAACCGGAGTGTTTCGAGTTCGAATCCAACCAAAGACAGTCGCGTACAAAGGGGGCTGATGCACGTTAAATCTGACGGGACCTCAAATGTCCTCACGTTGGCGAGGTGTGGTAGTTTGGAGAGTGGGGTGCCAGCTCATGTGTGACCTCGTCATCTGACCATGGTTCAAAATTACGCGGTGTTATCCTCGGATCTTATCCTTCGGGTTTGATCCTGGTCCGTCGCCAATAGCCCGTTGTGTTGCTCCAGTGCGACGTTAATTAAATACCTACCTACCTCAGATATACGCAAGGCATGGCAGAGAGAGACCCATGACGAAGCTGACCCATTCCGAACACACGTCTAACGATGTGCATCATGGTAGGTATTTAATTAACGTCGCACTGGAGCAACGCAGCGGGCTACTGGCGACGGTCTGGGATCAAACCCGGAGAGAAAGATCCAAGATGTGCAATATGGAGAGACTTGCTTACAAACCGATTCCTATTCCAAAGAGTTTTATTTCCTGTGTGCCAAATATGGCACTGGAGACAGTAATGTCCATGTAAGCCCAAATGCCAGGCATATTCCATTGAGACATTTTTTATCGATTGAATCAACAAAACCTGTTGAAAAAACGTGTATGTTTGACGCTAACGTTAGCGGGACATCAGTTTGGATTTAAAAGATGTTTCAAAGGTTCAGCACTCAATTGTTACGACTCTGAGCCACTGAATTACGCAGATCAATTTTCCCGATGAAATCCTGACACCGAACCTTACTCCCTCCCCCATGCCTACCATAGATGCTAGCCTCAGTTCATCTTATATGTGCAGGTGGTTCTTGCGCATGATTTATCAAATTTCATTTTATTATGAATGATATTTTGATTTTTAGCCTTCAGTAACTTTCGATGCTGCGAGCAAAAATCACTTGCTGACATTTCTATCATAATGGGAAGTTAATTGGCTGACTAGATGTACATGTGTGGGGAGGAAAATCGAGCCACCCCTTTTTTTATTCGAGTATCGTTCATAGCAGAACTTAGGCGACCCCAGTTGTCGAAGGTACGGTACGCTACTGGTAGTTCTTAACTTTGTTCCGTGGCCGCCCCTGCCCTTCGAAAACATTCATCGAAATTTACATATCTGTCGAATAACTGAAGAACTCTGAACAAACAAATCTTGTAAAAAGATCTCAGAAACACCTTAAAGAAGCACGAAACTCAGTAGTGTATGATCAACAGCGCATGTTTTTCATATGTAAATAAGAAGACATTCTCAGGGCGACACCCTCCCTTTGGTGAACCCCTGGTTACCGTACATTTTTCACTTGATTAATGAGTATTCGAATAAAAAGTAAAAATATTCGTCGTACTCCATACTAAAAAGTACCCGTGTACTCGATATTTAAAAGTACCCGTGTACCTGATCCTTAAAGGTATTCGTCGTACTTCATACTTAAAAGTAATCGTCGTATGAAAGTATTCGTCATGTTCGATACTTAAAAGTACCCGTGTACACGATCCTTAAAGGTATTCGTCGAACTCCATACTAAAAAGTATCCGTGTACTGGATCCTTAAAAGTATTCGTCGAACTCCATACTTAAAAGTACCCGTGTACTGGATCCCTAAAAGTTTTCGTCGAACTCCATACTTAAAAGTAATCGTTGTATGAAAGTATTCGTCGAACTCCATACTTAAAAGTAATCGTTGTATGAAAGTATTCGTCGAACTCCATACTTAAAAGTAATCGTTGTATGAAAATATTCGTCGTACTCGATACTCAAGTATTCGTCGAACTTCATACCTAAACGTTTTTGTTTCACTCGATTCTTTTATCACTGTTTCTCGTTCGAATACAGCGGTATTCATCGAAAGTATTTGCCAAGCATGCACAGCACTCGAATACCATAGTCCTCGATTACCAAAGTATTCAAATACCAAAGATAGCAAAGTATTGATAATAGGTATTCGTTTACCAAAGATAGCTAAGTATTGATAATAGGTATTCGTTTACCAAAGATAGCAAAGTATCGATGATAGCTATTTGATTACCAATGATAACAAAGTATTGATAATATATATTCGATTACCAAAGATAGCAAAGTATTGATAATAGATATTCGATTACCAAAGATAGCAAAGTATTGATGGTATTCGATTACCAAAGTATTCATTCTAGATATTCAAATAAATACCAAAGTATTTACATACCAAATTAGCAGTGTTGCATTGCATGCGAATCCATGTTTGTCGTGTGCCAAAATATAAAGTTTATAAGTAGAATAAATAACAATACAACAATCCACTGATTGGGTTCGAAGTTTGATCCACGATGTCACAATTCCAGTGCAATTAACACAATACTGGGAAAGTCAGAACAAAATGTCATTATTATTGCTGTATATCGCAGTTGAAATTTTTACTCTATCCATTAATCGTTTTTTATGTATTCGAACACTTGATCGATACAAAGTACTCGAATACCAAATAATCGATTCTTAAAAGTACTCGATTCTGCCCATCTCTAGTGAGTATGCTTGTCCAAAGTACATTGTTATCATCGCAGTTGACGTCATGACGGAGGCGTGAGTCCCACGCTCAAGGTGAGTTCATCCCAATGCTCCCGGGAGAAGAGCGTAGGACTCTCGTGTCGCCGCTTGTCGGCTCTTGCGCCGGGCACGTTCCCGCTCGTACGCTCACCCTGCGCCGGCGTAGCGGTTGGAGACGGGCTGTTATCTTGATAGCAGTTTACATAACAACGTTATTTCAAAACAACAGTTAGCGACTGTTATCCATTCGAGGAACACAGAAAACAGTTTTAACATTAGCTATTGCCATCGAATGTTAAAAAGAAATGTCAATGACTAAAAATTCAAAACAATTAGGACCGCGGTGAAGAGTAACGGATTAGCAACAGCAGGGTTGCAAGTTCGAAACCAGATCCAACCGTACACTGTCGTGTACGTGGGGGCTGGCGCACGTTAAATATGGCCTCAAATGTCCTTACGTTGGCGTGGTGTGGACATTTGGAGAGTGGGGTGCCAGCTCTGACCTCGTCATCTGACCGCGGTTCAAAATGACGTGGTGTTGTCCTCGATCTTGCCCTTCGGGTTTGATCCCGGAGCGTCGCCTATAGCCGGTTGTGTTGCTGCAGTGCGGCGTTAATTAAAATACTTCCTCCTCAAAACAATTAACTAATCAAATGAATTTTTTAATATTGAAAAATTTGTGAAAATTGAAAAAGGTAAAAAGTTGATATTCCGAAAATTTTTCAAATTACTTTAGAGTTGATTATCCGTGAGCATCACTTTCTCGCTCTGGTAGTAACCGCTGAATTAGCTGCTAACTGTTATTACAAATTAGTAATAACAGTAATCACTGAAAATACCAGTTTCAATGTAGAGGTGAATGGTCTCCCTAAAAAAAAACTGTTGAAAGATGAACCGTTAGTCAAGTTGCGCATTATTTACCACCGTCTAAAATGGAAGATATTCATCGCTAAGTTCGTCATTTCTGGAGCATCCGTTCAGAGATGAGGAAATCCTGAAAATTTGGAACTTGCTAAATGGGTACATTTCTCATTTGGAGACTCATTTTTAACTAATAAATTAAAAACATATATACGTATAATGCCCGAGTTTGAAAGTAACTTGAATAGCTGATAAAATATTTTTTTCAAATGAACTAAGTATGTGGAGGGTTAAATTTCCATGTCAGCAGGTTTCGTGGAAAATTTTTACATAGCGGGTCATAGTATGACTTCACATATTTACAAAACTCCGGCGACCTCGAGTCCTAAAATTGAGGTGACATTCGTCGTTTCAAGGTATGCGTTAGAGATCCATGTTGATAAAAGCACTCCATCTTTCGTCGATCCCGTTTAGAATTCACTAATTGCGGGAATTTGAAATGAGAATACTAAGTTATTTTTTATCTCATAGCAACCAGTGCATGAAAAAGCGATAACTTTTTTCTAAGACGAAAAACGACTGAAGTGTAGAAGAGTATCAAAATCAAAACACAGTCCACGGAATGCCACTGATATACTTCCTCACATCATTCACTGATTTCTTGTCACTGCAAACCTTAAAATTTGGGGCCCGACCGCCTAGAATAGATTAGAACGCGTTTGGAATGAAAATGCCTCCTCTTTACTAGGCCCTCAGCGGCACATCTCCTTTAGGTGTGTTTGGGCTTCACGAAACCGAGGTACTCAAGCGATCTTTCCTTTTCCCATGGGATTTACTGTCTTTAGTAAACCCGGGATACCCAAGCGATATTTTCTGCTTGCACCCCAATCCTTCTTTTCCCCCCTTTCACAACTTTCTTTTCATGACTATCTCGTGTTTGGCGTTGATATTGTGTCTTATGTCTGGCGCAGCATGGCCAAATATGGCATTGCGCCATAAAACCCCCAAAACCAACCAACTCGTGTTTGGCGCAGCTTGGCCACATCTTTGATGGGCGGGAATAACAGTACAAGTCAGTTGTGATGTGCACAATTCTTTTGGTACGAACAGTACAAGTAACTTAATTTTGTCAAAGGGCCACATCCAAAACTTCTCTTAATTTCCCCTTTAAAGTTGTCAAGACATAAGGTGCAAAGCTGATTTTATAAATTTTATTCATTCACAATATGGAATATTAAATGGTTTTTTGTTCTAAGACTGTCATTTTTTGACTTGTACTCTTTTATCCGCCCATCAAATATGTCCGTTGCACCATAAAACCCCAAAACAACCACTTTACCAGAGCATTTGCTTTCGAAGGCAGTTTTCTCTCCTCTTCGTAAAAGAGGATATTGGGCCGTCGTGGCTCAGTGGGTATGTCCACTGGGCTAGCAACTTTCGATTTGTAAGCGGCGCAGGTTCGATTCCTGTCAGGTGCATTCCTCCTTGGTTGCATTTCTCTCTTGTGTCAGTAAAAACCTTCATTGTGTGTGTGTGTCTATTTGATATTGTATGTCTTGAACGTGTGGCTAAGTCGGACTGCTACAGAGATGGCTCCCAGATCTTGGGATCACTAACAGACGCATTCTGCCCAAGTAAAAATGAGATAAGAAAGAAGAAAAAGGATATTTGAGGGCTGCTCCGACGAGAAAAGGCATACGACCAGTTGATTTTTAAAAGGCGTGAAGAGCTCGTGAAAGTCTTTAGAAGTGTGCCATACCAGAAACATCAATGGCGATCGACATGGATGGTTTTCCTCGCTTAATCGTTATCGCTGCTGTCTCTTTCGTGGCCGAATGATAAACTTAGAACCAGAATCAGCGCTGAAGACGCCAGTTGTGGAAGCGATTTGTTTACGCGTTATCACCAGTCCCCTAATATTTAACTAATAGACTCGTTCAAAACAACGTGACTCGATTGCGAACTTGCCGGAGTCGGACTATACCATATCGGAATTATCTTAAAATGCAGTTTATCACCGTTTGGGCGAGGTTTGGCATTTAATCTAATTGGGGTTGACTTTTCAACTGTCATATATCAGCTCAGGATTCATTCTTCGGGATTTCTATTGGCGACGTGTTGAAATCGCATTCGAAAATTAAGTCAAATGACAAAACGTCCGGATTAAGTTCGTTCCACAGTAAAAACACTACCTGCATTTAGTATGACTGAAAAAGGCCCCCTCCCCGAATTCAGGACACGTGCCTGCATTGAGCTGTACTGGGATGGTACTACAGCTCAAAGCGTGCCTGCTGGATGGTGAATTGAAATGAAGCGACAACACCCCAGAACCGTTCACCCCCGCTGTACCAATCGGTGGTCAAAATCATTTAGCCCCAAAATCATTCTACCTAACGACGCAACAGGTGGGAGATGAGCTCGAAAGGGTCCATCCACCCCTATGGAGCGATGAGTAATCGGACACGCTTCACTTGGGGGAGATCACGAAAGCGTGCCTCAGTCAAAAATCGTCTGATCCCCACCTGCTGCACCCCTCGTGCCAGATTGGCAGTGGTCACCGGCACAAAGAGTGAAAACCACTCATTTGGCCGTCGCTTTCTGATTCCGGGGGGACATGTGCGGGCGGTGATTCGGGAGCACGCAACAGAGGATTCAATGACAGAAGTGATGCGGCGGAGATTCAATGAGGCTGTTTCTTTAGCAGATGGGTGACATATTCCATCCTAGCAGCCCCCCCCCACACACACACACACGCTCGGGGTCCCTTTTTCAGTCTACCACATCCGAACCGATTTTAACACGTCCTCTTCAGTTAAATATAGCACGTACTGGCGTACTCTGAATCTCAATTGAAAGCAATGGACGGTATAAAGTCGTTGGGTTCGAGGTTAACGACAGTCGTCTGGTCTTGGTTGGTGGGGTTTTATGGCGCAATGGCCATATTTAGCCATGCTGCTCCAGACCGTCTGGTCTTGGTAATTGCTTTAATTGTTTCGCATTGAATTATGTTGTTTTTTCATCCTCTTTTGAGCCCCCTCCAAATGATTTCGATGAGATACCTCGTCCATCAAGATCTGACCAATTTTGCTAATGCAGTTTTCTGACCAATTTTGCAGTGTTGCTTCAGAGCGACGTTAATTAAATACCTACCAACCTGACAAATTTTGCTAACTACGTGGTGGTCGTCAAGATATTGACGTTTTTTTTAATGACGAGATTAAGATCTGGTATACGATTTCATTAAAGAGACGAAGTTCGCTGTTTCTAATGGCAAGATGTCTCGCCGATCAAGATCTGGCCAGTTTTGCTAATAATAAGACACCTCTTTGAGGCAACCACCAAGAGGGTTAAATAATGTTGCAAACATTTATGCCCCCTATAGTCACTTCCATCCATTTGATTTTGCGGGTAGATAGGATTCTTTTCTATTTCGATTTCATTTTTCCTATCCAAGTCCTGACGTGACGATTAACTTTTAAATTCAATGCATGCTGAATGGGAACATTTTGTACTCAACGACCGATCTGTTGTCTTTTGCCAGTCGGCTATTCGGTAAGGGAATTGAGGTGTTGACGTTATGGAAGGACGCGGTGTGGAAGTTTGGAGAGTGGGGTGCCAACTCAGGTATTGACCTCATTTTCTGACCAAAATGACGAGGTGTTATCCTCGGATCTTTCCCTTCGGGATGGATCCCGGACCGTCGCTAAAGGCTCATTGTGTTGCTCCAGTGAGTTGCTCCATCATAAAATCTGTATAGATTTTTAATTTTCATAACTCACCTATCTTGTCCTTCAAGAGAGGTGTACTATGAAATCAGGTATCAAGTGTGAGGTTTGAGGAGGAGAAACAAACTTGCCCACCCCCATTAGTAAGTAACATGAAGATGACCACTTTCTCAGCCCTACTGAAGAAAAATTCTGGGGGTGCATGTGGTAACATGTTATGTAACCAACTTCTCTAGAGATGGGCTTTAACCTCACTGTCCTGTGTTCTCAAAATGACAGATGTCGTAGTTACTAAATTTGTATTAATTAACTAAAATTGTAAGTAATAATTAACTAAATTTGTAAGTATTAATTAAATTTGTATTAGTTAACTAAATTTGTAAGTATTCCGCATTGTGCATCTTTAGGGGGTAGGGAAGCCAATTAACGTCGCACTGGAGTAACACAACTGGCTATTGGCGATGGTCAGGGATCAATTCCGAAGGGAAAGATTCGAGGTAACACGAGGTCACCACCTGAGCTGGTACCCCACTCTCCAAACTTCCACAACACGCCAACGTGATGTTCACAGAAAGGCCAGAACAGAGAATAAGATCTCAGACTAGCGCCATCTATTGTAGAAAAGGCGAATTAACTGTGACATACAAAAAAGGGATTTGCTTTAGTGTAGAGTCATTGTTTAGCCATCCTAGGGCTATTTAGCAGCTAAATTATAAGAGATAGGAAAGGTAAGGGAAAGAAACAAAAACTTTAAAAAAAGAAATAAAATTTCTCTTGTTTGTATTTTAGTTCCTCTCAATGGTTTCGAGTTATCGTCTCAAAAGGAAGATTAAACACTTCCTTTTTTTTAATTTGTAGGGCTTAAATCCCGGAAACTAAAAGTGTTAACTATAAAAACAGCTATGTGATTTGTTTCCACTCTAAAAATACTACACTGATATGCAATTAGATGTTGGACAAAGTTTCTATGTTGAATAAACAGGATTTTACAGGCTCGTACCCAGACTTCTTTTGAAAGTAGGTAGATATTTAATTAACGTCGCACCGGAGCAACACAACGGGCTATTGGCAACACAACGTTGGTCAGGGATCAATCCCCGAAGGGAAAGATCGAGGACAATACCACGTAATTTTTAATCACGGTCAGATGGCGAGGTCACATCTGAGCTGGCATCCCACTCCAAATTTCCACACCACGTCAACGTGAGGACATTAGAGGCCACGTCCAATTTAACGTGCACCAGCCCCCTTTGTACACGACGGTCTGGTTGGATTCGATACTATAAACTTAGAATCCAAGCTAAAGACGCCAATTGTTGGAAAGGATTCATTTACGTTACCACCAATCCCCTAATTCAGTCAATAGACTAGTTTAAAACTACGTGGCTCGATTGCCTTTTTCCGGGAGCTGTATATTATGAGCTGTTCGCTATGTCAAATCGATCATTTTCCTTTTCCACACACTAGAACAATGGATTGGTCTGCTCGCGAGATCTTCGTGAGCACCCTCCGAGCACTAAGGAGTTCGCGATGTGCTACAAGGCGACAGTGAAGTACTGTCCACAAATTCGCTTACATGACATATTATAGTTCATTAGTAAGTACGTGACTTTACATGTAATGTAACGGTTACTGTAACCAGTTTCACATGTGAACGGTACATATCAGAAGTGGCCTTATAACACGCCAAGGAGGATATTCGCAAAGGAGTACACACGAGATAATTTGGTTACGGCTACCGTTACACAACGCGTTACAGTTCACTAGTGAATACTGCTCTTAATAATTAATACACAGAATAATCTATCCCAGTGTTTCTCAACCAGCGCCCCGGCACCAGGCCCTGGCATCAATTATATAGGTTCGTGAGAGGTTCTGGAATTTGTCATTTTTGCTTTTTAAGCATTTTTATGAACAGGGAGGACTAGGCTAGTTTCCACTTGAGGCAAGAACTCGCCTTGGCACACACCCCCAGACCAACCAAACCAAACTCTCCCCGACAACACCTGATATCGCCACCACACATCACCACCACCTGATATTCCACTATTCCAATTTCTTTTATTCAACTTAAATGGTAAATGCTTGATTTCAAAGGTAAATAGATTAATTTGCAGTACTTTCATTTTTAGTACAAGAAAATTAGTACTAAGATATTTCATTGACAAATAATCTGAGAGTAGCATGTTTGGTATATTCTTTCACACTTATCAAAATCGCTGTAAATGAAATGAAAAGGTTTATCAAATGATATCGGAATATGTGTGGCCTGAATCAAAATCAGTTTTTCCTCTTCATTTTTTTATCATACGTAAATATCTATAGAAAAAAAATACTCGGCCAGTTTAGCGCCCCCCCCCCCAATCCGGCGCCCGGGGCACATGCCCCGTCTGCCCCCCTAGTTACGTCCCTGTTTATGGATAAATATTTTGCAATGGAAATATTCTGAGGCAGATATTTTTCGAATGAGTGAAAATCCTCCAACCCAGAATGTCTAAATGACATGTGTGTAGCAAATGCCAGTGACCAATCAGCAAGAAAGTACGAAGAAAAATTTTCCACTGAATCTGAAGATCAATGTAGTCCATCCGGATTCTTAAATCTAATAATATTGAACACTCATTGTTGTATATAAGCGCTTGTTTTTCGATGTGATTTTTAAAAGTAATAGGTCTACAGATTTTAATTCTAATACGAATTGGACTTTGTTTAGTTTTGGTGTTAAGGGGGAAACTCTTATTGAGTGTTTGGGTCGCAACAAATATAAATTTTTGGTGATCGGAATGAGATGTGTCGATAAAAATCAGGCACACATTAATTTAATGATGTTGGCTTCATGAGGAAACTTCGAGATTTCATTCGTCCAGTGATCAAAATTTAAATGTTATTTTATATTCGTCAATATTCCACACCGCATGCATTAAATATATTAATATTCTTTATGATTATGCCATAATTTTCCTTATATTAGTCTTCGGGTTTGATCCCGGACCGTCACCAATAACCTGTTGTGTTGCTCCAGCGCAACGTTAATTAAAATACCTACTTTATATTAATTTACTGTATGAACGTTAAAAAATAGGTAGGTATTTCAATTAACGTCGCACTGGAGCAACACAACAGGCTATTGGTGACGATCGGGGATCAACCCCAAAGGGGAAGATCGAGGACAACACTACGTAATTTTGAACCAAAATCAGATGACGGGGAAACAGCTGAGTTGGCACCCCACTCTCCAAACTTCCACACCACGCCAACGTGAAGATATTCGAAGCCACGACAGATTTAACATGCACCACCACCCCCTTTGTACACGATGGTCTTTGGTTGGATTCGAACTCGCAACGTAATAATTAGCCCCGCAACGTAACGATTAGCCCCGGGTGCTAATCCGTTAGTTCCAACCCGTTAAAAAATTGGAGACATTTAAGAGTAAATTGGTCGAGACAGAGCCCTCGTCTAATAAAAAAAGGATTCACTGCGCAATGGTTGAGAACCACTGGACTATCTCACTACAGAGCAGCCGATGAAATTTGCTGATTTATCTGTGAATTACTGTCGAGTACTGATCGACCCTTAATACTATGGCCAGTTTCCTACTTCTTGTTCAAATTACTTCTGTGTCCTCTGTTAGATGCCCTTCCCTTGACTGTATATGGTGAGAGGAAGCTCTGATTCCTACAGTTGGAAAGCTATTTAATTAAATAATAGTAAATGTCGGCCGCACCTTGCACGTTCACAAGTGCGCCCCATTCAGACAGGATATCCGTTCAAATCGCGAATCCTGTTCTTCGCAGAAAGATCTACGCCCCACCCTCTTGAGAGGACCCATTCACATGGATGGGAACGATCCATAAAATTAGATCTCAAGCGTTTTCTGCTATTTCAATAAAATTGGTGTTTTCAAATGCCAAAAGAGCGATGTGAGACTAAGAACTAGGCGAAATGCGCAATAGAGGCGATAGCCGATTAGCGCCGGCTGTTGATCAGATGCGAACACATCTTTCAACGCATAAGTAATTTGAAATTGATGAACTGCGCTGTATACATTTACTTTTATAATTGCTAACCACAATGATCCATAGGACAGCGCAATGGTCTTCACACTTCCATAGATTCACCAGGCACCACATTTTCCAACTGTGGCAAGTACAGTGAGATATAGGTGACACAGGCCGTTAAACATATTATCTCTTCCCTAAAGCTTATATGGATACCAGAATCATCCAGTTTGTAACGGGCCATGGCCCATTCCCCAGCTTTCTCCACAGATTCGAATTATCGCAGACAAACTCATGTGGTTTGCTCATGTAGACCCACCTTGTTTTAGAAGTGAACCCTCCGTTGTTCACATCTAATGCATAAGTTCAAAGGGAATTAATGGAAGGGTTATGTACTTCAAGGATCCAGCGCCAAAATACTTTTGTACTCAACAAAAACTTAAGATAAACAAATAATGCACACTGATTATAGAAATCGAAAATAAATGTACTACAAGTAATTACTGTGGTTATGAAATTATATCATAATTATAAAAAACTCACATTTCATAAATTCTAAAAATATGACTTATTCGCAATTTAAACACATAACACCAAAAGTCCATAACACAATTCTAAGTAACTAAACATATAATAGAAAATTGATCATTACAAATTATTTTTCACTTCATTCAAAATTATAATTAAAATATTTACACGTTTTACAATAAGCGTGAGAGTGCGTCAGCATGAGGCCTTTTTGCATCGGGGCAATGTTTTATAGTAATATACTTTTGTATTGCAAAATCCCATCTTTGCACTCTCGAAGATTGAGGAGCACTTTTAGTTAAGTAGAGTAAAGGGTTATAATCAGTGTAGAACTCTATTTCTGTTCCAAACACCCAAACTTCACATTTTTTCAAGCTCCACACGATTGCAAATGACTCCCGTTCAATTGTAGACCAAGCCTGCTGTGCAATGGTCAGTTTCTGACTGGCATAAGCAATTGGATAAATCTTATCACCAAACTTTTGCGACAGGCAAGCAGCTATACCAATTTGAGATGCATTGGAATAAATGATGAAAGGTTTATCAGGAACCGGAGAATATAAAGAGGGAGCCTCGATCAAGGCTCTCTTCAAAACACTAAAGGTGGCATCATGCTCCTGAGTCCATGGAATACAACCAGGAACTCTCTTTTTTGTAAGTTCCGTCAAAGGATACACAAGTTCAGAATAATTTGGAATGTACTCACGATAGTAGTTCCAAAATCCTAGAACACTTCGCAAATTCTTCTTGGTAATAGGTCTAGGCAAATCTTCAATTAGTGCTTTAGTTTTCTCAGGATCGGGCTGATGTTATCTGGACCCAATGACATTTCCCAGAAATTTAATAGCACTTTTTGAGATTTATTGTGAAATTCAATTCTTCAAATTTCGTGAAAATTGTGTCCAAATGAATTAGATGTTCATTCCATTCTCTTGAAAAGATGGATATATCATCGATGTAAGCCCATGAAAAATCTCGGTAAGGCGACAAAGCCTTATTCATTACACGTTGAAAGGTCGCAGACGCATTCTTCAGACCAAAACTCACTCACAGACCCACTTTGAAGCGATATTGTTGTCGATGCGTCTTGAACGATGTAAAATCCTTGCTATCTTCAGCCATAGGGATGGACCAGTATCCCAGTATCCAGTCCATTGGTAGGGCCAATGGACTGGATTAACTCAATGGCATCTTCCATTGGAAAATCATCGGAAGCCGTGACTGAGTTGAGGGCTCTATAGTCTACGCAGATTCATGCTACCATCTTTCTTGTTCACATAAATAATTGGATAAGCAATTTCAGCATCACTTTCTTCAATTAGATCAAGATCTAAAAGTTCTATCTGCTCATCTACTTTCAGCGCTTCTGAAATGGCTTGTTTGTCTCGGTATTTAGTTTCAAGCGAATGCGGTGTGCACCCACCTTCGCTATCTTCACATTATCAGTGAAGAGTGCTCGATGCTTGCGAATCAACTCCATTAGTTGTTCTTCATCTGCTTTCTTCGGATGACTCAAATTAGCTTCTACAAACATCATCTCTGGTTCATTTCTTGACAAACTAGGAGTGGGGTGGATTTCTCCGAATTCATGCTCTTCTTCGAAGATAACTCCGACAGCAAGGGAATGATGTTTTCGTATCTTGTACACATGAACATGCCTTACAGTTCCATCTGACAGTTTCACTTTGTAAGAATGAGGAGGGCAGTGCTGCATGATTTACCCAGGACCAGTCCATCTGGCGTAAATCTTGTTTGAATCAGGAATCAGAAGGACAACTTGCTCTCCTATTGTGAATTTTCACACAGATGATCGTTTGTTAAATAATCACCATATGTTTTTTGTTTGTGAACAGCAGTCAGAGATGCACGTTCTGTACTCACTCCACCTTTACCTTCATTTCTTGAAGATAATCGGAGGCTGACTGAGATGCTTGTTGGTAGGTGTATCTCACCAGCCCAGGAGCATTTGAGACTGAGAGTGGACCTTGAGCTTCTCTGCCATATAGCAGTTTAAAAGGTGAAACTCCTGTAGTCGTGTTCGGCACTTCTCGATAGGCGAACATCCGGAATGGTGGTTGTTGGTCCCAACTTCTCGGATCCTCTCGAATTACGTGATGAAGCATTTCCTTCTACACTGTTCCATCGCTCTACTAAACCGTTGCTAGCTGGGTAACCAGGACAAGAAAATCTTGGACTCGATCCAATTCTTTTAACAAAATTCTTGAGTTAGGGACGATTTAAAGTTTGTTCCCTGGTCACTAGCGACAATTTTGGGTACACCAATCCTCGAAAATATCTGTAGCAAAGCGTCGCATGCCACCTTGGCTGAAAGTGACCTAAGAGGTGCTGCCTCAGGCCAACGGGTGTGTTGGTTCGTCATGCAGAGAATGTATTTGCGTCCTCCACTGGATGGAGACTCAATAGGTCTAACGACGTAAATATTAACTACTTCAAAAGGAAGCTCCGGATGAACTATTGGCGTGATTGGAGCTCTTTCACCAATCTTTTCCCGAAGATAACAACCCTTGCAAGTCCGGACAAATTCAGTAATATTTGTATTCAGGCCCGGCCAATAAAAATTATATCTTATCCTTTCTTTAGTTTTCTTCACCCCCATATGGCCCCGAAAACTGCCTCGTGAGCTAATCTTAAAACTTTATCTAACCTATTGTGCGGTGGAACTAATTTTGCCACTGGTTTATCGAGAATTTTGTCTTTGTAATAGATTAATCCGTCGATTAAAATAAAATTGCCTTTATTTTGCTTTAATTCCTCGCGAACCCTTTCTAAAGATTTGCAATTACTCTGCTCGTCTTTTAGTTCAACATGATCCGAATAAAATTGAGAATAGTCTAAATCATTTTTATTATTTTCTGCGACTTTGCTCTTCTCGATTTCTTCCTCTCCACTTGACATAGCGTCCCCTACTTCCCTTTCACTTGTTGACTGCATAAAAACGCCTGCGGAGGCACTCCCCTCTTTGAAATAAACAAATCCCTTGCTTACTGTTCCGTCTGACGCTTCGCTTTTATTGAACATGACTCATACAGAGACGGTGGTATCCCCTTTCTAGAAACCTTGGGTGGTATCAATGCCTGCGCACGTAATTTATCAGCAAGCGCCATCACACATTCCATGGGATGCTTTAATGCTGAGTCACTGTTAAGGCGTAATTGTTGTTTTCACTAATTTGGCCTCACAATCTTTTCGCCAAAATCTGAACTGAAAACAACCTTCCCGAATTCATCGCTGTCCACGTTAGGGAGGAAGTCAGAATTTATGACCAACAGTTGAATCCCTGAGTCAATAATACATTCTATCTCTCTCCCCTTAACGAAGATGGTAACCTGCTACAAAGGATCAAGGTCAACATGTGGTTTGAAGCGTTCCGAAAGAACCATTGCTACGACAGCCCTCTCCTTCCTTTCGCTTGTTTTTGTTTGGGGGGTACTTTTTGTTTCACTCTCGGGCCAAATGGTTTTCACCACAAATGTAGCATTCAATTTTTCTACTCATTTTGTCTTTAAGCCTTGGTTTTAACTCTTCGCGTCTTAAATGAGGAGGGATGGATTTAAAATCATTACGCGAGTTGTGATTAGTTGAATTTTTGTTATAATTCAAAGGGGTGTCTCGGCAAGCGATTTTCCTGTCGAAGCAAAGAACGTGTCGCATTCTCTGCCCATTTGTGTGGGTTCAAACCAACTTTGTTATTGCTTGATATTCACATGCGTGGCTGTTTCTCGATCTAGCGTTTGATATAATTTGTCGCTAACAATAAATTCTTTTAATGAATTGAAATCCTTAACTTCTCTCAACTTGCAATATTGTTCCCAATTGGTTGCTAGTCGCGATGCAAATTGAACATGAGTTTCGTTTGCCATACGTTTGGCGTTTTGAAAATTTTGTAAACAGATCAATGGTGTCGGTTCAAATTCTTAGAACTGCACTTCTTACTTTATTGCAATATCCATTTATCTCCTCGTTTTTAATATACTCTAATATATTAACAGATTTTTCTCCTAAGAGATTCAACAAAATTTCCCCTTTGAATTCGTCGGGTACATTTTTGATTTTGATTGCTCTCTCTAGTGACGAGAAAAATAAATTCCAGCCCTTTGGCCTTTTCGGAACAAGGAGTGTTAATGAGCGAACATTACGAATGAAATTTTCTATTGAAAGTTGACTCGTTATCTCAGGATTTACATTAACTTGCTCAGCCCTGCCAAGCGAACTTTCGTATTTCAACCTCTCTAAATTTATTCTTTCTAAAATTCTAACTGAGTTTCCATACTCAATCGTGAGCTTCTAGTTTTGCTTTTTCGAGATTTATTTTTTCTAACTCGATTCGAGCCTCTTGCTCTTTGGACTTCCTATCCGCTATAACTGAATCTGCATATTGTGTTACGAATGTTTCATCCTCTACATAACTTTCGCTATTCAAAATAAGATGTCTTAAGTCAATTACTTTCATGTATCTGGAGTATATCTCGCGCATCTCTTCAGAGATTAATTAAGATCTTTTTCCGCTCCCAGGAACATTTTTAAAATAATAAATATTAATCTTAACCAGGCAATTAAAATTAATTATCTCATATACTGAATCTGACCAACGCCGGAGTCAGATGTTAATCTCCCCTTCAGATCTCTTGATCAAGGGAGTGTGGCGCTCCCTCTAAAAAGAAGAGCTAAAAAACTATTTATCAAAACCTTGGCCTCCCACGGCCAGGACTTGATAGAAAAACATAAACACAGTTCCCAAATAATCATCAGATATCCAACTAGAAAACCCAGAAGTGATTCTGTGAGTATCATCTCCAGAAGTGTTTTGTGCGTCGTGATCAACTCCCAAGGGAGAACACAATAATTCTCATTTCATAAATCTACCTATTGTCCACCTCTACTGTCTTCTGCAAATATTTAATCAATATAATTGATTAAACCTTCTTCCTTAGATGACAATCGAAAAGACGTGGATAAATGTTACTAATATCATCGCCTAATTTATGAGACGTCCGATTCCGTTTAAAATTCAAAACGTTTCCCTTTAACAGATTGCATTTTCCCGGACGATCATCCGATACAGTCCGTAATCAGAGAGCAATGTGAATCAGTATCAAGATAAATGACAGCTGTTTTAAATAAAAAGTATTGATACAAAATTCGTTCGTCAAACATTTGTTATATAGTCTGCGCAGTTAATGTTGCGCAGGGATGACTAACGGTGACCTCGTATGTGAGGGGATATTAGCATCTCTGCGACCACCATTTCGGAGACACACCAGTTAGACTTAGATCTGACTCAATCGTGGGCCTGGTTGTAAATAGGGTCAAGGATTGATGCTGAATAAATAGCATTCATTTAGATCCAGGCAGGTCTGTCATTATTTTTCAATCCACCTACACCCACAATTTTGTAAGTTGCTCAACGCTCGAGATGGAGAGTTATTGAAAAATCCCCTTCACCCCCCGAGTTCAGCACTTACACTGGCGAACAACGTGGAGCCAACAGATTTCTTATCTGGGTCCAAGCAAGACGATGTTCCGGATCCTCCTTTTCCTGTAGGATGGCTCTCGTTCCACGTGCGACGACTGCAAGCGACCGCTTCCCGTCAATTCCACGTGTAGACAAAACAAGCGAACGCCTTTCCCAATTTGTCAGGATCTCCAAAGGTGTTGATTCCACAGAACGCTGCCAGCGTTTTCCAGGCTCCATTCCAGTCAATTCATCAATCCGGTCCCAGTATGGGCGCCAGTGTAGAGTGTAAGTGCTAATGTCCCATCACATACGAGGTCACCGTTAGTCACTCTTGCGCAACTGAACTGCGTAGACTATATAACAAATGTTTGGCTGAGGAACCTCGTCAACGCCATCTATTGGCCTCTCTCAAAGCCAACAGTTGGTGTTCTAATTATATACATCCGTTATAATTTTTCTTTCAAATTTTCAGTACATTTAGGACATCATTGACTGCATCTGGAGTAGTGCCGTACCTGAGAATCGTAGACAGGTATGGAATGGCAGCTTATCATGTGTAATGACGAATCCCGCTTCTACCTTGGGGTAGAATTCGCATTCGAGTGTGGCGGAGACCCAACCAGCACTACCATTCTCACATTGCTGTAACTTCTAGTGTGATGGTGCGGGGAGCCATTGCTACGACAAATGGTTTCTTTAGTTTCACTGCAGCAGGCCGTTCCTTTCACTGACATCAAGATGTCCACAATAGAACTTTTCACCTCATTGTGGCAAGAGTCTTGGGATCTGCAAATCACCTATAAATTGCATTCCATCAAATCATTTATTCATTCAGAGCCATCTGCCCCAATGCGAGATACTGATGTCAAACTGACCCGCCTTCACATTGGGCACACACGATTTACTCATCTTTTGTTGGGCGAGAGGCCCCCCCCCCCCCATTTTGTTCATCATGTTCCTCAGATTTTACAGTTCATGATATTTTAATTGCATGTCCTGCTTTCAATCCTCATCACCAAAATTTTTTTTAAGTACAATTTTAAACTTACAAGACTTGGTTGGGGAAGATCCCCATTCAAACCTTTTTGCATTTTTACGTTCAGTTGGGTTTTTTTACATCTCATCTAATTTTTCCAAATTCAAAATGACATCATCAATCTATTTTATACAAATTCTCTTATAATTCAATCTTTTAAATTTCCACTTCCAAATTTTATGCATATGTAAATCATTTCATTAGTTATGGTTCAGACAATGGTCTTATTTTTATCATCTGACTATTTGAAAATTTTTATTCTCATCTATACATTTTAGGTTTCAAATCTGTCTTTTATCTGTCTTGGACTTGATTTTTAAATGTTTTGTAATTTTATTGGGTTATATTCTGTCTTGCGTTTGGCGCAGCTTGTCCACTTTTGGATCTTGCGCCATAAAACCCCAACATCCAATCCACAACTAGTTCCTATACTAGTGTTACGAGGTAGTTTGAGAGTACAGCGATAGATTCAGCGGATCGTACTGTTGATTTGCCTTTCATGCCACGTGTCCAAGGAGCTATTTACTAACTCGTAACTGGCCACACACGACTCGCCTATCCCAGATGTGCCTATGAGCTTTGAAATCCTTCCTTGGCCAGATCTGCCTATCTCACTGAGCACGTCTGGAATGTGCAAGGGCGTCAATTACATTTCCCCTGGAATATAAGGGATCTAGAGCAGCAGCTGCAGAATGCTTGGCATCACTGCCGCCCCCCCCCCAATATTTTTTGAAAAACAATTTGAATTCTTTTAGTCTTAGTTTTAGGAGATTTGAGTACCTTTAAAATACGGTCGGAGGTATTCAGAATGCCTCAAAAAGTGTTTTTGGTCCTTAATTTTTTTCACCATTTTCCAGAGGGACCCCCCTTACACCCCTGGTAATCTTATACCTTATCTATTGAGTCATCCCCCATAATTTGGTGCTGGTGACGCCCGTGCTTGGCATAATTTCATACAGGATAGTATAAGGATTTTGTTTGATTCCCTGCTACGCTGTATATCGGCAAAGCAGAGGGGTCTTTACAACTTACTAATCTACGACCTTTCTGGTGTAATTCCACAAAAATAAAGAGTCCTCCAGATTTGATGCGATAATTTCTTTCTCCCTATTGCACATCGCACATGCTAAGTTTCATTCCGATCAAACACTGGCTTCGGGGTGTTTCGATTTCTTTTTGGGCACAGAGTATATTTTGGTTATAGAATTCCAAATGAGGCAGGGGTGTCGAGCCTTTCCGGTGTGTAGCAGCACGAGTCGCGCGACAGACGACGGGCAGGGCATTCCTGCCCTCCAGGGAGCGAGAAATCCATCGCCTGCATTCCGTCACCTGCTCCCGGGGTGACCGATTTCAGATGGAAGGACATAAATTAAATTTGATTTCCCATTGTGGCAACACGATCATTAGGCTGCAGATCATTTTGCGTCACCAGTTCGCTTCTTTGTTGAACAGAGAACTTCCTGAATCATACTTTTTATTTACTAGGATCGTTAAAAATAAAATTATCAGTAATGGCAGGGTTGCCGATTTAAATCTCCTAGATTTAAATCGCGATTTAAATCATGATTTAAATCATGATTTAAATCAAGTGATTTTTATTAAAAAATCATTGATTTTAATCAAAATTTTAAATTTCCTTTTCCTTTTTGTATCGTTTATTAATATTGAAAATGAAGTAAATATGAACGAGATGTGTTATTTTATTCGGACTAATATCAAATAAGTTAAGTAGTATCTTTATGAAAAAATAGACATTTTAGTCACCATGAAAAAGTTTCTGCTGTATCATAAAAGCATTCCATTTTTGCACATCTATTGGGTATTTTAATATATTTTTGTTTTCATTTTTATTTAAATTGAATTGAGAAATTTTATGCATTGATCCCTAGGAATTCTTTACACTGCTAGCATAACTATTCTGTATTTATGGAATTGAAACTTGGAATGTAAAAGAGCTAATTTCTCTCATCTGATAATTATGTGAGTGTTAATAAAATACATTATGGATCGAAGCTGAGAGCTATTTTAATGATTATGATGATTTTTTTATTGCAAGCTCAAAATTCTACTAAATTGGCATGTTCTGGAGGAATTATTACACTTTTTCTAGGCAGCTCATAGAGAAAAGCTTCATTTCATTGTATGCTATGTTTTTTTATTCTGGAATATATTTTTAAAATACTTATTAATGCTTAGAGAAAATTTGAAAAATAAGCATATTTGATTTCAATTTATAAATATTTTCATGTCTCGTCATTTTTTACTATTTACTTACAAATAAAAATTTTTCACAAGTGCTTTTTGCAAGCTAAATATTAAGTAGAAATGTTTCATGAATTTTGCAAATTTTCTTTTTATTTTATTTTCTATTGGTGACATGATCTTTTTTAAAAAACAAATCTAACCAATTAATTACTCAAAATAAAAATAACTAAAGAAATTCCATACATTTTATATATGATAAATATATAATGCAAAAAACTATGAAATTTGTCTGATTTTTGATAAATTTTATACAAAAATTTATGATATATGTGCTGTTAGTGTGATCCTGCAACCTTATTTAACTGGGTCCAAAAAATTTCTTGCCCACCTGTTAAAATTAAATAATCTCTCGAGAACCAGATAGGAAAACGTTGCTTATGTATGGCATTTGTGCTGTTCTATTAACTATCATGTGATTAACTTTGTTAATACCTATGTCGCGTTTTAATCTTTCAAAACTTTATCCTGTTGTATTTCCTGATACGTTAATCTTATTCATTATAAATATTAATGTTTAATGTAATTGAAAACTATCTAGAAACTGCGCTGATTTGCATGTTTCATGTCCAACAAGTTAAAATTTCTGCGGGCTAAGGGATTAATTAAAATCATAAAAATCCGATTTAAACAAAAAAAATCTGATTTAAATCAAATAAATCCGATTTATTTTTTTATTTTTTAAATTATGATTTGTTCAATTCCTTGCTGATAGGTAAATCTATAGGAACGAGAACCCCAGTGAAAACTTTCTTCCTACCTATCAACCTCGTCACAAATTTCTAAAAGACATCGTTGTCTTTTTCTAAATCATGCAATCTTCATCGTTTTAAACTCAAATGGACCCCACACTAGCTCACTACACAGATCATTACCTATTTGAATATGTAAATTAACGAGCACACAAATACCATTTTACCAAACAATCACCTTCAAACTCCAATGGCTAACAAACGTTAGCAGAAATCCGACTTCTTTTTATACAGTATTAAAACTGCACTAATATTTTTTCTTCAGAATAAACTGGCAACACCAAGTGTCAAATAATCACTCCATTTTCCAGCACATATCTGTTGCTAATCCAAATTGCCAGTGGTGCTCGGTGATCTGTTTTGAGGTGGGGTTGTTCACCCCTGTTGAAAAATAAATCAATCGGCTGAATCAAGAAAACCTGATGTAGAAAATAAATATTTTTGAGGCAAATCTTAGCGGACATCAGCAAATCTTAGGACAGTTTCGCCCGCACTCTATTGCGGGCACAATGCGGGTCCCGCGTCCCTCCGTCGAATGATTTCTGATTGGTTACTGGTGTTTGTTATGCGTCCTGATACCGAACCAGCATCCCTCTTTCCGCAGACGATAACATCAGTTCAACTTCTAAGCGCAGTTGGTCATTGCGAAAGCTTGAGCTTCAAGACAGCACATCGTCTTGATTTTGATCTCCTTGCTCTTGGATCATAAAATCCATGCTCGTATGTTAAATATTTCGTTGCAGATAATATTCTTTACCTTATCTTCTATTTATCGAATGTTCTCCTATTGTAGAACCGCGGTAACCCGGTTGGAAGAGTAACGGCGGATTAGCAACCGGAGGGTTGCGAGTTCGAATCAAACCAAAGACCGTCGTGTGCAAAGGAGGCTGGTGCACGTTAAATCTCTCGTGGCTTAAAATGTCCTCATGTTGGCGTGGTGGGGAAGTTTGGAGAGTGTTGTGCCAGCTCAGGTGTGATCTCGTCATCTGACCGTGGTTCAAAATTACGTGGTGTTGTTCTCGGATCATTCCGTTGGGGATTGATCCCGGACCGTCGGCAATAGCCGGTTATGTTGCTTCAATGCGACGTTAATTAAAATACCTACCTATTGTAATTTTATACTGAGTGAGATATTTTGATACCGGAAGAAATTTTCTATATTTTAAAACTCCAGTTTACAATCTTATCACTTCGATGGGCTTGAAAGTTTGTGGCCTTAGCTGAAATAGAAACGATTCCAGATCACGATGTTCGGAGAACGTGACTCATTTTTGAGATAAATAGGCACATTATTCCAGAAAACAACACAAAACCTTGTCAAATTCAGTAACTCTCCACTTTAGAAGCTGCTCTACTCGAAAAAATATATGCATCGAAAAATTTGTTTCATGTTTTTATTTTGTTTCTGGACTAAATATGGGTGTACTCAATTGTGATATTGAATTTTGCAAATTCGATATTAAAGACCCATATTTATAAATATTAATGCGACTATTGAATTTCTTTAGCCTAATGTATTTCAAAATATGTACTTTTCCTTTCCTTTGAATCCCATTGGTAGGTAGGTATTTAATTAACGTCGCACTGGAGCAACACAACGGGCTATTGGCGACGGTCCGGGATCATTCACCGAAGAGAAAGATCCTAGGACAACACCCCACGTAATTTTGAACCGCGGTCAGATGACGAGGTCACACCTGAGCTAACCAAACTTTGAAAGTTAAATTATTTTTTCTCGGTGGGAAGGCTGGAAGAAATCTCTTCTTGATGTATCCATAATTTTGGAAGCCACTGCATACCTCAATGGCAATGTCGAAAGAGAAAGACAGGTGAAATAACACTCACATTGTACCTCTCTCTTTGCTTCTAATGTTACACATAAAAAGGAAACCACACGCAAGTATTTCCAGAAAGCGCGTCGCTGCCGAAGAGGCTTCATTTCAATGCCTCTAGTCGCAACGCAGCTGAGGAGGTCCATCTGGCAATCAAAGCGGCGGGGGCCCCCTGTAATTTAATTGAGGGCTTCCCATATGCCACGATGGCTCATCACTGAAACATGCGGGCATGGAAGCTGTTGAGTTGGGGGGTCGTGCACGCGCATCTGTTTTCTCGCTTCAATTGGTGCGCGCGCTATGGCGGACGCCCCAATCAATCGACTCTAATTGGGGTCTTTTACGCCATTCAGGGCGAGGAAAAGCACGCGCCACTTCACTCAGCACTTCATGCGGGTTCTTTAGAACCGAGGCCCCCCGGTAAATTCTTTTTTTTTTATATATATAACACGAGGGCCCGGTCCAAACAAATGGATCGTAAATACCTTTTCAACTTTTTAAGGTTCAAACATAAACCTAACATAAATATAAAAACGGCATAATCATAAAGAGCATTGGTTAAGTAAATTTTACGTTAAAAGTTTTTTGCACAAGTCCATGACATGGGTAAAGCGAATCTGCTATTGATCATAGGATCTGGGAGCCATCTCTGTACAGTCCGACTTAGCCACCCGTTCACCTTCCTACGTTAACCGGGTAAAGCAGCACAGACTTCACGCCTTGGGTGGTCTTACCAGGAGTATATACTCCCGACGTACTTCGCCTGTGCTATCCGTTTCACCCTCTCATCACGAAGAGGCCATAGGATAGGACTTTGAGAGAGGACTTGCCAGGCTGGGATCTGGCCATTTGAAAAAGATGATATTCATTGATGGCCAGAAATCCTTTCCCACCTGCACAAAGTGCGGCTTATTACCAGTCTCTCCCTCCCACATCCTGAATTGTATTGGAGCCATATATGAAGACATCTTTAAGGCCCGATCTGCCTTTGCCCAAAAACTTTTTTGCACTCAATAACAGTGTAATTTGTTGGGGTTTTTTTTACACTGGGATAAGAAAGAAGATTCAAATATAAATATCAAAAACGGCATAATCAAAAAAGCCATTTGTTTCGTAATATTACGTTTAAACTAGTTATCAATCAATGAACTAATGAAATCTTGTAGTTTCCTCAGGCCAACATCATTTCATATGTGCTGATTTTAGTCACATCTCACTCTGGTCACCAATAATTTATAGTTTTTGCTTTCCAAAGCAGTCAAAAATTCATTGAACGCAATGTGCATTTAGTATTTTGATTGGAACAGGGAGAAGAGTTTGGGGCCAAAGTTATTTTCTCAATACGTGCCTTTTTCAAAAGTGTACTTCCGCCCGCATAGCCCGTTGTGTTGCTGCAATGCGACGTTAATTAAATACCTACCTACTTCCGCCCGCACTCCATTGTCACTCCCTAGGCACTGAACCAATCTCTACTCCATTCCCCAATCTCTTTTTCCCTCTGACGACATTTTTTACTTGATATTGTCTTGTGGTTGGTGTACATTGGCCACATATGGCCCTTGCGCCATAAAACGCCAGAACAAACAACCAATCTGGCCTCTGAAACACGGGTATGTCCAAATGTCCATGCGTTTAATGCTTTCTGTATCTTGGTGGAACGTCATGCGTAATAGGTACCACAATAACAGAACCTTCGTCCATTCTTCATACCTCCCATAGATGCTAGTGTCGGTTCTGCTTATATGTACTTGCGCTTCAAACTATCAAACTTCGCTTGCGTATCAAACTTCAGCTTCAAGACAGCACGCTGTCTTCTGTTTGCTGTGCTTGGAACTTGAAAATAAAATTCATGCTCATTTATTAAATATTTCGTTGTCCAAAGAATAATACTCTTTTCTTTGTGTACTTTTTGTCGACTGTTGTGATTGTGTTGTAATTTTATTTAGAATATTTTGGGTGACGAAGAAAATGCATTAGATTTTTATGACGCTTTTGTACGCCCTTATCCTACGAACCCATCGACCATCTGATGAAATAGAAGGAGCATGTGGGTGGAGTCACTAGTAATATCTCAGAAGGGTAAGTCACGTAGTGTTACGAATCGCCTTGGGCTGATTGACTATCGAAGCGAGTTTTTTTAATTACGCTGGATAATCACTTTAAAAAATCAATAATTTGTTTTACATTAGGATTTGTGTTTTTGCCACAACCACGTGTCAGATCTTCAAACAGAGTCACCGGGAAAGCACGAAGCTGAGTACACATACTCCGTCTATTTCAATTGAAGGTCGATATGTACGAGCCCCAATTACATCTTTTAAAACCAAAAGACTCACTTCGATAACCTTCAGTCAAATATCACATATTAACATTATTATGATATGAGCGTTTCTTTGGGCTTATTAGATATACAGGGTGAGTCTAAATTGTTTTTACAAAATAAGAGGGGTGATAGTACCCATCCAGACGAGCAATAATTACCACGGAACATAGGATCGCATTCCACTCTGAGAGGCAGAAAAGAGCAAAGTCGAAACGCATCGAGCATGAACAAGTCATCGCCTCTGACGTCGTTTTGTACCTGCCTACGTAGCATATCTCCTAAGCAAGATGGCCTGGTCGGTAGCGCACTGGCGTCCAGTCCAGAGGTTCCGGGTGGCTTGGCCTCCTCGCTCACCGGACCTCAACCCACTGAACTTTTTTTCTGGGGGCACATGAAATCTTTAGTGTACCAGACGCCTGTGGACTCGGCTGAAGATCTCGTAGCGAGAATCGGTGTTGCCGCAGACAAAATTAACACAACACCAGGAATCTTCGAGAGGGTGCGCCAGTCATTCCTTCGCCGGTGTGAACTGTGCAACGACACGCGTGGCCGCTATTACCGTGGAGCACTTGCTGTGAGTTTTTCTCTGATCCATAAATCAGATTGTGCAATTTTCGGTATGGTTCATTCGCTTTCCCAACACTGTTGTAAGTTCATGTTGAAATTCTAATTTGACTCTTTTCTGCCTCTCAGAGTGGAATGCGACCCTATGTTCCATGGTAATTATTGCTCGTCTGGATGGGTACTATCACCCCCTCTTATTTTGCAAAAACAATTTAGACTCACCCTGTATATAGCTGCGGATAACAAAGAACGTACCACTCCCCAATTTTTTCACGCATCGTTCATAGTAGAGCAAATTCATTCTCGGCATCCTCAAATAAAAACGTTAATTTACATTCCTTGTACTGATCCAGAAACCAGAGAACTTGATATTTACTGCGGAACATCCTCCCACTGAATTTTTCAGTCATTCTACAACGCTACCTTTTTGTTCAGATGCTCTTAATGAACTTAGTAAAACCACAAACAGTTATGGTTCAGATGGATTTAAATGCGTTTCGGCTCATAGCATGCAGCGAGAAGTTTCTTATTGATAGGTGGTAAGAATCGACTAATCATACTTCGAGATTCTTTGTCAAAATCAACCCAGAGAAGTGCTACTTAGACGGGATTCCGGAGATATTCGCGTTGAAAGTTTTATGACGTCCTTTCCGTGATTCCGAATTTCAGCGCTAAAAACGCCAAACTATGCTATGGGATTGCCGTTACCTAAAGTCCACCGAGACGAAAATAAAAGCATTAAAAAATACCATTTTTGCCGCTAATGTGGCCGATAATCAAAACTCTATATTCTCCTTCCCAGCACTAAATTACGTCAATCCCCCCGCTTATCGTCATCTGACTGTGGTACAAAATCACATGGTGTTCTCGGATCTTTCTCGTCGGGGGTTGATTCCGGACCGTCGCCAATAGCCCGTTGTGTTGCTCCAGTGCGACGTTAATTAAATACCGACCTACCCCCTTATTGTGGTCCTCCCAGCTGTAAACACCATGTTTTCGTTTATTTTACCCAGGACTTAAAACCTATTTTGTCCTTTATTGTGGCCTTCCGAAAAGAAACACCATTTCTACCTCCAATGTGCCCGGAAATCAAACACCATTTTCTCCTTTATTGTGGTCTTCTCAGCACTAAAGCACGTCATTCCCCCTTATTATGTATCGTCATCTGACCGTGGTGGTGTTCTCGGGTCTTTCCCTTTTCGAATGATTTTTCAATTGTCTTACAAATTAAATCAGGCTGAAATTTAAATGGTCTTAAAACTCGCCCACTACCTATTCTGTTAATATCATTTTCAGGGCATCATGCCCAAATAATTTCATGACGAAACGCCCATTTGAAAAAAGCACGAATGAGAGTGAGACACTTGAAAATTAAAGGTAAATTTCAAGTGACACACTGGTTGGTAAAAGTTTCTCATCACCGCTTTTGTAAGTGTGGTCTTAACATTAATCAGGAACCTTTCCATTGTTCAGATGATGTGGCTCATAGTATGAAACGAGAGGGCTAATTAAACCGACGGGTCAAAGCGGATTTCGCACCTCTATTAACATCCATGCCATGGCCAGGATTAGAACTCAGTGCTGACCGCGCGGTTACTATGACGACAGATCATCTTACCTGCCGTTTATCATCATAGAATCGTATTTCCTTACGAAATGAGTAGTTTCGTTTCAGAAAGGACAGCAGCACCATTTACGCGGGTAACATTTCGGCACGTTCTCCATCTGCTTCTCCGTCTTCGTGATTCACGTTCTTCCCCTTCGCAAACCACCTGATACCCTCCAGACGATCCTCTGCCACATTACCCGTTCACAACTGTTGTTCTTACCTAATTGACTTCCGGCGCATCAGATGTCGTGCGTGCCTCGGCATCCGCTCCCTCCGCGTCGCGCGTCTACAAACTTGGAGGAGAGTGCCGCAGGGACAGAAATCTCACCACCACCCCCCGAAAGTATTGCTCTCTCTGATTGTTGAGTATACAGTCCGAGTTGGCAGACGAGCCGTGCAGATTTGACCGAGTCTGGTGATAATTAGGTGATAAATTCGTAGGTAGGTAGTTGAATCAACGTCGCACTGCACAACACAAATGGCTATTGGCGACGGTCCGGAATCAATCCCGAAGGGAAAGATCAGAGAGCGGCGACACGCCATTTTGAACCACGGTCATCGACCTTAAAATGAAATAGACGGAGCATGTGCCCGCAGCTTCATTTTATTGCTTCCAGTTGCTGGGTTTGAAGATCTGTCACGTGGATGTGGGTGAAAGCATGAATCCTAAACTATAGATTGGTGATTATCCACCGTTATCAAAAACATTGCGCTTCCATGGCCAATCGGCTAAGTCGATTTGGGATTCACCCTTCGGAGATCTTGCGACAACGACTCCGCCCATATGATCCGTCTGTTTCATTAGGAAGTCGATGACCACGGTCAGATGACGAGGTCGGTCAGTTCCTGAACTGGCACCATACTCTCCAAACTTTCACAAAAAGCCAACGTGAGAACATTTGAGGCCACGACAGATCTAGCGTGCACCAGCTCCTGCGTAAGCGACGGTCTTTGGTTGGACCTAGTTTCGAATTCGCGACCTTACTGTTGCCAATCTCGTCATCTGACCGTGGTTCAAAATTACGTGGTATAGTCCTCGGATCTTTCCCTTGGGATTGATCCCGTAACGTCACCAATAACCCGTGTATTGTTGCTCCAGTGTGACGTTAATTAAAATGCCTACCTACCAAATATTTTTTCTAAATTTCACTTTAGGTTGGTTGTTTTGGGGGTTTTGTGGCGCAAGGGCCATATTTGACCATGTTGGGCCAGACACAAGATAAACAAAATCAAGTAATAAACACACAATGAAACTTTTTACTGGCACAGAAGAGGTAGGTAGGTATTTTAATTAACGTCGCACTAGAGCAACGCAACGGTCTATTGGTGACTGTCCGGGATCAATCCCCCAAGAGAAAGATCCGAGGACAACACCACATAATTTTGAACCACGAGTCAGATGACGAGAACAACACCTGAGCTGGCACCCCACTCTCCAAACTTCCACACCACGCCAACGTGTGGACATTTTCAGCCCGGACAGATTTAACGTGCACCAGCCCCCTTTGTACACGATGGTGTTTGGCTGGATTCGAACTCGCAACCCTCCGGTTGCTAATCAGTTGTTATTCCAACCGGGCCACCGCGGTCCGAATTCAGTTTAGGATAACTTTTTGAAATCTAATTGACTTTATTAAAGGTGATCTTTTTGAGCTTCCAATTCTCAAGAAATGGAAAGATTTTCCCCCCGCAAAACAGCTGGCAAACTAAACATTTATGGAGTGACATGAAGAAAAGGGCGATTTTTAGTCGAATACGCGATATATCTGGGCCAGGTATTCATGCAAAAATACAGTACTACACATGCATGAAACAATTTATGTTTTTCTGATAAAATAGTGTTGATGTTTTTCCTTAAAACAATTATTATTTTAGGACTTAAGGGGAGACTGTCTTTTCTCCCCCGCTAAAATTACCGCTCTTGTGATGGGATTCTTTTTTCTGACGCAACTATGCAATCACAATAATTCCAAACTTTATATTTCTATTTATTATGATTTAAGGTATCACAAAAAATGCTTTTAATCATTTTCATGAAGAATCACGCCAGCTAACCTTCCTCGACGATGACGCTGCTAAAAAGTTCCGTGGTCGCTGGTTTGCGATATTTTTCATCACCTACTTATCTAAAGCGAAAAAAGATTGAACGGCGTTTCACTTCATACACGTGCAGCTATCGTTTAATGAACCAGAAAAGTATTTGAGAAAACTGACTTATCAAATACAAAATCATCCATTTAGTTATAAAAAACTGACCGAATTCTGAGCTATAAAAATATAAAAATGTAACATCGCTTTTCTGGTTCGTTAAACGATAAAAGGATGTTTGCTGGACAGGCAGTAAAAATTTCAATTCGATGAATCCAATAGTTTTATAGTTATGCCAACCACTTGCGAAAGAGCTGTTCCGAGAAAAACCCGTTTAGTTTAACGTTACCCGTTAGTATTTTAGAAAATCACGTTAAACAAGTTTCAGTACAGTTAACGGAAGCATATTCAACACTTATAGTATTTTACAGCTAATCTGCTACTCTAGTGACGGATCTTTCCCTTCCGGTTTGAGTGGTTCAAAATTGCGTGGTGTTGTCCTCGATCTTTCCCTTGGGGATTGATCCCGGACCGTCATCAATAACCCGTTGTGTTGCTCCAGTGCGACGTTAGTTAAAATACCTACCTAGCTACTCTTGTGCCAAACAGTACTGTAGATAAGTGTGATGATCTTTTGACCCGCCATCTTTTGATAACAAATCGTTGCCAATCGACTTTATAGAATTTACATCTTTATGGAATGACTCAGACTCATCGAACTACATATGCGCGCGCCTAATCTGTTAATAGCTTTTAAACTAGGCCAATTTTTCGCATTTCGACTCTAAATTTGGAATGCATGTTCTCATACCCTAAAAAATAAAATTACGTAAAAAAATACACAAAAATCGATTTTTTTTTTCCTCCGAAGAAATGAAAATTCTCCCTTAAGATTCAGTTCTCATCTACTTACAGTGAGTGGATTAATGAGATCTTCATTTAAATCTTCGAATTTTAAATCTATGTATACATTGATTTGAATATGCTTACATATTTTTACCGCCATTTGTCTTTTACAGTGACTGATTACAATATTATACCGTTGTAGCGTTATCCCTTCTCTCTAGGGGGCGCGCCATACTCCCTTAAACAAGAGGGAGTAGACTAAAGGGGAGATGAGCGTCTGACTCCGGCGTGCTAGGTCGGTTGTCTGAGGGGCGTGTAATCCTTATTGCTATAATTCTGTGTAATCTGTTTTGTTATTGTAATAAAGTTAAGTTTTTGTTGAGTACAAAAGTATTTTGATATGCTGGATCCTTGAGATACATAACCCCACCATATTACATTGGCGCAGTGACGACCGGATCTGAATCATCAGTCTTAGTTTGTGGATTGGTTCCAGTGGACAACAAGGACGATGAGGTAGGCAACTTTTGCTTTGCTGTTTGGTCAGATTCAGTATATGAGATAATTTATTTTAATTGCCTGGTTAGGATTAATATTTATTATTTTAAAAATGTTCCGGGGAGCGAAAAAGGAAGATCTTAAGTTAATCGCTGAGGAGATAGGCGAAACAGTTACTCCAGATATGAAAGTAATTGACTTAAGAAATCTTATTTTGAACAGCGGAAGTTATGTAGAGGATGAAACATTCGTAACACAATATGCAGATTCAGTTATAGCGGATAGGAAGTCCAAAGAAGAGCAAGAGGCTCGAATCGAGTTAGAAAAAATAAATCTCGAAAAAGCAAAACTAGAAAGTTCACGATTGAGTATGGAAGCTCAGTTAGAATTAGAAAGAATAAATTTAGAGAGGTTGAGATATGAAAGTTCGCTTGGCAGGGCTGAGCAAGTTAATGTAAATCCTGAAGTAGTAAGTCAACTTTCAATAGAAAATTTCATTCGTAGTGTTCGCACACTAACAATCCCTGTTCCGAAAAGGCCAGAGGGTTGGAATTTATTTTTCGCGTCACTAGAGAGAGCATTCAAAACCAAAAGTGTACCCGACGAATTCAAAGGGGAAATTCTGTTGAATCTCTTAGGAGAAAAGGCCGCTAATATATTAGTCTACATTAAAGACGAGGAGATAAATGATTACGATAAATTAAGAAGTGCAGTTCTAAGAGAATTTGAACCGACACCATTGATCTGTTTACAGAATTTTCAAAAAGCGAAACGTATGGCAAATGAAACTCATGTTCAATTTGCATCGCGACTAGCAACAAATTGGGAACAATATTGTAAGCTAAGAGAAGTGAATGATTTCAATTCTTTAAAGGGATTAATTGTTAGTGATAAGTTATATCAAACGCTTGATCGAGAAACAGCCACGCATATAAACATAAAGCAAGAACAAAGTTGGTTTGAACCCACACAAATGGGCAGAGAATGCGACATGTTCTTTGCTTCGGTAGGAAAATCGCTTGCCGAAACACCTTTTAATTGTTATAAAACTTCAACTAATCACATCAACTCGCGTAATGATTTTAAATATATCCCTCCCCATGTAAGACGCGAAGAGTTAAAACCAAGGCCTAAAGACAAAATGAGTAGGAAAATTGAATGCTACATTTGTGGTGAAAACCATTTGGCCCGGGAGTGCAACAAAAAGTACCCCCAAACAAAAACAAGCGAAAGGAAAGAGAGGGCTGTCGTAGCAAAGGTTCTTTCGGAACGCTTCAAACCACAGGTTGACCTTGAACCTTTGAAACATGTCACCATCTTCGTAAAGGGGAGAGAGATAGAATGTATTATTGACTCAGGGACTCAACTGTTGGTCATAAATTCTGACTTCCTCCCTAACGTGGACAGCGATGAATTCGGGAAAGTTATTTCGAGTTCGGCTTTTGGCGAAAAGGTTGAAGCCAAATTAGTGAAAACGGCGATTGCGCTTAACAGCGACTCCGCATTAAAGCATCCCATAGAATGTGTGATGGCGCTTACGGACAAATTACATGCTCAGGCATTGATACCACCGTCTCTGTATGAGTCATTATGTTCAATAAATAGCGAAACGCCAGACGGAACAGTAAACAAGGGATTTGTTTATCTCAAAGAGGGGAGTACATCCACAGACGTTTTTCTGCAGTCGACAAGCGAAAGGGAAATGGGGGACGCTATGTCTAGTGGAGAGGAAGAAAACGATAAGAGCGAGGTCGCAGAAAATAATAAAAATAATTTAGACGATTCTCAATTTTACTCGGATCATGCTAAATTAAAAGACGAGCAGAGTAACTGCAAATCTCTAGAAAGGGTTCGCGAGGAATTAAAGCAAAATAAAGGCAATTTTATTTTAATCGACGGATTAATCTACCACAAAGACAAAATTCTCGATGAACCAGTGGTACAGTTAGTTTTACCGCACAATAGGGTAGATAAAGTTTTAAGGTTAGCTCACGAGTCAGTTTTCGGGGGCCATATGGGGGTGAAGAAAACCAAAGAAAGGATAAGATATAATTTTTATTGGCCGGGCATGAATAAAAATATTACTGAATTTGTCCGGACTTGCAAGGGTTGTCAACTTCGGAAAAAGGAAAAGGTTGGTGAAAGAGCTCCAATCACGCCAGTAGTTCGTCCGGAGCTCCCTTTTGAAGTAGTTAATATTGATGTCGTTGGACCTATTGAGCCTCCATCCAGTAGAGGACACAAATATATTCTTTGTGTGATGGACCAGCACACCCGTTGGCCTGAGGCAGTACCTCTTAGGTCACTTTCAGCCAAGGCGGCATGCGATGCTTTGCTACAGATATTTTCGAGGACTGGTCCTGGGGAAATTATGCAGCACTGCCCTCCTCATTCTTATAAAGTGAGACTATCAGATGGAACTGTAAGGCATGTTCATGTGAACAAGGTACGAAGATATCATCCTCGTTCCCTTGCAGTTGGAGTTATCTTCGAAGAAGAGCACGAATTCGGAGAAATCCACCCCACTCCTAGTTTGTCAAGAGATGAATCAGAGATGATGTTTACAGAAACTAGGTTGAGTCATCTGAAGAAAGCAGATGAAGAGCAACTAATGGAGTTGATTCGCAAGCATCGAGCACTCTTCACTGATAATGTAAAGGTAGCGAAGGTGGGTGCACACCGCATTCGCTTGAAACCTAATGCCGAAAGGAACAAGCCATTTGTGTACCGCATTCCCGAAGCGCTGAAAGGGAAAGTAGATGAGCAGATAGAAGAGCTTTTGGATCTTGATCTAATAGAAGAAAGTGATGCCGAAATTGACTATCCAATTGTTTGTGTGAACAAGAAAGATGGTAGCATGCGTCTTTGTGTAGACTATAGAGCCCTCAACTCAGTCACGGTTTCCGATGATTTTCCAATGGAAGATGCCACTGAGTTAATCCAGTCCATTGGTAGAGCCAATGTCATCTCTACTCTAGATCTTCTGAAGGGATACTGGGCCATCCCTATGGCTGAAGACAGCAAGGATTTTACATCGTTCAAGACGCATCGACAACAATATCGCTTCAAAGTGATGAGTTTTGGTCTAAAGAATGCGTCTGCAACTTTTCAACGTGTAATGAATAAGGCTTTGTCGCCTTACCGAGATTTTTCACGTGCTTACATCGATGATATAGCCGTCTTTTCAAGGGATTGGAATGAACATCTAATTCATTTGGATACAATTCTCACTAAACTTGAAGAACTGAATATCACAGTAAATCTCAAAAAGTGCTCTTTTGTGAAATCGGAAATTAAATTTCTGGGACATGTCATTGGGTCCGGAAAACATCAGCCCGATCCTGAGAAAACTAAAGTAATTGAAGATTTACCCAGACCTATTACTAAGAAAAATTTGCGAAGTGTGCTAGGACTTTGCAACTACTATCGTGAGTACATTCCAAATTATTCTGAACTTGTGTATCCTTTGACGGAACTTACGAAAAAGAGAGTTCCTGATTGCATTCCATGGACTCAGGAGCATGATGTCACTTTTAGTGTTTTGAAGAGAGCCTTGATCGAGGCTCCCTCTTTATATTCTCCGGTTCCTGATAAACCTTTCATCATTTATTCGGATGCATCTCAAATTGGTGTAGCCGCTTGCCTTTCGCAAAAGTGTGGTGATAAGATTTATCCAATTGCTTATGCCAGTCAAAAACTGACCACTGCACAGCAGGCTTGGTCTACCATTGAACGGGAGGCATTTGCAATCGTTTGGAGCTTGAAAAAGTTTGAAGTTTGGGTATTTGGAACAGAAATAGAGTTTTACACTGATCATAACCCTACTTAACTAAAAGTGCTCCTCAATCTTCGAGATTGCAAAGATGGGCTTTTGCACTGCAAAAGTATAATATTGCTATTAAACATTGCCCCGGTGCAAAAATGCCTCATGCTGACGCACTCTCACGCTTATTGTAAAATTTTAATTATAATTTTGGATGAAGTGAAAAATAATTTCATTTATTATGATCAATTTTCAATTATATGTTTAGGTACTTAGAATTGTGTTATGTACCTTTAGTGTTTTAAAGTGTGTTTAAATTGTTAATAAGTCATATTCTTAGAATTGTGTTATGTACCTTTAGTGTTTTAAAATGTGTTTAAATTGTTAATAAGTCATATTCTTAGAATTTGTGAAATGTGAGGTTTTTTAAAATTGTGATATGATAATTTCATAGCCACAGTAATTGCTTGTTGTGCATTTATTTTCAATTTCTATAATCAGTGTACATTATTTGTTTATCTATATTGGTATATCATACTACATGAAGGTTGATGCTAATTTTGTGTTTGGAGTGACAGTCGAGTAGTGCATAATGTGTGAGTACTATTGTATATGTATTGATATGATTGTGTATTTTGATTTGAACATTTTTGTACAATTCCTTATGGGATTGTCAGATTGAGTATCGCAGGTGATACGTCAATCTTGCATGGGGGGTGTAGCGTTATCCCTTCTCTCTAGGGGGCGCGCCATACTCCCTTAAACAAGAGGGAGTAGACTAAAGGGGAGATGAGCGTCTGACTCCGGCGTGCTAGGTCGGTTGTCTGAGGGGCGTGTAATCCTTATTGCTATAATTCTGTGTAATCTGTTTTGTTATTGTAATAAAGTTAAGTTTTTGTTGAGTACAAAAGTATTTTGATATGCTGGATCCTTGAGATACATAACCCCACCATATTACAACCGTCATATTACTCATCCTGTAACTCATCGTATCATTATATTAATTTAAAAAATACGACTCATCTCTGAATCATTTACCTTTTTCTTCACTGTGCGAGGCTTAAAAATAAAGTGAAAACTCTGAAAGTCTGGGCCTAAGTTGCTCGTACCTTTGTATTGATTTGAATGGACTTTGGGGGCAAATGAGGATCATGCCACCCTCTATCCAAAACAAAATTAAGTATGGGAAATGAAGATTTCATTTGGTCACATTCAAATACTGAGGCTGTTCGGACATTTTTTGAACGATTTAATGGACTGAAACTCAATTTTTTACATGAAATTTTTGTGTTTTAAATGTTCCATTTGATAGCCCTTATTGTTAACTATCTTTCTACACCTGAATTTTCATGATAATAATGAGTTTTGTAGTATCGACAGTGGTATATTGTCCCATTCTTGTTCCACAGTTTTCCAGTCCTTGAATGGTTTTCGGTCAACGTTTTGATAATGCCCCTTTTAAAAGTCCATGGGTGAAACATCTGGAGATTTAGCAGGAATATCAGTAAAGGGTATTGACTTGATACCAGTTTCTTGTTCCATTTTTTCCAAGAATATAATAGTCGATTTAGATGTGTGGCTGCTTGCTTTACCCTGATGCAGTTCTACTGATTGTTGACACTGTGGGTAAAGATATGGTATTTCTTTTTTTAATATTGGGGATAAAATAGGGTCTTGATAATATGTGAGAGTTGATTTTTATATTTTTTCCCCTCTTTTTACTTCTAATTTTCCATTATATGCAAAACCGGCAACAATCATAAATCTCTTAGAGAAAGTTCTCACGTTCACTTTGCTATAGTCCTTTGACTTGGCGGATTCTATTTTAAAATTAAAGATCTTACCTTACAAATATTCTCAGAAATTTTTTTTCTTTTTTGGATACTTTTTTGGAAGTATTTTTCCACTTTTACGTTTTTTTCCTTTCTCATTAATAATATTACTTATCGTACCTTTAGATATCGAAAAACCATGACTTTTACAGCGTTTTTGAATAATTGAATAAACATAATTCTCTTCGGAAAGAGCGGAAACATAGCCTTCCATTCATTGCTTATTTAAAAGCACCGTTTTGAAAGTAAACAAAACTGAGTTAGCAGATGATAAGTTATACTTTAACTATTTAACTGCTGTGAATATAAAATTCTTTCGTGGCATACAATTTTTTTTACAGCTCATCAAAATCGTTCAAAAAATGTCCGAACAACCCTTGTAAAAAAGATAATTAGTAGGGGAACTTTTGTACCTTTGACACAATGTACAGTCGCGGGGAAAAACCGACCCCCCCTTTATTTCGAGCACACTATTCATAGTAGATCAAATTCAAAGATATCATTCAATAGGGCCTTAATAGCAACATGCTACAAAATATCAGCGCTATAGGAATATTATTTAGTAAGCTATCCACAAAGTCTGGGAAACTGATTTAACATTAGGAACCCAAACTTTCTGTATTCATGAATTGCATGGAACTTGATAGCTGAAGTTAAATTAAGATATAAATTCGAAATTTTGTGTAAAAATAGGGGTGGCTGTTGGAAATTATGATGTTGGTGCTCAATATAATATGAAGGCGGCCCCTTATGCAAATTTTATGCATACGAATTTATTGAAGACGTTACTCCCTATCAAATGCCATATTTGAATTTGCTATACTGTCAAAATTGTTTGAACACATTTCAGTTTGGTTGCTTTTGATGCTCTCAGGTGGCATAATCCATAACAACTTCTTGCGATCAACTGTAGAAAGCACTGTTGTGAAAAAGTGTTCAGAAGTAAAGGCACATGGAGAGTCTGCAATTTTGAGCTACAAAACGTTTTCCCAAAAAAGTTATTTATTTTTAATGTTTGAAGTTATTTATTACCGTTGAATTAACTAGTAAACATATACCTTTGAACGCTATTCAAAGCTACATTATGGGAAAAGGTTATCATTTGCAAACAGCTCTTCAATCGAGTCAAGCTTTTATTTTGTTCATTGACTTGTATTCTAGGAAAAAAGTAAAGCCGTCAAAAAAGAGACCCGATTGATGTAGCTGCTATGAGTGCTGCTGTATATCTTCGTGAAGCAATGCAAAGTTTACAATATAAAATTAGATGCATCCCATAAAATACAAAATAAACTTGTTGAATTTAAAATTAAGTTCTTAAATTTAAATATGGTACACCACAGAGACAAAGAGCTCAATTAACTTGAGAAGTTAATTTTTGCAACAGCAAAAACAGTGTTCAATGATAAATCTAAAAGCAACATTTTTTCAATTATTATAACTTGACTAGCAGAATTACCCGGCTTTGCTCGGGTTGAATTAAATAAATGCTGATTGGAAAGTGATCAGATTAATCACTTCTCTTTCATAAAAAATGAAAGTATCATTTAGGCCCGGTGCACACATCCTATTTTTAAACGCACGTCGCCGTAACCAACTATGCACTCACCTAATGACGCCTGTTCTCATTTGACCGCCAGTTGCGATGGATGTCTATCGAAGGAAACGTGTTCGTTTCGCTTACTTGGTGTACAAAAAATATATTTTGAAACAAAATAAACGTTACTGGATACATCCATTTACAGATTTAAGACTTACAAGAGGTAGATTTTATACACACATCTTTTGCGGACTTACGAGAAAACCCAGATAAGTTTTTTAATTGCTTCCGAATGAGTGTTCGATCATTTGACGAGCTTGCCCGAAAAATTGCTGACAAGATTATATCTCAAAGTACCTGGATGAGACTCTTCACACCTCCATTGGAAATGGTAGCTGTGCGATATAAATTAACATAATATTCTGTATAAATCTGCATTGTAACTACTGTACTGTATATTTTCGTTAAAAATAGCACTCCTCTTTTCTTGGTTCGGTCATGATAGTTTTCTGCAGCGATATTCCATACTTCAGGATATCTTTTTATTTCGCCAATAAACAATTCTACATCCAAATCATCAAAATTTACCGCCGTTACTATTGCTGAGTAAGGCCAGAGAAAGTCACGCCACGAAAAATGAAAACTAGCGTTCAACAAGAACGTAAACAGAACAAGCATTCTGACTCCGAACCGAAATTCTTTGAGGCCGCTAAGGAGACAGTCCTGTTGGAACGATGAAAGAGGTCGGACTGTGGAATTCGTGCACCCACTACAAACCAAACTCTAAATCGCTTAATGAAATCTTTTGTAAAGGATACAATTAAACCAGTTATAAATTGTCATCTGGAGTTCGTATTCTTTTGCGTCCAGTATTTTATTCTTGCCTCTCCATATCATTTATCTGAGAAATAGAGCGCGAGTGCCCAATTCAATTAATAATCCATTCGTATTGCAATTCGTATGCACATTCGATTCAAATTCTTTGTGGCGGCACCGCACGTTTAAAAATCGGATGTGTGCACCGGGCCTTAAGAGTACGGAAAATAATTTTTTAACATAGTTTTAACAGTTTCATAGCTTCTACTACAATTTACTTCGGACACTAATATGTATACACGATATATCCATCCATATAATCCATTTCATGTTCATCGCACTTCTGCTGTAAGACAAACTACAAAAGTTTCTAAGATGACTACAACAGAAGTCGATTTTGAGTTTTGGAGTGATTATGAAAATCCTCGGACGTTCATTTTCAGTAAAAATGGCGAATTTTCGGCGTAGTCTTGCACTTAGTTTTCCTATGAATATGTTTACTTGTGGCATTCTTGCACCTGGTATGGGATGTTTTCGAATTTCATCATCAATATGAGAGGATGGTAAATTAAATTGTTACGGCATTCGTAATTGATTCATTTTGAAGCAAACATATTTTTTCTTGAAAATTCCATTCAGCGGCACGTGCAATAACGGAGCTTGTGTTAAAAATAAATGTCATCAGTGTAGACCAAGCAAACTCCCCCAATCGATTACAATATTTCAAAAAATAGAAGGTCGATTTTACAGCGTTTTTAATAAAGGAAATCACTGCTTTTAACGTGTATATACGTACATGTTTCACATGTATCTAAGTTGCGTAAGAACAGCTTAAATTTGTAGAGTAAGCAACCTCGACATTCTGTCACTTAAAACAAAAAACTTCAATTTTTTCAAAATTCCTATCTGTGATATTATTCCAAGATCAGCAAAGTCTTTCTTAAAATTCCCTTTACTCCTACAGACATTCAGTTTTAAATCGAATCCTTATGGTGCTTTTTAAATTCAGAGATTCGGTTTCTAAATGGAAACCATGTACCTATTTAGAACGATAAATGTAATTGCTTGACTATGGAGTAGTTTTCAATAACACCCATGAAACATGAATAACAAATGTAAATTCAATTGATTTTAATCGTCTTGTAATGAAAATAAGTGTCAAAATTTTCAAATATACATGACCTACTACGTATGACTACCCGTTTTAATTTAACTTAACCCATTTTATTTTAAAGTGATTTTTTTGAACTTTACCGGTCATTTTAAAATAAAAAATTACACACCTTACTTAAAAATGCTTTGTATGTTTTATTTATTTTTATGAAACAGCATTCTACAAACCATTATTCAACCAAAGACTTAAAGAAAGTTTGTCGAAATATACTATATATACCACCAAGAAATTTACCCACTGCCAGATACTTTTTCAGAAAATAAATAATCCATTAAATTTTAACTCCTAAATAATATATCTGCAATAAGTAAAATACTGGAACACATAAATACAAACAGAAACGAAATTCCGATCCTTGAAAAAATTCGAGGCCGTAGTGGCTCAGTGAGTATGTCCACTGCGCTAGCAATTTTCGAGTTGTAGGCGGCGGAAGTTCGATTCCTGTCAGGTGCTTTCCTCCCTGGGTATATTTCTCTCTTCTGTGTCAGTAAAACTTTCATTGTATCTATTTCTTGATATTGTGTGTCTTGTGTCTGGAGCAGCATGACCAAATATGGCCCTTGCGCCATAAAACTCCAAACCAACCTTGAAAAAATTCAGAATTCTGAAAAAAGAAAGATATGTGCAAACGTGTCGAATTTAGACTTCCTGAATTATTCTGAAATAGAAAATTTCGACAAAAGACTTTTGAACAATATTGATAAAGACAATAATGTGATTTATTTACAAAAAGAACGCATATTTATTATACTTGGAACTGCTCAAATATGACAGCAACATTTCGCTGTCAACTCATATACACAAACACAGAATTCTAGACCAAATTTATAAAACAAAATATTAAATCTGGAGTTGCCAGATCCCGAGTGGCAAAATTACGCTTTTATGATCAATGAGTTTTTCGTTTGGGCTTTTTGTGTTTCATTACAAAATGTAAGTTATATAAAATTAAATATTTTAAATATTCTTTTTTTCATCAATCAAATATTCATAAATTATTTATATCATGGGAAGAAATAAAAAGTCAGTTCAGATAATATTATAATTTAATTTGTTTTGGAAAAAATTGTTTTTCGAGCAATACTGGAAAACAATTTTATTGAAAAATTTTATTTTCTATCAATACTGGTAAAATGAACTGAAATGCGTACCGCAATCGTTTTATGCTCAATGTTATTTCTATGGCGATTTCGAATTGTTTTTAGCCCCTTCTGCACAAGTAGGACAAATAGAATGGGGTTTAATATGTTGTCTACGTTACCAGCAGGACTGTAAAGTATAAGTGTACCAAATTTGGTGTGGATTGGTCAAACGGTGTAGATTTGTATAGAAAACATACATACAAACACATCCATTTTTATATAATATATAGATTCCTGTTTTTTTTAATCTCCTACAATAAAATTAAAAATAATTTCAAAAAACTATTTAAATATGTGCCTTTCCAGATGTTATAATTTTTATCATTCTCTAAAACAATTGAAATGGTAGTGTAATTCAAAGGTACAAGAGGTGATACGACCATCATGTACATTTGAACAAATGTTTTAAGCTCATATTTTTGCCAGCGAAATTCTTGTTTGAATAAAATTAAATTTTGAATGTGTCTAGATAAATAGGAAGTTGTTCTTCGATGTAAGCGTCACTGTAGTTGGAGAAAATGAGAAATTGATAGAAATTACGGGGAAATATTTCATGTGTTCCAAGGTACAAATCTCCCCAATCATGTTAATTTTTGTTGATGAGTTCAGAATATTAGTTTTTGATTAATTTTGAAGTAAAGTGTGGAAGTAAAGCGAGGTACCTTCCAAGGCACAATGTGAGAAGAGGAAAATCTCTCGTCCCTTTGCCTAGACATGAGAGACCAAAGAGAGTTTTTCAGAGGAAGGGTCTTCGTCAAGACTTCCCAGAAGTATTTTCAATACTTAATCCTCCTAGTGGTTGTCTCGACAAGGTATCTGGTCATTAACAAAACTGACTGGATCAAGAAGGACGAGATATATCGTCATTAGACGAAAACTGACCAAATCGTGACCTAAAAAAACGACATCGTGATGACGAGATATCTCGTCATTACCAAAAAGGGTCAGATCTTGGACGAGATATCTCGTCGAAACCACTTGGAGGGTTAAAAAACAATAAAAATATACATGCTGGGGCTAATTTAATCAGCGAAAAGGGATTGGCACACGTTGGATCTGTCTGAAAATGGTCAAAGAACCAGATAAATGTTCATTTAGCATTAGAGTCTTTTAATTGGTACAGAAAGCCTGGAGACCTTAGAATTGGGCCAAAATTATTTTCTGAATACGTACCTGACCTTGACACACACTCCCTCATTTTTTTAATTAATTGTTTTTACATAAATCTGGATATATATTTTTATATGAATTTATATATTGATTTTATTTAATGACATTTATCTGGATAAGTAGAAGGGAAGGTAGTAATTTGAGTTGATAAAAATATCAGGGAGTCAAGAAAGTCATAAATGTTTGAGGAAGGGATCGTGATTTTTAAATTTGTTGTTATGAAGAGTAGAATAAATTATAGTGTGTACAATAAGCACCACAGCGTGTGTCACGAAGAGCCTCGCCGCAATCGAGCCTCTAACTGTAACCGAATCTTTTGAAACGAAAATGGCGGATCCAAACCGAAACTTTTAGAACCGAGTTCGCGCAGACTGCGTGCTGATTATGATTGTCCCGAATGGCGTGATGAATGTGTGGTCTCCTTCAATTTGCTTTCTTATCCGCTGTTTATTTTACTCATTAAATCTATTTAAAAAATTAACCAACTGTTTATTTCCGACATGTTGTGTTGAACTGATATATTTATCAAAAACTAGGATTTCTGTCAAAAATGGAATATTTTACTTCAGGACTTCGAAAGTATTAGGTATTATTAAAGGTAAGGAAGCTTTATCTCATTTTCATTATTTTGAAATTGTATTTGGATACGACAGTGGGTAAATATAGCAACTGTACTTTAAGACAAGCATTAAAGGGTAGGTTTCTTTCTTGCTAATCGGGAAAAAAGTGTTTTTTAAGCGATATCATTAGTCCATTTTCGGTAAATAAATTATGATTAAAGAATAAGAAAAAAATTATGGATGATTGGAATAATATGCGAAAAAATTCATCCGGTTGGTTTGGGTGTTTTATGGCGCAAGACCCATATTTGGCCAAGCTGTACCAAACACAAGACAACGTCAAATAAAAAATGTTGTGAAAGGAAAATGAAGGATTAGGGAACAGATTAGTGGAATCAAAGCAAAAAAAGATCGCTTGGATCTCCTGCCACGTCTTTACTAAAGACTGAAACCAGGGTTGCACAGACTTGTTGAGAACAAAGGCCATATAGATTCACTGTGACTTATAGAAGGGTCTCCCAGAAAACCATGAAAGTTATCCATCACAAATTATTTATTTTATTTATGTTTATATTTTATATTATTACAAAAAAGAAAGATAAAAAAAGTTTTTCAGGGCGTTTAATTTATTGCCTGACATTACATTATTGATTTAACAATTGTTGGTTCGATTTTCGCAGTAGCCAAGCGCAAAATCGATTCTAAATATTCATAGTCAAGCGGTTCTATTTTCCCGCTTTGCATATTCATGACATAAAAAGTTTGTTCATAGATATGTGTTGACCCAAAGAGGCTAGTGCATTTTAATCCATTATCTAACTACGAAATTGTAACCTAAATTACCTATCGTGTGACTTGTTAAAGTTAAAATAACTCATAGTGAGGCGGTCCGCCAACAGAGGGCCGCATGAAGCCCTCGGTCTGTGCATCCCTGCTCTAAACCCCATGGCAAAAGAAAAGATCACTAGAGTATCTTGGGTCTGTCACCCGATATCGGGAAAGCAAAGGATATTTTTGATTTTGTTTTAAAGAAAAAAAATCCAATTTGGGCAGAATTGTTTATTCATTTATTCAGCTTCAAAATTAGTATAAAACATCAAATAACACGTTTGTTTTATTATAAAACGATTTATTCACGCATAATAAATTTTTACGAAAAAAAAAAGCCATTTACCGTTATGAAAGACAAAAATTCACTGCACCACACAATTTGCCAAACTTAATAACAAGTGTCAACAACTTACTAATGTGTTTTGGCAAGTGTAAATTTTCGCTTTCAGTTATTTACACATTTAGCGATAGTTCATAGCATTGCCAACTCAATGAAAAACTTTAAATATAAAATATTAAACTGTATGAGTAATTTCAACTTTTCGAAGTGGGTTAAAATATCCCACCATGCATAAAAAGCCAAGGACAGTTTTTATCCCACCTAACCCCAAAGAGTTAAGGAAAGGTGCGCCCCTGCAGAAGAAAGGGCGACGCCGGCGGAAGAAATTTCACGCGGTGACGAGGGCTGAGTGATGTCACTTGTTTTGATTCGAAAAGGGCGGGAAAGGAGCGTCGTTTGGCGGGAAAGCGGCTCGTAACTCGCGGAGAGTGTGTCAAGTTAAGTTATTGAGGCCAAGAAGGAACTACGTCTGCTGTTCACGTGGCCTTGTGAGTAACAGCCACAGGGGTTACCGCAGCGAAGGAGCCATCAAAACAACTTCGCTCGCCAACGCGCGGCGCAACAGGTGAATTCTTCCCCTTTTGGTAAATAAGCAACCAGATTAGGGGTCCCAGCTACGTATTCAGAAAATATTTCGGACGGGGGCGGCCCAATCTAATCTCCCGTTTTTCTGTTTAATCAAAAGGTAAAGAGAGCATTGCGTTTTTTGTTTTATAGACTGTCTTTAGATACATCTACCAGCATTGTACCTGTGTGATAACTAAGCACATCACAACCCCAAGGAACCTGAGTGATCTGTCCTCCCTTCCGTTTTACCCTCGCCTACATTTCGGCTTTTTCCTTTTTCCTTCCTCTTTTAGGAACCGGAGGGTTCGGAGTTCTAATAAAACCAAAGACCGTCGTGTACAAAGGGGGCTGGTGCACGTTAAATCTGTCGTGGCCTCAAATGTCCTCACGTTGGCGTGGTGTGGAAGTTTGGAGAGTGGGATGCCAGCTCAGGTGTTGCCTCGTCATCTGACCGTGGTTCAAAATTACGTGGTCTTGTCATCGGATCTTTCCTTTTGGGATTGATCCCGGACCGTCGCCAATAGCCCGTTGTGTTGCTCCAGTGCGACGTTAATTAAAATACCTACCTTCCTCGTTGTTGACTTGTGTTTGGCGCAGCTTGGCCAAATATGGTCCTTGCGCAACAAAACCCCAAAACAACCAACCTGTGTGATAAACGAAATTTCAGTTTACTCTGATTAAATTAACTTCAATGTTTATTTTCGATTGTTTTTAAATATTTAAAATACTTCGGTAAAGCTCCGACGCGGGCCCTTTCCTCAGAAAATGTTCTTGGTCAGTCATAAGTAGGGGAATAGACGAATTTTCTCATCTTGGTCTTCCGTCTCGTCTCTTCCTATTCAGACAATCACGAACATAAAAATGGATTTTTCACTTGCTTTAGCACCCGATCCATTTGGTATACCTCTAAACGAGTTGGAAATGTAGTTGACTATTTTCACACTTGTCCATTTTCTACTAATGAGTTTCGCAACACTTCGATTCAGCATTCGTGTTTGTAGCATCAAGAACATTTCAGGGAGGGGGTGCGAAATGCCCACCCCTGACTACGTCCCTGCCTTGGCCAATCCAACGGTCTTCTAGAGGTTGTGTTTCTTATGGCGCAAGAGCCATTCTTGACCAAGCTACACCAAGTAATGGACATACACACATGACGAAAGTTTTAATGGCATTAAAGAGAGCAATACACCCATGGAGGAATCGAACCTTTTTATGGAGGGGCCGACCACAAATCTTGCGTTCTCAATTTACCAACAACTCTTATTATTAAAGTTTTTAAATAACACTAATAATAAACTTATTAAATAAACTCAAAACTAAAACTTTGTGAAAATGAACATTTTCTATCTTCGAGGTGCTTTTTAAAGAAATTACATTATTCTTGTAGGTAAAGCTTTCATTAACATATTCTACAAGCATCGCAGATTAGACCGTTTTGTTATGTATAGCGAAATTTTTTAGGAAATAATTTTTTTGCATATATTTTTTTAATTGTTAGGCACTATAATAGAATCCTCTCACTTCAGAATACACGAATAAAATCTACTAAAAATGCAAACAATTACCTTCGTTGTATTCTGAAACAAGGGGATTAGAAATTAGGTGAACTAAATATTGTAGGCATTGACACTCTACCTTAGAAACAGAAACAAATTTTACTCTAAACAGTCCATGCGCTTCGAGTCTCCATCGCAACAGCGTGGTTTCCTGTATTTTGAGTTGGCGTGGTGTGGAAGTTTGGAGAGTGGGGTGCCAGCTCAGGCGTGACCTCGTCATCTGACCGCGGTTCAAAATTACGTGGTGTTGTCCTCGGATCTTTCCCTTTGGGTTTGATCCCGGACCGTCGTCAATAGCCCGTTGTGTTGTTCCAGTGCGACGTTAATTAAATACCTACCTGTATTTGAGTAAAAAGCGCTATAACACTAGTGCCTCCTCAACGCCTTATTCAAATGGTTGGTTGTTTTGGCGTTTTATGGCACAAGGGCCATATTTGGCCAAGCTGCGCCAAACACAATACAAAATCGAGTGAAGATGTTTGAAAGGGGGAAAACGAGGGATTGGGGAACAGGTTAGTGGGATAAAAACGGAAAAAGATCGCATGGGTATCCCGGGAACGTGACCCCCGTGGTTACTAAAGACAGTAAACCCCATAGGAAAAGAAAAAATCACTAGAGTACCTCAGATCTGTACAGCCCGTAGACAACCAAAGCCGCGTCCACACCGGCCATGCAGAACTAAACAAAAGCGAGCAGCGCGGGCTGTTCTGACGGCGAACTGTGCAATGTTGCGCAACTTCGAACACGCGCGATCCGTTCCGTGTCGGTATATCAAAGGAAAGTGTTCGTTTGTGCGAGCTGTGTTTGGCTGGCATTTCAGTTCATTCGGCGTATGATCCGGTTCGTATTCACTCTGCTAACATCATTATTTCGTTCCTACTGTTGTTTTTCGTTCCTACCTACTGAGTTGTTTTAGCAGGAGAAAGTGGACTGGAACCACAGCAACATTGAAAGGGTGTTTCACCTATGTAGCCAACAACCGTAGGACCCAACCAACAATAATTACCACATTAAGAACCAGAAAAATGATGCTTGGGGCTTATTCCCCTTCCTCTTTAATAAATCGCCAATGACAATATACGCAGCACTCGCGATTATGCGCCGACTTTGTAAAGAACGGGACATTTAAACAATTTGTTTGAGACGAGTTTTCAGTTTGATTTCCTACACACAACCTCCAGCACGCACAATGGAACAAGCTGAGCACGAGCCGTCCCACCGCAAACACCTCGCTCCGTGGTTCGTCCTTCTCGGTTCCGCGCAGTTTTCGTGCAGCGACGAACAGAACATTTTGCACGGCGCAGTTCTGCGCTGCCGGTGTGGACCCGGCTTAAAGGAGATGTGCCCCTGAGGGCTCTTACTCAAATAGGAATCATCCCAGTTGCAAACCTCTTGCTCGGCACGCTTCGTGAGGCCAGGGTAACCGTCATCGGCACGTGGAACACCCTCCTATCTGTCTCTTTGTAGGTGGTTCACCCCCCCTCCCCCCCGGAATCCACAGTGATAATCTCTCCTTTGGAAGGAGCTTCACGATCTCTTGCCGGGCGTGCAAGAGATCGTGAAGCCGTCGATACGCAGGATAAATAAACAAAGGCACGTGTGATGAACAAACGACTTGTTGATGTCACCCCCAAGGAGACGTCAGACCACCCAGAAGGGGCTTAAGCCGAGTCCACACCGGTCGCGCAGAACTGCGCCGTGCAAAATGTTCTGTTCGTCGCTGCACGAAAATGCGCAAAACCGAGGACGAACCACGGAGCGGTGTTTGTAGTGGGACACTCGTGCTCAGCTTATTCCATTGTGCTAGCGTGCGTGCTGGAGGTTGTGTGTACGATTTAAACTGAAAACTTATTGTTTAAATGTCCCGTTCTTTACAAAGTTGGCTCATAATCGCGAGTGCTGCGTATGTTGTCATTGGAGATTTATTTTAAAGAGAAAGGGAAAAAAACGAAATCTGATGATGGCTCCTTGAATTGATGGAATGTCTGGTCCGTGTAGCAACACGGTCCAATGTAATAAGCACACACACAAGCAATATCGAAACCCCGTTTGTATGTTGTCTAAGGACCAGAATCTAAATACTGTACGAATCAGAAAAGGTAAAACCGATGTCGCAAAAAAAAACATCATTCCAGATTGGGGACGAGAAACTTTCCCGTACGAAAGGGAGAAAGCGCAAAGTCTTGCTTTGACTGTGTTGAAACGTGTCTAGTGGTCCGGCTAAGAATGGGTTTTATTATTAAACGAACGAAATAATATCAGCAGAGTAAAATACGAACCGGATCGTACGGCGAGTGAACTGAAATGCCGTCGAAATACAGCGCGCGCACTTTCCTTTGATGTACCGACACGGAGGAGATCGCGTTGGCGCTTGTTCGAAGTTGCACAACATTGCGCGGTTCGCCGTCAGAACAGCCAGCGCAATCCCGCTCTGCACGCCTTTGTTTGGTTCGGCGCAGTTCTGCGCCGTCGGTGTGGACACGTAAGAAGTAAAGAACGGCTTTAAGACTCTTGAAAATGTCTGTTCATTTTTCTAACATTTCTGAAATTTATTTAACCTGACCTTCCGAGGACACGCAGGAAACACTTAATACATTATTTACTTTCTCTTCCAAAATTAAATCTAAGGGAGTTACATTATTAGTCGCTGAAAAATGAGTTCAATTCCATCGGTAGAAGGCTGCTAATGATGCTCTCCGTGACTGAAATGAGTTCTTGTCATCCACCTGAAAATGAAATTCATTTAAAAGTCGATGGTTCTTGTATGACCCACGAGATCATTCGTCTATGAGAAGTGGTTTCTGTATCTTGGGGAATCTTGCTCTGCTTTCACCAAAGACTGCAACGGGAGATTGCCAAACTGCAAATGAAAAGCTGGAAACACCAATGAAACTGCCTCGGTGTCTTTGAAAACTAGAGCTCTTATGAGTTTAAGATCGAGCGCACATTATTACAACAGTATACTTGATTACCTTGTCTACTTGAGTAGTAGGACAGACTCTATGCCTGTGTCGAATTCAGTAAATTCATTTTTGTACACAGCAATTAAATATCTGATATTGAACTGGAAGGTCATATCGATGCAGTCGTGTATGCGGGGGCTGCTGCACGTTAAATCTGTCGTGGCTTCAAATGCTCACACGTTGGCGTGGTGTGGAAGTTTTGAGAGTGGGGTCCTAGCTCAGGTGTCGACCTCATCATTTGACCGTGGTTTAAATGACGGGGAGTTGTCTTCGGATCTTTCCCTTTGGTCACGGACCGTTACCAATAGCCCGTTGTGTTGCTCTAGTGTGACGTTAATTCAACTACCATCCAAAATCGCTGGATTGTCGGGAGGTTTTCAAAAATTGATTTAAATCGATCATAAAGTTATTAAAAAGTATCAGGAATAGTGACAAAATTAGGGAATAGAATGTGACAAGGCTCTCAATTCCATGGGCACATAAAATAAGAAACTCATGTCCTTTTTCGCAACACATTTTTGGTTATATGGTGTGACCATCCGTCCCAAGCCCAAAAGTCTTAAAATCTAAATGTGAAATCCAAAGTTTATTTCAACACTTACAAAATTGTATTCATTAAATTGCTGGTCTCCGTTCTACAAGTTGTTGTCCCAAACGACATTGCGTCCCACCTTGAAGTGAACCCATGGAGGTATCTCAGGGAACCCATGGGTTGGTGAACGGGAGATACCCCCTCACAGAATTGCAAGGCAGGTGTTGCAAACAATTACAGGTGACACCAATTTTTTCCAATTCGAACTATTTATCGTCTGCAGACTATTTGAAGGAGTGGAAGGAGGGGGTGAAGAAGGTCACTCTGTGGTTGAACAGAAGCCCGAGACAGTAACGAATGTCGGGAGGGAGATTGAATCGGAGGGTTGCACGAGACGCGTCTGACGATGGAATGAATCACTTGTTTGGAAAGACAGTCGTGTGTTTCCATAGGCCAGGGATGCTCAGACTTGGCCACATAGATTCACTGTGACTTTTGGTAGGGAAAAAACCCATGAAAGTTATCAAACATATATCATTTATTTTATTTACATTTGTCAAATATTTTTACAAAGAAAGATAACAAAAAGTAAATAAAGAATTTAATTTGATGCGTGACATTCCATTGATTTAACAATTGTTTTAATATTTGGTTCGAATTTTTGTAGTAGCCCAGCGGAAAATTGATTCGAAACTTTCATTAGTCAAGCGGTTCCTATTTTTCGATTTAATATTCATGACTGAAAAAGTTTCACAGATACATGCGCCGCGCGTGTGGGTCCACAGCTACTTTGTTGTGCGCATGTGCAATTTTAAAAAATTACCTATTACGTGACCTGTTAAAGTTAAAATAAAGCATGGTGAGGCGGGCCGCATGCGGGGTGTGCATACCTGCCATAGAGCGAAGCTCAAGAAACTTATAACACAGAATTCCAAAGGAAAGTAACTTTTTGAGAGTTGATTCCTTGTGGTTCAAACCGAGCTAATTTTCATTCTCATCATACTCTTAATTTTGCTGCGTTGATAAATACTTTCTTTTAGAGATCTAATGGTTGTCAACAGAAAGGTAAAGTAACCAGCTTTTCTGTACTTGGGTCGGCAGATTTTCAGCAAGGGGTTCGTTGTACATCCAAGGATTCCTGGTTGGTTGTTTTCGAGTTATATGCCGCAAAGTTAGGTAGTTAATTAACGTCGCACTGGAGCAACACAACGGGCTATTGGTGACGGTCCGGGATCATCCCTGAATCGAAAGATCCGAGGACAACACCACGTAATTTTGAACCACTGTCAGATGACGATGTCACACCTGAGCTGGCACCCCACTCTCCAAACTACGCCAACGAGAGGACATTTGAGGCCCCGACAGATTTAACGTGCACCAGCCCCCCTTTGTACACGACGGATGGCGCAAGGGACATAATTGGCCAAGCTGTGCTAATCGCAAGACAGACAACACAATGAGGGTGGAAGAAAAAGCAGATGGGTAGAATAAGGGGAATGAAAGAGAAAAGATCCCTCGGGTACTTCGGGATTGTGATGCCTGTACACTCCTAACGAAGATGTTCTCCTGAGGGCCAATGATTCTAATAGGGAAATTCTTCCTTTCTGCTTCCAACTGGACTTACTTTTATGCAGTTTCCTTCATCAGAGATATCCATTACAGTAATTGCATCTGTCGAGATTCGTAATTGAAATCGAGCGGTGGACAGTTGGGGAGGGGACTTGCTGAAAGAAAGTTCTAAAGTAATCTTTTCCCACCCTGATTAGACAGCTTAACCCTCCTGGTGTTTGTCTCGACGAGTTATCTCGTCACATCAGCAGAACTGACAAGATCTGATGGACGAGATATCTCGTAATTCAAAGAAAACTGACCAGATCTTGATCTCGTCATTGTATGGTGTTTCTGATTGGACAGATTCAAATTATTTATGAAACGTTTCTCAACAAATCGATTTTGAAAACATTTGCATAAAATGGTATTAAAAATATCTATCAAGATGTTTGTTGTAAAAGCAATGATTTTGTTTAAGGATCTACGTTGGAAACTACTTTGGTTTTATGTCACACAAAAATTTATTTGAATATCTGTAGAAAACAGATGTACAAATAAATTTTAGTGAGAAGAGTGGGAATATAGTAAAGTTTTGAATAAAACAGTTCTGGGTAAAAAAGATTTGCATAAAAAATGTTTTGCTTTTAACGGAGTGAAAATATAAAAAAAATTGAAATTTTTCTAGTTTTATAATTTGTCTTTTTCTACAAATCGCATCACATTTTCGAACTTATAGATTTTGGATAACTGATTGAACAAGAACAAAAACAATAAAAGGTATCATTACCTAAAATTATTAATAAGTGACTAGTGTTTACTATTTGGTTTAATGTTTTCAAAAAAAATGATGCGATTATTAACGATGAATAGTGAAAGCCACAAAGAAATTTCATATGATTTCATTCCTGTTTAGAGAAATCCTTGCATTTTAAATCATGATGGATTAAAACAAATTAAAATTTTGAGCCATTGCATATGCGATCCGATTAGTGTGATTGATACCAAGATCCGCTTTTGTCACATTCATTTCACGGCACCCGTTTCCATGGTAATGGATTGCCAAATCGATTTTCATGTAATAAACTTGCTATTTTAAAGCAAAGCAAAAGTAGGGATTCACCGCCAAAGAGTGGCAACCCTGCCACTTTACTAGGAAGTGTAGCCAGCGTGTTTTCGCTTGCAGATTCCTCCCCCCCGACTCGTCCTTGATGAAATCCCGCGCTAAAAACCGCGTGGTTTCTGGTCTTCCCGCCAAAACTCCCGGACCAATGGGAGCCTTATTGACAACCTGACGCCGCACCCCATTGGCCAGAGACAATGGCGCGCTTCTGGGAGAGCCATTTACTACACGATTGCCGATAAGTTCTTGCGTCATTTCTCGTCATCCAGCGACGCGGATACTTTCTCGGGAATCGGAAATATTTCGTGTGCAATTTGGACTATTCCAGCTAAAATTTCACTCCAGGATACGCCACGGTGTCCTGCATTCAGTGACGATACAAGAAGTGTTTCAGAAATTCGATTCCCCTCGGAAACTACTTGTGTTGGAAAGCGGAAGTCCGAATCATCGAACTGCAGACGGAATTTCATCGTGTTCGACAAGTGGACTTGTGAAGTAATTCGCTCGTCTGTTTACGCCTTGTTCTGCGATCTTCGTAATTGCTTCGAGCAGCGGACTTGAATCGATGCTCCTTTAGTGTACGATCGACTGACGCGAGACAATTCCGAACTGTGTTCTGGTGCTCTGAACCGTGTCATGATCACTAAACGAATGGAGCCCATCAGCGATGCGGACCTGGTGGTGGCCAGCAAACTATGCAAGGTGTTGGGCTGCGAGCCCGTGGAGGAACTCCCGGGTTCCAGCGCGCGTCGGAACCTCTTCGGGTGCCTAGAGGACTCCTCTGCCGTCAACGAGCTGCTGTTGCGGCAAGCGGCCGAAATGGCGCAGCGCGCCTCCACCCTCTGGAACTTCGACTTCGAAGCCGAGCGTCCGATCCCGGGCGGGCGGTACGCCTGGACGAGGGTGGAGGGTGACCGAGTACCCAGGTGGTACGCGGACAACTACGACGCTTCCACGGACTCGGTTGAGAAAGAGAACACTCTGACTGTTGGTAGAAAGAGTGCCGAAGCCAAATGTGGCACTTCTGGTATCAAAATTAAGTGCAATACACCCAAGTCTAGAATGGTGCAGACGAGTATCAAAGGTAGGTTCCTTTTTAATGACTGAATCAGTGTGTTTTGTGACAAAACTTCACTATTGAAATTTGAGGACAAATTAATCGGTCTTTTTCGAGATTTTTTGTTTTTCATAAAGTAGTTTTCAAGCTTGATGTATTTCTTTACTTCGTAGCTTTCTGGAGAGTATTTTGCAACATTTTTTTAGCTGTAAACATTTATATGCTTTTTAATGGCTGATTCCTCAAAAATGACTTTTTGCCACATAATGTACTTTTAAAAAATTATTAAGGATAAACAGTTGAAATAATTATAAACTAATCAGTACTTCCAAACCTCAAACATAAGTAAAATTAAAACGAAAAAATTCGCCTTTTCAAAAAATGTGGCTGTGTATCACATTTTATTTGTCAGCAGAAATTGTTAAAGCAGTATAGTACAAAAAGTACATCAAATGACTCTTGTATTAAGTATGAGAAGCATTGTAAGGTGCTTGACTTTAAGTTACCTCAACAGTCTGTTCCAAATGTGCATCAATCATGTAATTGACATACTCGCACCTTCTCAAGAAAAGCAATACTATTCAAAAAGGTAAATTTTACAAGAGATTGACAATTTTACTTCCCAATTTGAAATCTGTAATTTGTTCACACCTTTATACAATCTTTTGCTTTCCATGATTTGTTTGAGTTTAATGGAATTGTTTGGCATAAACATTTGAATGCCTTTCCGAAAGGTGCTGTCAAAATGTCTGAATTGTGGATGAAATACCTTAAAGGTTCGATAATAAACTGAGGGCATTTACTTTAGTTTAATTTTTACTAGCAGAATTTTACCAGGCTTTGCTCTGATTGAATTGGTTGTAATTGATTTTAGTATTACTAATAACCCATTGTGTTGCTCCAGTGCGACGTTAATTAACTACTTACCTACCTTACTATTACTCAATGTTATTTCTGTGGTGATTTCATCTCCCCCTGCACACCCAGGACAAATAGAATGAGGTCTAATATGTATGTTATCCTATGTTCCTGCAGGATTCAATGGTGTTAAGTGAATCAATTGTAGTGTGAATTGGTCTAACTGTGACTAATGATACTCAATGTTAATCCTATGGATTTTTGAATTAGATTTTGCTGCCAGTGCAGCCCCAGGACAAATAGAACAGGTTAATATGTAGTCTGTTTCCTACAGGGTTCTGAAGTGTAAGTGTATCAAATTTGGTATGTGAATTACAGTGATTGTAATGATACTCAATGTTATTCTTATGGGAAAAATCCCCAGAACAGGGTTAAAAGATAGTCTACGTTTCTCACAGGGTTCTACCGAATTTTGTGGGGATTGGTCAAACTAGATTTGTAGAGTACAGATGCCACTTCTGCTATTTATATAGATTTAAAATTTAGTCATTTTAAATATTCTTTGTACAATTTCTGCCATTCTGGGAACTTAGAACAGCTTCGATATGTTTATTTATATTTCATTGATTTATGTAATTAAATTATAGCGTAAAATAATATATTCTGAAATATCACAGCTTTGTGCAGTTCTCATGCATATGAATTTGTATAATAGATATGCACAATTCTAGTTCAAAACACAATAGGTTTGCCTAAATTGGGTCTCCAGAACACAAATTTCTCTAATTGTTTTGTTTACAAAAATTTTAAAATCAAGTCTCATCAATGGACTCTAAGGTTGGAGAAAAACTCATGCTTATTTTTTCATTTTATTTGACTTTTAGATGAATATAATTATGAAATTGGAATTGTCAATTATTTTAAATGTCTACCATAACATTCCTTTATGGATAAACTTTGATTTTATTCATTGCAAAATAGGCAATCTAAATCAATTATATTAATATAGGATAGCAATAATATTTTCTAATTTCACTGATTAATTAAATCTTCATTTTTACTTGTACTCAAGATTATGTTTATTTTAGACTACTTGGTTAGTGTTAATAAATTATATATATTTAATTATTCATTTGTTATGGAAAATTGAGTCTAATGTGTTCTTGTAGCCATTCTTTTCTAAAATGCATTTTGCTTAATATTAATGTAATGTTCTCATAGCCTTTTATGAAACCTGCTCTTGGTATTTTTAATTTTTGTCAGCAAAACAGGCATTTCTTGTCAGGAGAGTGACAAACAGTGGTGGGAGGAGGACCTTTACCAAATATCTACTAATAAAATACTGTAGATGTGTGTATTATGAAATATGAAAGCAATGCTCATTATTTTGACTGCTGACTCAGCTGTCTTCTGACATACCTTCGTGTTGTATCAATCCCCAACCATGGGGTAAAATGCAAAGCAATTAGTATAATAGACAAATTACAAATGTAAAGAGTAAATTTCTAGGATCAGGGTTTGAATATTTGCTGAAGGCTATTTGTAAAATTTATTTTGCAACTATCCAGGGAATGACCACTGTATATAGTCATTCGTGTACTCAGATCAACCTAGATGGGTCATGTTTTTTTGTGCTTCATTAATTAATCCGTTTTAAGTTCATATTCCGGTAGCCAAAATTAACCTAAGTACCTTTTGAGAAATGCCATAAGATTTTGCATAAAAAATCCATTTTTAGTTTTGGGCTTTTTCCAAAATAAAATCCTGGCAATGATACTGAATTAGACATACAATTATACTTGTAATATATTTATATACAATTATACTTATAATTGAAGCCATTTTAAATGTTTTCTTATCGCATAGATTAATATCATTTGACAACTTGATTGCAAATATAAGTGAAAAAGTAAAACAAATTTCAAGGCTAGAAAGGTTATAAAGGTTGAACATTCTCTTATTTTTAGTTTTTATATGTATAAAAAAAACTGAAAAATAGTTTTATATGTATAAAAAACTGAAAAATTGTATTTGCAGATTAAAAAGTATTAGTCATTGAAAAACTAATGCCGGGGGTTTGCTTAACCAAATCTTAGAGTTTGTTACTAACTGATGATATCAATATGTATGCTTCTGTCATGGAGGTATTCCTCAAATTGATAGAATTACCTTCATTAAAAAGGGAACAATTCCTTGATGGGCATGAATTTCATTTAAGATGATTGGAAAGAATGTAACTTGCCTAGTTTATTTCAGTTTTATAATATTTTGTACTTATGGCTGTATGGTTTTGCAAGCTTGTTGGATTGAGTGCAAAACTTTTAGTTTTGAATGTTATTTAATCATTGCCTCGAATATGAACATGAGATGGAAATTTGATCATTGTCCGGAAAGGAACATTTTCATGTCCATAATTTGTCTACAAAATAAACTCCATATAGAATGCATAAATTGTTCATCTTTGTTTCAAATGAACCAATGGTGTGAGAATTGTGAAAGGAATTGAAAATTAACTGATTTCACTGCAACTGAATAATTTTCAAGTTATTCACAATCATGAACATGTCTGTCACAAAGATGTTACTTAATATTTAAAACTACTGTTTTTTGCAGTCAAAATAATAGCTGTGATATAAAAAGGAGCTTAGTTTTTACCATAGTATATCCCCATTTCAGTCCTTGCTGGTTTTAACATATTTTCCTGCTGTTTTTTCAACTTTGGAAAACTTCTCGTCCCTAGTTAACTACTTTGTAAAGTCCCAATTGTGGATAAAATCACTTGTCTAAAAAAACAATGTACTTTTCATGAAATTGTATTATATCTCCTTAATTCCTTGTAGTGAATTACCATAAAATTATTATGTTGGCTGCAAGGTTAAAAATTAGTTAGCTTATTGTGCACCGATGACCCAGATATCATTTGATGCCTAAGTTTTCTGAATATCAATTTCGACCCATCAACCCTTCAATTTTCCTTCTGACTATAATAATCTGTCTGTAAATGCAAAACAAAAATCCTTGAAAGGGTTACAATTACAGTGAAGTTTGGAAGATACACCATGGAGCTCTAAATAAAGATTTCAAAATTAGCAACTTTTCAATAACTCCCTGAAAAACAAGTCAATTGCTGTTTTATAAAGTGTGTTCATCAAGGAAACCTGTTAATATCAGAAAATTAAGCATACCTTTAAATACAATTCCATTCAAATAAGGTTTTGCATTAAGGACATATTCTAGTTTAAACAAAACCAGGCTGTAATGTAGTCATATTTTTATTTTGTAGTGTGGCCAAGATTAGAAATGCCAGTTTTGTGCCAATTGTGTCCTTATTGCAAAAAATTGTCTTTTTATAATTTTTATTCTTTATACTAGGACAACATGGAATCTAAATTCAAGCGTGAGATTGCAAAGATGGTTACCAAATGAAGTTTCTTAAAGTTTTTGAAATAAATTTGTTTTCGAATGAAGGTCCGAATGGTTACTTGCAATTAAGTTTATTCTTACACATGCTTAAAATCAGATTAATCGTTAACTTTTTTTTATTCAGGCAATATTTGTTAGGGTCGTTGGTTTCGGGTCTGGAATTTGATAGCTAGTTGCCTTTAGGGCCTCCTTTTGTCTTTAAAGACTTTTGTTTGGGGTCCTTGTGTATTGACAGTGCATATATTGGTATGCAATTTACTGATAGATTCGAGTATAGATTGTTATATAGTTGGTTGGGTGTTTATGGTGCAAGAGTTAGGAACCAGACATAGCTTTTTTCCGTCAAGTAAATGGACATACACTCTAACAAATGTTTACTTATACTGAAGAGATTGTTAAAAGGAAGAATAAACGGTTGATTAATCGGAATTAGTCATACAAGCGAAATTATTCACTTAATTAATACTATGAGAACTTATTCGTCAAAATTGGCGACTCGGTAGTCAAAACAAAACATTAAAGGGGCCAAGTACCGCCGCGAATTTCGAACCCAGATAACATCAAACAATTCCGATGCTTCCTGCCTATCGAAGTTCGTAGACCCTCGTGTTGTGTTGGGAACACAATCTTCCCGTATTATTTGTCACCTGCGGGGGTCATCCTCTGTTGTGAATGGGGATGAGTCACATGCATGAGAAGTTGCCGTCTCACTTCAAGAGAATTCCTAAATTGAAACACCCATTTACGGGATTCACGCTGTCATCCATTAAGGGGTGTGGCGGACACCAAAATAGCTAATCAAATTCGTCATTGTTGATAGTGAAAAGAGTCGATGACTATTTCGTTGTCGAGAACCAACAATGAAAACAGGGATGTTTTGCCCCCGTAATTTTTCCTCATGTTATAAAAATAAATGGTAAAGTTTGCTTTAATCGATGCAAATCGTAAGTTTTTTCTAATCCCTTAACATGGAAAAAAATCATGGAACACGTCTGAAAATACATTTGCAAACGTAATGCTCATTTAATATTAAAGCATTGTGATCGGTTGATAAATCAAGCGAAAAGAATCAATCCATGTGACTGTCTGAATGGGAAAGGAATAGACAAGACGAGAAAACCCCTGATTGATTTTTGAATAAGTGAGAAAGCTCATCAGGTAAAGGACTGTCTTAGGCAAAAGCATGAATGGTGATTTCCGTGGATGTTTATCCCCAGCCACCTCGTTGTCAAACGTACCGCTTTCGGCACCGAACGATGCACGTAAACTTCCCTTTTTTGGGACGTATATTTATATGGCTTTAAAACCATGACCATTGTAAATAAGTTATTGTTCTTCTACTCAGCAGATTATTTATTATGTATTCTAACTATAATATAAAAATAGATGCAAAGCGTTATAAAAAAAATAAAATAATTAAAAAATTCTTACAGCACCCTTCTAAAGACTAAGAAGATGGGGACAATCAATATTTTTCAAATAAACATCATGGTTGAATTCCGGCCCTTATTGGGTCCTATTGAATTGGGCCCTATTTTAAGAGTACAGTGGACTCTCAAAATAGCAAAAATCAGGGAAAATCATGATTTTTTTATTTTGCTCGTAAAGTAACAATTAATGTACTGGCTGTCATCTATAAAAATAATTTTTTTGATATCTGCCTTTTCCCCCTTTGAATCGGCAATTTTAACTCTATAAAGTACCACGCCCACTTGTTTACATCTCAATTGCTTTCAGTGTACAAAACTACAATTTTTGGTTAGTTATTGTATTTCAAAATATTCCATGCGCAGCATTTTTTAAGTTAGAACTTTGAAACTGTCAGAATGTTCTTTATACTTATTGAAATTGAAATTTGCATGATTGTAATGCTTACATTCAATAATATTTTCAATATAACCATTAGCACGAAACAGGCATGTTTTTTGAAAAAAATCCACGAAAACCTAAATGAATCATGTTTGTAAAAAGGAGTAATTGCAACAACTTTAAACATGTTCAAGTTGATATATGTATATAATATGCTCATAACAAAAGAAAAAATAATTATACATTCATTTTTTTGCGCATGGAACATTTTAAAACTTTTCATCAAATTAAAATTTATTTTTTAAAAATCAAAAAGTTATTAACTTATTAGAACCAAATTTTTTATACAGTGTAAAAATGTCATAATAAATACAGGGTAAAAAATTCAAAGTGTTTGGTTAAAAACTTTAAAAAAGTAGTCGAGAGTCCTGTACCCAACCCCGTTAGTGAAAGGGATTTGTTTGCGTTGTCACCAGTTCCCTAATTTAACTAATAGATTCGTTCAAAAACCACTTGACTTAACATCCTTAGACTCGGGGATCCTCATTATCAGGCAACGGTGGAGCACAATTTGCCGGAAAAAATATTAATTTTTAATACTTTTTTTACTTCGACGCCTCTTTCTTATAAACCAGTATCTTCGTTTGGGGATATTTTGGACAGTCTAAGGAAAAGGTATCCTCAATTCGATTTTCGGATACCTTATCCGGGATCTTGTCATCTAAATTTTCGCCGACATGCTTCGGATCGGATATCGTGGAAAACAATGCCAGAATAAGAGAGACGCTTCCGTTTCGAAAGGCTGTTCGACAAGTGGGGGGGGGGGGGGTAAACGACCCCATTGTTCCTGATAAAAGTTGAGGAGGCCGTTCAACTCGTGAAATTTATTTTGACTGAGTTGAGGTACAATCGCGCGTGGTTTTGCTATTGGTAGGATTTCGAGAACGTAAAAACCATGGAAGCATATTTGAATGTTTTGCTAAAAGGATGGATAGCTGTTTTCTATCCTCAGATTGAAGCGACATACAAAATTAATTCGCTCTTTTCGTTTTTGTTAACGTCCCGCCAGACGTATATCGCCAGAAACTGTTAATCATATTTTGTTATACCTTTAGAAAATAATGTAAGAATTCTACTACAAATAGATTTTTTAAACTAATTCTTTTTCTTAGGTTGATATGCTTTTTAATGATTTCATCAGTGGTACATCTTAAGGTGTGTACGGACTTAACGGTCCCGAGGTATTTGAGTGATATTTTCTTTTCCTACGTTTGGCGCAGCTTGACCAAATATGGCCCTTGCACCAAAAAAACCAACCAACCATGGGGTTTACTGTCTTTAGTACAACACACGTGGACTTCAGGGATATCTGACCGATCCTTTTCTGCTTTCATCCCATTATTCTATTCCCAATCCCTTTGTTTTTTCTTTTACTTGAAAGTTGTCTGTCTTGTATTTGGCGCAGCTTTGCCAAATATGGCGCTTTCACCATAAAACCCCAAAACAACTAATCAGTAAATAATCTGCATCGGATGACTTTTATTTTATCTTTAGCTAAATTTATTTGTGTGAAATAAACAAAAATGGTGGTACTGGTGAAGATATTGATTTTAGAATTTCAAAAGCTCGCAACTGTTTTAAGAATCTCAATAAATTGTGGACAGCAACTAATATACTTGTAAAAACCAAATTAAATCTGTACAAATCACTAGTACTTTCGGTTCTCTTATACGGTTGTGAAACATGGAAAATTACCAAAACACAGTGCAATAAACTAAATGTTTTTCAAAATAAATGTTTAAGAATTATCTTAAAAGATTTTCTGGCCATACTACATTTCAAATGAAGAATTATTAAACAAAGCAAAATTTAATGAAATAGGAAATGAAATCAAATTTAAACGTTGGAAGTTTACAGGACATATTTTAAGAATGTAATTCCTAATGTAGCATTGACCTGGACCCCTGATGGAAAGAGAAAGCGTGGACGTTTGACCTGGCGACGGGAGAGAAATAAGGCTGGATGAGCAAGCTGGTATGAAGCTAGACTTGCTGCATCGAACAGGAAACTTTGGCGATCTATATTGAAGGCCCTATGTGCCCCTAGGCACTAAAGAATTTATGATGACATTTTTTGTCTTTTTTTTGTTGCATTTATTGGATCACGTATTTGGATATTTTTCTCTGGAGAAACTAATTAAAGTTCAAACATGCCGTGTCATACACTGATTTTGCTGTGACTCATCCAGACGGTTATCTGGTATATCCCTCATGTATTCTGAAAGCGAACATGAGATTCGACTGTCAATTAACGCTGATTCATAGCGGCTCAAATTCTATTCATCCCTGGGATGGGAAAACAACGGCCTCACGTGCGGGGGCGAACCATGAATCAGGTTTCCAGGTAGAGACCTTCTCAAGGTCGAATCACTCATTTTATCTGTTACGAGTCCGCGCTTGGAATTGAAAATTATTTTTTCATGCCGTCTGGGGTTCATATCCACTTTTGCGCCACTTTTAAACGTTTTATGACCCCTCCCCCGCTCCAAAGAAGTTGAGGAGTTCCATCCTCCAAGTGGTTACGACGAGATATCTCGTCCATCAAGATGTGACCAATTTTGCTAATCACGAGGTATATCGTCATTTAGAAGTTTTCTATTTTTTGATGATGACGAGATCAAGATCTGGTCAGTTTTCTTCTCAAGACGAAATATCTCGTCCAACAAGATCTGGCCATCTTTGCTAATGACGAGATACCTCATCGAGACAACCACCAGGAGGGTTAATGAAATTTGCTGTATTTGGTTGAGGGAATACAAGTACTCTTTGATTTTACATCTAACTAAATCCTTATTCCATACACATCATTAAGAAACAACCACAAAAAATTTCAAATATATTAATTACAAAAAAGCCTTAAATACACTGCACAAGAAAAACAGAAAGCTGAGAAAAATTACTTTAATTCTAAAAGTTAATTTATTTCACTCCTGACTTTCGATGGAAAAAGCTGAAATAACTCGCAAAATAATTTAGCTACACCTAAGCGATTTTGCATACATATTCTTTAAAGCTGTTCAATTAATAGAAGGCAATAAAAAAATACGGTACGTTTGGTCAATTTTTGTTTAGTATCCACTATTTTTTGATGATCTAAGTTTGATCAAGTCAGGGAGATCTTTCAAATATTTGTATTTACCACAAAAAGTTTAGGTGCCAACTTAGCTTTTCAGTTTTAAATTCAATTCCAACCTGATCTTACTTTAGCAATCCCCGCATTCAATGACAACCTTATGACTGAACCTAATTTTTACAGAATAAATCCTTTCATTTTTATTAATACATTTTTGTTCGTCTTATGTTTTATTTTATTTTAAAAATGAGAACGTATTTAAAATGTCGAAAGAATAAAATAAGTTTCCCGAAATTATCCTCCCCTTAGTAAATTATAGGAGCTAAATTGACGACTGCTACGAGAGTCCAGTGAGAACGCTAAAACTTAGTTCTCAGTAAGTAGATTGATTCCACGGCAACTGATACCTTTTCTAAGAGTTCCAATCTTTAGCCATGCCATTTATAACACTTTCACTGCGTGGTATTCAATGGGAGGGTTGTTTTGGAGTTTTATGGCGCAAGGACCGACCATATTTGGCGAAGCTGTGCCAAACACAAGACAACGTTAAGTTAAAAAATGTGGAAGGAAAATGAAGAATCATGGAACAGTAGTGGAATGAAAGCTGAAAAAGATCGTTTTGGTGTATTCCGGGAACTCGACCCGCGTATTCAGTAAAGACAGTAAAAACCCCATGGGAAAATAAAAGATCACTCAGGTAGTCCTTGGTCCATATCTTAAGGAGATGGCCCTCAAAGGCACATCTTTTGGTGTGGGGGCATCACAATCCTGAGGTACCCAAGATATTTCCTCCCTTTCATTTTTACCCTCGCCTACCCTTTTGCTTTTTCTTCCTCCCTTATTGTGTTTGGCGCAGTTGAAATATGAGTTTTCAGCTCTCGTTCCACTACTCTGTACCCCAATCCTTAATTTTCCTTTCACATTTTTACTTGACGTTGTCTTGCGTTTGGCGCAGCTTGGCCAAACATGTAGACGGCGCAGGTTCGATTCCTGTCGAGTGCATTCCTCCCTGGCTATACGTCTGTCTTCTGTGTTGGTAAAACTTTCACTGTGTCTGAATGTCTATTGCATGTCTTGCATCTGGCGCAGCATGGCCAAATAAGGACCTTGCGCCATAAAACCCCAAAATCAACCAACCAACCTCTGGCATGAGCGAAAGTAAAACAGCGGGGGGCTCCGACATTTCGAGACTGGCACTGAGGGTGCTTGATTCCCCTCTGTGAACCCCATCGTTCTGCCGAGGTCTCTGTTACAAGGGGACCCTGGATGTGTCCTCTGAAGAAGCTGGTTTCTGTCACCAGTGAGTAGGACGCGGCTTTTGAAGGTCCGTTCTTGCGGGTCTTCGCCTCCGGTGTTCCACGATGCGCCCTCGCAACTGGAGAAGTGTAGCGTTCATGAATAAACATGCTTCCTGCGTGTATCCTTCCTGCGAATTATTGTTTTTCGGTCGGAAACAATGGTTTGGGGAAGCCTGATCGGTGGTGGATCAGGGGTTGCTTAAAGGGGATATCCTCCTGCCCTTGTCGAAACCCTCGCTGTGAAACAAGAAACCTTTTCTGCAAAAACAACAGCTGGCATCAGGTGATGCCGAAAACGGAAAGCGAATCCCCTTTTTCAGAGACAGGAACAAAAGTAGTTAGCGAAGTAAAAAAGCGTATCATTATTCCATCGTCTTCCGTTCTGTGGTTTCCTTGCTGGTGGATCGCGTTCCGCTCCAAATGCAAATTGGAGCTTAAAAAAGTTCTTTGCTTGCCATTGGAGAACTGGTGATGAGGATTCAGACAGCTCATTAACATTTATGAAATGAGCTCTAGCTCTGGAGTGAATAAAAACTCATCAGACATGCGTGGCTTGTTTGAATCAAAATGTTCAATTTTACTCCAACCGAGTTCCGTCTTGTGACATGATTTAAATGAAGAAAATAAATAAATAGAAACGGAGGCATATAATTGAGGGACGGTTGCCCACAGCACCAAAGAGGCGGCATTTCAAAAATATTTAGTTAAATGTTGCAATTTTTCGTGGAAATTTTTTAAAAATTTCAAGTTGAATTTTGTCCTTGTCATAGAACTACTTTCCAGTGCTATGCGTAAAAAGTTTCCAGTGCTATGCGTTTAAAGTGAATGCTTTCATGTGCTCTATCTTTGGAATAAATATGTTTAATATTCAATTATGCCTCTCATAAGAGACAAAACAATAAAATTATCTTTTCGTAATCGGCTGGAGAACACGACAGGGGTGGGGGGTCTTTCTTACTTCCTTTTTGGAGACCCATTGACAGGAGCCATTTGTCAAAAAAATCTGCCTTTTGCTAATTTTTATGCAGTCAATAAAAAAAATCTGAAATAAAAAAATTTATATTCTGAGAAATAATTTGTTAACAGGTATGGTAGTATATTTTATCCTTATATTATATTTACCTTATCAGCATTTTAATACATTAGTTTTGTCTTGGACAGGGGAGGCGATATTCGTCTCTTGTGCCCCTTTGGAGAGAAAGGTACGCTGTTCCAACCGCTAGAGATCTTAAAACATGCGAAGCCCCAAATACAGTTCTTATTTTTAAGCTTATTTGTATTGCTACTTCGGTACAAGAACTCGAAAGGCTTTAGTAGGAAATTAGTTGTTTGATCTTAGGCTATACTTAAAAGTGCTGCTGTTTTGTCGTTTATTCCCCTTGTCTAGAAAATGCTGGACCAGGTCCATGCGATCTTGTCGCCTGAGAAGAAGCTGCCTCATCTCTTGGTCTTCCAATAAATTCACCGATGCAGCAATCAAGGACATGGAAGGAAAAATAGATACAAGCGGGAGGCAGTACAGGGACAAAAACCGCGTCTCTGCGCTCGTGGCTCAGTTCGATTTCTCCCTGGGTGTGTTTCTCTTCTGTACCCGTGAAGCCTTCCTTATGTATGTCCATTTACTTGATGCTGTTTGGCGCAGCTTTGCCCAGTGTGACTTGTGCCATAAAAACCCAACTAAACGTGTAATGGATAACTTTCTTAATACACTTATTAAATAAAACTTATTTAACGAGATATTTGTTTTTAGTACCACAAACAAAAAATCCCACAATATAATACTCTTGTTGCTTTTCTTCCTTCCGTACCAGACGCTTTTAAAGATTTCCTTTCAAACAATCTTCAAGAGGTCACTACGCCGATTAACCCTCGCATATAAAGCAAATCTGCTCCTAATTAGATTTGGGCTTTCCCCCTATTTCCCCTCAGGCATCTATGTGTCTCGTCTTGACCGAGATAGTCTCCCTTATCTCGAGAAAGAATCTCGGAAATGGTTGTTTTGCGTGAAGAGATCGCGACACGAGTCTGCCTCCAACCACCCGATGCCGGTACGAAATGTAACTTGAGAAATGCTCCGATTTACATCGGCGCCAACCTGAGGAAATGAGTGGAGTAGGGGAACGCAAGAGGCCCAATTACTTTAAAACGTTTGCACAGCCAGTCGGATTTAATTTATTACTTACTAACTCAGCCCCATCTCCCACTCATCTGCCCTCTCTAGGTCTCAGTGCCGGGTCGGAACCGTCGTATGCCCACTGAGCTAGCAATCTTCGAGTTGTAGGGCTTGGGTGTATTTCTCTCTTTTGTGTTAGTAAATTATCTCTTTCCGCCGCCAATATTCGCCTCAAGTAAACTTCCACGAAGAGTCGCCCCGCTCAGAATGAACGAGTCCTGTTTCTATAGCAACCGGCAGACTTAATTTAATGGCTTGAGCATTTCTCGAAGTAGACAGTATTCTTACTCCACATCATTACTTGTAATATTTATTATCGATCCTTTGGGGGAGCCCAAGCTAAAGATTTTGAAGTATTCAAGACGTGCACGCACGTCGGGGAATTATTATTTTAAACCGGACCGTCGTGTGCAAAGTGGCTTGTGCACATTAAATCCGTCGTGGCCTCAAATGTTCTCACGTTGGCTTGGTGTGGAAGTTTGACGTTAATTAAAAATACCATACCATTCATTATTTTAAAAAAGGTTTTGCATGGGGAAACGAAATATTTACCTTGTTACAGGTTGACGCTCAAGGCTCGAAGTCGGCGACAATTACATGTATAAAAAAGCCACTATTGCAACGCATTTAAAAAATAACAATTGTTTTGTTGTATCCTTTGTTTGGTTTACTGTCCACGATCCCTGATGTATCATAGTTTTTAAATACGGATCATTTACCTAGAAATTTACAATTATCTGTTTTTCTACTTTATTAATCAAATAAATCAGTTCAACAGAATTTTCGTCTTGTAATGGTTTTCTTTTCAATATGAAAAATAGTAGTCTACAATATTTGAAGAAATGAACTCAAAACCAGAGTGAAAAAATTTTACATGGCGATTCATAAACACATTTTTATACTATTAAAAATTAAATTGTTACTTAAAAAATACTTCTGCTTTCAATTTTAATTTCCCAATATGTCAGTTTTGTTCTCTTAAAAATGAATCTGTCATTCAAATAAGAAAAATTATTTGATTATTTTTTATGTAAATGAGAACCAGCTGAACCAGATAATGATTGAAACCTTACAATTGTTGGTAATGAGTGAGCGATTGTTTGGGACGATGCTGACTAATGTTTTGTGTCCTTTGCAGGTTACATGCCGGTGCAGAAGCGGAGGACGTCTAACAGACTGCGTTCGAAACGTCCCCCGGACACACGATTCCTGGCCACTTGCCACAGAGACTACATCTTGAGCACTGCAGGTGAGTGAGCCCTTTCTCTTTCTCTCAGGACACACTGTAGCAGACATGCGCATTCCGTTTCTCAACAGAAGCATGTCTATACGCATGTGCATTTCAGTCAATTTGGTGTCACAGGACTCATGTTGGACCAATGTGAGGGGCGAGTAGTTAGTGTTGAAATTATTTCCCTGGAAATGTCCGTGAAGCGCTCTATTTTTCCCCTATTAGAAGTTTTTGAAAGTGGTTTTCTTATCAGATAGGTAGGTTATTAACGTCGCACTGGAGCAACACATAGGGCTAATGGCGACGGTCATGGATCAATCCTGAAGGGAAAGATCCGAGGACAACACTTCGTAATTGGGTCATTCCATATGAAAACATCCATTTTAAGAAAAGTTGTTGCACCAGTTATGGGTTTTTTTTTCTTCCAATTTTTACCATAGATTGATAGACATGGCAATGAAACCTATAAATCCCAATTTTTAAAATGTTTTGCCCAATATTAGCTGAGATACATGAATTTAAAAATTGGTTGGTTTCTCAAAATGGCGACCATCTTGGATTTGCCACATTGAATAAATGGCTCTAACTTGAGAACTAATAGTTCAAATTTAGTAAATTTGGTACCAAATGGAAGCCATTTATTTCAGGGGAGTAATAAATAAACTACAAACACAGTGGTAATTTTACATTTTAATGGATTTTTTAAAATGTAAATTGAAAAAATCACTTGACAGTCGACTTTAAAGGGCTATAGGAAAAATGAACCGTTTTGTTCTCTGAAACTTTGAAGTAATATATCTACTTTAATCTGACAAAAATTCAGAGAGATAAAATTTTTGGTTTCTGAATAAAAGCTATTCTAATGATAGCATATGTATTTCAAAAAGGTTGGTCATCTTATAATGCAAATTTGACCATAGTTTAAAAAACAATGGTCAAATTTGAGTTTTTATAATGTATATAATTCAAAGCAGGTTCACATGTAAAATATAAATTCAACATCAAATTACAATCCTATGTAGTTTTTAATTTATTTTATCACATGGGTGTCTTTGGAAAAGTATATTAAGTACCATTGAAGAAATTTATTTTTTATTTATTTAAATTATTTTTAAAGAGTACTTTGCAAAAGTAAGGTGGTTTATAATATTTAATTACAGTACTTCTGTTAAATATATTTACATTTATTCTTCGGGTACATTATTTCAAAATTACAGTGAAATTTTTATATTTTACAGTTTTTTATCTTAATTAGAAATTCAAAAATACTTTATAACCCCATATGTAAAACACTATGCAATTTATTAGATATTTGTGAATATAAGCTCAATATAACACAAAATTTATTACAGTTGACTAAAATATTTTTAGTTGATTCAATAGTTTTAGAAAAGGTAGAAAATGTACTTGAAATTGATAAAATAAAATTCGTGAGGACATTAGAGGACCACCCCAACGTGAGGACATTAGAGGCCATGACAGATTTAACGTGCATCAGCCCTCACGTACTACACGACGGTCTTTGGTTGAACCTAGTTTTGAACTCGCAATCTTCTGGTTGCTAATCCGTTACTCTTCCAACTGGGCTACCGCGGCCCATGGTTTTTTTTATTAGATCCTCCCTTGAATACCACGTGAGCAAATTTTGGTGTCATTCCGCTTATTAATTAGAGCTCAGATTGGAGTAACTTTAATTACGTGTTCTTCGAAAGGCACTCACGCAAAAGTTGAATAAACATTTTCATACCCATCAGATTGCACTGTTTGGCCGCACCATGGATTTGGGTTGAATTTTTAGATTACGCACCCTTGCAGTACGATTGTTGGTGAAATTTAGACATGAATCTTAAATTTTGTTTTCGGAAGAAAGATCAAATGCGTGTTTACAGAGATTTTAACTACTTCACGTTTTCTCTGCAGTTCTGTACTGGATAACATTCTGTACTATCACGTTTAACTGGATTGACGAAAACATCTAGTGGCAGCTGGCCAGATTTTTAGTCTATGGAAGCTATGTTAAGATATGTAATTAAAATGGTTGATGTCTAACCCTCGTTGAAAGCAAACTAGTGGATCTAAAGATGTGGAATTATGTTTTAAAAATTCCATTCTGTTGACACGTGAATGGCTTTTAAAACGTGTGTACGTCTTGACCATCTTTCCCTATAAAAGTTCTTTGTATTTGCAACATTTCTTTGTTTTAAAATTTTTTGGATTTAAATTGCTTCAATCTTATCTCAATAACATAAATTGATAACTGCTAATATTTTGGATAACATCTGTTATTTTAAAATACCGCTGTTACTTAAACTGTTATCGGAATTGTGACGTTCTCCGTCCAACACGTGGAGGAATGTTGGCCGGAAGGAACCATTGGGTCCCCGAGGGACAAGGGTGGTGTGCCCTTGAACGATCATCCGGGCCAGATAAGAAAAAGGAAGAACTGGGAGGGGAAAAGGGAGACTGACCGGCGGATGCAAAAGCATACGGACGTGCGAGGGTCCTTTCGCTGTGTAAAGGTGCGAGATTTGCTGTAATATCTATTTTAATGAAATGTAAATAAGTTACTTAACCAAGAACCCCATGCAGAAAAGTTACTCTCGTTGGTAATCTATACATGTATATGGATATGAAAATCCATTGAAGTTCTCCAGCATATTGGAAAGCCGGCGAAGTCTCACAAACTGGCAGTTTGAGAGACTTCACCGACCCAATGGTTCCTTCCGGCCAACGTTCCTCCACGTGTTGGACGCAGAACATCACAGGAATAACAACACAGCTCTTAAAAATTGTTCGATTTCCAAAATCGACCTGTGGCATCAAGTATACATTTTTTTAAACTGAAAGTCTAAATTTTGATATTTTTTTTATTCCAGTGTATTGAAATGTGTGCATAGAAATAAAAAATTAACTAAAAATGTTTCTATCGTGAATTTAAGTGTGAGGGAGACTTAATTCCTATCTTCTCTTCTCAGGTTCGTCCAAGAGATCCTGAAACCATTTGGGGGAAAAGAAAACTTCCTAGTCCTCGAAGACGCTGCTCACTTCATCCTTCATCTACTCGAAACGAATTATCATCTTCTGTGTCCATGAGCCTGATGTGTACAGAGAGATATACGAATTATATGCATGTTTCCTTTAATAAAAGCCTTTTATCTCATGTGTCCAATTGGTCTTTCAGTGTCTTATTGGACAGCTCATTGAAATCTACAACGGGAATTGTCTAAATGAAGAACAAACAAAATATGACCCAGAAAGCTTTCTTTTCCCACCTGCTTTGCTATGAACGGTGTCTTTAATTTCCGAAACGCAAAAATAAATCTTTCCATTTGCCATGTAATATACACCGTTATTTCTCTAGTTACCTCTGGGAAAATGTAGCGGTTTATTTAGCAGTGCGTAATTTGAACCACTACATTGTTCATATTACACATCAAGATAGAAAATATTACTAAATGAACGCACCTTTAAAGTATTTGAAATGAATTAGAAATGTTGAAAAAAATGTGGCCTTCACAGAAATTTTGTTAGGTTGTAATAATTAACACCTTGGCCTACTTATTAATTCTCACTTATTTGCACTTTATAATTCTCTGCGCGCTTTTGAGCTTCGAATCAGTTTCTGATAACGTTCTGCACTATTTGTCCTATCAATGTGGTAGTTAATTTGACACAAAAATGGGCACGAGAAAGTAGGATGCAATGCCATGTAGTAAATGGGAGAAAGGGTTATTTTTTGTTGGGGAAGATTATTTTGTTCACATACAATCAATAGCTGATATGGAAAAAATTTAAATGTCAATCCTAACAACTTTTTAATCAGCTTAAGAGGACAGTGGACTTTCAATATATAAGTATTGAAAGTCCATATATTTTTTATTGAATTTATAGTGTGCGGAAGTTATTCATAATAGGTGTTTAAAAATTTTGAAAAATAAGCAAAAATTTATGAACTCCATGCGCATTAATTTTCCATTCATCGTGAATATTTTAATTCACAATAATAATAGCCCGTATGCATATAAATCAAATCAACTTCCTATTTGTGTATCATTCAATTGTAAAGCAAAAAAATGTACTAAAACAACTAAAATTTTGCAAACAAAGCATAGGTTAAGCAACATTTTAAACCAAAATTTGGAAGCATGATTTATTTGTCATTTGCACTTAGCTATACTTATAAGAGGCATTTTTTGTAAAGCTAAATATAGGTGGAGATAGTGTTTCCTGTGCGTATTTTGAACGTGACGTCACCTGGCTTGTTTTCCGAGTACGATTTCAGTACTTCGACGCTAAAAATACCGAAGAATAAATTCTGAATTGATAAATGACAGTTGATTGGGTCTACAAGAATTAGAAGGCGATAAACTGCATTTTAAGAGGGCCCGGTTGGAAGAGTAACGGATTAGCAACCGGAGGGTTGCGAGTTCGAATCCAACCAAACACCGTCGTGTACAAAGGGCTGGTGCACTTTAAATCTGCCGTGGCCTCAAATGTCCTCACGTTGGTGTGTGGGAGATTGGGGTGGCACCTCAGGTGTTGCCTCGTCATCTGACCGTGAGTCAAAATTACGTGTTGTCCTCGATCTTTCCCTTTGGGATTGATTCCAGACCGTCACCAATAGCCTGTTGTCTTGCTCCAGTGTGACGTTAATTAAAAATGCATATTTTAAGGAAACCTATATATCATGCGAGAGCATTTGGACAGAAGTAAAATCTTCGCAAACCTTCTGGTTTGTTTGTTGACATTGACAAGATAAAATATTGCAAGGATTATCCAAAAAAAAAAAATTCAAGGAAACTACGCGCGAGGAACAGTTCAAAATCTTTTCTTTAATAAAAGAATCCGTTATGTTATGATCTTCGGTAGGTAGGTATTTTGATTAACGTCGCACTGGAGCAACACAACGAGCTATTGGTGTCGGTCCGGGATCAATCCCAAGAGCAGAACGGGGATTTCATCTGGATCGGTCGAGGGGGTCCTTGCCTCGTCGAAGACAGAGTGGAGAACTGGACGTCAACTCCTGACACTTGCCAGCTTCCATGCCGACACCCGTCCTCTAGCGAGAGGTTCTGGGCGAGACCCAAATAGAGTTCCAGTCACTCCCCATCCGACTTACAGCTCTTGCCGAAGTAAAACTGACTTACCTTTTTAAACTGGACACCCATCAGCAAATAGAAAGTGTTTTGGGGGTAACTCTATTCCTTAATAAAAGTTAATCACACCATTACAACGTTTAAAACTTGTCCTAACAACTAATTTTCAATGGATCCCATCACATGTTGGCATTCCGGGCAATGAGAGAGCTGACTTATTGGCAAAAGCTGGAGCAAATGAACAACCGGGCACGAGAGAAAGTACCGTCCTGCTCTCAGAGGACGATCACCTCTCCGTACTTAAAAAGAAATTGCGGAGATCATCTCCTGTACTAGTATATATAGGCTCCCTGCTTAGAGGCGTTACTTGTCCGGGTGACACCGATAAGAACGCAGCAGCAGTGGAATCTCCCGAATACTTAACTTCCAAGCCTCATTTTACACTTCTAATTACCCTTCAGTAATCTTTTAACCTGACAGCACCAATTATCAAGCCACTCACCTATCGCATTGGAGATTAAGGCCCCTTCGAGGCCATGTGCTCCGTAAAACATTAAAAAAAATCTCCTGTACTCTTTCATCACTGGTACCTTAGTGGAACACCAGGAGAGCTTGCCTTAAATTTGCCCCGAAAAACTATGCTTGCCAGACTTCGATCTGGCCTTTTGAAAAAGACGATTTTTATTGATGGTCAGAAATCCTTTCCCATCTGTATAAAGTGCGGCTTATTACCAGCCTCTTCCTCACACATCCTGAATTGCATTGGAGCGATATATGAAGACATTTTTAAGGACCCATCTGCCATTGCCCCAAAACTTTTTGCACACTCAATGACTTAGTGTAATTTATTTTTTCTTGCACTGGGAAAAGAAAGAAACTTGTCCAGTCTTTAAGCATGCGATACGTGAAATTATTTCATGGATTGAAACAAACTGTTCACTAAATGGTGTTAAATAAAATGCCCAATATATCAGAGAACTGTCCAGCCGTCAGACTACGAAAATTCCCCGCTGTGCACTCAGTTTTCAAACACAAAAAAGAATGATCAGATGTTTAGTAAATCGCGCAATTTTCTCATCCCATTTCAAAGCTCGAGACAAAAAGAGAAAAGGGTCTCGATTCGCAAGCAGAGGGATCATGAGTTTGGTTATTTGTAGCGGAACGAGATCGGCGTTCACACCTGCGAATTACCGGAAAACACGCCCCCTGGTGGTCACATCCGCTCTCTAACAGGGAGCGGCGATTGAAGTGCGCTTAGCGAAGCTGTCGTAAATAACAGCCGATGAGTCTTCCAAGTTGAAAACCGGAAATGTTGAACCGTTTATGAATACGATATAATAACACACTGTTTCTACTCAATGGCCTGGAGGCAAAGTGAGACTTTCGAGGAAGAAATGATGCCCTTCGCATCCTGAAAACAAAATGTATGGATGCAAAAAAGGACAAAAACAAAACGTATGTATATACTAGCCTAATTAGTAACCCATCAATTTTTAATTGATTAATTCTTTCTCGCAATATCGATCGCCAATTGATTCTTAAAAATATATATTTCGCTTTTTCCTAGGTCCTCTGACCGTGGTCCAAAATTACGTGTTGTCCTCGGATCTTTTCCTTGGGGATTGATTCCGAACCGTCGCCAGTAGACCGTTGTGTTGCTCCAGTGCGACGTTAATTAATTACCACCACTTTTTTTTCTCAAAAAAACAAATCGGGCTGCGGTAGCCCGGTTGGAAGAGAAGCGGATTAGCAACCGGAAGGTTGCGAATTCGAAACTCGATCCAACCAAAGACCGTCATGTCCGTGGGGGTTGGTGCACGTTAAGTCTGTCGTGGCCTCAAATGTCACCTTTCTTTTGGACACAGATAGATACCCATTAGAGGTAAAAATTTTGATTGAATCATCATCGGGTAAGTGAATTTATTTCTGTTTTCTGAAATTTGTATAAGAAAGATGAGTACAGAGGATTCGCTAAAACGTAACAAAACAAAAAGAGGAACAATGCGAAGTTTACTAAATTAATTAAGAAAATTGATGATGAAATAAATAAAGATTCGAACCGAGAAGTTGTTCAAGATTCCCTAGATGTTCTTTTAGAACAAAACTGTATTAACTAGTTTGGATGAAATCGTTGAAAAACCAAACTGAAACTGAGGATTTACAATCAGAAATAGAATGTTCGGTTGAGTATAATCAGTCAATTGTGCTCTGTAGATCGCGTGCAAATAGGTATTTGAGTAAACTAAATAAAAATTCGATTACAAATCAGTCTAATACAAATTTAAATCGATCTAGTGCAGAAACAATAGGCGATACAAAATTGAAAACTACCCCGAATATCCCTAAATAATTTTACAGGTGACATACAAATTTCAAGAGTTTTGGCCTCAATATAGTCGAAATTCACGAAAACGAGACATCAGGATATAGAAAAATTTAACTATATAAACTTTGCTTAGCGATTCAGCGGACACCGCCATAAGTGGTCTGCCCTTAACTGCTGAAAATTATAAAAAGGCGGTCGATATTTTAACAGAAGGGTATGGGAAAAAAGACGTTTTAATATCCGCACATACTAACCGTCTTCTAAATTTAGAACCTGTACGTAGGTCGAACGATGAAACTGCATTAAGAAAATTATACGATGAAATATCTTCATATACGAAGTCTCGAATCCCTGGAAATTAAGTCTGACTCGTACAATTTTTTATTGTTGCCTATATTGTACAAATGTATTCCAAATGATCTTGTCTTGCAATTCCATAGGGAGCAAAGAGATAAAAAAGAAATGAATGAAACAGAGTTACTAACCTACCTTAAAAAGAAACAGAAGCGCGCGAAAAATCTCTAAATGTAACAACTCATAACTTCGAAAACATAAAGCCTTTTGAAAATAAAAGTAAACAAAACTTTCCGACGAAACATTCTAACCAGATAAAAAATAAGACCCCATCTGCATTTACTTTAAATACTGTAGCAGTAAATCATTGTGCATTTTGTAGCGAAAAACATTAATCTGAAAATTGTAACTTAAATTTAGAGCAGCGGAAAGATTCTTTACGTAAGCAAGCGAAATGTTTCAAATGCTATAAACCATTCCATCGTGAAAACCAGTGCCTTTCGACTCATATTCAATGCGCAAATTGCCTGTCAAAGAGGCACCAAAAATCCCTAGAAATATATGCAGACGAAACACATCCGGTTAAATCTTCCACACCGAACAAAAACAAGTGGTAGTCTCGTCTTTGATTCAACAACCGCATAATAAAAATAAGCGCGAAAGCGGCGACTCTTATGCTTACTTTTAAACGATACGTTGTAAACTTGTCGGCAGAAACAAAATTGTTAACGTTCGCTTATTTCTTGATTCTGCCGCTCAGCGGAGCTTCCATAAACAAAAATATATCACGTAGATTGAAATTAGAGGTGACAGGTCGCGAGGCACTCAGAATCCACACTTTTGCAAGCAGTAAAAACCCACCAGTGAGCTCTCAAAATCGAGTGCATGTTTTATTGAAAGATACAAATTCGGATATGTTTAGTCTAGAGCAGTGATTCTCAACCTTTTTTTTGTTATGGTACACTTTTAATAATTTAAAAATTTGGCGGCACACTAACAATAAGGTAAATTTAAAAGAATTTTACTTGGTTAATTGATTGATGTACCTAAAATATATTTTGTAAAAATAGCATACGATAATAATTTAAAATGAAATTCCATTACAAAGTAAACAAAATGTTTATTTAATGATAAATTAGAAATTACATTTAATGCGAAATTTGAACTTGATGTTTTTTAACAACTTCATTTATATTTGGGCATAATAAGGATAATGCTACTCTCATTTCGTGATCCAGATTTAAAGTCTGTATCTTTTTTTCGTTTTTATGTCGGTCAAAGCCGAAAATCCGAATTCGCACAAATAAGATGTGGAAAATGGTATTAACACACTTAAGGCTTTTTGAGATATTGTTGGATAATCGTACCTAAGATTAATCCAAAACGAATTAATTGATTCTTCTGAATGTTCGCAGTGGCGGCACGCTTCAAGAATCTCGCGGCACACTAAAGTGCTGCGGCACAGTGGTTGAGAATCACTGGTCTAGAGGCTTTAGAATCGGAAAGTATTTGTCCGGATATCATAGGAGTACCTAACTTTGAATTGCGCTATGAAATTAAAAAAAATTGGGGATAAATTTGTCATATGTTTCTGATGAATTAAATGAGGAAGGAAATAAAATAGACTTATTAGTGGGTGGTGATTATTATTGGTCAATCATTGACAGGAAAAATTAAGCGTCTTTCACCAACTGTTGTTTTGAACGAAACAAAATTTGGATGGGCGCTTCACGGAAGATTTTCTAATGAAATTAATTCGAGTAATTTAGTGGGGGCAATGTATGTTTCTATTTGGGAGGAAAATAATGATGATAAAGTATCGATTGAACTTAAAAGGTTTGAGGAACTTGAATCATTAGGAATTAGAGATGAACCTATAGATATAAAAACATGCGATAAACAAACAGAAGAATTTAAAATAAATATTAAATTCGAGAATGATAGATATGAAGTCAAGTTACCCATGAGATTCGGTTCAGTTGATCTTCCAAATAATTATGATCTCGCAAAAAGGAGATTTGAATTTTTAGTTAAAAGATTTCGAAATAATCCCACTTTTTTTAAAGAGTACAAAGCCGTCATTGAAGAATATCGGGAATAGTAGAGATAGCTGAACCCTAGGATGTAAACTCGGTTAATGGCAATTTAACCTACTATTTACCCCATCACCCGGTAATTGGAAAAGATAAACAAACTACGAAACTGCGGATTGTTTTTGATGCTTCGGCGCATTCTCCTTCTCAGTTATCTCTAAATGATGTACTTCTTCCAGGTCCAAATTTAAATTCGGACTTATTTGATTTAATTTTACAGTTCAGGAGTAATAACATAGCAGTAGTGGCAGATATAGAAAAGGTATTTCTACAAATAAGCCTTGCAGAAAGTGAGATTTGACCCGATTTTTGTGGATTGATCAACTTCCACAAAATGCGGATTCTTCGTTGGGATTTGTAATAATGAAAATGACGCGTGTATTATTTGGTGTGAGGTCTAGTCCGTTTCTGTTAGGAGCCGTAATTAAACACCATGTAAAAGGGTTTAAAAGTAAATATCCCGAAACTTGCTCTGTAATCAATAATTCAATGTATGTAGATGATTTGTTGATAGGCGCATCTACAGTGGAAGAGGCATTAAAGCTATCAAAAGAGTCCTTAGACATTTTTCTAAAAGCTAACATGTCCCTACGCAATTGGCAAAGTAATTCTCCTCTTTTAAAGGAATATTTACGAACGTCAAAATTTGATGTATGTCTCGACACATCACTTAGTGCAACCCCATTTAAAATTGTAGGATTAATATGGGATACCGATAAAGATAATTTCAGATTAGATAATTACAATCTTTCGGAATTTGTTGTCAGGAAAAACTAAAAGAACTGTAATTCGTGTGACTGGGAGAATTTTTGATCCAGTTGGATTCCTATCTCCGTTTACAGTCATAAAATTTATTTTCCAGTCATTGTGGGAACAGGGCCTCGATTGGGACCAAAAATTGCCAGAAATTCTAGAGAAATGGAATAGCTGTTGTGCACAATTTCCACACCTCAGTAAGATAGAATTACCCAGGTACTATTTCAGAGATTTGCAGAGCACTTATGACAACGTAGAAATCCACTGTTTTAGTGATGCAAGCGAGAAGGCCTTTGGTGCTGTAATTTTTCTTAGATTTAATAAAGATAACAATGTGAAGACAAGCTTTGTTACTTCGAAAAGCAGACTAGCTCCAATAAAACGTTTGACATTACCAAGGTTAGAACTTATGAGTGCCTTGATTGGCACTAGGCTTATCAACCGCGTACTGTCAATTCTTTAGTGTTAAAAAAACAATTTTTGTGGACAGATTCAAACATTGTTCTTCACTGGATTAAGAGCTCCTCTAGTACATAGAAACCCTTCGTGAGTAATAGGATTGTTGAAATCCAAACTCTGACTAACCCAAAAGACTGAAGACATTGTCCTGGTCGTGATAATCCTGTTGATCGACTTATAAGAGGATTCAATCTTACGGACCTCGAAAATGATAAATTATGGTGGTCTAGCCCTCCATGGCTGATTAAAGAAATTGAATTTTGGCCTAGAGAAGCCAAAGAAGCAGAAGACGAATTTAAGCAGGAAAAAGCTAGAGAGGTAATTTCTCAGAATTTTTGTACATCAGATTCTCAAGAGCAATTTATAGAGATAGAACGTTTTATTTCATTACTGAAGATAATTTGAATAGTAGCATGGATAAAAAGGTTCGTTTTCAACTCAAGAAATTTGACTAAACGTGAAGGAACCTTATTAGCTGAAGAAATGAAAGAAGCCGAAGAGTTCATGATAAAAGAAGTGCAAATGAAAATTTATAAAGAAATTGATTCCTTAAAAGGTAGTGAGCTCGTTAAGAAAAAAATAAAAAAATTATAGTTTATACCCATATTTAGATGACGTTAATTCATTACGAATAGGAAGTAGGCTCAATCAAGGTAATTTTAGCCGGAGTGTGATAAATCCAATTCTATTAACTATAAATGAAAGGTTCACGGAATTGTTAGTTATGCAAGAATATCAAAAAATGATGCATAGCGGAGTTACTTTGACCCTTACGAAAATAAGAAAACGATTTTGGATTCCGCAAGGACGACAATTTATCAGAAAAATCATCGGAAAATGTCTACTTTGTAAGAAGTATGATGCGAAATCATCCAACCAATTAACAGGTCAATTCCCAAAGGACAGAATAACAGAATCACTACCATTCAGCATAATCGGATTAGATTTTGCAGGACCGATTATCATAAGAGACAAAAACGATACTTCAAAATCGTGCATTGTATTATTTACATGCGCCATAACCAGAGCTGTCCATTTAGAATTATCAACAAGCATGACCACAAAATCCTTTCTTTTGGCTTTTCGGCGATTTCTTGTCAAGACGTGGCACTTGTAAGGTAATATACTCAGATAATGCCAAAAGTTTCAAGGCTGCGGATAAAGAGCTTCAAAATTTTCATAAGATCATAAAAGAGCGCGAACTACAAGATTTCATCTCCAGCCAAGGTGTGAAATGGAAGTTCATCGAGGAACGTGCCCCATGGTGGGGAGGTTTCTACGAGCGAATGGTAAAATGTGTTAAAGACCCATTGCGGAAGATTTTAGGACGAGCTCTTCTTTCTTTTGAGGAATTAACGACAATTTTAACGGAAATTGAAGCCGTTCTCCATATGCACACAACCAGTGATTTTGGAGAACCTGAGCCCCTCACACCTGCTCTTTTCCTCCATTTTAGTAGACAGGACTTCAGTTATCCCCTCCATTTTGCTGAACTGGAAAACAAACTCTCCACCAAAGAGAATTTAATCCGAAGGAAAATTTACCAAACCAGATTATTAAAACAGTTGTGGACTAAATGGAAGGAACAATATTTATTCAATTTGAGCTCTGCCCATCATTATAAAACTGCAGAAAAACACCGAAATCTCCAGGTCGGAGACATTGTACTGGTAGACGGGACTTGCAAATCTAAACTGTTATGGAACTTGGGTATAATTCTAGACATTATTCATGCTAGAGACAATCTTATTAGGGCATGTATGGTAAAAACTTCAAAAGGATTGTTCAGAAAACCAGTACAACTGTTGTATTCTTTTGAATTAGATTCTACTCGAATGATTAATTATGTAATTTTAAGTGTTTAAAATTGATTTTTTATGTGTTTTTTTGCATTGTTTAAATATTATTTCTCTGCATAAATTTAAGAGTTAGTGCATAAAATTTTTAATTTTAATTTTTGTTGTCTTATAAATTGTTAATTTACATAAAGGATGTTTCCTTTTATAATTTAAGTATGATATGCGATAATTTGAGTTTATTTCTTTGGAATTTTAATTTTCCCATATTAATATGAGGATTTAAGTTGATTTAATTAAAAAAATATTATGTTTAATACAATTTTCATTGAAACATTTTAATTTGAATGTTTGTATTAGAATATTATTGTAGTTGAATTTATAGTATATTGTTTATTTCAAAGGTATTAAATATTGATTGTAACAATTACGTACTCTTAAGAGTCCAGGTGGTGAGTGTGGGAAATTCATATGAATCAATTTGTGCTGTGCTAGATGGCGCTGCTATTCTAGAGTTTTGTAACCTCGCCTGGACATACAGATTCGAAACGATACGGTGAGCAAGGCTTAGCTCTCCCTCTGTACTCAATGCATGCATATATAGCGCGTGTAAATATTCTGCAAATAAAAGCAAGTTATGCGAACCCGTGATGAATCCTTTATGTGTACTAATGGTGATTTATTGACAAGAACAAAGAACTAAAACCACTGAACTCATCCCCATAGACCTCGTCATCTGACGTTGGTTCAAAATGACGAGGCGTTCTTGTCTTCGGATCAAAACCTTCGGGATTGATCCCACATCGTCGCCAATAGCCCGTTGTGTTGCTTCAATATCACCTCAATTCACAACTACCCTACACTATTCAACACACGCAATTACCCTATACCAGGGGTGGCTAACTTCTGTATATATATGATCGACTTTTTTTCTTAAAAATGTGTCGCGATCTACCTACTAAAATCTTGACATTTAACACATTCAAATTTGTGTCTTGTGTACTAAGTGACAATGGGGAGGGGATATTAAACCAACATGATATTTTATTAATAATATTTATTAATTGAAAAGTAGCCACAGAAAAAATACAGATTACATGTTATTTTATTATCTTATCATTAATGGGAAGTCTGCGTCTACATGTCTCCATCCAAGCGTTCGTAATTTGGTGTGTATCCAGATAATGATAATGAATCTTCAGTATGGGAATCAGTACGTAGGGAACGATGTTTAGTCTTCGTGAACTTTAAATATGAAAAAGCCGATTCACATAAGTATGTAGATCCAAAACAAAAGTAGATATATTCGCTACATTTGGTGACATTGGGATACTTTTCTCGATTGATGTATTTCCAAAAATCTTCCTCAAGTTCTCTGACTTATAAGGTTAGATCAGTTTGTAGTTATAATTTTATTTTCTAACGCGTTTTTTTCAGTATTAAATGAGTCAGAAATTTTTGCGGCAATGTGTTTTATATTTAAATCCTTTTTATAAGGGAAAGACAGATACTGCACATTAACTAATTTTCAAAAACATGAAATCTGACCTCACAGTCTTCAATCACCCTTTTAATTTCTGCAACGTATTTTTCATTGTTATAATTACAATTTTGATGTTTTTGTAGGTGATCAGACATATTTGGAGTGATTCAAATTGTTTTGTTGAAGATCTTCTATTAGCATAATAAATTTTGCTACTGATCATTTCAATTATTATCTTGTTTTTTCCTTGCAATTCTAAATTGAAATCACTTAATTTCGATGTAAAATCTGTAAGAAACGCTAAATCACTGAGCTAAGTTTCATAATTTAAATTTGCGCATTCTTGATCTTGTGTGTGTGTGCTCTTCGAGAAATTTTTTTTATCTCAGTTAATAAATCACAAAATCGTTGCAGAAATTTACTTCTACTTAGCCACCTTGCATCGGTATGTAATAATAATTCTGTCTGTCCATCAAGTTGCAATTGGAAGAGACGCCGTTTGAAGGAACTTCCTCGAATGGAATTTTGAATGTTATGTCCATTATTTCTTTTGTATTTAATCTTTTGCTGGCTAACACTTGTTGGTGAATTATGCAGTGGTAGCTAAAAAAACTTGGGAATTCGTCATCATTTTGGCAAAGTTATAAATCCATTTATGCGGCCTATCATTGCTCCTGCTCCATTTGTTATTGAAACTAATTTAAAAGGTGGTAGTTTTAAATTAGTGAGGAAGTTTTTAAAGAATATATCTACACCTAGTCCTTTCTTTCAAAGAAATCATACCCAACAATTCTTTAAATGTATAATCTTTAAAACCATACGAATAAAAATAAGCAATTGTGCTGTATATCTGTCGATTCATCAAATTGAAGAGAAAAACAAGAACATCTATTAATGTCGTTATATAATTGCTCTCTTATATTTTTTACAATTGTAGACCTTTAATTGCAGCAATAATTTCAATCTTGTTCTTAAAATCATTAAAAAGTAAATCTGACATTTCCAAGAAAGTTTCTTTTATAAATTCCCCGTCAGAAAATGGTTTACATTTTTTTGCTAAAATATGGCTTACTTTGAATGATGCAATAGTCACTGCATGTGATTTCAACATGGACTTTTTAAAAACATTTTGTTGAGCTCTTTCTTAACCTTTCTGAGCCTTAAGATCCCTAATTCTATTTGTTCTCGAGTCACTATTTTCTGGATAATCTGTTTGATATTTGTTATGTAAAGTTAAAAAATGCCTCTCCAGATTACCCTTTTTAGTAACGGGTAACATATTAAGCAACAATATTTATCATTCATCATTGTAAAAAAGTAATCAAGTTCCCATTCTTCATGAAAATGGTTGTCTTCGATTTTTTTGGTTTCCTATTCATTTTAATGGGTACTAAAATGCAAAAGAAGTATACAGGTAGACAATTTCAATTTAAAACCTTACCAGTACTATAGAAAGAAGGTACTTACATTTTTGCGCAGCAGTAGTATTAAGAAAAATTGACACTTTTCTTGAAACGTTAATACAATGTGTGAGGATTCATTGATGGACCCCTCAATTAATCCTCCTAAGGCAAACTCGCCGACAGAGTCGTAAAAGAACAGGACAATGCGTTTCCATCTCTCTGGCACCAGACGGTCGGGACTTGGATCAAAGACTGACAAAAGAGAATTCGTTCCGAAAAGCGCCCAGGTGTTTAGGAGTGCACCTGCCAGGTGATTAAGTCCACCTGCTAGGTAATCAAGCCCACCTGCGCTAAGTAGCTGATCCCATTTTACGTCAGACAGTCGCCACTGAATCAGAACCAATCGAAAGCGAACAAATTAAAAGCAATAACCAATCAGAAAAACCACCAGCGAACAAAGGCTGCGAGGTTTCAAAAGGAAAAGAAGAGAGTCGAATAGTCAGTTCTTGCCGGTGTTCTCGATCGAGAGGCTTGACTCAGCGACCCTTTGAGCGGTCACTCCTTAGGGAGAAAAGCATTGTTAAAAGACGGTTCTCTCACCCCGAGAGTACGCGTTCTTGTAGGCTGCACATCTCCAGTCTTGCTTGTGTTCTCGTTCGAGCGGCTTGGCTCAGCGACCCTTTGAGCGGTCAATCTCATTAGGGAGCTCTTATTAATTTGGAAGACGGTTCTCTCACCCCGAGAGGACGCGTTCTTGTAGCCTGGCGTAGGCTGCCTATCTCGAGTTCCTGCTTTGTTCTCGTTCAAGAGATTCGAACCAGCGACCCCAGCGGAGCCGATCCCTGATTGTGCCGACCCGACGACCTGCGAAGAGTCCGGTGGCGACTTCTCGTCCGGCAGGGAAACTGAATTGACCCGTCATCCCGTGAGAATCCGGTGCTGATCTTGTGTCATCGTCACCCGACGAGTAGAGTCTCACCTAGAGACCGTTGAGAGACCTTTCTCCCACTCAGAGACTTTCGCGCGTACCTGAGATTACGACAACCTGTCGCATCCCATTAGCAGAGGCATCAAATTCATGAAAGTGCCTTGTACATAGACCCTCACATAACCAAGAAATTGTTCTGAATAAAATTAATGTTTATTATTTAAGCTAGACTGTTCTCTGTAGATTTGAATCTACCACGCTACCCAGAGAAATCGTTACAAATGTTACCACTATGGTGAATAAATACTAAACAAGGAATACAGGAATGACAACTTAATTTTAAATATTACATTGATTCCATTCCTGAACTTCCCTCTGACCATAATCCTGTTATCATTAACTTTGCCTTTTGTTGTATTCCCACTATTCCATCGGCTCATAAAACCATTAATTGGACCCAATACAAAAAGACACTTAGCTCTATTGTTACCCCTCGCAACCACATCCTCTCAACAACGTTAGTGAAATTGACAATGCTGTTATTAACTTAACCAAACAAATTACTACAGCATATAATGAGTGCTCTAAACCAGTGACAGCTGCTAGTAATTCATTCCTCCCTAATGAAATTAAAAAACTTAACCAAAAATAGAGTTGAAAAGCACTGGCAAGAAACCAAAACCCGCTCTTAAAACCACTCCTTAATCACATTCAGAAAACCCTTCGGAAAAAGATTTCCAAACATTCGCAAGAGTCCTGGAAAAATCACTTGCAATCCCTTAATACTGATGACAATTCTATTTGGAAAACGGCCAGGTCATTGACTAGAAAACGAATTAACTTAAAACGGCTGTTTCTGATAAGGATAAAGCCAATCTCATTCCCGATAGCCTAGAAACGCAATTTACTGAAAATAATATTAATGATCCTGCCACCACGTCTCTTGTTTTGAATACCATTGATTCATACAATAGCAAACCTGAACAAACCTTTAAGATTAAAATCCTCCCCTCTGAAATTGTTCATGAAATTTATAAGCTAAATGTTAAAAAATCCCCAGGGATGGAAGGCATTACTAACAAAATGATTAAAAACCTCCCCCTAATGCTATTATTTTTACTCTGATTGTTAATGCTATTTTTAAACACTCCCACTTCCCTAATCCATGGAAAACCGCGTGCACTATTCCAATACTCAAACCAGATAAGCCCCCACATTCACCTAATAGCTAGACCTATCTCACTTTTACCAACCTTAGTAAAATTACTGAGGCAATTATACTTGGTCACTACACCACATTCACCAACACTAATCACATCATGATTCCCAACTATTTGGCTTCACCCCCCTAATTATCCACTAATCACCAACTTCTTAGTCATTGAATACATCCAGTCGGGAAAAGCACACGTTAAGACCAGAAATACAGGGATCATATTTTTCGACATAGCCAAAACCTTTGACAAAGTCTGGATTCAAGGACTAATCTATAAATTGATTATTCATAAATTTCCTAGATACATTATTCAACTTATTACATCCTACTTAACCAATAGAAATTATGTTGTTCGAGTTAATAGCCAACACTCATCTCAAAGAAACATTTATGCTGGAGTCCCCCAGGGGTCCAAACTCGGACCATTTTTATTTAATCTTTTCATGAATGATATTCCACAAACTAGCATGTTCGCCGACGAAACCGCAATTTTCACACAGCACAAAAACACTAAAATCATTGCGGATCTTAAAGTTCATATTCACTACCTTGAATCCTGGCTTGTCAAGTGGAAAATCCAGCTTAATGTTGAGAAAACTGCTGCAATCATGTTCTTTTGTAAAAATCCTGCGAATCTGCCCCGGTTAGAACTTTACGGACAAAAGATTCCTTGGTCACTCCAAACAAAATATCTTGGACTTACCCTGGACTCTAAACTCACTTGGAAGCCTTACATTCAACACATTCTCAATAAGTTCCGCAAAATTACAGCAATGGTTTACCCACTCACATCACGGAGTTCAACACTTTCCCTACACAACAAAATAACTCATCTTTCATTTGTCAGACAAGTCATAACATGCTTGCCCAATTTGGGGGCGACAAATGCAACTAATCTCTAACGCATCGAACTTAATACTTATTCTCATAACTCGATCTTTCCCTTCGGGATTGATCCCGGACCGTTGCCAATAGCCCGTGTGTTTCTCCGTTTATTAATTACTACCTGTGCTTCAGAGTTATATTTGTGTTGCAATAAAAATCTGTTGTCCGTTAGAAAGGAGTCAACCCTTTTATTCATTCGTAGGTAGGTATTTTAATCAACGTCGCACTGAAGCAACACAACGTGCAATTGGCGACGTTTATTTATCGGATACATTGCATTTAAGTTTAGTACAGCTGTTGTTGTTGCGAGACTCTATCGGAATTACTTTACCGTCGTTCTCTACTATCTATAATATTAATCTGACTCCATATTTACCAAACAAAACCACTTTTATTTCAACGGCACTTCTCATGTTCTAAAAAAAAGTCGCCATTTCTTTCAAAACAAGAAAAAACAAAAAAACCGGCAACCAACTCGTTGCCATTCACAAAAGCATAAAGTAAATTACAAAATGACTTAAACAAACCAAAAACGTAACATAAATAAACTAACTCTATATATTTGTACACCTAAGCATTATGAAGTGAAATGTATAGTTTTAATCCAAAATGAGACATAAAAACACCAACTTTTAACATCCTCCCACCTTTTGATTTTCCCTAAAAATTCAAGGAAATCAAAACAAACTCTTCTATGCTCAGAAATACAAATAAATTTGTTAAGAACTATGAAATCAATATCAGTCATTATAACGTTTTGGCTTCACAATAGATCTTCCTCGTTTGGTCTTCATAGGAGGATTGATCTTCTCGATCAGTTTCTGTTCTTGGTCTTTAACAGTTTTCCTTTTCCCAGGCTCGTTCAAAGTACTGTCAGGAGAAGGATCACAAGTGGTCATCACTAAAGGATCACAACTGGACACCCTCCAGTGGATACACTCTTTGCACAGGTCGGGTCAGTTCTCCATTTGTGGTCTTTACCTTGACCACACGTATGCAATTGTCTCTACCAGGAATAGTAGACACGATGCGCCCCATAGGCCAGTCTAGGCGCTTCTTATTATCGCAACCAACGAGAACAATATCTCCAACTTTCACGTCTCTTTCTAAATGTTTTTTCTTGAGCGGTCGTTGCACTAAAAGACTGAGGTATTCTTCTCTAAACCTTTTCCTGAAGGTTTCTCGTAATGATTGTTGATGCTTAAACCTACCTGAAAGGTTTACCCTGTCCAAGTGATCTAAGTCTGGAACTCCCACTGTTCGCAGGTCCCCCACAAACATTGAAGGGGAGAGAGGAAGCAAATCGTTAGGATCTTCAGTAACATAGGTGAGAGGCCTAGCATTGATGACAGACTCAACATCGCACAGAATGGTTAACATTTCTTCATATGCAAGTGAAGCCCTGCCCAGAATTCTTCTTAGCATTCGTTTAACCATCTGCACGATTCTCTCCCACCATCCTCCCCACCACGGTGATGCAGGAGGGTTAAACTTCCATTGTATCCTGAGAACTGAAGCATCAGCAATGATCTTGTCCCAGTCGATAGCTCTTAGGAGATTCTCAGTCCTCATAAAGTTACTTCCGCAGTCACTGTATACTACTTTTGGGCGCCCTCGTCTGGCAACGAATCTTCTGAGGCCCAAAAGGAAACAGTTTGTTGATAGGCTTTGTATCAGCTCTAGATGAACAGCATGGTAGACGGCACAGGTGAAGAGTAAAATCCATGCCTTTTGCCCATCTTTCAAGTATAAAGGACCTGCCAAGTCTACCCCTACAATTTCAAACACAAGGGCATCTCTAATTCTATCTTCTGGTAGTGGGGCTGGAATAGACTCGACTCCTTTTGCGTCATGTCTTCTGCATCTTACACATCTCGAAATAACTCGTTTCACTGTTTTTCTGCCTCTTACAATCCAGAACTTCTGCCTAAGATCAGCCAACACAGACTGCACTCCAGCGTGTGTTTTCCGATGACGATCGAATATGAGTTTCTCAACAATTTCGTGTCTTGACGGCAGCACAGTAGGACACAAAAAGTTTTCATCATCCTTTCTTCTTGTAATTTTTGTTGTTAATCTCAGAATTCCTTCATTATCCGTAAAGGTGCAGAGCGATTTCAAATCCTCTTTGATTAGTGCTTCTTGTTGAACAATTCTTAAAAGTTTCTTTTCGGCTGACTCCAATTCATTTACTAAAAGTTCCTTCTCTTTCTGGACATTACGCTTAAGCGAATTGTTGATGAATCTCCACATCCAAGCATAAATTCGCAAGATTTTAGGATATTCCGAAAATCTACTGTACCAATTATCTTCTTCGCTACAAACAAGAGTAGAAGTAATGCACTTTTGTTTCTCTTTAGAAATTTCAACTTCTTCTGCCTGGAATTTGGTTTCAGGCCACTTTTCTTCTCTTAACTTTAGCCATGGTGGCCCCTCCCACCATCTGGATTTTATGAAAGCTTTAACTGAACAACCTCTGGAGGGCAAATCAGCAGGGTTATATTCTCCTGGTACATGTTTCCATGAATCTTTTGATGACAGCTTTCGAATTTCTTTTACTCGATTGTTGACAAAAACTCCCCAATTGTCATCTCTTTTTATCCAGCAAAGTGCGGTAGATGAGTCGGACCAGTAAGTGATAGAAATATCTTTGCGCTCCATGGCTGCAGTTATATTAGACGCAAGACGTGCTCCAATGCAACAGGCAAGTAGTTCTAACCGTGGTATAGTCATCTTGTGTAAAGGAGCAATTCTACTTTTCGCTTGTACAAAATGTACTGATATGTTCTCATCTAGCTCCTTCCTAATGAATACAACTGTGCTGTATGCAACCTGACTGGCGTCGCAGAAAACATGAAGATCAATTCTTGCATTAGGATTGCATATACCGATGTTTCTAGGAATTTTCACATCGCATAGTAAAGGCAAATCTTTAGTCCAGTTCTCAAAGTCTCTTTGGTTGTGTTCTGGTAACTCCAGATCCCAACCTATTTTGAGTTTCCAGGTCTGTTGAACTATAAGCTTAGGCGGTAAAATGACTGGACACAAAATTCCAAGAGGGTCAAAAATTTTCTGAACAGTTGATAAAACACTTCTTCTGGTTGCGGCAGATTTAACTTCTTGTAGAGTGCTCAAATCACAGAACAGATAATCTCCCACTTTATCCCATAGGATTCCTAAAACGTGAGTGGGTTTTTCTAAATTCGAAATTTCTTGCTGAGCAGTATGTTCCCATCCTCGTAAGTCAAAACAAGCACCTTCCAACAATCTTCTAGATTCCCGAATGAATTTCCCCAATTCTTCTTTGTTGGACACAGAAGTTACGCAATTATCCACATAAAAGGATTTCTTCAAAATGTCTGCCGTTTCTTTCATAGCTAGTGGACTATCTTCTAAAACAGAATCCAAAACGGCAGCCAAGAGAAAAGGACTACATGTGAGACCGAATACTACTCTTTTGTGCCTAAATACCTTAAGCTTTCTTTCTTCAAAATTTTCCCACCACAGGAAACGCAGAAAATCACAATCTTCCTTCATAACAGAGATCTGCAAAAATGCCTTTTTGATGTCGGACACAACTCCAATGTTATCTTTGCGAAATCTCATCAGTAGTGGGGTTATTTCTTCTAGAAGGTTAGGTCCCTTTTCCAGACAGTCATTTAATGATGGGGAATCTTTTTCATGACTGCATGCGTCAAAGACAAGTCGAACTCTTGTCGTTGAATTCTCTTTAAAAACACCTCTATGGAGTTTCCAGTTCATTCTCGGGCACCACTTCGATTATACCAGATTTCTCCCAGTCTTTGAATACATCTTCATAATCAGCATACCTGTCTTCTTGTTGAAGTTTGATCGACATTGATAAACATCTTTTTTCTGCAGCATTCCTATTTTCTTTCAGAAATTCCTTGGATTCCAGCCATGGTAAATGAACCTCATAGCGTCCATCTTCATTCTTTAACACAGTGTTTCTGAAATGATTTAGTGCTACAAATTCCCTTTCTTCTCTTGATTTTTTTTCAACTGGATCTCTAATTCCTAAAATGTCGAGTTCCCATAGATTACTAATTGTTGAAGTCTGAGAAAAAAGGGATGTTATAGTAAAGTTTGCCAATTCACAATTCACCCTGTCTGGAACCTTTCCCATAATCAACCAACCTAATCTTGTTTCCATAGCTACCAGTCCACAGGTAAGTTGGCGTACATTTCCTGTAAACAAAGTTCCACAAATATCTGCCCCGATGAGTAATTCAATTTCAGGTTGTCCTTCACCATAGTCGGAAATCCAGATTTTCATTTTTTTTCAATTGTTTCGACCAAGGTCCTCTTCTTATTCTTGGCAATTTTCCACATATAGTACTTTGATCCAGAACTTGAAGTATACAACTAAAGTTACTACTTAAGCTGCTCACATTTATCCGGTAACATTCATGAGATTGACTTTGTACTGTAGTTCCACCAAACAAAATGTGAGTTAACTCTTTAGAACCAATTGATTGATAACCCATCTTGTCAGCTGTAGATTTCAGGATGTACGACTGCTGGGAACCACTATCAACAATTGCACGTACTGTACGACTTCCCTTTTTTGACCTGAGCTGTACAAGCAAAGTTTGCAGAAGTATTTCTCCAGAAGAACTAATACTTGACAACGAAGTATTGGGATTATCTTCTTTTTTCTCTGTATCCTGCAGTTCTCTCTCACTTCGGCTTGCTGTAATTTCCCGACACATGACAGCCCAATGTTTGCGTCCACATATTATGCACTTAACAGTTGTTCGACAACTCTTAAAACAATGTCCTGTCTTTAGACAGGCGAAACAGACTCCTTTTTTCTTAACTATGTCTTGTTTCTCCTGAAATGACATCTTTCGAGCTTGAAAACACTCTTTGCTTTCATGCCTTTTTTGACAAAAAATACAGGCGAGGAAATTCTCCTTTCTTTTATCCCCAGCAAATAAATCATTTGCAGTTGCTACAAATTCTTCATCTTGTTTCTTTACTGAGGTTCTTCTATTTCCTGCTTTAGATTTCTTTAAATCAAAACCTCCCACAGCCATAGATATGCGCTGCTCATTTTCCACTTCCTTTCTGATGAATGCCATCAAAGTTTCGAGTCTGTCTTTAGGTGCTTCCACCAAAGTTGTCTGTCGCTGCCATATCCTGAGTAGCTCTTCTGGTACACAGGATTCCACTAGCGGAAACAATATCGCATCATACATCTTTGTTGAAATGCCCAAGGAATCCAACGCTCTTAATTGCGACTCGAGCTGGTCATACATGCTAGAAAGTGAGAGTTCTGTTTGTGATTTTGAATTCTGTATCACAAGAGACAATAGTTCCCTGATGTACAGCTCAACCAGGACATCTTCTTTCCCAAATCTACCTTTGAAACTTGCAATGACTTTTGGATAGTTTTCTGCTGTGGCTGGATAACTTTGTACCAGTTCTCTTGCTCGAGAATCCTGTACTGTACTCTGTATGAGATACTGGAATTTGTCACCTGGATCAATGTTGTTATCTTCATCAATTTTTCTGAACATTGCCCAAAATGATAACCAGCCTTTCAAATTTCCATCATATTTTTCCAACTCTATTTTTGGAAGTTTGAACTTTCGATTACATACCGTTTCTCGTTCGACAGACCTTACGTCATCGTTTTCTTTCGATTTCCGATCAAGAACAGCCGTGACTTTAAAGAATTTGGTATTGTACTCATCAACGGTTATACTTTCCTCTTCAAATTCTTCATCTGTTATCTTTTCATCTTGTAACAGATGTTCCAAATATTCACTGTTTAAGTACTGAAGCTCTTCGTGTTTTAGCTTTAGTGTTTCGAATTTAGAGACAGCTTCTAATAATTTATCAGGTTCCTCCGAACTCGTGTCTCCTAATATTTGATTACACAATCTTGTACAAGAACTTCGAACCAGTCTTCGTTGCTTTAAAAGCTTATCCATGACGAACAGATCCAAAAAACAGAAATATATACTTCAATCACGTCCGGGTCACCACAATGTTGCGAGACTCTATCGGAATTACTTTACCGTCGTTCTCTACTATCTATAATATTAATCTGACTCCATATTTATCCAAACAAAACCACTTTTATTTCAACGGCACTTCTCATGTTCTAAAAAAACGTCGCCATTTCTTTCATAACAAGAAAAAACAAAAAACCGGCAACCAACTCGTTGCCATTCACAAAAGCATAAAGTAAATTACAAAATGACGTAAACAAACCAAAAACGTAACATAAATAAACTAACTCTATATATTTGTACACCTAAGCATTATGAAGTGAAATGTATAGTTTTAATCCAAAATGAGACATAAAAACACCAACTTTTAACAGTTGTAGCTTTAGTTTTCAAAACACACACAAAGTATAGCACACACACACACACACAAAGTAGCTTTATCTTGCATTAAAATGACCTTTACTACAACTTTAAATTAAGCATTCAATCGGAAAATGGGTCTCGTATTGATTTCTAGATTTGGTAGGTATAAGATATTTACAAAAGCAACCTAGAGAATGATTTAATTACAAATGGGGGAAAATAAAGTTATTGCCTTTTAACCTTAGGATTATTTCAAAAAATATCTCAAGTTTGTCACTAGATGGCGACACAGTAAAGGGCATTGGGGGTGACTCGATAACTACAGTGGAGGACCATTTCTGAGGGCTATAGCACTTGCACGTGTTCAAATAAAGGGGGGGGGGGCGACCGAAAGAGGGCCCAACTTGAAGGCGGCCAGTTCATATCACGGATGATCAGAAAAGTCTGTTGAAATTGGCATTACCAGCTGGATAAATTTCAGTGTCATTAAGTTAAGCAATTTTTAAAACAACTTGGAATCTTCTTAAGTATCCCTCACATTTTAAGACACTTTTCGGTTCAGTTGAAGCCATTAAACACCAGAGATGGAATCTAGTCAAAATGTAAACCAATTTTTTTACTCTTGAGGGGTGCAAGTGGTCATCCCAGGAAGAATAAGCTGACGAAAGATGATGGGGCTGGTGTTCGATTTCTCAAACCAAGGAATAGACGCAGATATGATAATTCTGGGTGTTACAAAAGTGAGAACGGATAATATAGATTACGCTCAGAAACGGCAATAGCAGTCAGTGGATTTTGGGTAAGAACATTCCGTATACGCAAATGAAAAGTAGGGATGAATGATAGTTGATTTCTAAAATGTCGATCGAGTGAAGTGTTAAGGAGTGAATCATGCAGTGGATGATTAGGATGAGACAAAATGCGGTAGTATAAACGAAGCGACAACAGAAGACGAGTGGAAACCAAAGATGGTTGGTTCTTGGCATATAATGTATGGGCTCTTGACGGGTGAAGTGCGAAAGGCTCCGCGACAGATTGCGGACAAACGGTTTCCAACCATCAGCAACACCCTTAATACAGTGTAGACATATCTGGGAGTCAGTCCATAAGAAAATATCACTTTCCTTTAATGAAGGAAATGTGGAATGCAAGACAACCTCACTGATGTCAAGGTACCCAACAGTTCTAAACGTGGTAGGGTCATTCTCTTAATTGGAGCTAAACGAGACTTAGAAATTATAAAGCTAGTCGCACTCTTATTTTGATATTTGATTTTGAAGTACGCAACAGAACCGTAAGCCCTCGGACTTGCATCTAAGAATATATGTACTTCTAATTGCTTCACTTGTATTTCATCAAAATATGGTCGGGGCACGACGAGTCTCTTGAATTCGTCTATTTCATTGAGCCACTCTTTAAACAATGACTCTATTTCCACAGGAAGAGACTCATCCCATTGGATGCCTCGCTCCCAAAGAGTTTGCATCATTAACTTTATTCTCACAGTGAAAGGCGTTATCAGTCCTATAGGGTCATATAACATTCCGCATGCACTCAGCACAACACGTTTCGTTGGAGTTACACCTTTCATTTTCGAGAATTGATTGAGCTCAATCCTCAGGATGTCCCTTTCATTGTCCCATATTAAATCTAGGACCTTAAGTGGTAAGTTTAACTCATGCGAAGACTGTCGACACTCCATTTGATTGTCCTCCCATATTTGGTTTAAGGTCGGAGAGTTCGAAGTCCATCGTCGCAAATTCATACTTGCTTCGCTTAATGTATAACTGGCCTCCTTAGATATCGATGCGGCTTCTTCGACAGTAGCTGCGCCCGCAATTAAATCGTCGACGTAGAGGTCTTTAAGAACAGTACATGCTTCAGCATGCTGGTTCTCATACTTTGTAAGATGCAGTCTTATAGTAGCCGTCAGGATAAAGGGACTACATTTCACTCCAACTCGTTTAAATCGCAGAACTCTGATATCACGACCACCGAAATCGAGACAAGTTCCTCTCTTTTCCCATAAAAACTGCAAATATTTTCGGTCTTGCTCAACTATGCCAACCTCTAAAAAGGCTCTTTGAATATCTGCGCAAATGCTATTGGGTGGTATCGAAATTTCAAAATAATTTTCAGTTAATCTGGTTGGAGACTTGGCCTACTCTCTAAACAATCGTTGAGAGATTGTTCCCCTTTAGTTTTTAAGGACGCGTCCTAAACTATCCTAACTTTAGTACTCTCTTTTAATTCTTTTACTACTGCATAATGGGGCATAAAATATCCTATTTTTTTATAATCATTGGAAACAATTTCGAGTTGTTCAATTATACCGTCTTTTAATTGTTCGTCAATAATTTCATTATATTGGAAATACAACTCTGAATTGTGCCTAAATTTATTGTTCAAATTAATCAGGCGTCGCCTTGCAACCTCATAATTAGAGTTTAATCCCTTATAATTATCTTTCCATAACAACTTAGTTTGATACCTCTTGTCCTTAAAAATTGTGTGTTTGTTCAAACATGTTCATGACATCCGTATCTGATCGAGAAATTTCTTTATCCTAATTTATTCCAATCGCTTCCAATTCCCATAAATTTTTAACCCTTTCATTATCTGATTCTTCTCTAAATACCGTTGCATAATTTACACAAACATTCTCACTGTCATATTCCATTTCCCTGCCTTGAATTACATACCCAAATATACTATCAGTTACTACTAAACGTTTGCCTATCCTTATATTTCTTTCATGTAAAATCTCCCATATATAATCCGATCCGATCAGTATATGTATCTCATTTGTGGTTCCAGTATCGGCTAATTCGATTCCTTTCTCGAAAGCAATGTTTCTAATCCACTGAGAAGGAATTTCAATATGGCCATGCGTAATGGACTCAATGACCACCGATTCTAATTTGATATTTTCATCAGGTTTAATTCTATTCTGCAAATCGAACTCAACTATATCATAAATCTGGTCACAGCTCGAATCCCACCGAACGCATGTATTGTAAACACTTGGCGCATTGTAAACACACATTGTAAACACTTTCAACCCCAAGGAGTCAGCTGTTCCCTTTTCACGAATGTTCTATTGCTGCCGCTGTCAAGCAGCACTTAAACCACTCCAATTTTCTGATCTGTTGTAACCATTGCAGTGAATGTTTGTAATAAAACTGACTCTGATTTATCTTTTCAGTTTATTTTCTAAGCAATGTAGCGAAGATACGGAGGTTTCAACTTGTTCTGGTTCGTTGCGAATGGATTCGCTTGGATTTTGTGCGCAGTATGCCTTTTCACATATCAAATAATTAAGAGGCTGCTTGCAATTCTTACACATCTGATCCTTTTTCCAACAAAGCAGATATATGCCTACGTTTTAAACATATGAAACATCGACCATGGGATCTATAGGAACGAAAAATACAAATTTCATTCACAGCAGTGGTTAAGGCTGCTGCAGTTGGTATGTTTGCTACTGGTGTGTTTCGTTTTAGGCTTACAATAATGCTTATTTTGACTGTTTTGATTTATTGTTCTGTTACGAAAGGACCATTCATTTCCACTTACATTTTAGGATTAGCTAATAAAAAGGACGTTTCGCGGCACTCTACTTCCCGTCTTAAAAATTCAATTAAATGTTTGATATCAAATAATTCACTCATTTTTCGTTGTCTATTATAATTTAAATTTAACTCTTCCGGGGTTTTCTGTAATATCACGGGGCAAAGGAGATTACTATATGTGCCAGTTGCAACTTCAAGAGATTGTAGCGATCGGATCTGGACCTCAATCGCGTCATACATTTTTCTCAAAGCTGACACATTGGAACACGTTCTTACAGGTTCTATCGTTAGAAGTTTGTTCATATGTGAATTGGTTATTAAATCTATTCTTCCAAACCTCTCCTTTAACAATTGTATTGAAGAATCGTAATTGTTGTTAGTTAAAGAGAAACCCGAAATGGCTGTTAAAGCTATACAACCTAAATAAGTTTTCAAATAAGCGAATTTCTCTATTTTGCTTAAATAATCATTCTTATGAATAGCGACTTCATGAGTTCCAGAAGTCCAGCCAATAACTAGTCTCCATAAAATTTCGCGATATTTAGTTTTGGGAGTTTTAACATTTTCATTTCTGTATCTTTCCGCTCTTATTTGGCTCGATACTTTCCTTTAAATCATTTTGCGTTGTAGCTTCGGATAATTTTCTATTTGTCTACTTAATCTCGTTTTCCATTGAAACCCCGCGTTCCTGTATACTCCTCACTCACAGTAATTTCGTTTTCGATTTCATCAATTGCAATAGTAGCTTCTATTTCACTAATTTTTTAAGGGTTTCAATTTTTTCTATTAATTGATGTTTTTGATCATGAAGATCATCAAGCTTTTTGTCTTCAGTGTATCTTTCACTTAATTGCTCATTAATAGTGCTGTGACATCTTAGCGCCCAAGAGTCTAGGATGGTGGGCTGTAGACCGGAAGTTTCCTGTTAAGAGTCCTTGACTACTGCGCTTGCGCATGCGAAGAGGATGAAAAACATTTAGCTCACGGACTCCGTCTAGTTGAGACCTCTTCGTAGCAATTCGGATGAACTTTAATATGAAATTAAGCATTTTGTTTCGCGCGTCCATTATAAACCCATGTTTTGTCTGTGTAAAAATAAATGTTATTTTTTAATGTCCAACAAAAGTTTGGATTGATTCGTCACAGTGCTTATTATTTTTGTAATAAGTTTGGTAAAAAGTTGTCTGACACTACTTCTTTTTCGCTTTAATGCATCAGGATTCATGATTGGATCAATTCAATTAATTCAGATTAAAAGGGGACCTACTTCAAATTCCATGGAGCCGTGAATCAGAGCACAATTCTTCATAACACAAGGTCCGTCACAATCCAAAATTAATCGCGTCCGGAGTCACCAAATTCTGTGCCAAAATGTGTGTTTTCATCAGGGAAAAATCTAATTGTAGGTCAAAAACATTTATTACGAACACACAACACAAAGAAATACACGGCTGGTTGCCTGATCAATGGTAAGGCACATCCTTACCCTCCAATATCCGTTCTTAATCTAATCTCTCTTTCGGGGAGGGGAAATCCTTTCACCTTTTTCTCTCTTGGGGATTTTCATCCCAAGTTGGAACAAACTCCTTCGTAAATCTAAAGTTATAGAAGAGTTCGGATCTAGAATAGAAATTGATGCAATGGGATTCTCCGTGATGTTTTACGCATTTAAATGCCTTCGAATTGTTAAAACTGAAAGCTGCAAAGAAAGCTCGTGGTATGGCTTTTGCTATCTCCGCAGCTTCCGAGACATGTTGGTCATTCTCTTCTATGAACGAGATCTTATGTTCAGAGTATATTCCCATCGCTTTCCGGACTCGGTCCCATAATTGTTTTTAGGGAGTGGCTGATGTTTTATGCCAGAGACACTTCTTCCAATACTCCCTTTGGCTCTGACGTAGCACTCGGCGAGTGTTTGCTTTCGCACGTTAGTGAAGGCTATGAGATATTGAGTTGTGGGGTATCAGTGGGAAATACCCCACACCTTCCTTTGGATCTTAATCGTTGCAGTGTATTCTTTATTCCACCAACGTTTACAATGCTTATGGAAGGTTCGAGATTTCTTGGGACCGCTGTATCAGCAGCTTTAATAGCGTCGGTGACTGTTTAAATTGCTTCGTCTGTGCTGACTTCTACCATCAGCTCTGATATGGCCTGTGATGTAAAAATAGACCAGTCGGCTATCTCATATATGTATCGTGACGGGAGGCTATTAGGACAATTTCCACCGATACGATTATTGGGAAATGATCACTGTTGCCCAGGTCACTACCGACAACAAAATGCAGAAAGGGTAGACAGGAGAGGATGGCGAGGTCAATTGTATGAAAAGTGCGAGATGGTTCATGGTAGCTGCATCACTGTTATTGAACAGACAGACTTGTTATCGGCTGTTCGATTTGTCGCTCACGAGAATTAGTATCCCTACTTCTCAATGCGCACTGCGAGTATTAAAGCCACCGAGGATTATAAATGGTTCGATGCAACAAATTCTCAAGGCTCTGTTGGATGGTTTATTAGGTGGTATGAATAGATTATGTGTGTGTATACACTGGCGGGAAAAATTAAAGGAACTACTATAAAACGGTGCTTTATGTTAATTTCATTAAGTGAAGTCCAATGAAAGGTGGTTGGTAACTCAGAGTCAACGTTATTACGTCGTCCAATGGGATTCACCTTCGCTACACAGAAATATGTAAATTTTTGCGCCCGTTGAACGTGTGGAAAGGAATGTAAGGGGTTGCTTAAAATTCGAATGTCAAGGATTGTACGAGTAGTTGGATAAAATTTTCGCGTGTGGAAGGTGGAACATGTCGTTGCGAAGGCATTTGACGGATTGTGAGAAATGGCGTTTAATAGGGGAGAATGGAAGGAGGACAGACACTGACACAGGTCTGTAAAGACCTAAAAGTAGCCAAAAGCGTCATGTCAAGAATCTGGAAACGGTTTAAAGACACTGTTGATGTATGCTGACAACCAGGTCAAGGTTGAAGACGTGCCACAACAGACTCTCAGGACCTTTATTTGGCAACGATTGCTAAAAGAAATAGGCAACTGACGTCAGCCCAGATTTCAAGGGAGTTCGCTGCAGCTACAGGAACTCGACTATCTACAGTGAGTGACAGGCTGCATAAAAGAGGGCTGTATGCAAGGAAACCCATGATTTGTGTCACACTAACTCGGACTGCAAAATGCGTCCGGTTGCAGTGGTGCAGAGATCTGGAGTACCACGGAGAGAGAGACTGGAGTACCACGGACTGGAGCCGAGTTCTCTTCACTGATGAGTCTCGTTTTTGTTTGGAGAGTGATTACAGACGTGTCACAATTTGGAGGGAGCAAAACACACGCAATAAGCCTGAAAACATGAGTAAAAGGCATCGGTACAAAGGTGGTGGAATCATGGTGGGCGGGCATAGTTCTGAATGGCCGCACCGACATACACATTTTTACCAGTGCAACTATGAATGCTGAAAAATACAGAGATGAGGTTCTTGATCCTTACGTCAAGTTGTTTAGGGGTGCAATTGGTAATAACTTCCTCCTAATGGATGATAATGCTCGTCCCCATCGCGCTGTACTAATGACCGATTATCTTGAGGGCGAAGGAATCCAGCGGATGGAGTGGCCCGCATATACTCCGGATTTAAATCCGATAGAACATGTGTGGGACGTACTAGGACGCCGACTTGCATCACTGCAGCCCCATCTAGCACTCTTCAGGAGCTTAAAGGCGCTATTCATCGTGGATACTCTTTATTACCGCAGGAACTCCTTTGCAATCTAATACACAGCATGGAAAATCGCTGTAAAATTTGCATTTTGGTCAGGGGTGACCACACAACTTATTAATTTTTTCTATGTATCTCTAAAAATTGGAACACCAACTTTTCCCAACCCTACTTTATATCACATTTCCTATGTTCTTATTTAAATTTATTTTTTGCAGAAGTAGGATATTCTGCATTTTGAAGATATGCCAGGCATGACAAAATAAAGATCTTGTTCAAGTTCCACGTTCTTAGCTGCAAATTTATTCAAGTTACCAGTTTTTATAATTGTTCCTTTAATTTTTCCCGCCAGCGTAGTAATCATACATCGTACTTGCATTCTGACGGCAACTGCTTGTAAGGAAATGTTTAGCGAAACAAGGAGAGATGGGTATGCATGAGAGGTGAAGAGTTCAACACCTCCCGAACCCTTTCCATCATTGTTGCTATCACTCCTAGTGCAAACGCAACGACGGATCTTCGCCTAGTCAGCTGACTTCTAATGTCTCCTGACATGTGACTAGGGATGGGAAATACTGTTCTTTTCGGCGAACAGTTCTTTGATGTTCCGTCCTTTTTAAAAGAACTGTTCTTTAACCTGTTCTTCTGTTCCCAAATGTCTCTCGACTCGAAATGTGCAAGCCCTCTTCCTCCTCGTAGACTATGTGGCGCCAGCAGTTTTCGTGACAGACAGGGACCGAATTTTGTTGACGTCATCTTTGTTAGTACTTTGTATAGGCGTGCATATATAAAAAAATACAAATGACTCGGAGTCTTCGTATTGTTATCGGTTGATTGATTTTTTATGGCGAAAGGGGGGGGGCAAGTCTATTCAAGCTACGCCAAACTATCAGTAATTGAGAAAAGAAAATCAGAATTATTCCGTAAATTGGAAAACGTTCTTGCAAATCGAAACGTTTAAATTCTCTCCCCAGTGGCAACTAATAATATCCCACATCTGAACCATCTCAAGTAGTTTCCCAGACATATGAGGTGCCTAGGACAAAACAAATACACAAGCGAAAGTGATAATTTTTTAGATTTTTAAGTCAACAAAATGGTCATTTAAGTCAATAAAACGACGGTCCGTGATCCATCCCGAAGAGAAAGATCCGAGGACAACACCAGGTAATTTTGAATCACGTTATGCAATAGGGAGTTGCCCTTTATAAAAGATTATAAACACAAAAAAAACGCATACCAGGATTACCACTTGGAAAGTAAAATCGGTTTGAAAAACAAGTTAATATTATATGATCTATCTAAGCACGTTTAAAACATAAAAAATACAAATAAAAAAAATCACTTTAGCTTTACAACACATTAGTTTTATGGTGGGATTCTTATTTCCGAGATGTCTTTAAAATCGTAATACCTGACTTAATGAGATCCCTTGTCAACTTATAGAGAGCATGACACCCGATCCGAATTTCCTTTTCACAGTGAAATATGTCCACACATTTGAAATTTTGCTTTCCATTTTGTAAAATTTGGTTTTAAAATAAAGTTAAAAGCATTGCAAATCCTAAGAACGAGTAGAGGCGACACCACCAGAGAGAAAGCTGGACAACAAAATCTTGATCAGCAATATTTAAAAAAAAATTTAATTTGTTTGAAACTAAAAATTCATCATTATGTCATTGCCTAACAATTATAAAATTTCGCAATTATTACGCTAATCTCCTCGCAAATTCATCAGACGTCGGGGCTTGGTTCAGTCGAGAACAGTTCCTGGAGCAGTCATCGAGATGAGCTCCGCGAACCGTTCATCGAGAACAGCTCCGCGAAGAGTTCATCGAAACAGAGAACTCCTCTTAGAACGGAGAACAGCTCCGAGATCAGAGAACAACTCCGAGAACGGAGAACAGCTCCGAGAACGGAGAACAGGGTCGGAACAATTTGAGAGCAGGAATCATTTTCCGAACCAGGAAGTAAAACAACTCCGAGAACGGAGAACAGGGTCGGATCAGTTTGAGAGCAGGAATCGATTCCTTCGGTAAATTTGATTCCTGCTCTCAAATAGTCTCAGAGCAGGGAGTAGGTTTATGAACAGAGAACGGATGAATGAATCAACAGGAAACAGTGAGTCACGAACCTTTGATGAACAGCTGTGTTTCGGACTTACCATAATTTAGAATATACGAAGATTTTTGCGAACTTAGAAAATTCGAGAAAAGAGAACTTTTCAAAAATTCCCACCTGTTTAAAATCGAAGTATAAAAAGATTGCAATGTTTCTTTTTATAAAAAGAACCGAGAACAGGTTTTTGTGAAAAGTGGGAACAGGCTGTTCCCGTTCTTTTTGAAGAACAGGTGAAAAAGAACAGTTCGCTCTTTTTTCCCCATCCCTACATGCGACACAGGCGGTATATTATGAAATAAGGGTTTTAACGTCATCCAACTTATTTCTGAATCTATGACAATTCCAGGATATGAATGAACCTATTGTTTCTAATAGGAGGGGTAGTTTCACTCTTCCAGGAGGTTCATCTTCGGCTTGCGTTTCTATATGTGCGTCTTTATCAGAGAGATCCAACGCATGAAGATTTAATTCAATCTCCTCAACTGCACGCCGAAGATGTTTTGGGGTTCTTTGTAGGTTTTCTAAATATTTTGAATTTCGATATTTGCTTGAACGACCAAATGTTTTATTCGTTAGTACAGTAGGTATTAGAATTCTTGAATTGGCGTCGGTTCTCTTTGAGGATGAACTAATGGTGTAGGTTTTAAATTAACAAAAGATGGAAATTATGATATGGAAAAGAGATGAAAAAATTTCGATAGTCCGTATGAGAATGATTCGGCAACCAAATCTTATGTTGCTCATAAAAGTATTTTGAAATCAAAAATTTTATATTTAACGGAAGTGAGCTTAATTCGTTTGGATCGTGGAGATTTTGATGCAAGAGGAAAAATAATTGGAAATCAATGAGCCCATCCATGATATAATTGAATCATTCACATTTCCAACGTTATCAATAAATGATATCTTGAAAATAGCACTTTAATTTTAAAAGTACTCCATTGAAAAACCTCAAGATAAAAATGATGCCGTTTATAAATATGTAGACAGGAAAACAAAAATAAATGATAAAAAATAAGGTAATACACTGGTGTCCAAAATTACGAGAACTTGCATATTTTGTCGAATTTCTCGAAAAATACAGAACGAAAGTAAAACTAATGCTTCCAAACAAAGATGCAAATCTTAAGTGTCGAATACGTAAGGTAGACGTGCGTGTGGACATTTAGAGGAGAAAGCTTTCTAAGCGCACGTGACAATTTCGGCACTTCGTTCGCTCGCACACCTCGGCGAATTTCGTGGTGTTATTTTGCAATATTCGGTGTAATTTAAAAGAAAACAGTTCAAACGAGCAACCACCAACTTTTGGATGATGGAATGAGGTGACGAATCGTCGGGAGACTGCAAGTAGGGCAGTTTCAAGTGCAGATTGCGAGAGACTTGAATGTAACGCCCAGCGTCGTGTCAACTTATGGCAACAGTTTACGGATCCAGGAGAGAAAGTCTAAGCAAGGTCGTCCAAGAGCCACGACGGCCAATGAAGATCGACATTTGTACATTTCAGCGAAGCGTAACACGAATGCAACAGCTTCTCAGCTCTCTCGTGACCTTCATGTGGCCACAGGAAGCAGTTTCGAGGGTTACTGTTTCCAGAAGACTATATGAGAAATGTCTGTTTGCATCCCGCTCACAGGAGAGTCCGTATAGCATGGTGCAGAGAACATCGACTTTGGACCTGCGATCAGTGGGGGACCGTTTTATTCACTGGTGAGTCGCGGTTCAGCCTAAACCACTGATTCTCGACTGAAGTTCATCTGGAGAGAACCAGGGACTCGCTACCTGTCCTCCAACATCCGAGAAAGAGACCACTATGGCAGCGGAGGTTTGATGGTCTGGGCAGGCATCATGTTGGATGGGTGCACAGACGACCTACATGTCTTTGGCAGAGGCTCTGTGAAGCATAGGAACGAGATCTGGATACCCTATATTCGCCTTTTCAGGGACCACGATTTCATTTTTATGGACAACGCTAGTCCACATAGGGCTCATCTGGAAAGCGGGGATATTCGCTGGACAGATTGGCCAGCCAGATCTCCAGACCTAAATCCTATAGAGCATATCCGGGACTCTCTTTCCCCTTCCCAGAACCTGAAAACGACGTTGCTGGAGTGGGACAAACTGTCACAAGGACTCGTAAACTGCCTCATTTCCAGTATGAATTCACGTGGTGAGAGTCGTATAACTGTAAGAGGGGACCATACCCCCTATTAACGCATTTTTTGAGTCGATATTGTAACCTGTTTTAGACCTTCCTGCGGTGATCAGTCTTACGTACGATCATGCGTGTACCATAAACGTTGTATGGTTATTTTTTGTATTATTTCAACCTATGTAGATAACTAATTTCTTTAAAATATGTCCAGTAGTTCTGGAGATAAAAATGGGTCACTCATATGAATTCGACATTTTATGATTAAAATTTATTGGTTTTTTAGGGGACTTGAAAGGTTTTGTATCTGGGAAAATAGAGAAATGATGAAAATCGTGATTTGGATGAATTTCAAAGGTTTTTAAGATAAAAATTGAATCAAAATTAGTAAAAGTTTGTTTCATTTCCCAGAGTGGTTGAACGATACTATGTGGTCTACACTACTTATAGGTCGCTTCGGTGAGAATAACTTTTGTATACAGTGTATAAAAGAATGCTGTATATAACGAAGGGTCTTGCTTAAACATGATTAATCAAGTTTGTTAATTCTATCATGTACCCGGGTGCATGTGTGTGAGCAAAATTACTAAAAGTATACAAAATTCGGGATTAAAAATTTATTAATTCAGTACAAAAGTGCTATCATCTAGCATAAGCTCTGCTTAAACTTGATGCGTGATGAAGCACACATAGATTTACACATACAAACTCACAAAGTCCCACACCATTCTATTCTAAGATGGATTGACAATGTAAACTAACAGGATCACTTACAGGCACCATTATTTACAAACAGATCTGGAGAAAGGAAGATAAATGGATGAAGCGTGTTGAATGATTCCTTTTTTTGAATTATTTTACTTTTGCTGTATTATGTGAAGAAAATTTTTTTATTCAGATAATTTTAAAGCAAATTCATAAATTTTGCTGTTCAATGTAATTTTAAATAAGATGAGTTATATATAAAGCATCTTATCGACAATTTCAAACAGTTAAAGTGATAAAAATCAAAACTTTCATTCTAAAATATACACTTTTACATATCTGAAACTAAACTAAATCCAGTGATTGATTAAAACTTGATTATTTGAAAATTAACATATTTCGCCGACTCAACGATTGATTTTTTCACCGAACATTTTCAATTGTATTAACATGTTTGAGACTTATCAAAAGCTCGAAAGACTTGGAAGCTTGTGTTTCTTTGTCCAATAAAAATTAATACAAAGGATTATCTTCCAGTAGAATGAAACAAAACACTATCGAATAGTTGATTTGCATGGAACAAAGGAGAGTTGATAGGAGATGGATTACCAAACAATATTACACATTTTGACAAATAAACAACGAGGGGATATAATTGAGGCGTTGAATGGAAAAGCATGCAAGTCACAAAAAAAATCGAAAATTAGTTTTTTGGCGGATAAGATAGTAAGAACTCATGCCAGTGTCGTGGTAAAGCCAGCAAGTGGCAATAAGAAATAGTTTAGTTTCTGCAGCTCCTTTTAGTTTATACAAATACAAAACCTTTTCAACAGGCTCACAAACGTTTTTTGCTTGTAAGTTAAAATTTGGTTTTGTGACTTGCATGCTTTTCCATGTCAACGCCTCAATTAGCTTATGGCAAATATTCTATGAAAAAGAGATTTGTTGTACTCGTAGCTGCTGGCGATTTCGGAGAACACTTGGCACGGTTCGGCCGGGTTCCCCACCAGGACCAGTTTCTTGATGTCGTAGAGCAGAGGCAGTACGGACTCCGGCTCGGTGCAGAGATTGGCCTCCAGGAGGACGCAACAGGTGACGTCCCCGATCAGCAACTGGATGTCCTCGTAGTGGCAGCTGGAAACTAGGGCGAGGAGGAAGCTGATCCGCTCCAGTACCAGTCGCAGGGAGTCAGTCCGTGACTCCGCCGACTTGAGGCCCTCGACCACCAGGTGGTCCAAGGTGTGCCTCTGCAGCTCCGACGGGACGACCCCCCGCTCCCGATTGATGATGGCCAGGGCGTCTGGCTGCGTGTTCAGCAGGCAGAGTCCCAGATTGACCAGGGTGGTCTCGGACTTGCAGCAGATCAGAAGCTTCTTGGTCTTGAGGTGGTCTGCGAGCTGCGTGACTGCGGACACCGGGTCGCAGGCCTCCGTCGTCAGCAGGAGGGTGAGCTGGGGGGTGGGCAGCTGGACCACCTCGGCGACCTTCTGCATGACGTCGCCGGACGCATTGGGGGAGGACAGCGACAGCACCAGCACCTTATACTGGAGCGGGTTGAGCAGCAAGCTGCGGAGATCTGACAGCAGGATGTTGTTCAGTGCGTCGTTCTGCTGGAGCACTTTCTTGATGCTGGTCAGCCGGGAGACCTGGATCAGCTGCTTCTGGTCGATGCCGTCCGAGCTGAAGGCGATGTAGAACGACAGCTTCACCTTGACGAGGGTGGCCCGATCGGCATTCTTGCAGTACTTGATCGTCTCGTGGAATTGGTCGTAGGAGTGATCGTAGGGCCGGCTGTTCGAGGAGTGCACGTACCCCAGCATCCTCATGCTGCCGGTCGGCTGAGTGCCGAACCTCACCTGGGCGACGTGGCTTTCCCGGGGAAGGCTAGACACTTCCGTGTTGGGAAGCACAATATCGCACATGACCATGATGTAATTCTTCATCTTCGAGCAGGAAGCAATGCGAAACCGGTGTTCCTGCTTCCCGGACCCTTCCCTGTTCTTAACTGCTCGCAAAGCGAAGCAGATTTTGTGCCAACATTCTAAGAGCAGCAACGGGAAGTACGTGTTGTAGTATTCCAAAGGATCTTTGTAAGTGTTTTTCACTTGCAGGAACTGTGAGGTGATAGGGGGATTGGTCTTGTTCTTTTCGATGTCAAGCATCCAATCCACGTTCCACTCAATAATGATCAGATAGACATTCTTGGTAGAAATGAAGTTCACGCCCACGTCCGATTTCATCCAATCCGGAAGCAAGCTGTAAAACATCTTTTTAATAAGCGCTGGATTGTTTACAGCAGCATTCGAATGAGTTTGGGCAAGGTCGACGGATTTAGCACTCTTTGCATGTACAAAGGGCAGAACCTCTGAGGACGGTATCTGGGTTATGGCTTCTGGCAGGGAAGGCGTTTTGTCTTTCAGAGGCAAGCGAGCAGTGGTCCTTTTCTGCAGTGTAGGGTTGGAGGGCTCTTTGGAAGGCGGCAAATGTTTCAGACGTGAGATGTTCACAAAAGAATGAAGTGATTGACTTTCCAGAGGATTTTCGAGTATTGGAGTTTGATGGTGCCCTTCTGCACTAACAGGTGGTACTTGCTGTAGGGCTGTGAACGAGGTTCTTGTATTGAATGACTCTGTATATTGCACTTGTTTCAAACGTACTGATGGAGTCGTAAGAGGGGTCTCAACAAGGTTGCCCACAACAGGTGATACGGGAAATCTTGGAGCGAATGCAGATGGTGGTTCCACTGATGGCATGTTCACCTCGTGAGGAATATAGTTTGGAGCCCCCTTGTAAGATGAAGTCGAATGTCCCGATGCCTGAGGTGAATGTTGAAAATGATAGGTTGGCGATGAATGCGAAAATTCAGTATGTGGTGAGATTTGTACTGACGAGTTTGAAGGATAATGATCAGATGCATTTTCTAGAGGCAGGTTAGATTGCAAAATACTAGAAGTCTTTTGATCCGTTTTGTTGTGTGGATACAGCGGATTAACGAAACCTTTCTTTATCCTGTATTCTTCCAAGTTTAATTTTTTGGGCCCTTTTGTTTGGAAAGGGGCAGTATTTTGTGCGATCCTGATTCTTTTTGTCACAGGTTGTCCATTTTCGAAATGAGATGCAGAAGCCACATTTTCGCAACGTAAGTCCGATTTTCGGAGGACATGAGATGAATTGATAGCAAGCTCATCATAAGGGACCGTCTCCTCAACCAGCTTCAATTTCTTTGGAGTTGGTTCTGTGCGAAGCAAATTAATTTCACCTTGAGTACTCCTACAAAAAGTATTTGAAACAGAATGTACATGGCCAGTTGCAGTTTTTAACGAACAATCTTCAGGTACATTATTAGATGATAGATTAGTATTGTCCAGTGTTGAAAACTTCTTCATATCACTATACAAATTAATTTCATGTTCAGTACTACAAAGCTCTTTATTTGGCACGGTATATACATGGTCAGTTGCAGTTTTTAATGTAAACTCTTCTAAACTGGCAGCTGCATTATTAGATGGAAGATTGGTATTGCCCAGTATTGAAAATTTGTTTACAATATCACGCAACACCTCTGTACTTAAATCAGGTAAATTTATGCTTCCATCATTTATTGATGGAGGAACTGGAAAGTTATCGTCGCTATTTCTAGAGTATGTTTCTGATGACTCACACACGAGTTCATCAACGGGTGAACTTGTTTCTGGAACAGATCTAATAGGTATATCGCTGATACCCATCGCATCTACAGAACAGAGTGGACTTGAAATAATGTTATAGCTACCTTGATAAAGCTGAGAAGTACTGTTTAGTGGACCTAAAGAACGTGAGTTTTGTTGACTCTCTTCGACTTCTTGATCTGAGGGAGAAATTGAAAGACTCCCTCCTTGAGCAGACTTCATCAAGGAGTTGTCGATTTCTTTTGGATACTCAACATTTGAGTTTCCACAGGTATTTTTTGCAAACTGCTGAGGATTGCTTTGTTTAGCTTTTTGATTAATTGATTGATTTACAAAGTGTTCGTCCCTAGAAAGCCGATGTTCTTGGAAAGGAACTGAAGTTCTTGGAGGTTCGAAAGCTTTTTCCTCCACATATTTCAGTTGGACTGTTTCCCGACTGATAGTATACACTTCTGCTGATTCCTCAGCTGGCATCAAAAGCATTGTTTTCCTATTTGGAGAACTGGATTTTTCAATTGCTTTGATGTTCATCATATCCAAATGACTAATCACCATAGACAGCTCGGAAACGTTCAATTCGTAGTTAAAATTTAAATAAGGAAGCATCGGAGTCGAGAATTCATCAATGGCTACTTCAGATGTCTTTTGTCCTTTGCCAACGATTTTTAAATCACTCGAATACGTGGCGCTTGATGATGCAGGAGATATATTCTTAATTGAATGTTCATTAACGGATGAATTTGGTTTCACCGGCGTTTGTGCAACAGGCAGAGCGTTGTTAGCTGCAACAATAGCACTTTGGTACTGACTGGACGGTGAGCTCAATTTTGAGAATCCTACATCAGTAGTTTCGCACACATTGTCTGAGGTAGGCGATATACACCTAGTTGAGTTAAGATCAATTTCTGTTTTGATTAAATCGACCAGATCTGTTCTGACTGAATCCAAAGCCAGAGCAACTTGCTCTAAATTTCTACGAACTTCATCTCCATGTACAGCCTTGGCAGAAACGGGAAAGGAGCAACCATCGGGACTGTTTCCAGCTGGTGAGTCTGAATCCGCAAGGAGCCTGCCCACAATCGGAGAATTGGGTCTCGTACTACAAGCAGAATGCTCTTCCGGGATCTCGATTACTTCTGCTTTTACTTTAGTAGGCGAGTCTTCAATAATTATGCAATCATCATCGTCGTCATCTTGCTTCATTGGGGAATGTGAATGAACAGCAAGAGAACTACGTGATGCTTCAATCTGAGCTCCAGTCGCAATCCTACTTGAAGTGTTTTTACTACTGCAAGAATCCCCAACACACTCAAGCTTGATTTTAACAGAGTTAGATAGAGCTGTGGACTGGATCTCCGGAACAGCAGCTTTGGTTAGGAGCGTTTCTTCATTTTGACTTTTTGAAATTTCATTAAGAGAATTGTCAGTAAAAGATGAGACAGGCAACGAGTCTGTTTCAGTTTTGATGGAAACTGAAGATAGGGTGGGATTTCTTGAAGAGCCATCTTGCATGTTCGAAGTACTACAGGAATCACTAGAGGAAGGAAGGACAACAGGAATAACTGTGGACCGGTACTCTGGTGAAACCGGTACAACAGCTTTGGTTAGTTCTTCATTTTGATTTTTTGGAATTTTATTGAGCGAATTGCCAGTAAAAGATGAGACATCCAATGGATCTTTTTCAGTTTTGATGGAAACTGAAGATAGGGTGGGATTTCTTGAAGAGCCATCTTGCATGTTCGAAGTACTGCAGGAATCACTAGAGGAAGAAAGTACAACAGGAATAACTGTGGATTGGTACCCTGGTGAAACCGGTACAGTAGCTTTGGTTAGCTCTTCATTTTGACTTTTTGAAATTTCATTGAGAAAAGTAAAAGATGAGACAGGCAACGAGTCTTTTTCAGTTTTGATAAAAACTGAAGATGGGGTGGGATTTCTGGAAGAGTCATCTTGCATTTTTGAAAAAATGCAGGAATCACTAGAGGATTCTATGGTTTCTTCTATGACAAAGGCTCTAGTCACACTAGTTGAATATAAATTTGTCTCAACTTCCATTGGCTCTTCCTTGATGCGTTGAGTAACATTAGAACCTATTTCCAAACAATGACGCGATCCTGATGCCTTTACAGGATCGTTGCCTGCTTCAATTGAATTAGCCAGGTTAGCAGTTGGGATAAGGTTCGAAGAATGTTTGAAGTCCGAGCATTGTGGATTCGATTGTTGGAAATTATTACTAGAATCACTGGAAGATTCAATAGTAATGGAATCTTCTATGAAAAAGGATCCAGTGGTATTAGTTGAATGCAAATGTGTCTCTTTCTTGATGCAGTGGGTAACGCCTGTTTCCAAAGAAGGACGCGATTCTTGATACATGTCGTATGCAGGAAACTTAACTCTTGCGGCCGTTGAATGTGGCAAAAGTGCGGTCGCCGGAAAGAGGGTCGTAGAGTGTTTGAAGAGAGGAGCGATCAAAGCAGGAGCACCTAGTTCTTGCTTAATATCTGTCGCGATGTGTTTCTTTTGCGAGAGTGAAGATGCCCGGTCTGCACGATCAGGCTCATTGCTGCTCGGTGCATTTTTCTTTTTACTCCTTTTCTTTTTCTTGTAGGAAGTAGATGACCAAGGATTCTTGGGCATCTGAAATATAAAAGACGAGTCAAAAAATATTTTTTATTTAATTTAACTTTAGTAAAACCTCGATAAGTTTATCAAGAGGCACCAAAAAACTTTGACAGCTTTAAGAGAGTAAAGTTCACTACTGTAGGCGGTTAGAAACATCTTAGAGATTTATAAGCATAACAATAATGTAAATTTAATGAATGATAAAAAGATGTGTAAATCAATATACTGAGTGGTCCAAAAGTCACAGAAAAAGCAAAAATTCAATAATTCGAAAAATTGTATTGCCAGAATAGTAACATTCATCACCGACAGATGGCGCTGTAGCGATCCTTGAGCTCGGGGCTACTTGAAGTCACAGGTGTACAGAGTAGAGATGGTACAAAGAGTGATTTCACAATAACAGTTCTAACTGTGACTGCTACTGAAGAATATCTGTGATTCTAAACTGTGATTGTGATTCTAAACTGGGACTTAAAATCTGATTGGTTGATTGTAAAGTATCTCAGCCACTCGTAGCAACGGAATGCTCATATTGATGTTTTAAAATCCTTTAGTGGATACCTTAGTAAGCGTAATGCACAGCTCAATTAGTAGTGTCGCGGCTTACAACGCTAGGGAACCCAGTTCGAACCTAGGTTTTTCTTTTCGTCCAGAACTAATGAAATACCGTTTAATTTTTTAAAATTTAATGAAACACAATACCACTCAATAAACCTACAATTTAAATTGAATAAAACATTTTCCGCCGATGAGCCGTATTTTATATTAAGCCCGTTATTTCTTTCTCTAAGATACTTTTTCCCCTCAATAAACTATTTCAGACATTTTTTCTCTTCCTGACAATGATGGATCGTCATTTTGAGCTAGTATGCGCAGGTAACTTAGAAGCCCCTTGCTCATAACTGGTTTTTGCAGATTAAAAAATATATATATTTTTATTTCATATAAATTAAATTAAATTTCATAATTAATCAAACATTAAAATCAAGAGATATGCATTAGAATACTTGATGAATTTGATTCTAATTTAATGTAAATTATTGAATTTTAATTATTAAATAATTCGCATACCTATATTTTTCTCTTAAAAACATTTAAATTAATTACTCTTATCTAAAATATTGGTTAGTTGAAGAAAAAATTTTTACACCGTATGCAAAAGACAATTTCCTTACATTTGATAATCTGGAGGTACTGAAATCTTCACACACACAAGGAGTAACTGTTTCAAAACATTAAGTAATTTTTCTAAATCTCTGGTAACATCCGAATCCATTTGTGTTTATAAAACTCAAATCTAAAATTAACTATTTTCTTTTGCCAAAGCAAATATAGTTTTCTATAATTTTTATAAATTCATATGCATAAAATATGTATAAGGGATTGTCTTCATATTAAATTACATACAAATACCCAATTTTTGTGAAAAATTTAGAATTTATATCAAAATTTAGCCTCGAATGCCATATTTCAAGTCATTTAATTTATATTTAAATTTTTAAAATTATTATGATTGCATTTCAATCACATTACTTTCACACACTTTTAAAACTCTTTCTTCCCTTTGTTAATACCCATAATTCATCTTTGAATCCTAAAGAATGGCTGCATGAAGGTAAAACTGAAGAGAGTGAAATTGTCTTACAGAAAAGAAATTTCTCAGTGTAAAAATCAGCATGCAGCCATGTTCTTATTCTATTCACTAGCGAAATCAAATAATCATCTGGCCCCCTGATTTAGACTCATTCAATGTATAAAGTCTTTCAGAAGCACCTACTTTTACACACATTATTCATTTTTTTAGAATTAAAAACAATTTACAAGAGGTTGAAAGAAAATTTTTGTTTTAACAAAACCAAAAAATAATAGAAAAAAAATTTCTAGCTCATGTGTTCTTTATAAAAATACAACTTAATAAATAACCAGATAAAGTTGAAGAACAATAATTAATTTGTCATTTAAAATAGCGAATTTTAAAAACGCTTTCTTCTGAACTTTCCTTTAAACTGTGGAGCTTATTTATGTAGCCAAATGCGCGGCAACCTGGTGTGTCATAAAGCCTCATTTAGCATCCGGTTGAAAATCCTAATCCTCTAAAGAAACCCGAATCCGTCAGAGCCCCCCACCCCATCGAGGAAATCACCGATAAACCAGCTATCACCCCTACCAAATCATCGATACTCAGTCACAGTTTTCACTAATACCGAATCACAGATCCCGGTCGCAGTCGTAGTAGCAGTATCAATATCAGCCAAGCGATCAGCCAAGATATCAGCTAAGCGATATCAGCTCTATCACTGCTACCGAAACACAGATACTCTCAATCACTGTTCCTAAATCACTGCTACCAAATCACTGTTGTTTTGATATTCCAGTAACAGGTAAGAACTGTGATTCAAAAATATCTGTGATTGAGTAGCAGTTCTGTGATTCGCTTAACATCCCTAGTACAGAGGTCGGCCGACGTCATTGGCCATGTTGAAAGAAGCTATTCGTCATTATCTGACAGGAATTAGTGCAGTGTCGTGCCACGTCTGACGGGCATTCTCACGAATGGCGGCTGTCACATTGAACATTTGTAATCCTAGCTGCGTTGCAAACTGTGCTGCGCCACTATATAAACCATTGACACAACTGAAGCGTCCCTATCGGTGGCAAATGTAACTATTCTGCCAATAAAAATTTTCGTTATTAAAAAAATTCCGTCTTTCTGTGAAAACCGAATAATGATTCAGTACATACTTTTCGAATTATTGAATTTTTACTTTTTCAATGACTTTTGGATCACTATATGTATGTAGTACGGTGTCTAGGGTGTGATGCAGATGTTAAACTGGATGACACGAAGATGAGGACTACTACAACATTTAATTATTCTAAAATTATGTTAAGAAAACGTAACATGGATCATGGCACATCCTGCACATGTATGAGTTGTATAGATGGCGCTCCACCTGAACGTTGAAGCTTACACTGTCACAACTCTAACTGAGTTAGGAAAATAAAGTTGCAGTTCTGTTCCGCGCGACCTCTTTTGACGGTATGGATTTTCTCTATATATACTATGAGTTTTTCGTATGGCAGCAATTCCTCCGGGTGAGTTTAGTACTGTTTATAGAAGTGCTCTTGTCTAACGGCTGGTGCTTTCTTACTAAAGCCGCACTATACAATATATTATGGGAAATCGCCACATGTATTAAATGAAGTGTTTTGTTTTATCTCTTATCTAACTGTATGTGTGTATGTCTTTACTCTTTGATCTCTGTAATTGGATATTTTTCTGTAGAGGAAAAAAGACACAGAACACACACACAGCGGACACTATTCGACTACATTGCCTCGAATCTTCCCTTTCTATTATAGCACAGTGCATTATCATTGCTCGCAAGCAAGTTCCGAACATTTGGGATTCGACTGTTGGCAAACAGGAAATAATTTCTATCACAGGCATTCCATTTTAATCGAACGGCCGTAATGCTTAATGAACATAACATAACGTTCAATGTGATTCTATTTTCAGATATATCTAGTCAGATTTTGGAGCTAATATATTGATTTTCTTATATTTATTTTTAAGATAAAAGAACTCACATAGCTTCCTATAAGATTTGTAAGAAAGGATTTGTCAGTCTTTCCCTTTCTGATTAATATGGATGGGATATTGCTTTTGTCTTACTCTTAGATTATTTAATTGCCCTGAAAATTACATATTTCAACGAGTAAAACTATTTTAAATAGTTCAATTAAAATAAAACTATTTTGTTGGACGTTCCGTTTGTTTCCAGGGTAGAGGGGGAGAGAGAAATGGTAAACTTCGAGAATTCTAGCATGTATTTTTGGTTTATCTACGATAACGTTGTTCAAGGCTGTAGAGAACAAATGATGTGATACAGAATTACAAGTTTTATAAATGATCTTATCTGATCATAACAAGAACTTGATGACATTTATTACAAAATAAATATGCGGTAAAAATGCGCGCGTGTATTCTGGATGCGATTTTCTGGTTCACCAGAGTATAACCCCAATAAGAGAGCAAACGATGGAATATAAGAATACGAAAAGGAGAATAAGAATAAACATTCTGAGGAAAAATAATTAAAAGAGAATGACCACGCTTTTATACTTAAGTGTGTATCGTCATTTCCCGTCTGAACACATACTTTTATATCAATGGATGCTGGAATTCTTAAAGGTAGGCATATTCTCTTTTTGCAATCGGTCTTCTGAGGTAATTTAACTTTCGAGATTTGAAAATTCTTATTCAGAATGTCGTATACAGAGCAGGAGATCCTAGCAACGGAGTGTAATCGGGTGGCTGCAAAAGTACCTAATTTTTGGGCAAATAATGTAAAACTGTATTTAGCTCAATTAGAATCAAGATTTGGGGTTTACAAAATCAGATCCGAACAATGTTTGATACTTTGGTAGCTGCGATGGATCCGCTAACACTTTTCCATGCCAGATTTAATTTACGAACCTCATAAGACCATTCTTTACACTATATTAAAAATAGACTCATTGCTGAATTTGAGCTACCTCAGGTCAAGTGAGTAAAACCGTTGCTTGAGGATCTTGAATTAGGTGAGAAATGTCCTTCCTTATTGCTGCGCCAAATACGTGATTGAGGGTCACATCGATGACAATTTTCTTCAACATTTATGGATTGGTAAATTGCGGCTGATGTTGTCTGGGTACAGCTGTATTATACACCTCGTTTGGTGGCAAAACTCTTGGCGCCCTTTTTATGTCGCCAAGGAAAGAATTTTTGGAAAAAATCGTTATTTTTTTAACGGAAAGTAATAAGCTTTAGCGGAAAGTAATTTTAACAGAATTGAAAAGAACATTTTAGAATATTCGAAATGAAAATTTAAACTTTCCGCTTGCCGAAGTTGCCATAAATACGGGAATAACCCTAATAAAGATTGGGTGTATTCACTTGCCATAACTTGCTACTAAAAGTGCACCAAAAAACGAGCTAAGAGCGTTGCCACCAAACGAGGCGTATAGTACAGCTGTACCATTGTCTGTAAGTTCGGAAGGATTACCTCAATTGTCAGCAATGGCCAATCGTATTTGCGAATATATGAATACTGTTGCTTCTGTTTCATGCGAGGCGAATAAAAATACTTCGCATATAGGCAAGGTGGATGATTACTGTTAGAACACATGCAACCCAAGTAGCCAATCTAATCACAAATACAGGAACTTGCAGCGTGTTCATCGATTTTGGAATCGCCAAGTGTACAAGCTTTACGACGGCGATTTCGAGGTAATTCAGGCTCGCGTAAAAATGTAACTAGCCGGAACTAAAGAAATTGGTTTTGTTTGTATCATTATAAATTTGGGAAAAGGGCTGAAAAATGCTTCCCGCCTGCATGTTCGTATACTAAAAGCCTAGAAAAACCGGTAGAAACTGCGAAGATTTCTAGTAGCCCGGTTCTTAGTTGTAGATTAAATATCACTGACAAAACTTCCCAAACATGATTTTTGATAGATATTGATACTGATGTCTCCTGTTATTCAAAATCATATTTGTCTAACTACCAAAAATGATCGTGCTTTATTTCTGCAAATGGATCCCAAATAAAAACTTATGGCTATATACTACTCACTTTGGATTTTGGTTTTATCGAAACCTTCAGGTGGGCATTTTTAATCGCTGAAGTGAGCACACCTATAATAGGGACAGATTTTTTTGCAACATTTTGGCCTTGTTATCAGGCGACATTCGATCCCGTTTCAAAATGCGTTTGTATAGGACGGTCGAGTTTGTACGATATCTATGCAATAGTTGTATCAGGTACAACGGATTATGGTGACCTACTTAATCGTTATAGGGAAATTACCCAATTAAATTATGCGTTTTCAAAGCAAATTAAGTACAATACTTTACATTTCATACCCACCTGTTACGGTAAGAGCGCGAAGACTAGACTCAGCACGACTCAAGATTGACAAACAGAAATTTGACTACATACTAGAAAAAGACCTTCCAGAAGTAATTGAGCAAGCCTTTTCCATATGATCTCCAAAGGCTCCTCAGATTGGAGATCCACGGGTGATCATAGACCTCTCAATAGGGGGAGTAACTAAACAAGATGAATACCCCGTTCTGCATGACTTTTCACAGGTTGAACCGTAAAAAGACATTATCTAAAATTGACCCAGTGCAGACGCATACCATCGAATCCCTGACGATATTCCAGACCTTGCGCCATAAAACCCTAACATCCTTGACGACTTTCCAAAGACAGCCTAATAACACCTTTCGGTCTATACGAATTTCCGGTTCTAAATTTTGGATTGTCTCAGTCAGACCTTTATTAATAAGGTCTTACATGGTTTGGATTTCGTGTTCTCCTTTGGTAGACGGGTCATTCCATGTGAAATGAGCAAAAATCTGTGGCCGTAGGGTGACGGATTTTCATGAAATTGAGTACAGGTGTTAAGTTTACGCCTAAATAACGATATTCAAAATATTTTGTAAGTTTCAGGCGTTTTAAGGATTTGCAACTTTGAAGAACAGTTGTGAAATCGCTTGATGTTGCATGTTCGAAGATATCTTCAAAACTACTTAGCGTAGATAATATTCCACATTTTTGTAATCCATGAAAAATTTTCTTTTTATCTATTTGGAAATAACAATTTTAAACATGTTTAAGATAAAAATTAATAGCGAAAAATGAAAAATAGTCTATTTTGATAGAATTATAAAGGTTTCTATGGGCTAAAAGAATTTAAAGGCATCGTTGAAATTCATGCCAGTTACACTGCTAGGTATGATAAAATTATTGCTGAAGTTTGGAAGTCGGCTTTTACTGCCTTCACCTTCAAAATAGCAAACGAAAATTATAAGCGGAAAGTTTAAATTTTCATTTTGAATATTCTAGAAAGTTCCTTTCATTTCCGTTAAATTGTCCTTTGATTTCTTGGTTCTTTCAAATCTTTTCCCCAATTCTTTTCCGTTTAATATATGGAAGAATTCAAACGTTTAGTTTGATTTTAGTCACGGTCCAGTGCAGTAACATCAGGCTGTATTGTTTCTTGCTATTTTCTTTTGAAAAGCGTTACTTTTTTGTATTTCAACATGCCTTTTTTGGTGTCGTAGATAAATTTCAGGGTATTCTGATTAACTGATTACTTTTACAAGTTCTTAGAAATTGTTAGGGATATAGATTGGGAGGAGTTTAAAAATTAAAGATATTTCAACCGCTATTTTCAAAATATTTCTGCAATTATTTTCCGATAAAAACAATGTTTTTATAAAAGTTCTGTGTTTTTTTCCGAAATTATTTTCCGCTAAAGCTTATTACTTTCCGTTTAAAGAAATATTTGTCCTAAGATTTCTTTCCTTGGCGACATAAAAAGTGCGCCAAGAGCCTTGCCACCAGACGAGGCGCTAGATACAGCTGTACCAATATGTTTAAAACTCTAAAAGAAATCAGGATTGCCTTTTGAGTCCCAAAGCAACAGTAGCAAAATCGGTAACACGCAAAACACGTTAATGCCCATCGACCAATTGGCAACTGAAAGTTTCGTCGCCAACGACTATTTGGCTTACGACGGGTTACCATATTCCAAAACTATCGCCAAAACTGGAGATGTTTATCACCAATCATACCATTGTCTTCTCATTCTATGCACATTATGCGTTTCAAATGAAAACAATGTACCAAAATCACACAATACCAAATCATTTTTAACTTAATAAATTATTAAAAATAACATCAAATTACAATTATAAAGCTTAAACATTTAACTTTTACTTGATTATCTTTTCTAATTAACTTTCAATCTGATAAATATGTCTTGTTCAATTTTGTAGTATTTGCTTAAATTGAAATTTCTTCTAGTACTGGCGAATTTTTTTTGGTCTACTTCTTTCACTAGGGATCGTGATGAATATGGAACAAGGATTCGTGAGTTATCCTTGTTCCATATCCATCACAATCGAGTTATTATGTTCCCCCATTTGGTGAGTTATTATGTACATTTGGGTAATCGGGATATAACTATGTGTAATTTTTTTTACTCTCAAAATTAGATAGTGTATTTACCTGTCTAATAATACTTAATATTTACAAAATGTATTTAATGTTCACAAGTAATAGTATTTAATGCTAACGTTTTCTAAGGATAAAGCAAATCAGAAAGATTCCTCTAACAAAACGAACTCACCACTGACTAATTATTTCACTGATGGAATTAAGTAATCACCTTGAATTAAGTAAAAAAAGTTTAAAAGAAATTTCGTGTGAAATTTTACAGGTGACCATAATACGTTATTTCATTCTTATATCGCATTTTTATACTATCGAAGCTTATACTCATTATCAGCTCAAAATATTCATAATGCATTATCAGCCGAGATAAAAAAAAAGTAAAATTTACATCGAGTTAAAAATTTTCCAAGGGCAAAAATAACCAAAAGGCAATAATGAAAATTTCAGGACATAGACATTTGCTCTATATATAATGCTGAAGAGTCCTGATATTTCCGAAGCTTTCCTAGGTAGATATGCGTTTTAAAAGATTGAAAAATCGAATAAAATGGATATCTGAAATCTAATATTTTGCAATTGCTCATTACTATATGTGACCTATTTAAAAACTGATTTTCATTAAAATTGATGACATGTCAGCCACTGCCGATTTGCTTATTTTGCATGAAATGACCCAGACGACATTTTAGTCGCAAGCGATAACCATGATCAACACCGTACGGATTCGGAACAAGCTTTTAAGAGTTTTTCGGAATACAGCATAACAATAAAAGAGGCAAGATGTCAGTCTTGAAGAAATAAAATTAATTTTTTTAGGTCACACTATGAAAAAATAAAATTAACTTTTTAGATCTCACTATTAATCACCTACGGTGCACTCCGCTGAATGAAAAGTTCAAGAAATCATACATTTTTCTAAACAAGACTGCTAGCAAGCTCAGAACATTCTTTGGTATGATAAACTTTTACCTTAAATTTGTCCCTAAAATTGCGGAGATTTTATCGCCCTTGAACAAATACCTGGTTGGAGCTAAGAAAAAGGATAAGCCGAAATTTCAGTGGTCACCTGAGGCCGAAGAGTATTTTTTAAAAATTAAGAATGAGAATGGCTAAGCAAACCTTGCTATACCACCCATCTAGTAATTCCAAATTAGCAGCAGTATCAGATTGCCGTAACTCAGCAATGAGTGCTTTTTCGAACGAGATATCTCCCTCGGGCCCCAAGCCATTGGGTTTCATTTGCTTGCTTGGCCATTATCGATCGTTTTACATGATGGCTTGAGGCAATACCGCTCACTAATATAACCGCCGAAACTGACTAGAGCTTTCGTACAAAAATGGATTTCGTTACCCCCAGAGGCTCACTTGCATAGAGCAGAGATAAATGTAATCTAAAATACATTGCCTTTTACCAGTTATGTGTCGTATAGATGAACTCTACTAATGAATGATGAATTGAATGGCTCACTCCATTCACTTTTTGGATGATCGGAATATCAGTTCGATTGTATTAAATAATTGTAGGTAGGCTTTTTGCTTGCATACATGGAGACGAGAACACTAATTTTAAAAAATTAACATTTATTAAGAACACTAAAGACGATACAAAATCATACAGAATATCGATCAACCCTTTCTCCGTTTCGAATTGTCCTCAATTCCAAAATCCTTCTTTTATCACATTTTAATCATGGTTACAAATCACAATATTATCGTTTGAGCTCGTATAATAAATGTAATTCTCGGATCGTTTGCACTTGCATAATAAATATAATAAAGGGCTCGTTCGTAAACGCGAATAAATCGCACCGGCGTACGAGTTATTCGAACCGAGCGTTCCAAGAGTCTCAGATTTTCTCGTGCGAAAAACAAGCAGTTTCATGAGTCACTGAAAACGAAAAAAAATCGTTTGAAACGAACAGAGATTGCGCTAGGTTTTGGCGTCCGAAAAGGTAGATGTGAATGTTGTAATGCATCTCTACTCATGGTTTAGGCTCATTTTCAGATTGAATTTTTCAAAACAAGCCAATTACATTGCGAATGAGACTAAAAAACCTAATCGTTTGTAAATACAATTTCAGAACTGGTGAAACGGAGGTTATGTGACAGATTATTTTTTGGATTGCACTTTTTTCAGAGTTGTTTACGAACGCGGCCCAAATTCTTGAATCATTTTCACTTGCATAATAAATGTAATTCTCAGATCGTTTGAACGCACTGACAAATATGTTTGAAATAGCGTTTAAATTTGAAATTCGGGTAGCAAAACTACATGTACTCTCGATCTACGATTAGCGATTTTCAATGTGACGATCCCTGAAATTGACAGCAACTTTAACATTGAATATCTCCGGATATAAAGATAGTAAAGTCATGAAATTTGATACTTAGACTAATTTAATGATGCGGAATTTGATTAAGGCATCATAACAGAGTGTTTCCATTGGAAATTTTGTTGTTTGTACACAATTTTATATGAAGACGGCCCCTTATGCAATTTTTTGCATTTGAATTTGTGGAGGACGTCAATTTGTTGTAGTATGAATGGTGCTCGAAATAAAGGGGGTGGTTCGTTTTTTTCCGCGACTGTACATCAATCACACACACGAATCCTTGTTCCATATTTATCACAATCACTTGTGAAGGAAGCAAAGATTTTAAGAATTCGGTAGCAGGTTGGCAAAATTTCAATTTAACAAAAAAAATGAGATATTTATCAGTGAAAACGAATTTGAAAAGATAATCAAGTAAAAGTTCTTGCAATGCCGTCCATAATGCTTACGTTTGAATGTTTAAGCTTTTTTTAATAGTAATTTAATGTTCTGTTTTTATAATTTACTTCTTAAAAGTTAAAAATAATTTGGTATTTCATTGTTAATTTAGGGTTTTATTGTATTTCATTTCACTGTTGTCATTTGAAACATGTAATATGCACAGCATGGGAAGGAACTGCTATGATTGGCGATATTTTGGAATATGGTAACCCGTCTTAACAATTTCATAAATGAAATAATTGTCAAATTTAACATTTTTGTGGAAATTTTTAGAAAGAAAAGTCTCTGGAATGTGCCAATGTTACCGAGAATGCCTAGAATAATTAAAAGTATGCATATATTGCCTTGTATGTCATTTAAAAACAAAAGCGTTTCCCAAAATTATCATACAATGATTCAAAATTAAAAATAACTTTTTAACATATTTACTTACCTTGATTACAGACATTCAACGAAAAACATCAAATTCAAAATCCAGAGATACATCTTAAAACAGATAAAAAAAAAACCGTTTCGAACGAAAAGCAATGTGAATGCATCCGTTTTTTCACTACAAAATGGATTCCTGGAACATAAGCTGGCGGATTACAGAAGTTTAAAAAGCAATCGATTAATAATGACTGTTTGAAAGTAATTAAGTTGCGCATAACAAAAATAATTTCCAAAAATACCAAGGTTGCCATATTAGCTGCCAGTCCTATTTAAAAGGTTTTTGCTATATATTTTTATTTTCTTTATTGTCTGTCCCAAATATTCAGAATTTTTTTATTTTTTCGAAAAGAAAAATAAGGCTAAAAATAAAGCATTATAATTTAAATTCCGTAAAAATAATTTTTGGAAAAATAATTGCCTTTTCAGCACTACTGGTAAAACAATCCAAGTAATCACAAAGCTCAATATACCTTCCAGCTTCTTCAAAACTACCAAATTATGATTCATTTAAATATAGTTACTAGTATTACTATATAAATAGTTTCGTATTGAATAGTTACTAATTACGCACCTCAGCGACAGTCTGCAAGTTCCCACAGCCCTCCATTACTCTTGGAAAGAGCCTAGCCAAGATGATCAGCGGTAAGAATAATTTTTTTTATTCTAAAAACTCTCCAAAACTTTAGGGATAAAGAATAATTCGCTTTATTTAATTGTAACTCTTCGAATAAAATACATCTATGGCTTTTATTTACTTGTTCCTTCCAAAGTTGTTAAAAGTAAAACGTTAGACAATGTTAAAAACAAAATAGTAAAATTAATTTTTTTTTTGTAGACAGAAAGCGATCTTATAATTTCCCTGACAATGACGAAGATGATTTTTTTAATTACCCCGACGACTAATAAGCGTATGAATAGTAACCACTGAGCATAACTCGGTAAATTTTATATACTCCCGAAATGTGCTCAATGGTAACTCAACGGACCAACGAGGAACGGAGAAATCCAAATACAATCTGGACTTGTCGTCCCGCGATGGTGGAAGCGAGAAACATATTCCACCATGCATCTTGAAAAAGGATTAGTAATGGAGATCAAGGAATTCAGATCTGAGTACTACATTGGGCTGAGCAAAACAACAGAGGTACGTAATCCCACTTCTCCTACAAGTAGAAACCCTTAAAAAGGGCTGAGGCAATGCAGGCATGTTGCAAAATGTAAATAAGTTTTAAGGAGCTGCTAGCTCCTTAAAATTTATTTACATTTAATCATCACCTTAATTAACATTATATTGATGCTGCGTATAACTTCATATTATAGATCGGACTTTTTCGTGCTAGAATTGTTATATCTTTATGTAGTGTTTGTACCTTACGACATATTTTGTAGATTTATAAGTGTTATTCTAAAATCGCAATTGTAAGGTATAGGTGTATTAGGTGGCTTTCCATGTGTTTTGTAGTTAGTCTCCTATTGATGCCGAGTGTAACTTCATATCGTAGGTTATACTTTTTCGTGCTAGAATTGTGTAATACTTTTATGTAGTGTTTATACCTTATGACATATTTTTATAAGTTTTTAATATAGATTATAAGTTTTATTCTAAAATCACAATCACAAGGTAGAGGAATTCCATTCCATTAGCTTATATTAAATCCGTTTTCTCTTATTGTGTCTTCGTTATGATTAATTTTCAAAATTACAGATCCTCGTTCTGAGGATATGCGCGCTGTAATTAACTACCCAGACCCACCTACTCTTTTCCCCGATTCGAGACGTGTTATTTGCGATATTATAAACTTAAACGCGCACTAGTTCTATGTGTTCGTTCAATCATCTGCTTAAGAATCATATTTTCGAAAAAGAACGAGCAAGATGAGGAAATTACAAATACAATTTATTTTTGTTATACTCCAAAGGATTCTATCCCATACCCAGATTTTTCCCGCTATTGATTCTGCTTTCACAAAGATTTTCACTGCTATAGACAATTTCATAAGAAACGGTAGCGGATGGCAAATAAAAAAACATTTCTCATATAGATCCCCATATCGGCAATAATCGCAACCCAAGAGGAGGATGTAATGTTTGTATACCTACTAAATTAAGGGGGTCCGGGACTCAAAATTCTAAAATCTTCAATTTTAAAGTTTTTGTTCTTTAATTTTTTCTGTAGGTATACATTGTATTTTGCAATTATAATAACTATTTTATATTTTCAAAATTTTTTTTTATTAAAATTAAAAAAGTTTGATGTTGGGCAAAATTGATATATTTTAAAATATTTTATAACAAATCACTTAATTTTTGCACTAATTGACTCCTAAAAGTTCAGACTTTTTTTGGTTAAAACAGTTAGAAAAAATAAATAAAAATATTTTGTTCAAAAACTACATAAAACACATAGTATACAAAGTTCGAAAAATTATAGAAATAATAATAATATATATACACAATTGCTGAAGACAAATTAAAGAAATATATTTGAAAAGTAATTGTAGAAAATTTCATTTATGACAAATAGTTTTTAAGTTATATCCATTTTTCACTATCGAAATCCCATTTAACAGAAAAGGAGAAAAAGAGCGTTTAAAATTATGAAAATATTCAAGTTATTAAAAAGCACTTTTGCATACTTTATGTTTGTTTAAAATCCTCCTGGATAGTATTGTGTATTACTTCTTAGTTTTACTGCTTCATTTAATTTAATTTTTGCAAGTTGGACCTTTTTCCTATACCTTTTAAAAGTATTTGTGGACTTCATCGTGGCTTTCCTGAACCGCCTACAGTCCTTTATGGAAAGCGTTATTGAAGTATATTGATAGTACGGAAAATTCGAAAACGTGCAAATTCAACAATAAAAACAGTGAGAATATTACGATAATCAATTCAGATCACTTCAAAAGTGTTCGTAGCGTAGTTTATTTGAGTTAGAAAAAATAGAGCTGTAACAGTAGAAAGTAGACTCCACAACAATTTGTTTACATTATCTGATGGGTGATGCTCGTTTGATTTGCAGCTGTCATGTTATAAAAAGCCGAATACTTCCGGTTCTACTGATGGTAGAAACAAAATGTAGGTGTTATTTTATTCAGAAATATCTATATTATTTTTTAAGATAATATTTTTTTTACTTTTTTTCATATTTTGAGTCCCAGACCCCCTTAAAGAATAAAAAAGCTATACTTAATATCAAATGCAATGACAATAAATGTTTTTTCTATTGCATACTAGCAAACTTGTATCTCTCCCGAATCAATTATAACCGAGCTTTTAAATATCGAAAGTATCTAAAATACCTTAAAATGGAGATATGGTTGGGAGGAAATGAAGTTTTTCCTGTGTACGTCAGCAGACAAAAGAATATAGGCTCGTTGATTTATTCTATTATCAAAATCACTTTTTTTAATAAAAAATTTATTTATACACCAAAAGAATGGAACTCATTTATTTTCAAGTGTTTGAGTGAGTTTTCTAGGCGGGATACATTATCTTCTCACAAAGTGCTATGTCAAGATATGAAGCCTCAAAAGGTCTCAATGCCCAAAAACACAAACCTTAAAATTTACCAACCTAGCAAAAATGCTTTATCCTCCGTTTGTGTATTAGCAGATTTTGAATATCTTACCAAAAAGTATACGCTGTCATCTGCTAGTTATAATTCGATAATTGAAAGACACGAGGCTGTTAGTTATACTATTATCGCTACCCCATGTTGAAGATCATATAATTTTCCACAATTATGTCGGAGAAAATGTTATACGAAATTTTTTTAAATAATTTAAAACATGTATCAGAAAACTACAAAAGAAAATGCACGGCATAATGCCAATGACGAAAAATCCTAAAACTCACAACACAAACACTTGCCACATTTGTAAACACTTTAAAAAGTTAGACATACGTGTACGAGATCATTATCATTTGGGTAGTGGATATATCAACGGATTAGCGCATCAGTCATGCAATCTTAATCATCGCATAACTTATTTTATCCCTGTTGTCATTCACAACTCTTGAAACTATGACCAGGCATTTAATTTAAAAAAATTTACCTCCAGATTTTGCCAAAATTATAAATATTGGGTCGGTGCGAATGAAATGTCCGATGAGAAATAGCTTTGGGAGTGACCCCTATACACTAAGTCATTACCTACAAGCTTCCGGCATCTTACGTCACAGAGCTACTATAAATAGCTATCACGCGTGTTAAGTATACAGGTTCCAGATTTAATTTGTTTGGGCGTAAGGTGCTTCCAAATTCGACATGGGAAAACTCAGATTTGAGAGTCATCTTCCTTTACGAATTTAGAGACATTCTGCTGCAGTTGCTGCTCGAAACATTACGGCCCCCCCCCGTTCACATGGACCTTTTCCAACACGCGTTTGATAAGAATTTTCGAGCGTTACCATGTGAACACTACTTGGGCATTTTTCGAGGTCAGTTTCTGTTATGTATTAAATTGTGTTTTTTATTCCCCTAATCCAAGTTTCTGTCTTTTGAATGGTTTAAGATAGAATCAAAATTTCAACGGATGTCAAATCAGCGTGAAATTTTACGTCAGATCGATACCAAAACATGATTTTATTTGAAAAAATTATTTTTTTTTGTCAATAGTCCCAACTAATTTTTTGCAGATATTCCTTTTATACTAAGCGTAAGCGGAAGTATTGCAGCAGATTGTTGAAGCGCCGAAGCTATCTAGCGCGTGGATTCTCGCGATTTCTGCATGTGAACACTCCAATAGAACTCTGTACTTCGGTTACCCGCGTTTTGTTTTGACATAAAACGCGAGTTAGAAAACGCCTCATGTGAACGGGCGTTGGAAACAATCTCCGGTCGTTCTAGCGATTAGAAGGCGTGTGGAGAAGCATAGGTTTGTACTGCACCGTTCACATGACACGCGTTTTGACGCGCGTTAGGGTTTTTTATTCCCCTAGTTCAAGTTTCTATCTTCGCGATCGTTAAAGGTAGAGTGAAATTTGCAACGGATTTGAACTCTGCGGAAAATTTTACACCAGATCGATACCTAAAATGTGATTTTCTTTAAATAAATAATTTTTCAACTGTAACTTTAATATTTTGGCGGTACGCATTTGACGAATATATTCATTACAAACACAAAAGGGAGTATTAATCTCGTTTTCATAGAAAAAATAATTTGATTGGAGTATTTTGTCTTAATCCACTGCTTTATATTTATGACCATTAAAAATAGGATGAGAAAATTTAATAGTATTCAATTTATTGAAGAAATTTACCCTGCTTTCACACAAAACTTGTAAAAATGTGATAGTTTACAACTAAAGGCGATAATTGGTAATTTCATTTCTGAGAATAACGTATACCGACAACTGTCCGTTCTTGTTTTCATGTGCGGCAAACGTCTTTAAAATGAAGCTAAAATTAAATATTCAATTTGAAAGCTAAATTTTATAATAAGTTTTCCTCTTCATTTTTTATCATACGTAAATATCTATAGTAAAAAAATACTCGGCCAATTTAGCGCCCCATCCCCAATCCGGCGCCTGGGGCACATGCCCCCCTAGTTACGTCCCTGCTTCATTGTACTTACAATTTACTCACATAAACATCACATATCTCACCTTTCATTTGAAATAGGAGAAACATCGTATCGGGGGTAGAAAAACTTTCCTGTATATCTTTGATAGGCGGGAATAACAGTACGTCAAAAAAATGACATTTTTAGAACAAAAAACTGTTTAACATTACATATTGCGAATGAATAAAATCAGTTCTGCACCTTATGTCTGACAACTTTAAAGGGGAAATTGAGAAATTTTAGATGAGGCCCTGTGACAAATTAAGTGACTTGTACTGTTCGTACCTTTACAAAAGTCTAATTAAGAAGTCTACAAAAGAACCTTTCTTCCCAGGTTCTTTCAATCAAGCATCAAATGAGCAATTGCTGATTAACGACGAATAATCACGATTAGCCTCTTTCAATGAGATGATCCCTAAAAAGGGCAAAAAACTTTTAACATTGAATATCTCCGGATATACCGATAGTAAATTCATGAAATTTCATATTTAGACTAATATAGAATCTGATTAAGGTATCAAAATAGGAGTTGCTATTGTGGAAATTATGAAGTTGATATTTAATTTAATAAGACGGCCCTTATGCAAATTTTATGCATACGAATTTATTGAAGACGTTATTCCCTGTTGAATGCCATCTTTGAATTTACTCTACTATGAATAGTACTCGAATAAGGTAGGGTGGTTAGTTTTTTCCCGCGACTGTACATAACCATTTAATTACTGTATTTTCAAAGCGCGAGTTTTACGTTTAATTTGAGTTTCCTCAATTTCGTTAACCCTAATTATTGACATTTTTTCGATTAATTCAATCAAAAATATTTTTATTAATAAACAAACCTGGTCCTGTTATTCAGTCCAAAGTTCTTGAAATAAGGTTCAGTCCAAAGTTCTTAAATTGTTCCCGTGCGCAATTTCTGGGTGAAAATCCCAAACGACTAAATATTTTTAATAGGGTTCCTGTAACAGAATCTGAATTTATCTTATTCGTAAGACTAACCTCCGGATATTTCCATGATATATTCATGATCGTTATAATTGATATGATTAACAGCACTAAAGCCTGATTCTACAAGATATGAGGTAGGGAAGGTATCAATAAATTGAATATAATTTTCCACATATTTGGATACAACGCAGGCATTTTTTTTATTTAGCCATAGGTTTTCATATCCACCACTATCGAAATTATATTTACTCATCGTATCTAAGTTCTAACAGTTCTTGGCAAGTTGTACCAGCCTCCTCAATATTTGAAGTAACTGGATTTTTCATCCAGTCATACACCTTCAAGTTCAAAATATCTTCAAATCGTTTTTCCATATCCAATTTAAGTTCGTTAAGGTGGCTACAGAATCTTTCAATCTCCTCTGGAGTTACATCATCTTTATAGATAATTCAGGAAACTGATGAAATTCCATCTTCAATAGATTTTACGAAGATCAAGTTTGTCGATAATAATGACAATATTTTTGGCAATTGATAAGTTTTATTAGCTCCTTGAAGATGCAAATTGATTTCAGTAAATCTCTTGAAAATATCTGCCAAATAAAAGGCATTCTTTACTATTTTTAATTGTCGAGATTGGTCTCATTAATACTTTCAAAAAATGTGACACTATCATATGTTACAAAACGAGACAAACATGTACCCTTTGACAGTCACCGAACTTCTGTGTATAAAAGTAACCTAATAAATTCCTCATTATTGTCCTGGAACAGCTGTCGAAACATGTTTGGCATTGGATTTGATCTAATTGTTATAGTTAATGATGAATGGAGACTTGTACTTAAATGTTTTCCTACAAGATGTCTATGTACCACACAATGAATACATAAAACGTTTGGCACTTCCTTCAAATAAGCAACAAATCCATGGCGACCTACCATTGATGGTGCTCCATCAGTAGCGCATGAAACACTATTGTTTAAAGGTATATTATTTTTTGCGAAGTATGATTTCACAGCATTAAATATTGATAATCCTCTTGTATCTGTAATGAGATTTATTGCGAGTAGCATTCTTCTCGTAATGTATTATTTTCATCAAAATATCGTACATGTCATCAATAAAACGTTATCTGCAATGGTAGACTCGTCCAATTGTATAGAAAATGAAGAGTTTTGGAGAATACCTAAAGTTATTTTCACTGCCATTTCTTCAATTCGTCGCTTTACTGTGCTATCGCTTAGGGGCAACGTTTTTAAAAGCTTCAGGTATATCCTGATGCATTACTGTTGAGATAAATTCTTTTAGAGGGTATTAAGATTTCCCCAATATTATAGCTTTTACCACTTTTTGCAATAAATTGTGAAATGCGATAAGTGACAGTTAATCCATCTTCATTTGTTACATGTTGTTTCTTAAATGATGCAAGGATTGTTGGACGAATTTGAAAATTTTTATATATTTCCTGATAATATTCAATGGACTTGCCTTTATCTTTTGGATGCTTTGTAGCAAGATGTTCTCGCAATCGACTTGGCTTCATTGGATAATGTTTTATGACACAGTAAACACATTGGAAGTTGTTTATTTACAACAGATTCGATGAAACCCACCTTCAGATACTCCGGTAAATAGCCACAAGCGTATTTCTTTTTTTGAGACATGGGATCCCTGTATTTCACACAATTTATAAAACTTGTTTGAAGCCGTAGGCACGTGCTTACTTTCACAAATCTAACTACGCACTGGCCCCACAATGAAACGAACTCAACTTGAGTGATGGCCGCTGGTACACCCCGCCCTCGTCATGCGCACTATAGTGCAGTACAACCTGCTGTCATTGAGTCATAAATGCGCGGTGATAACGGAAAGTAGCTTCAGTATCGGACAAAACCCCTACCTCCCACCATGAAAGCTTGAATCGCAAACTAGTGGGCGGTAGGGACCAAGTTGACTACCACTGACTTATACCGACAACGCACAGAACTATAAACTCGGCCTAAGATTAAAGCTATGGGTAATTGTGATTGAGAATTTCCACTCTCCCTTTTAACTGACGCTATCCAGAAGCGTTCCCAAACGGAAAAAGTTCACCTAAACAGACCACACAACGTGAGATAAACCTCGAGGGTTGACGAGAAAAAATAAGGGAACAGAAAGGGGAATCAAGTAAATGTAACATAGAAATTCCGCTCTCCCACTTAGCCAAAGCTGTCCAGATGAGTTCCCAAAAGATAGCAGTTGATCTAAACAATCCACACAACCCGAGAGAAACCTCGAGGGGTGCCGAGAAAAAAATAATTGTGAAACCAAGTCAATGTAAGAGAATTTCCGCTTCCCACTTAGCCAAAATGGTCCAGGTGAGTTCGCAAGATAGCAGATGACCCTAGCAGCCAGGAAAAGCGAGGGGAGTAAAGATAAAATGGTCAATTAAAAGGGGAGTCAAGTGTAGGAACGGACGGTGTCCGAGGAACCACAGGTGGGGACATTTTAGAGATACGACCATATAAAGAGATCGGAAATATTGAATTACAGAGGGTAGAACCCGTAGAGCTTGTTAAGGCTCAGGAAAGAAGTGAGATTTTGCGAGAAATTTATGACCCTGCTTTGAATGGGTCAGGTGACCTCGAAGATTCCCCCAAAGATAATTTTCGCATCGAAAACCAGTTGCTGTTTGGATGTCAGGAAGACCCTTTGGAGAATGAAAGTTTGTATTGCCTGAATATAATAAATATAATAGTGCAAAAATAAATGTATTGGGCCACGAGGAAACTTCCTCACACTTGGGGGTTAGTACGTCCGAAAGCATTTTATCTGTCGAGATCGCTATAATGGGATCTGTTGGGTTTTATCGATTGAAGACAGAGTTTTATACATTAAAAATAAATTTTATTACGTAGCCAAGTCTTATGGTTTAAAAACATACAAGAAGTCTGATCAGCTCATGATCCCCAATCTTTCTTCACTTTTATACATTCAAAGATTTACATTCTTCAAATTTATGTGCCCCACACGGCACTATAATTGGAGGTTTGAGACCGATTCCAACATGCGGCCCCATCGGTTGTAAAACCTCAGCAGATGTATTACAATTCAATATATATATTTATATAAATCTAACAAAATATTTTTCTAATAATATTTTTAAACTTATTTAACAATAAAGGCTTTGTTAAAAAGTCAGCCAAATTATTTTCCGATGAAATATAATTTACGTTAAATAGTTCATCTTTTATTAATTTACGAATAAATTTGTACTTGATATCAATATGTTTAGTTTTCTGATTTTCCTGACTATTTTTTGAAAAATAGATAGCAGATTGATTATCACAATATACTTGGGGTCTTATGTAATCACACAAACTTAATTCATTTATAATTCTACTAAACCAAATAACTTCTTTAGTGCAATCGGTTAGTGCAATAAATTCAGATTCCATTGAGCTAAGAGCTATGCACTTTTGTTTAGAAGATTTCCATGATATTGGGATGTTACCAAAATAAATTAAATAGCCACTGCTTGAATGTCTGTTTGTGAGACCACATCCCCAATTTGCATCAGAAAAAGCAATCAAATTTGAACTTTCTACATTGGAAAGATTAATTTTAAAATCCTTTGTAAGAAAAACATAGTTCATAATATCAACAACGTAAGACCAGTGTTTGTAAGTATAACCATTACAAAACTGAGACATTATATTAACAGCAAATGCAATATCTGGTCTGGATCTATCTGACAAAAACGATAAACATCCTATTAAGGAACGATAGGGAAATTTCCTCATTAAATCATTTTCAATTATTTCTTCCTCTTTAACCTTATCAGGTAAGTTACAACCAATTTTAAAAGGTAAATTCACAAAACTTTTAGGAAGATCTTTGAATTTTGACATTAATTTTTCAATGTAGGTAATTTGATGTAAATAAATCGAATTTTCAATCTCTTGAAAGTTTACGCCTAACAAATATTTAGTTTTACCTAGGACTGTAAGATCCAATTTTTTATCCAATAATTCGATTACGTCATTTATCAAATGTTCTCTTTTTGAAAACAAAACCATATCATCTACATAAACAATTAAAATTACATCTTTAAATTTGTAGACACAATTACACCAATTTAACTGAGAAAATCCTAATTTAGTTAAAATACCGTCTAATTCCAAATTCCATTCTCTACCACTTTGATGCAGACCATATATAGCCTTTTCCAATAGACATACTTTGTTTTCGGATCCTTTCAGCACAAATCCTTTTGGCTGTTTCATGTATATAGTATCCTTAAGGTGTCCATATAAATATGCACTTTTCACGTCAACTTGACAGTGATACCAACCCAACATAGAAATCAATAGTACAAACAATAATCTAACAATAGAAAAATTCACAACTGGTGAAAAAATATCTTTAAAATCAATGCCGGGTTTTTGCTTAAAACCTTGAGCAACAAGACGAGCTTTATACCTTTTAGGTATATTGTTTTCGTCCATTTTTATGCTGTACACCCACTTACTTCCAATTATGGTTGTATTTGGGGGTGTGTCCACTAATTTCCATACTTGCCTATCCTTCATTATCTGAATTTCTTCGTTCATGGCAGTATTCCATTTAATTTTATCCTTACTTGCCTGCGTTTCTTCATAACTTTTAGGGATTTCGACATTGTAACACTGATCATACATGTCGTACATCTGTTGGTCTAAAAAATTAGATTCATCACTAGAAGTAGATGGCACATTAGAAATATCCACATTACGATGTTCAGTTTCTGGCTTAAAATTGAAATTTACAGGATCAAACCTAATCTTGTTTTTAGTACAGTACTTTTTAATATCATTTAAAGATCTCATTCTCAAATTTTCAGGAGAATAATAGTATACATCTATCCTATTGCTTTTATTTCTAGGTTTTTCGATTCTTCGCCAATTTGAAATGTTAAGACTTTTTAAGTTCTCAGTTTTAACTAAATCTTTAGAATCTAAAACTTGAGTTTCACTTTCCGATTTTACTTTTATATTTTCATTTGATTGATAAATAGGAATATTAGAATTAAGATCGAAAGAAACGTACTCAAAGTTTTTACCAAATAGTACATCAACAGCTTTCTTACTTTCGTCGATATGAACATGGACTGTTTCAACTATTCTCTTCTCGTTTGGGATATATATTCTGTAACCTTTAGTTTTCAAACCATATCCTGTCAAAATACCAAGTTTTGCTCTGGGTTGTAATTTATTTCTCTGTATTTTAGGAATATGAACATATGCCAAAGAGCCAAAAATTCTAAAATGTTTTACTGATGGTTTGAAACCAGTCCATATTTCGTTAGGAGATATACCCTCAGTTAATTTGTGTTCGCATCTATTTTTAGTATGAATAAATGCTAAAAGTGCTTCTGACCAAAATTGTGGTTGTAAACCACTGTCTTGAAGCATAGCTCTGACACAATCCATGGCTGTTCTATTGAACCTTTCTGCAATGCCATTTTGTTCAGGGGTATAAGTTGAAGTTCTTTCGATTTTTATTCCTAGATCATTTAAAAACTTTTTAAATTCTTTGTGACAAAATTCTAAACCATTGTCAGTTCGGACACATTTTAACTTAACATTTAGCTGTCTTTCAGCTCTAACCAAGTATTTTTTAAAGTAATCAAAAACTTCATTCTTATTTCGAATAATATAAACAGTTACTTTACGTGAAAAATCATCAATAATAGATAAAAAGTATTCGTTTCCACCTAGAGAGTTAACTGGAGCAGGACCCCACAAATCCATATGGATCCTTTCCAAAACATTTTTAGTTTTCCTTTCGTACATATAGTTTCTTTTTAAGGATATTCTAGTGGATTTAGCAATAGCACAAATCTTACAATTTTTATCTATATTCTTACAATTAAGTTTTTCAATTCCTTTTACACAATTAATTTTACTCATATTTTCAATTAAGGGCATGTTAACATGACAAAACCTACGGTGGGCTTTTTCTAGATCTAAACCAGTTACATATACATAATTTTTAATCTTGGGATAACCTTTCAAGATATACAATTTTCCAATTCTGGGAACAGTAAACAAATATTTATTATAACTATTATAAATAATCATTTTGTTATTTCCCCATTTAATTTGGTTTCCCACTAGATCAATACGAGCACCACTAATTAAATTTTTTCTCATATTAGGCGAGTATAACACATCTTTTAAAGTTATATCATAATTTCTGTTTCTATCTAAAACTGTAAATTGAATATCACCCATACCTAATACTTCCGAGGTGCTGTCCTTGTCTCCGACTAGGATCTTCTGTGGTGGTAGTTTTCTGAATGTCGTAAACATATCACGTTCTTTACAGAAGTGAGCAGTTGCAGCAGAATCAATGAGAAATTCCCTCGGTCTTTCATTTGGAAAATTTGAAACTGCATAGGCACGTTGAAGATCAGTTTTTGGATTGTCCTCCATATAAAATAATTCACCACCAGGTTTCTGCCGATTGCATTTCTTGAAGCACTTCGATTCGTAATGTCCCGACTTTTTGCAGTAGTTGCAGAATGGTCGCGGCCCCATACGACAAACTGTCGACTTTCTTGGGCTTGAAGGAATTAATTCAGGGTCCAGTACGCATCTGCTGTGATCAGGAGTAGACGCCCGTGTCTCCTTGTATCTAGATGACTTGTTTCTTGTAGCATAAGCATCGGCCACGATACTTAATTTTGTGCCTTCGTCTTTCCGCTTCAGCTCGATTCGGCTGGATTCTGTTATTAAATGTTTAGACAAATTGTCTAGCGTGAACTCGTTGTCATCCATCCTGTATAGCAATTGTACCAGATTATCGTATTCGTGAGGCAAATGTCTTATTAGTTGAAAGCAAACTAAGAGGTCTGGGATTTCGAATCCACATTCTTTTATCTGTAACAGCTTCTCATGCACTCGTTTGCAGAAGAGTCCAATGGATTCGTCCTCCGGCTGGTAGCGGATTGAAAAGAACTCGTCCACAAGGCCTGCCAATCGTGCTCTAGATGCTGGTTCAAAGTTGGTCTTTAATATATCCCAGGCTTCCTTACCGTCCTCAGTAGATGAAATTAAGACTTGATATTTTCGGTCTATGCCCTGGTAGATAGTTGTGTATGTCCTCTGCTTCCTATAACGATAGTCTCTTTTTTCTTGTTCTGGAGCATCTTCCAATAATAGAGGTTCCGTTTTAGTGATAAATTCCCAGCAGTTCCGGTCCATTAGCAATACCTTCATGTCCGTCTTCCACGTGGCATAGTTGAAATCCGATAACTTCGGGAAGGAAAACATGGACATTTCTTGAATACCCATCATACTGGATACCGGTAGTGGCAGAATTCAGGTTCAGCTTAAGGTCTGAGGCCCATAACCAATTGTTGGGTTTTATCGATTGAAGACAGAGTTTTATACATTAAAAATAAATTTTAATACGTAGCCAAGTCTTATGGTTTAAAAACATACAAGAAGTCTGATCAGCTCATGATCCCCAATCTTTCTTCACTTTTATACATTCAAAGATTTACATTCTTCAAATTTATGTGCCCCACACGGCACTATAATTGGAGGTTTGAGACCGATTCCAACAGGATCAAAAATTGTATTAAAGACTGACCAGCGTCCGAGATCAGTAAAACCTAATAAGCAAAAACGTTCCCATGAAAAATGTTCCTGTGGTGACGGAAAGTTTCGAAATTGAAGACCGATGCGGTCGTTCTATTTCATAAAAGTGAATTTGAAAAATGTTACTCGTTTTGGTACAGCTTTTACTAGCGCCGCGCGCGGTGGCAACGGCTCGTGGTGCGTTTTTGGCGCACTTTCTATGTCGCCAAGGAAATCTTCCAAAAAATATTTTTTAACGGAAACACAAAATATATAAATCTTGATTAAATAAGACATTTTGATTAAAAACAAATCTGGATTAAATATATAAATCGTTAACACAAAATATAAATCTTGATTAAATGAGATATTTAGGTAAACACAAATCTGGATTAAATATATAAATCTTTCAGTAGTGTTTAGTGTTGTAGATAAGTTTTTAAGCTGGTTTACAATCCTACCAATCTATATCCCTAACAATTTCTAGGAACTTGAAGGGATCAATTTTTAGAGCTGAACACGAATTTTCAAACAAATACATAGCCCTCACTTCCTAACGTTTGCCTACCAGCAGACAAAATAAACTTAAAATTTACAAAAATATTACCTTGAAACTTATCTACAACACTAAACACAGAAGGCATGTTCAAATAGAAAAAGTAGAGGAAATAGCAAAATAAAATACCTGATATGACTGCACTGGACCGTGCCGGAAATGAAAAAACCGATCTGGACGCTGCCAAGGTTGCCATAAAAACCAGAGAAAAAACTAAAAAAAAGATGGGTTACCATCACCCGCTACTAAAAGAGCGCCAAGAACCGTTGCCACCGCGCGCGGCGGTAGTAAAAGCTGTACCCTCGTTTTTAATAACCAAACAGAGAAACCGTCTGAATATTTCTGACCTTCGTTTGTTCCTTACCAAAATTGAACCAGATATCAAATATTTAGTTTCACAGCATCAGCCTCAAGGATATCATTAAAAGTAATTTAATATACTTTTATAGTTTTTATATGTAATTTAATTTTTTCCCCCAATTTAAGCAGCTTCCGCACTAGTAGGCGCTGTATCGACGGAGAAACAGAAATGCAGCAAATTAAATTTTCTGTGTAGTATTATAAACACATGCTAAGTATAAATAAAAAGATAAATTTAACTACATATTTTTACTAAACCTCCACTCAAAAATTACGAGTACTTTGCAGTTGCGCTAAATTAAGTTACTGAGGAACGGGTGGGCAGTAAGATAATTTTACTACCAATAAAGATACAAGAGTGGGCGGTAGTTACAAAAAGGTTGACTACCCCTGCAAGGGGAGAAAAGAAAAGGGGAGACGGGAAGAAAACAAAAAGAGTAGTTACGTTACGCAGAAGATGCTTGTCACCATGGCTTGACAAGTCGAAAGACTACGCATTCAAGCAACAATATGAAATGAAACGATTTACAGCAGTGAATGTAGGGAATTGGGAGGGATCAAGCTGATAGTGATTAAATATGGGATGAGTAGACTTGCTGGCATTGGGTATGAAGCTGGATTTTTTTGGGGAGCAACCGACAAAGAACAAAAACAGGGAATTTCTCGGGCGAGAATTAGAGATCTGAAAGTGGATGATCGGTAAAGAGTGAGCTAGCTCCTCGACAACCCCACAAGTGAAACCTTCAAAAGTTATCCATGGTCCCGTAGCATCGTCCTAATCCCAACCGGTGAGTACTACTCTCTTGAACGTCCCGTCCCATTGGCACATATTTGACCCCTCACCATACCAAGAAAATTTAAGACGAGTGGTGAACGTCTACCTATTTGATTTCGGAAGTCATCGATTTTATAGATAAGGCACAAATATCGGTTAGTAACTTTTGAAGTTGATGTCCTGAGTTGGAAGGATTCAAGTACCTGAAGAACAAGATGCAAAGAAAAATCAAGAGTTTTTCAACTTACCTGATCCATGGTATGTAGTTCCAACATGTTTCAAAATGCTGCATTTCACTGAAATGTTCTATTTTAATATGGCAGTATTTACATCCTTAAATACTTACCTAGGGTTCAGTTTTTCGGAAATTAAAATTACATACAAAAAGGTTAAAACAAGTTTATTTTGCTTGATTGAGTTGAAATAGTCTATTTTATCCGTTATTAACTGCATTTAAGGCAGAAATGAACAAACCTTTCATCTAAGAGAGGACAAACAAGTTCTAAGGGGTTCAACCAGTTTCACAAAGTTACATGAGTGTAATTTTGAGAAGAGTTTGGATAAGATGTGCTATGGTTTAGATTTAACATCACATCACGTTGAACTACACGTTTTTTGACCTGTCAATCTTAAAGAAAAAATCCCGCTGATACTTTACAGCATAAAAACACTTTTGACGTCCAAAACGAGAATGCACGAGTTTTGAATTTAAAACAATGTACTACACACAATGGTATTAAATCCAAGTTCACCATGGAACAAAATATCTTATTACGGGTGGCAACTGTTACGATTAGGGCTAGGAGTTTTAAGACTTACGATAATAATAATAACGACAATATGCCTTATACAAGAATATAAGATATGAATATACAGCTAATTTTTTGACAGTGCATCCTTCAAAATTAAAAATTTTGTATTTTACTAACTTTTTTAGAGTTATGGCAATAGATGAAAAGCATTATTCAGCACAATTGCAAAATTAAAAAATTCCAAGCTATACAAGGAACTGGAATCTCAAATTGTGGGTTAGACTTCAGAAAAATAAGCCCCAAATTGACGGAATTGTGATGGGTGAAACGCCGCTTAGAAACTGTTTATTTAATGCCCTTCCATGCGCTAATTTTACCATGCAAAATACTGCTAAGATAAAAAATTTAAATTATCTACAAATAAAATTGTACTCACCTCTTTAGATTTCTCTTGTAGTTGTTCTCAAGTTTTTGATAAGTTCACAAGTTTTTGATAAGTGCAATTCAGTTGTCTGCTGAAAGTGAGTGATAGTTCACTTGTCAACTTTACAAGTCGACAAGTGAAAAATTGCTGTGAACTTCTGATATTACATCACATAAGTATAAAAGTTCCAAAATATTAGTTACATGAAGAAAGATAGAAAAAAATGACCTTCAAATATATGGTTCATAAACAGTAGGGCAGTGAATAGAACTTCAATTTTAGTATCGATCCTATATATATATATATATAACCACAGAATTAATATTATTGCAATCATTAAAAAGCTGTGGGTAGAAGAGAAAAACCTTCAGTGTGGGATACTTATTAAACACTTGAAAATACAAAAGGTGACACCCGACTACAAAAAGAAATGAAGCACATGTCCCCAATATATTTGCCACAAGGAGTGGTTGATTGGGTTTTATGGCGCAAGGTTCAAAAAGGACAAGCTGAGCCAAACACAAGGTGATGCAAAGCAGCAAAAATAAATAAAAGGTTGTAACGTACGCTATACCTCAAATCCTAAAATGTAGATGTCGCTACCTTACAGGTAGACTTTGGCGTGAACTTCCCTAGTACTGTCAAATTTTGCTAAGAGAGAGTTTGGATTTTGTCGAGAGCAGACCATCCCGGTCTGATGCCCAATTTTGGACTGTGTTAACTATTTTTTTTCCTCTATAAAAATGTTTTCTTTCAATTGTTTTGTACTGTGTAAGTACCGTTTTTGTTAAATGTAATCCGTCCTTTGTAACTGTTATTTCTCGTCTAATTAAACATGTTCTAAACTTTACCCCGAGATTTTCTTTTTTTCCATTACTTTTGGTTTAACACCAGTCATTACATTAATGACAGTTACAAATTGGCGCCCAACGTGAAAGGCCCGAAGTAAAATATCCCATCTCTCTCTCGCGTTTTTTTTTGTACTGTGATTAGGTTCCTGCCTGAAGTGTTTGTCACCCTGACAAGAAGAAAATTCGCACCCGGCGAATGTGATTACAGATAGCTGTTCATATCTGGTACTGTAAAGTAACAATTTAACATAATTAATTATTGTTAGTCTTGTATAGTTGAATTTTAAGTTAGTTTTTTTCTCCTATTGAAAATGCTTTCGGTTTGAAACCATTCTAAAATGGCGGTTGAAAGCGAAACTTACAATCCACTCAGGAAATTCCATGTGTGGTAACCCTATGATCCTTGAGTGTTAATGCGAAAAGTTATAAACATTTCGAGTGCTCTTGAATGTTTTTATTTTCATTTATATGTACGATCTGTGCTTTATGAAAAAGTGAAATAAGAATTTAAGCTGAGGATAGATTACTTGTTTATTGCTAGTGTATTCATTCTTTTTAAGTTGTTTACCTTTGAATGTGTCATTTAGAAATTTGAACAGTGATTGATTAAATTGTAACAGTATTACAAACTTGATTTAATTGTGTTGTTAAATGTACACATAGTTTCTGATGGAAAATAATTTTAATTATTTCTACTAAGTGTAAACAAGTTTACAATATATATATAACTTCAAAGTGAATGAAATAATTTATGAATGGTATTTCTAATTAAACATATTCTAATATCATTAATTGGTGCTTTTAACTTTATCAATCAGTTTTATTTGAAGAATTTCTCATTTGTGCATTTTATATTTAAACATATGTGAATATCAGTTGAAATGCTATTGAGTTATCAATTAATATTACTTGTGGAAAATTTTTCCCTCTCATTTGTGAATTGTTTTGATTTCACGATTTCATACCAACTGCTGTTACTGTTATTGATTTGTGGTGTTTCAAGATAATAGAATTAACAGTTTTGAGTGAATTTTTAAAACTTTTAAAATTGAATTTTTTTCTGATTTATAAATTACGTCTGAAATAGACTAAACACACGAAAAATGTCATTTTTGGGAAGATCCAGAAAAGAGGATTTGAGGATTTTGGCCTCAGAATTGGGTCTGGCTCTGTCGGACAATCTCAAAGTGATCGATCTAAAGGATCTCATAACCAAGAGTGACAGGTATGATGAGGAATTCGTCAAAGATATGCTTAGCGTCATTGTGGAAGAACGTATAACAGCAGAAAAACAAAAAGCTGCGGAATTGGAAGAAAAGCAAAAAGCTGCGGAATTGGAAGAGAAACAGAAAGCTGTGGAGGTGGCCCAACAACGAGAAAGAGAATTCGAATTGGAAAGATTGAAAATTCAACTTGAAATGCAGAAACTGTCACAAACGCCTGTTGCAAGTCAACAGCTCGAAAACCCGAAGTTTGAGCTAAATAGAATTATTCCGAGGTTCAACTCGAAGGAAGATGAAATTGGTCTTTACCTAACTATTTTTGAACGTCAAGTGAAGTTCATGAACATCCCTGAAAAAACTTGGACAGCATACCTGATTGGCTCATTGCCACCTGATATAGCTCAACTCATCGCAAGAGAGGATGAAGATGATGCTCAAGATTATGAAAAGGTAAAAGAAATGCTTCTAAAAAGATTTCGAGTTACAGGAGACAGGTTTAGGCAGTATTTTTCCCAACAGAGGAAAAACCCGGATTCGACGTGGCGAGACTTTTATTTCGAATTGAATTCTTATCTCGAAGGTTGGATTAAAGATTTGAAGATTACCACTTTTGATCAGCTTAAAAGTCTAATGATCGCTGATCAGATAAAAAGAAAAACTCCAACAAATATTAAAGAACACTTCTTGGATATTTGGGCGGATTTGAACGATCCTTTGGAATTGGCTGAAAAACTGGACGCATCCGACAGCCTAAGGCCTGGAATGAAAAACAATCCAAATCAGACTTTCAAGAAGAAAGAAGAGTTCAGGAAACCCTTTCCAGTAAAGAAAAGTCAACCTGTTGGAAGATCCCATGATGACCACCCACCAGGACCTTCTAGAACAGTACCTGGACTCCCAAGTTCCAGAACTGAAGGAAGAAAGCCCATCCGGTGTTACGGGTGCGGGACTCCTGGAGTCATCAAGTCAAAGTGTCCTACCTGCACGAGAGTTAATGAAGAGGAAACATCAGTGAACTGCATGACGTTATTCAACTTGGATTCAAACTCGTATCCCTCAAGTTTGATTGTCCTCAAAATTTTTGGAGAAAATATTGCTGTATGTGCTGATACCGGTGCTTCCCATACCATCGCGGGTGAAAAGCTGTTTAAATTCCTACAAGGGCACAACGTCACCTTTGTGAACAAGAGAATTTCATTTATGATGGCTGATGGAATTCGACAGACCATTACTGCTCTAAGTACTGTCGTCAACCTGTACATTGAAGGCAAAGTTATCCAAACAGAATTTCTGGTATTGCCGGAAGCAAAAGGAAATAAGACCCTGTTAGGAATGGATTTTCTTAATGCAGCTGGAATCGTCCTTGATGTCCAAGGCGGAAAATGGCATTTTTCCGAAAATCCTCAAAAACAGTACAAGTTCTTCAAGAAGACCGTAGATGATATAACCATCAGCGCATTCGAACTTCGAGAAGATGAGGGTAAACACCTATCTCCCGAACAGAGAAGAAAACTAAACACACTCATAGACAAAAATGAGACATGTTTCCAACCAGGGGGAGGGCCATCGCCGTTTATTGAACACCGTATCGACACAGGTGATCACCCCCCAGTAGCAACGTCACCCTACAGGATGAATCCTACAAGGAAAGAGATTTTGAAGGAACAGATTGAAGAACTGCTGAAGCAGAATATAATCGAAGAGTGCGAGTCCCCCTACGCTGCACCCGTGGTACTTGTTCCTAAACCAAATGGGAAAGTACGCCTCTGTGTCGACTACAGAAAGTTGAACTCTATTACGAAAGTGGATACCTACCCCTTACCTCGAATGGATGATCTATTAAATGAAGCAACACCGACATCCTACATGTCAACAATTGATTTGCAATCGGGCTACCATCAAGTAAAGGTTGCTGATGTTGATCAGGACAAAACTGCTTTCATTTGTCCTTTTGGAACTTACCGTTACTTACATATGCCCTTCGGCCTACGTAACGTTCCTGCCACCTTTCAAAGATTAATTGACAAATTTCGAAGTGGTCTGAAAGATGTGTTCGCACTGTCTTACCTAGATGACATCATCGTTCTCTCAGAAACTTTTGACAAACATCTCGAAGATCTCGAAAAAGTTTTCGAAAGACTGTCTATCTTCAAACTTCATGCAAACCGTGATAAATGTCGCTTCGCCTGTGACCGTGTGAAATATCTGGGATTCTGGATAACGAAAGATGGAATTGAAGCTGACCAAGAGAAGATCTCTTCTATTCAAAAAATTCCAGTCCCTACCAATGTGAAAGAAGTCCAATCTTTACTACAAACCTGCTCTTGGTTTCGTCGATATGTCCCCAACTTTGCTGACATAGCACGCCCACTTAGTAACCTCACTAAGAAGAAAGTACATTGGCACTGGGGTCCTGAACAACACGAATCCTTTGAAACGTTGAAGATGCGCCTGATGACTCCTCCTGTATTGAAGCAAGCTGACGGATCAAAGCCTTTTACCATCCGTACAGACGCAAGTAGTTATGCCCTTGGAGCCGTCTTTCTCCAGGGTAGTGGCCCTGATGAACATGTCATCGAATATGCAAGTCGTCTGTTGATCCCAGCAGAGCGAAACTACTCCACAACCGAGCGGGAAGCCTTGGGGGTAGTGTGGGCCTTAGAGAAATTTCGAGGTTACGTAGAAAATCAACAAATCTCCATCGCATCAGATCATCAACCTCTCAAATGGCTGTTAAGTATAAAGTCACCTTCTGGTCGTCTGGCAAGATGGGCTTTAAAAATTCAGTCCTTCAACCTGAAGATTGATTATACCCCAGGGAAAGCCAATGTAGTGGCTGACATGCTGTCAAGACCGTTGTATGCTGAAGGCGCACCATCTGATGTGTGTGCCATCACTGTGGACATGCCATCCAGGAAATCCAGTGATATTCGAAAGGGACAGCTGGACGACGAAGAATTGAAGAAAATCATTGACTGCTTTGAGAGCATGGACAAAGATGAAAACTTTGCCAACTACACCAGTCGTGGATACTTAATGAACCAAGGTGTCCTGTATAGGTATTCACCTGAGAATGAAGAAGAAGAAGCTCAACTCGTAATTCCTACTCAAGAGCGAGGAAGAATCCTTCAAGAGTACCACGATGCCCCGACAGCTGGTCATTATGGCGTAGAGAACACATACAAGAAGATTGCATCCAGATACTACTTTCGAGGTATGAAAAAGTTCATCTCAGAGTACATCAAGACTTGTCCTGAATGCAATCGCTATAAGCCAACAAACCAAAAACCAGCAGGACTCTTGAGAACACCCGCTTATGCACAAAGGTTTGAAACGCTGGCCATTGATCTTTTTGGTCCTCTTTCGGAAACCCCTACTGGCAAGAAGTGGATCTTTATTGTGGAAGATACAAGCACCAAATGGGTAGAACTATTTGCTCTTACTGAAGCCACTGCGGCAAACTGTGCCAAAATACTTATCGAAGAAGTATTCCTACGATATGGTCTTCCGCGTAGGCTAATAAGTGACAACGGACCACAGTTCGTAAGTGCTGTCATGCAATTGACTTGTGACTTGCTAGAGATTACGCAAGACCTTATCCCCGTCTACCACCCGCAAGCCAACCCATCTGAACGTAAAAATCGTGATTTAAAGCCTCGACTAGCAATTCTGGTGGGGGAAGAACATACGTCTTGGGAAGACAAATTATCTTTAATTCGTTTCGCAATGAATACCTCAGTGTGTGACACCACCGGCCACACGGCTGCCTACTTACAATTTGGAAGACAGTTGAGAACGTCAGACGATATCCGGCATGATATTCGACAAGTGATCGACAATGATAACTTCGTACCCGAAATAACCCCGTATCTCAAGAGGTTTGCAAACTCAATCTTGGATGTCAAAGATAGAGTTGAACAAAAACAGGATCGTCAGAAGGGAAACTTCGATCGACGAAGAAGACAAAAATACTTCAAACCTGGTGACAAAGTTTGGGTGACCATTCATCCCATAAGTCGGAACAACAGAAGCAAGAAATTCATGCCAAAAAGGGAAGGTCCTTACCTCATTCTCACCTTGAGATCACCAACAACATGAGATTGCCGACCCGGCCAACCCACACCACGTCCTTGGAACTTATCATGTTTCTGCCCTAAAGGACTATCATGAGCCTGAAGTAGAAAGAGACACTGGACCTGTGGCTCCTATAAGAAAAAGAGGACGCCCCAAAAAATTACCTTCTGGTTCCGAGCCGAGACGGCAACAGAACCAGAGGGGGAGTCTGTAACGTACGCTATACCTCAAATCCTAAAATGTAGATGTCGCTACCTTACAGGTAGACTTTGGCGTGAACTTCCCTAGTACTGTCAAATTTTGCTAAGAGAGAGTTTGGATTTTGTCGAGAGCAGACCATCCCGGTCTGATGCCCAATTTTGGACTGTGTTAACTATTTTTTTTCCTCTATAAAAATGTTTTCTTTCAATTGTTTTGTACTGTGTAAGTACTGTTTTTGTTAAATGTAATCCGTCCTTTGTAACTGTTATTTCTCGTCTAATTAAACATGTTCTAAACTTTACCCCGAGATTTTCTTTTTTCCCATTACTTTTGGTTTAACACCAGTCATTACATTAATGACAGTTACAAGGTTAAAATTGTCTGAACAAAAGTGTATAAATACTTTTAAATATACATTTTATTGCAAATATGTAGTTTTGATGATATAAAAGGTGCACGATAAAAGATGTAATGTATATTGGACACCGTTGTTTAAAATGATATGAAGGCTAAAAATAAAAATGGAGAAAAGTGTGATAGGATGCGGTATCCCATCTTAGTCTGTTATTAAAATCCCAATGAAATATAATTAAAACCTAATGATAAATTATAACAATGGTAAAATGTCGCAGCGATGTAAGAAAGCAAAGAGTGATTACATGCGGGGGTGACCCAATAAGTTTGATAAAATTGGTGATGAAATATTAAAAGAGAGTCGATAAAAATTATACTGTGGAGTATTGGTCAGTCACAAGGAGTGAAAAAGGCCATTTCTATCTTGTGTTCTTTTTCTGACGGATTCATCTCTCCGTTAAATGCTTCCAAAATAAAATTAAAACAAAGGGATCGGCCATATATTTTTTGTTTTGGTTATTCTGCAACATTTTCTCCCAGAAATCCTTTCTTATTTTGAATGACAGAAACCCGTAATTTTTAATAAAGAACTCAACATGCGAATATAGAAATTATTGGTGAAGAAATGAATTAAATATTTACTTTCTGCTGTCTATAGTAGTTTTAATTACTGCTGTTTAGGGTGTCTACAGAAAAGTGAGTCGAGAAAAATTGAAATTTGCAGGAATAATTTCTAACTGCGAAACAAAGTTTGCTTGAGATCTCAGAACATATTTATTTTCGTTTACCAAAATTAAACATCTTAATGAAGTGACCGGTGGTTCAAGTTTACGAATTTCGGCGGTTTGAGCTTTTCGGCAAGACACTGGGGAGGGGGTCAGCGTAAAACTGACTTAAAAGTTTTCACTTGTATAAACTCCTAGAACACTTTAGGAACAAGACGGATAATATCAAGTAATGGACATACACACACAAGGAAAGTTTTACTGACACAGGTGAGAAATAACCCAGGGAAGAAATACACCCAGGGTGAAATCGAACCTGCGCCGCCTACAATTCGTAGGTTGATAGAGCAGCGGGCATACCTACTGAACCACGACGTCCCTCATTTGATTAAGGAATTATTTAGGTTTACAGGATCTACTATATAAAGAAAAACATTAGAAAATTGAAATAAGTGCGACAAAAGGTGATTACTTCCTCAAAAAAACAATTACTTGAGTACCTTTTGAACTTAAAATTTTTTTAATCATCATATCCAACACTTGTAAAGCCACTGAAAATAATTTTCTCAAATTTCTTATGATGGAGGTTGTGTTATAATAGAAAACTGAATGATGCGAAACCTACCTCAACAAAACTATGCAGATTCAAGCGCTTAACCAGACTATTCTCAACAACTAATACATAAAATGATGAAATAAATTTAAATGTAATTTGCTTTACTATCATTACTGCCTTAAATTTAATAACATCTTGAAAAAAGGCTGGATTTACATGGACAAGTTACTTCTCCTTGCCCACTTTGGTGCATTCAAATTTTTCTGATATTCCTTAAGTATCATGTCAATGAAAGTACTCAAATGAATCGAGATATTTTTCTAGGCTTTATCCCACCTAAAAGAACAAGTGTATTGTTTATTCATCCCCAATAGGCAAGTGAAATTAAGAATTCGCATCCAATACAGGTCTTTTTTGTATCCATCAAAAACCGATTTCAATCATATTTATCCAAGGTCAATGATATTGGTTTCACGTGTGCTAGGAAAGACCTGTTAGCAGTATGCAATGGGATTTTCCAGTCTATAGCCTCAATATGATTGTAATGGTGCAATACTATGACCATAGTTTTTGTGAAAATGAACAAATTGTAAGACCAGTGATTTTAACCAGATAAAATCTATTTTATAACAAGCACTTCATGAGTACAAGGAGTAATGTTTCCCAACCCATGGAAAACGACTGGAGGTTGATAGCAAGTGAAGTATCGCTTTAGTCTAACGAGTGCTGAAATTCTAAAACATTTGTGATCGTTTACTCTTAATTTCATTTCATTAAGATTATGGAGACATCTAGAAAACAGTTACTTACAACCACATACGGTAGTCTGGAAGATTCCATTACATGCAACCTCATTAAGATTGTAGTCTGGAAGTCCCATTACATGTAACCACATTGAGGTTAGAGCAGTATGAAAAATCCCTTTACACACTACTCCATAGCTTAAATTTAACTTAAAATTGTCCAAATCACATGTCATTGATATTGGTTTTCAATGCAGGCGAAATATATAATGCTCTGTTAAGGCGAGAAAGACGAACTAGAAGCAAGGTTTAGAGAAGACGACATGCTGCAGACAATATTTGTTTTTGAATATTTCACTGACGTACGTGGCACAGATATCGAACGTCCTTTATCCACTGTCGAATGACAATGAATATAAATATAAAAGCGATCGTTACGGGTTTCATTTGCCAATTCTGTCACCTAGTTTCAATGTTTGATTTAAGCTATGATATAAGCTGCATAGTGCGAAAACTGCAAGGAACAGCTCGCTATTCTCCAATGAAATTCGTCAGCAGTCTGACTTGCAATGAGAAATCTGGAACATCAGCGAAGGAAAAATGAGTGAAAATCGGTTTAGCGTCCAAGTGCCTTTGAACAAGGGAATGGAATGAAGTTGAATTAGACGTTCAGAAGAGAATTGTGGTAACATGACAGAGGTGTACTTTTTGCCATGCATTATATTGGAAACAAGAATCAAAATCAGTAAAAGTAAACGAAATGCTGTTACATATTTCTGGAAAATTTTATTTCATGGAGGTATGAAATCCATTTATGTGAACTTGGATGCTAAATTCATTATAAATGGAACGAAATAAGATATAAAAAGTGAGTCACGACACTTCGCCATCAATAGGTTTAAGCAATAAAGTAAAGGGCAGATGCTAGGCCCGGGTATACAAGCTAGTTTTTAATACAAGATTCTTTCATGATCCTTTAACCCTGTGGAAAGCGAGTCTCAGATCAGAGCATGAGCGGTCACTTTATGAAGGGTATCCTATACACCAGGTTCAGGTATTTGTAGCAAATTGAATTAGGTACTCATGGTTTGCCTAGTCAAATTTAAAATGTCAGGAGCGTTAACTGCTAAGATATGATTTGGACATTTTGATAATTTGGAGCAAGTGTAATGAGTTTCGGAGCATTTGTCGATTTGGAGAAAGCTGATTTTCGGAGTCAAACATCGTCATTTTAGAGCAAGAGCAATGAATTGCCGAGCAAAGGTATTGTCAATTTGGAGCAAGAGCAATGAGTTTCGAAGCTAGCGATTCACCAATTTCGCTTTAAAGCAGATTAACAAAAAATTTTTATAACAAGAATTCAACTGATTTTTAATGCCCTGCCCAGTAGTATGAGCCTCTCGACTTACCATAAAATTAGTTTTGCATTTCTCTTTAATGTCAATAAGTACACAACCAACCTTCTTAAAGTTGGTTAGTTTGGGAGATTTATGACACAGGAGCCATATTTGGCCATGCTGCGCCAGACACAAAACATACAATAGCAAGTAATACACACATATAATGAAAGTTGTACTTACAAAGAAGAGAAATACACTCAGGGAGGAATGCACTTGACACAATAAGGGAAAGAAAAATCCAAGGACAACACGTAATTTTGAACCACGGGGTGGACCAGATCAGATGACACGGTCACATCTGAGCTGGCACCTCACTCTCCAAACTACCACACCACGCCAAAGTGAGGACATTTGAGGCCATGACAGATTTAAAGTGCACCAGCCCCCTTGTACACGGCGGTCTTTGGTTGGATTTGAACTAGCAACCCTCCTTGCTAATCCGTTACTCTTCCAACCGGGCTTTTGGAAATCAGCGATTTAAAAAATAATGATCAGGAAAATATGAAGGAGTGGAATCTTGGATAGGTGTTAAGGAATATTTGATTGTAAAATATCTTTTGAAAACATCCGTTAATACAACAATAGGTTGAAGGCATCATTTGCTTAATGAACATATAAGTCAAGATACACCTACATTTTGACCTGATTACCTCCATTCAAAACACCGCTTTCCTATTTCGCATTAAATTAATGAAAATAAAATGAAAGATATTTTCATTGAGTAAACAAATTAAGAATGTCCATTGAAAGCTTAAATGGTCCTATTCGTTGGATTCTTCCCATTGGTGTACTCTGCAAAGTGAACCCAGCTAGTCACACCAACTGGTCGTGCTTACTCTACCGAAGAAAAGAAATTTGCTGAGGTAATTTAGCACTTCTTGGAATAAGGAATCGATAGATATGTATACTGACTGCACTGGACAGGAGAATTACGGAACACCCGCTGCGCAGCCAGTTCATCTCATCGAAAAAGATCAGAAAAGAAAGTTCTTAAATGAAGCAAAAATAAGGTGGAATGGCCTCTGCGGAATAGTTTTAAACTGTTGGTGCAGAACGGCTCTAGGACTTTTCTGAGAGCTTTTGACAGTTGGGTCATAAGGTGGAAGTGACCTGAGTGCCTCGTTTGGAACCTGAGGTAGCTTATCGAAGAACTTGGTCGAAAGTTGCTGTAGGAATTCAGCAATAGGTTTAATTTTGAGGTCCGAATGGATGACTTCATTCCGAACATAGTAGGGAATATTCGCGATCGTACGTAATATACGATTTTGGAAAATCTGCAGTTTTTTTAATATTGTTTGCACAAGTAGATCCCCTAACTTGAGAACCATGTGATGGTCGGCCGAATGATGGCTTTCTAGAGAAGAATTTTTTTTTCAAGAGAGCCTATAACTCTTGCGAGCTAAGAGCTGATATAATTTGACACAGGCCATAGCACCGACGCGGAGAGCGCGTTTAATGTGCTGTCCAGAGTAATTTTGGATCGAGGACAAGTCCTAAATATTTATACCTGCGAACCCAGTAAACAGGTGCCAAAAAGGGAAATAGGGGATATTAAAATATTCCAGGTTTCCAAGATCAAAGTTATAACCATATTTTAGTTGGGTGTATCTCCTGGAGAAGAATATGCAGGCGCACTTCGAAGCGTTCACCTTCACTCGCCAGAGCTGCAAGTCTTGTACGTACGATTTCACTCGGGCAGGATGTGGTGTTTGTTGTTGGATTGTGTGATGATTACGGTATCGTCGGCGTAAATAGCCAACTTCGTGTGCAGAGTATTGGGAAAATCGTTAACAAAAAGGTTGAAGAGTTTCGGTCCCAATAGGGATCCCTGGGGGACTCCGGATAAAATCGGGCGTTTGGAAGAATAGTAGTTGGTACCCACTCGTACGCTAAACGATCGATTAGTGAGATACGAGTGGATAAGATTAACAAAATGGGCCGAAAAACCAAGTCGCATGAGCTTGTAGATAAGACCTGTGTGCCAAACGCGGTCAAAGGCTTTTGACACATCTAATAAAACACCAGTGTGTTATTTTTCACGATACCCCCTCGTGGATCAGTTCAGTAACACGCAAGCAACAGCTGGTGGTTGGTGCTGTTTCTTACGAAACCCAAACTGACCAGGAATAAGAATATTGTTATCTTGAACAAACTGAAACAGACGTATAAGTAAAATATATTCATAGATCTTGCTCAATGAACTGAGCAAAGAAATAGGACGGTAATTTTGAGATTTAAATTAGGTTTCGGAATAGGGACTATGACCGGAGTTTTCCAGCTGTGGGGGGAGTAACATTTCTTAATCATGAAACTAATAAAGTTATGAACACGATATATTTAATGGACAAGTTTTTGAGCATGCGATTCGAAATGGAATCATATCCGGGAGTCTTTTGGGGCTTAAGGGAGGATATGAAGGATGCTATCTCAAGGGCAGTTGCCGGTTCGAAACCAGTATCGAAGGGTGTACCTAAATACTCTTCAACTTGGGTGTGTATGTCCTGGAAGTGACGAGTGTATCCCAGGGCTGGATTTGGGATTGGAGGAACAAGTCTGTCTCAAGAACTTCAACCTTTTTTTTCCAAGTGATTGCTATTTCACCGCTAGCGCCATCTAGGGGCGGAATGGAGGTGTAATATTTTTTAAGTTGGAGGTTTTCCTCCAAAGTGAGTTATCTTCGGTCTTTAAGGACTCAATGTGGCTATTCCATCTGTCTTGAGTGAGAGTACGCAGTAGTGACTTGATCTATCTGTCGGCAGCGCGGAAATCTTGTTTGCATTGGGATTACGAGCATGTTGCCAAATTTTTCGCAAACGATTCCGATGCTTAATTTTGGTCCTGATTTCCTGAGAGGTTCAGGTTTTAACTTGGGTTTGGTAGCTGCATCGAAACCCTCCTTAAGTTTAGTTCCTAAATTTTCAATGTCATTCAAGGTGGAGAAATTTGGTGAGGGAAGGGTTGAGTGTTCCTAAATGTAATTAAAGTTTCCCCAGTGTGTGGAGAAGAGCTCTGGTAAATTTTGAAGTACAGGGTTAGTATAAACGAATTACCGGTTTTTAAGCATTTATATTTTCAAAACTATTACGCATAATATAACCAGTAATACATGAAAAATAAAGAAAAACATTCCAAGTTTTTTCCAACACTGCTCAATAGATGGTAGCTCTCCCCTAGAATGCGGTGATTGATATTGAAAATGGCGCCAATGACAGAGAAGTTTTTGTGTATTAGAATATGAAAGGTTTTCTTCCGTTATTTCTGTGCAGCATACATTTAGAAATCGAGGAGCTTCCACAACGCTGGATTGGACGTGCGGGTGACGATGATTTACCCTTATTCACATGGCCACCAAGATCCCCTGATCTTACGCCATGTGATTTCTTTTTATGGGGTTACATTAAAGATCTTGTTTATAAACCACCATTGCCGAAAACACTCAATGAACTTAAAGAAAGCATCAGTACTGCATTAAGAACCGTTGACAGTGTAAAACTGCAAAATGTGTGGAACGAACTTGATTAGATGTTTGTCGTGTTACGAAAGGTTCCACATCGAACATTTGTAACTGATAAAAGACTTGGAATGTTTTTCTTTATTTTCAAGTATCACTGATTATATTATGTGTAATAGTTTTGAAAATATAAATGCATAAAATCAGGTCATTCATTTATGCTAACCCTGTATTTAATATTAGTTTGACTGAGAGATGATCAGAGCTTTGTATAGGCAACAGCCACCACATTCAGCATGTTAATTGTGTTTAGAGTAAGTAACTTAAACTTGATTTCTTACAAACTGAATTCATATTTTTAGTGGTCATTAATTAAAAAGTGTGGAATTCTATTTCTATTAAAAACTTTCATCATGATTATCTAAGCAATCAGTCAAACTTGTTTAAAACTGATCTTTTGTGAAGAGCTACATGCTTTAAGTGGGCTGTCTTCATATACATGTAAAACTTATACACCTGATGATTAGAAAGTTTGAGGTGTTAAATTGCATAAAGTAATTTTGTAACATTTTTCAGAATTCTAAACTAATCCTTTTTAAACTATCTATATTTAACTTTAAATATTGAAACAGTACGTTTAATGTTAAATTGAGGTGTATTTAAAGAGCTTTAAAATGAGACATTACTTTGGTATGCATCCCATCTAATTCCTGAGAAAATGAGTTGACAATCTCAAGATATGACTTTTCATTAAAAATTAATATAATTGAAGCTTAATAACTTTTGAACAGAAAGAGAAAACTTTTTCCATTCATAACAAAGAAGGGTCATTAGATACACCAAGTTCCACCACAATCTGAGAGGTTATGGCCTAATGAGTACGTTGATTTGACACAGAATGACTCCAAGGAGGCTTTTTCACCAATATGACATAGCGTCAATAGAAACCCGGCACCTCCTAAAAAAATTGGAAACATACCAATGGTTGAAAAAATAGGCGATCTTGTCTGAGCTATTTAGAATTAGAAAAACAATCGCTGAGTGAATTATCGTCAGAGTAAATATTTCTTGAACGAGATATAGACGTGTTTGAGGAAAAAGCAACGGTGAACTTAAGATAAGCATAACATATTTTTTCCTTTCGATCAAATCCGGTATCCTCAATCATTGATGTTATGACAAGTCACTGTTTTTACCCCAAACTTGAAACTAATCCCAAGGTCCTTGTATAAATAGCAGATGGTCCTCAAATATTTGGGAAAAGGCAAAATTACAAGTTTTGATTGTTATAATGTTTGAAAGTAACTGTTAAAAAATGTTTTAAATTATCCTGAACTAAAAGGAAATTTACTATCTGTAAATTAGTTGACTGCCAGAAAAATGATCGTAGTACAGTGCAACTTGGATAAACCGAACGTCTCTAATTCGAAATCGTCGTTAATTCGAAGATTTCTTAGTCCCTTGAACTTCTCATTAAATCAATGTTAAAAAATCGTGGATAATTCGAAGTTTAACTTCCTTAATTCGAAGTTTTTTATAAAAACTTTCGAACCATAGCGACTTTTCGGCCTTTCATCATTAAGAAATCGCCGGAATACCCCCACCTGTTCAACACGTAACAGCTGAGACCCCCCTTCCCGCCACCTGTTACGTACGCTACAGTACATGTAATATGTACTGTAGCTTATGTAATGTAAATCTTATTTTGTTTACATACATATAATGTTTAAGTCTTTCATACCATGATCTTTCTGAATAAATATTTACTTATTGACAGAATAATCTTTTCAAACATTCAGTGGACCTGAAATTAAAGTTAAAAGATGTAACTTTTTTAATTCGAAGTTTTGGATAATTTGAATTTTTTTAGTGGTCCCTTCAGCTTCGAATTATCCAAGTTGCACTGTATTTGAAGGGAGTGTTTGTAAGATTACGAAATATTCTGAAGTTATTGTCATTGTAGATGAGGTAATAGAGTTTTATCGGTTTCGCTCAACTGAAAATGTTATGCAGTCCTCGCACAGCGTGAAAAGCAGTGACACAAACGTTTTGGCAATTGAGATTTAAATGCATTGAGAAAATTAAGCTCAGAAAATGACCTGAAAAAAATTTCCCCAACGTAGGCGCACAGCACCAAGATCGATGTTATTGGTTTATTGTCGAAAGGCAACAGAGATAAACAATATAAAATCTACCGTTATGGGATTCATTTGCCAATTTTGCCACTTAGTTTAAACATGTTTGATTTGAGCCATGGAGCTGCATAATATTGTTAAAACTAAACGGAAGTGCTTATCACCCTAATGAAACTCTTGAGCCAGGGGTGCCCACAGGGGGATCATGCCGCAAATTGCGCCATCAGAATTTTTGGTGGATTTTTTTCAGGGCGTTTTTAGGAATTTTCAGAGTGGAAATTTTTCGAGCAAAAAGTTATTTATTAAGAAACCTTTTTATTGTTATATATATTTTCATAAGTAATTAGACTATCTCTGAATTTGTTTAAAAGACTGTTTCCTGCTATGACAACAATTTAACTATAGGAAATTCCATAATTTTTTATTGAGAAACGCTTAGTTGGCAGCGCTGATACCCTGCCCATTCATAAACATCTGTCTCCTTGAGGTTTTTCGTTCGTCGCCGTTACGTCATGTGGATCGCTAGTCCCATAGACAAGATAAAATTAAGTCACCAGTTGAATGCAGGTAGCCGTCCACGTTTTGTGTAGTCTGTCTCGAAGAAGGAAATGAATTTTAGTTCAGTGCTGTTCGATTCTTGGAAATGTCATTGAGAGAGAGAGGCTTAGAAATACAACCATCTTCATCAAGTATGACCCAAGGCATAGATTTTGAAAACCTTGATGAAAATGAAAGTTAGGAAAAAGTTGAAACTGAATTAGGATACAGAGAGATAGAATCATGTAGCAATCGATCTGCTGAAAGGCCTTCAGTTTTCATTCAACAAGAGGAAACTCTAACAACTGAAGATTATCCTGATGATAGATTGAAAAACCAAAGAGATCCAGCATCATATGCCAACATCAAACTGTCAGCTGAGAAAATAAATAAAGCACTATATTTGGAAAATCAAGATGTCTTTTGTCCCTTTTCCTTCAACAGGTGTAAGAAAATTCAACCCATCATGGAAGAATGAAGTTTTACCAAATAAAAGTGAAAGTTAGAAAATGGCTGGTATATAGTCAAGAAAAAGATGCCGTATTTTGCTTGCCATATACTCTGTTTTCCCTCCCAAGCGGACAGTCAATATGGGGAACAGCTGGCTATAGAGGATGGACAGAGCATGGGGGGACCAGGATATTGTGCTCCATGAAAAATCTAAAACCCTCTTATCAGCGCAAATTGCAAGGATCCAATGGATCTCTCGAAAGAGGATTGATTCACGTTTAGCTGAACAATCAGACCAGTTAGTCCATCACAATCGAGAGGTGCTATCTGTTGTCATCGATTTTTGTCGATATTTAAGTGAAAAAATGCTTGGATTTCGTAAAAAGGATGTAGCAAAAGGAAAACTCAGGTCTTTTCAGGCTATTGAATAAATATAGTCGATACTAAACCTTGAAAAAATTGATAAAGCTAGAACTGAAAAAGGAAAGCTGGGGTCTTATTTCTTGAGTTATCGAAACGTTTATGATGTAATCAACATACTGAATGACATCGTTACTTCGAAAATCACAGATAATACAAAAACAACTAACATTTATTCTATTATTCTAGATTCAACTCAAGACATTAGTAAAAAAGAATGTTCAACATTAGCGGTTCGCTATATTGAGCATACTGATCTGCATGGTGCCCCAAACGAAAATGTCAAACCTGAAGAGCAGCTCATTAAGGTTTTCACTAGTGGAGATAATCCACAGGCCACAATCTTTTTAAAGAAATAATGAAATGCCTGAATTTACTTGGTCTTGATCCAAGTGGAATTGTTGGTCAAAGTATGGATGGGGCTGGTAATGAGAGGAAAGTTCAATGGTGTAAAAGCTCTAATCCAGAGAAAATGTCCCAAAGAGCTCTATATATGGTGTTCTTCGCACAGATTTGTGTTAATTGTGAAAAATCTATGGACATATGCCCCCAGATGAAAAATCTATTTTCTCTTTTAGAGGAATTATATCTTCATGTCAGGTCATACAAGGCATGATCTATTTACTACAAACTTGGACAAGGGTCCAACCAAAATAAGGAGACTGAAAAGAGTGCAAACTATAAGATGGTCAAGCAGAAATGATGCACTGCAAACAGTTGTCACCTAAAACAACACACAATAAAGGAGACGTTGCATAGTTTATCCATTGACAAAAAAGCTGCTAATGACTCAAAGGCACTGGCAACTGGCCTGTGCAAACAAATGACCGATTTTGAAAACATTTGCTCAATACATGTTTGTCTCAGCTATTTTCAAAGTGTTGTCACCAATCACAAATGTTCTACAATAAAAAATAATTGATAATAGCAGTGTATCAAAAGTTGTTGCTGAAACCAAAGATAAACTTCTAAATATGCGAAGTGAGTCGGAGTGGAATAAAGTGAATGATTCAATTCTTGCCTTTGCTGATGTGAGTAATATTTTGCAACCCCACCGCAGAAGCAGAAAACGTAAGAGGTTTATGGATGAAATGGCTATCAATGAAAGAATAGATGATTCTTAAGAGGATCAAAGTGGAAGTTTATTTTCACGTACCAGATTCACTTATTAAACAACACAATGACAGATTCTCTGACAGTTCTCTTTCTAGTATAATCTCACAAATGGCAGTGCTTTCACATGAAGGAATTTTGAAAATTGCAAGAGAAAAAGAAAAGCAGGGATATAAATTCCAAAGGGAAAGATCCGAGGACAACACAACGTAATTTTGAACCACGGTCAGATGACGAGGTAACACCTGAGCTGGCACCCCACTCTCCAAACTTCCACACCACGCCAACGTGAGAACATTTGAGGCCATGGCAGATTTAACATGCACCAGCCCCTTTTGTACACGACGGTGTTTGGCTGGATTCGAACTCGCAACCCTTCTAGTGCGTTACTCTTCCAACCGGGCCACCGCGGCCCCCCCAAATAATAGAGGAGCTAGAAACTTTTGCAAATGTGCATAAGGTTACTCACTCCGAAATTGACATTTCTGACCTGCTTTTAGTGAAAGTGTAAAAATAGGACACCAGACAGGGAATCTGACGCTTCAGGAGGTGAAGGTGGAAATGAAGTTGAAGTTCGTAAGATGGTGATGAGGAAGATTCAGACCATGATGAGTTGCTTTTTTCTGTTGATCAGTGTTCTTTATTAGGCCTTACAGATGCTTGCAGTATATGTCAGCATTTCCTCAACTCACCATGCTGTATCGTATCCTTTTATCGTTTCCTGTCACAAGTTACTCAGCTGATAGGATGATGAGCCGTTTAAGGATTGTAAAGAACAGGTTAAGAAGTAGCTTAGAGGACGATTGGTTGTCAAGCTTATTGATACTATCATCTGAGAATGGCATTCTCAAGAAAATCACAAATGAAGAAATTATCGAAAAGTTTGCCATATCAAGTGCAGAGATTAAAGATTCTTATGTTAAAATCTTATATAAATAGTATATAAATCCCTGTGCTTCAAGAATTTATTTTCTGGTCATACTATAAATTTGTTTCAGCCTAGAGTGTTCGAATGTTTCCTCTTCCCTCCGCATAAGATAGCAGTTTTTTGTCATTACTCTAAAACAATTTAGTTTTTAAGGTTTTAAGAAAGTTTTAGTTTTTAAGGTTTTACGCAACTCATGTAAACATTACGATAATACTCATATCATTAGTTTTTACACATTTAGTTCGTTTTTTCAATATCTGATTATTGAATTATTGATCTTTATTGATGTGTTCAATTTTTTTTTATATTCTGTCCTTGCATTCACTCAATTTTGGAGTTTTTTTATGAATATAAAATTTATTCTTATACAAAAGGTCAAGGTAATACACATTTGTTTTATTCATATAACATTCAGAATCTTTCATAACAACTGATTTTACTATATTAGAGTTATTTTCATTTGCAAAGTGTAATTAATATCATTGTTTATACATGAAATTGCTGTTATAAATATAAACTCTTCATTTTCCTAGCTGTTCTGGTTTTATTTATCTCAACCAAATTTATCTCTTAATTTTATTTACTCTAACTGATTTACAAAATACGAAATGTAGAGCTTTGTATGAATTCAGTTGGAAATTTGAGATTCCAATAAAGGTTGTATGGTTAACTGGATTTGAGGGGGCGGTAAAGAAAAATTTTTGGGGGATTTGCACCATTGGGCTTGAGGGGGATGGGCACCCCTGTCTTGAGCCGTCTGATTTCGGAAAGCAATGAGAAATCCGGAACAGAAATGAAAGTACGAGATAATGCAAAAATAGGTTTAGATGTTAAAATATACCGAATCACCTGTCAAGTAGCTTAAAAAAATGTCGCAATGCCTTTGAACAAGAGAATGGAATGGAAGTAGACATTCAAATCTTATTGTGTTAACATGACAGATGAATTTTTTGACATCAATAGATATCAGTAATTAAAAAGCTTAGAGTAGATGCTATACGCAGATCAACTAGTTAGTGAGAAATTTGTTTAGAAGGAATGATAACTAGGATTCCATGTCCTAAGAAATCGTCAACAACTGAAAATGCACACCTTATCCATACATATTTATATGGTCTACTTGAAACTCCTCAAGGTTATCATTACATACTTATTGATTGATGACTACAACCACACATATCTAGAAAAGTAAAGATCAAACTCCTGCAAGAATCGAAGATCATATTTGATTTGATTAAATAAGTTTGACTGAGATTATAATTTACCAACAGATATAATTAAATTAATAGATACATCTCTTTTCCACCAGGTTTTGAAAAATTGAAGGAGTGTCAAATTGAAAGCGATGTTTCTTCGGACGGCGACACTTGTGGGGTTCGAACTGAGTTCATTGGCATTGTAAGCTGTGACATTAGCGACACAGCCGTAGAATACTTCCGCTGCGGGGCACAAAATATCTAAAATCATAAAAAACAGCATCCCCTTCCAAACAATCAGATTCAGTCAGTTCAGAATCAGATATTCATCAATAGCAGTCATAGTTATAACTGTTACTGTGAAATCACACTTAGTAACATCCCTAGTCAGAACAGTTTGAGAGCAGGGAGTAATTACCGAACAGGAAGTAGTCTCAGAGCAGGGAGTAGTTTATGGACAGAGAACACGTGAATCAATCCTGAACAGGAAAAGTGAATGAATGGAACTGTAGGAACATAATTTAACAAATGGGGTCTGGTACAAGTTATAGCAAAGGAAAATTCAAGAAAAGAGAAACTACTTTCTTTGCAAAATTCCCATTTGAACCCGTAATATTAAAATCGAAGTAGAGAAAATGCAATGTTTTTCTACAAAAGTTGTGGAGAAAACGTTTTTGTGAAAAGTAGAACGGGCTGCTCCCCGTTCTTTTTGAAGAGGTGAAAGAGAACAGGGTGTTCTTTTTTCCCATCCCTACTTAGACTTCTACAATATTAAAACAACTTTCCTGAATGGCAATCTAGAGAAACTTTGTGAGTAATATGCAAGATTTGCTGCAACATATCAAGATGGTTGGTTGGGGTTATATGGAACAAGATCTAAAAACAGACAAGCTGCGCCAAACACATGATGCAAACCAGTAAAAGTAAATAAAAGGTCAAAATAATGTGACTAACAAAAAGTGGACATAGTATATAGTATTTTTAATTATACATTTTATTAGATATGCAGTTTTGATGATATAAAAGGTGCACATAGATATTTATGCTTATCGCTGAAATCTTTTGAACATATGGATCGCATTCTTCAACTTGTGTAATACCATTACGAAGGGATATCTTAAAATACTTTTTAAATTTTTTATTTTTTTTCAAGGCTAAAGGGTCCCGCTAGATATTATTTTACATTGCTGAAATTTTTCGTGAGATCTTTTTGACACAGTAGCCAAGTTTTCTGCACTGGGACTAAGCAGAATTTAAATCTTTAGACTATGAGCAGTACAACAGTCGTACCATATTCAGGTAGCGGAATTTGAGCACCATAGTGTAAGGCTAAAGTGTTTTTTGAGCCCACTAGTGAATAGTGGATATGTTGCATATATGTTTTTGGGGAACAATTAGCTGGCTAGTAGATAGCAATGTGTGCACTCTTCAACTGAAACAGAGTACATCTTTTTGAAATTTGTCAAGGCATTGTTGATCAGACCCTTTTCAAGGCTATTTTTCATATTTAAAGCTACATTTTTTATTTTTAGAGACATACATCACAGTAGATTAACCCGTGAGTGCACAGGTGAAGAAATTTCTAGATTAAGTTTTAAAAACATAAGTTTTAAGCTAACCTATATTATGCCTTTGACTTTTGATGACACTTGATATTGGACAACTATCGTCAATCTTGATTTTTGAATGCAGGTGAAATAAGAAATGCAGTACTCTTCTAATTTTTGTTAAAGGACTTTAGGAAAATAAAGATTTTTTAAAGCTCATGCAAAACCATGGATAGGTAAATTTCTAAGAACTACATAAAAATAACATTAAAAGAGATTTTCAATCTGGTCTTAAATCTGTTGGGTTGAGGTATTCACAAGAAATTTAAGTAGATCTGATAAAAATGTAAGAGTTTCTAATGTTAGAAATCTTATACATCATCACTGGATCTGAGAAATTAGTGAAATGTTGACTAAATAAATCTACCCTAGGATTCAAAATTAGCAGTTAGTCGTATTTTACATATAAACTTGGTTTTGACAATCATGTTTTAGGCACTCGTAATATTTGTCATTCATCTCTGCATTTGAGCTACTATTGAAAGTTTTTACTTTGTTGCAATTTGAAAGCACAATCAAAAGAAAAGTTTTTACATTTATTTTTAAAAAATGACAGAAAATGCAAAACGGACCCCAAACAAATGCCCTTAAAGAAAAAAGTCCCACAAATGCTCAATGGAGGCCCTAGTCTTTGCACCGATTGTTTATTAGAACCACATAAGCAAAATTTGAAATTGCATCCAAGTAAAACATTTTGGCAACAGAAAAAGGTTGCAGGGATGTAACTAGGGGGGCAGACGAGGCAAGTGCCCCAGGCACTGGATTGGGGGGGATGCTAAACTGCCCCGAGTATTTTGTACTATAGATATATACATATGATAAAAAGTAAGTGAGGGGAGGCGCCAAGGCGAGTTCTTGCCCGGGTGGAAACTAGCCTAGTTACGTCCCTGAAAGGTTGCTACCAATGCTTGAATGTATTAATAAAACCATGAACCTATTAAGATGCAAACCATAAGTAAAATTGAAACGTATTTTTGCAGACTCAACAGTAACTCTAACATAGATAAAAAATCGAGGACTATGACGAATTTTTATTGAGAATAAAGTGAGAGGTTTGGTTTGTTTTGGGGTTTATGGCACAAGGGCCATATTTGGACATGCTGTGCCAGACATAAAATATACAATATCAAGTAATATACACACAATTAAAGTTCTACTGGCACAAAAGAGAGAAATACACCCAGGGAGGAATGCACATGACAGGAATCGAACCTGCGCCGCCCACAACTCAAAGGAATTGAGTGAGAGAAATTAAGAAACTTTGTAATTCAGAAAAATAGAAACATGTACCTGGGAGAATGAATCCTGAAAATGTGTTATCCAGGCAACAACTTATGAAGTCAGGCAGGTGGTGGGGCCGAGAATGGCTATATGATGATCCAAAATCACTTTCCTCTATTCTAGAATTAGAAGTTAAAAAAGAGGAATGTAAAACTGGTGATTATGCAAACATTGAAATAGAATTGATCACAACTATTCTAGCAAACAGTTTCTAGCTACACTAAAATCGTGAGAATTGATGCATTGATACCCCATTTCAAAAGGATGATCTTTGAGGTTCAAAATGTTATATCACTAGAGAGGAGTTCCATACTACTGAAAAACTGATTTTTAGAGGCATTCAATCTGAAAGTATTTCTGAAGAAAACACGAGTAGTTTTAAGACATTAAGTCTATAAACATAAAGAAGGTACTGTGAGGATTTTCTGCATTTTTCCTTGCAAGGGCACATCATGGGTCTAGAGGATTTGGCCTGTTCTCTCATGTTCAAGGTACCCCTTGGCATCCACTGACCTATTTGTCTGAAGAATTCAATGAGTTAAGTGCATTGAAACTAGAAATTTACGAACCTAGTCAAAAGATTGAATTTTCCAAACCATCTGAGAAGTTTAGAACATGAATATCTTGGGCTACTTATATTGTCTTGTATCGGTAAAGAATCTACAGGATATCTAAGGAGACTAATGCAGCGACTTTACCCTTGGGAATAAATTGCAAGACCGAAAATTTGTTAAGAGATCTTTTGATCTAAATGCATCAAAAGGAAAGATGTTGATGAAACTGAAATTCAGCCTGTGTTTGAGAACCCGTTGAAAACATGCTGTGGCTGCATTTTTCGACCAAAAGAAAGACTTGATGCTCAAAGTGTATTCATGAGCTCTTTAATTTTTTAAAGGACACTTAGCTATTTAAATTAGTATAAAAACACTTAACATCCATGTTCTATTAAAGTTTGGAAACCTGCTTTACAGCGGTGGGAGGATGTTGTGAAAAGCTGTAATCAAGCCAAAGATTTTGAATATAAAACTTAAGCTGAAGGTTCCAATTAGAATGAGTCGGAATGCTTCCTTTTAAACGATTCTGAAACTGACACGATTCTTCAGTGAATCTTTTTCATGTAAAGTATTGTTTCAGAATTAAATGTGTTGCCTTATTTTATGAATTCCTTTTTTATTATGGTTATTGTCCTGATACAACAAAAGGCATAAAATATAACGATATGCTATGTAATATATTTTTAATTGATAAATACTCTTTTGAATACTTTCATAGTATATAATACATTCATAATATTTTAGAAAACATGCATGTTCTATGAAACAATAAAATAAGTTCCTTTTGATGATAAAACAGAAAAAAAACCTTTCATGTTTTTCACTAAAAACTAACAATTATAATAATTTCTATAAAACAGTGCTTAGATATATGAATGATACATCAAATAAGCTTCATGTTTATTTTCGAATTCAATAAATTGCAATTTTTTGAAAATGACATTTTAAAAAGAAAATTCTTAAATATTATGCAAATATCAATGTTTGGAAAATATTCTTGTACTTACAGAATGCTCACAACTTTACTTCAATATTTTTCGAAAATTGTCTCAATCAAATTTTACATCTGAACTTTAGAGAAAATCTTTTCTCAGAATAGAAAACTGCAGATTTATGTGAAAAATCATGGTTTTTGCTGTTATTTAATGTACAGACCCTAACTCTACAGCTGGAAACTTAAGTTTGAATGACTGAAATGAACAAATTTATGTAATTAAGTATTCTGATAAAAAAATGTAAGTGCTTAAATGTGTTACAAATTAATATATGAAGAGTTTAACTTTACCAAAATAATGATTAGAAAGCATAATGTCCATGTTTGTGTTGATTATATCCTACACCATCATCAAATATATCACAATTTCTCTGCAGACCTCAATCTTTTAAGATATTTTGCAAAATTGGATTAATGTATTTAAAATTTTTATTGAAAAAAAAGTAAAACACAAATGTAAAACATTTTGGGTTATAAACCCAAATTCATGACCACTGCTCCTTTCCACCGCTATTTAGTTTTGAACAAAAATATGCAAAAAATTTGACTATTCGTACTATTTAACTTTATACTATACAGACATTTTTGAAATAAACACTTTTTTAGTTAAATATATATAAAAATTACAAATAAATTATGCAGTGGGTTGTCTCAATACTTTTGAATCGACGGTGTTGGTAGAAACGTTGTTTGATCGACGGTGATCTGAGGTGTTGGTAGAAACGAGCTTTTCACAATTTAAAACTGCGTAGGTAGACTAAAAAATTAGGTCAATGTACGATAAAAATAAAATTGTACCTCCTGTTCATGCTTCGTTATTTTTGTAGATTATGTCTTGGTTAACAAATTTTAAAACATTTTCAATAAGGAAAACATTAGATGAATTGGCAAAATACGAGAGTTCCAAATTTGAGAATCTGCAAGCAAAATACACAATCGACACTTTTTGCGCAATCAAACTTACCAAAACCAAGATGCGCGGGCAGGTCAAAATCTGCAGTTTAAATATAAAATCAAAATTAGCGAGAACACGTTTCATTGTAAAAAAAATTCTGATGGATAAAAGCGCACTAGACAGACTAATGCAGGTAATGTGCAGAGCACATCCGGTAGACAACATAGTCGCAGTCGAGTGTTTGCAATTTGGTATTTTTATCGCTTAGGTGATTTTATAGAGTGCTGTCTTAGAATGAAAGAGAAGTGGACATGGGAGCATCAGAGCCACCCCCACTACATACAAAATTTCGGACCCTGTGACTGGGCCGCCAAAATCCCACGACCGAAACTACAAGTGTGTTTTGTCGCCAATCCATATCGCCACATGAAATGCTGCAAACGTTACCCTTTGGAGCAAAATGAATAAGTGCATTTTAAAAATAACGGTAATATATAAGGTTCAGTTTGTTCCAAATGTGTTTCTTGAAGTTAAGGCTTTTTAAAAGTAGATTGGTGTTTCTTGTTCTAGAGGTTTCTGGTTCTTGTTTGGAAACCAGCTAGGTTAAAAAAAAACGTGACTTGTGAACCGATAAGGGCGGTATAGATACTTATACCGGTAAAGATGTCGAATCCGGGCATGTTTGTCGCCAAATTTGGCTTTGGACGCCATCGCAATTTCGTTAAAAAAAACGGGCTTTCCTTCGTAAAAAAAACAACCTTTTGCATAGGGTTGCCATAAAGCTAGAACAAAACATCAAGGTTACTATGTTTGGCGATAAATCGCTAGTGCCCAGGATTCGACGTCTCCACCCAGACTCAACTTATAAAAAATTCCCTTCACTTCTAAGCCCACTGAAGAATCACAAAAACTCCATCAAATGCCAAAGACACTTATAACAGATTTTTTTTTTGACAAAACACATTTCTGTATATTTTCACTTGAATAACGTTCCAATATATCCTAAAAATGATGCAAAATCGTAGCCCTAGATGACATTTTTTTATTGAAAAAGGTCTGGTTTGTTGCTCTATAGTCTATAGCAGAGGTTCTCAAACTTTTTCAGTCACGGAGCACCTTTGAAATTGGAAATTCAACGCGGAGCACTTAATTTTATCTCGCAGCTATATACTGTATTTAGTAAATAGAACGGCAAAATAGCATTGACGATACAAAGTAGTTTCGTCATTTAAGCTTCCAGGACATTAGATTTCACCGTTTAATTTTTTTCTGCACTAATTTCCCATTGCAGACGGAAAACGCAGACATGAAAAAAATGTTACAATAAATTTTTAATAACTGCAGAAATTATCTTATCTCTTTTTTATTACTTTAAAAATAATTATTTTATTTATACATAAGAATAAATTAAAATTGGAAAAAATTAAAAAGAACACTTGCTTGACAATAAAATACGACTTCTAATTTTGTAAACAACAGAGCTCGAACAACATAAAAATTAACAGAGTTTAGTTGTATCTCTTATTTCCATTAGACAAAAAAATAGAACAATATATTTTTCAACACTCTCCCTTGTTGTCTATTTTTTTTCTTCACAAACAAGGATTACTCCAATCCAATCTTTGCATTCAGGGCATTAAGCTTTGGCTTGTGTAGTGGTTTTGTGAGTCCATCTGCTAGTTGATTTTTAGTGCTAATTTTTGAAACTTCTATCTCTCCTTTCTGTACCTTTTCCCTGACAAAAAAGTGACGCACCTTTGTGAGTTTGGTTCTCCTATGGAACTCCGGATTCTTTGCAAGTCTTATTGCTGCTTCATTGTCTATCCAAAGAATTGGTGTTCCTTCAACATCAGTCATTTCTTTTAACAATCTGCTAAGCCAAACCAAATCCTTTGTTGCTTCACTTGCAACTATTTCTGCTTCTGTTGTTGAGAGTGCAACTGAAGATTGTCATTGGGTTGTCCACAATATTGCTCCAACTGCATACAGGCAAACAATACCAGTTGTTGAACGTCCGATTTTATCGTCTGCAGCATAGTCGGCATCGCTAAATCCTTCTAAATGTCCTTGGTTAAAGTTAGATTTGAAAATGATACCTTTTTCTTGTGTTCCCCTTTAAACATCTGAATATCTTCTTGATTTTTACAATATTTGCACTGGTAGGATTTCAACCCTTCTTGCTAAATGGTTAACGGAAAATGCTATATCTGGTCTTGATCCAGTTGCTAAATATAGTAGATTTCCTATAGCTGATCTGAAGGGAAAATTCCCTTTTATATCAGTATTATCTTGAGAATTATCATTAGTAATTGGTGTTGAAACTGCTTTGCAATTTTCCATTCCAAAATTTTCCAACATTTTCTTAATATAACTAGATTGGGTGATCTTTATTGAACCATCATTTCTTTGTTCAATCTCAATGCCCAAAAAGATGAAGCAGGTTTGAAGGTAATCTTAAATTCTGTTTTCAATTCATTTAAGAATTTATTTATTTCATCTTGGTTTGTTGATGCAACTAAACCATCATCCACATAGAGTGCAAGTATGATCTTAAGATCATTTCTATTTCTGATAAATAAGCAAGGATCAGATGCATTTCTAGTGAAACCGAGCTTGGCGAGAAAACTTCCAAATCTTTCATTCCAACATCTAGGAGCTTGCTTAAGTCCATATAAGCTACCAGAGACGTAACTAGAGGGGGCAGACGGGGCATCTGCCCCGGGCGAAGGATTGGGGGGGGGGGGCGCTAAATTGGCCGAGTATTTTTTTACTATAGATATTTACGTATGATAAAAAGTGAAGAGGGGAAAAACTTATTAGTAGACCACAAAAACTATAAAAGGAGCTAAATGCAGAATGTGTGAAGAAATAGCAGGAAAGCTTAACGTAGATCCTCTTTTTAAAGAAGTACGGAGGAGGAAGCGGATGTTTGATGAGAAGGGCGAAGTTGAAAGCTATGAATTCTCAGAAGAAAAAAAGTTCAGATTATTGATTATACAAATAGATCGGATTCTGAATGAACTGAGGCAAAGGTTTCAAGTCATTCAAAACATGAATAGTTTATTTGGTTTCCTCAATGGAACTCGGTTTGAAACAATGAATGGGGTAGAATTGAAGAACCAGCCACTTCCACATTTAAAGAAGACTTAGACAATGACTAGCTGGCGATAGAAGTAAGTGGAGAGTTTAAATATCATGCCTTGGATTTAAGCCCTGATATGAAAACGACTACAATATCAGGTCTTCTGACGTTAATATACAAGAACGGACTTGACGACGCGTCCACCAACACAACGACAACGTTGAGAATTTTCCTCACAATACCAGTCTCAGTCGCCTCAAATGGAAGGAATTTTAGCAAACTAAAGATCATAAGAAATTATCTCAGAAACTTAACAGGACAGCAAAGACTAACCAACCTGATCATCATACCAATAGAGCATAGGTTAGCTTCAAAGCTATCTTTTGAGGACATTGTAAAAATGTTTGCTGCCCCAAAAGCCCGCAAAGTTAAGTTTCAGTTCAAGCTTTCTGCGTTTAAATTAATTTTTTTTCACATTTGTCAATAGATTAAGAGATTGTGTAAAATCTTAAAGTATAATACTCACACACACACAAGATAATAACTTGAGTAAAATCTGTTATTATTAATTCTTATTCCACGAATTTAATAGTGGATTTAGATGTGTGGTTGCTTGCTTTAGCCTGATGCAGTTCTACTGATTGCTGGTACTTTGGGTAAAGATATAGTATTTCTTTTTTGAATATTGGGGATAAAATAGGTTCTTGATAATATGTGGGAGTTGATTTTTACATTCCCCCTCCTTTTTACTTTTAATTTTCCATTATATGCAAAACCGGCAACAATCATAAATCTCTTAGAGAAAGTTCTCACGTTAAAGTTACAAAGTTGAACCACGTTTTAAGATTTTTCTCCTCTTTTATGATAATAAATTGTTCTTTTTTTATTGCAATCTTTTAAATACACCCACGCCTCGTCTATTGTCACAACATTTTTCCATCTTTCTCCAGCTAAATGCTTCTCATACAGAATTCTACAGCGAGTTCTGCTTTCTGCAATATGTCGTGGAGATAGACGATGAACATTGTAATTTTTGGCCTTTTTAAGATTCAAATCACTGTTAATTATTTTATTTACAGTTCAAACTGAACTTTTAATGACTTTGTAATAGTCCTTTGATTGGCAGATTCTCTTTTAAAATTAAAGATCTTACCTTACAAATATACTCTTTTCTTTTTTGGATACGTATTTGGAAATATTTTTTCACTTTTACGTTTTTTTCCTTTCTCATTAATAATATCGTACCTTTAGATGTCGAAAAACTGATTTTTACAGCGTTTTTGAATAATTGAATAAGCATAATTCTCTTCGGAAAGAGCAGAAATAGCCTTCCAACCATTGATTATTTAAAAGCGCCATTTTGAAGTAAACTGAGTTAGCAGGCGATAAGTTATATTTTAACTATTTAGCTGCTGCGAAAATAGAATTATTTCGTAGCATACGATTTTTTACAGCTCATCAAAATCATTCAAAAAATGTCCGAACAGCCTCTGTATTTATCATAATTAAATATCCTATTCTAAAGCAACAGTCTGTTGATTTTGATGCAGCTCACACATATCCCGATATCATTTGATAAAACCTTTTCATTTCATTTGCAGCGATTATAATTATGAAAGAATATACCAAACATGTTACTCTTAGATTATTTGTTAATGAAATATCTTAGAATTAATTAAATATTTTATCTTGTACAAAAAATGAAATTGCTGCAAATTAATCTATTTACCTTTAAAATCAAGCATTTACCATCTAAGTTTAATAAAAAAATTTGGACTAGTGGAATTAATGTGTGGCGGCGATATCAGGTATTGTCGGGATGGGTTTTGGTTTGGTTGGTCGGTGGGGGCGCCAAGGCGAGTTCTTGCCCCGGGTGGAAACTAGCCTAGTTACGTCTCTGTAAGCTACGGCGGTTTAGCCTACACACCTTATTTGTTCCATCACTAAAGCCTTCAGGTTGAGACATAGATTTCTTCAGAAAGTTCTCCATACAAAAAAGCTGTTGAAACTTCAAATTGCATTAAGTGCATATTTTCACTAGCTGCTACGCTAATTAAGGTACGGACAGTATTTTTATTTGTTACTGGACTAAATGTCTCTTCATAGTTAACTCCCTTACGTTGGGAAAAACCTTTTGCTACTAATCTTGCCTTGTATTTATCTACTGAGCCATCCGGGTTAGTTTTAAGTTTAAAAACCCATTTGCTTGCAATCGGCTTGAATCCAGGTGGTAAATCAACTACTTCCCAAGTTTGGTTTTCCTTTAGAGATTTTATTTCACTGTCCACTTATCTCTTTGTTTAGTCCTTATTGCTTCATCATAGGTTTCTTTGGTTCATCCATATTTTCTAATACTGAGTGCAAACTGTAATAATCATATTTTGAAGGTTTCTTAATTCTAGATCTATCCCTAGATTGTCTTTGATATGCTGTGTCCTGCTGTTTTACCATTATCTTGTCAGTTTCCCTTTGTTCACTTAAATTATCTTCAGATTTATTTTCAATATCTTCATCTCTAGTTTCTTCTGATTCTACAGTCACTGGTAGTGGATTTGAAAACTCTTCCTTTTGGAATATTACATCTCGACATCGAAATACCAAATCATTTATTTCATCATAAATTCTGTAGCTATCACCACCATCATAGACTATTAGAATTCCAGATCTTGCCTTTGGATCCATCTTGTTTCTCTTTTGACCAGGAATCCATCCACTACATGCAGTTCCAATCACTCGTAGATGTTTAAAGTCTTGGTTTCTTGTCATACCATATTTCATAGGGCGACTTTCCATCAATCGAGGATTTCGCAGTTCTGTTTAGTATATATGCTGCTGTATTGATTAGCTCTGCCCAAAACTTTTGTGGAAAAATCTTTCTGGAATACATCAAAGATCTAGCTACTTCAACTATGGTTCTATTCTCCCGTTCAGCACATCCGTTTTGCTGTGGAAGTATATGGTGTTGTAAACAGCTGTCTCACATCATATTTCTTTAGTAACATTCCCTCATTTGTTTAATATCAAATTCTCCACCATTGTCACTGTGGAATTCTTTGATCGGATGACCTTGAACTTTTGCTTCTTCAAGCACTTGATTTAACTTTTCCAGAGCTTTTGACTTTTTTTGAGAAAGTGAACAAAGTGCATTCGAGAAAAATCATCTGTAAAGCAAACAAAGTAACGAAAGCCTGAATTTGATGGAACTTGAAATGGTCCACAAATATCTCCATGCAGTGTCTCTCCCTGCTTGGTTGCTCGTGGTCGGGTTCCAAATTTCTGACGATGCATTTTTCCTTTTATACATCCTGTACAATGTTCATCTTTAATGTTTGTCCTTATGTTCAATTCTCTCTCAATAAGATCTTTAATATGTCTTTTATCTTGATGACCCATTCTTTCATGATAAAGCTGCAAAATATTTTGGTCTATGAAATTTGCTTCTGTCGACTGTGATGATTTTGCTTTCATTTCCACTTTAAATAGTCCTCCATTCTCTTTACGATAGCCATTAAAATGTTTTCTTGTTTACCTTTAGGCTGCATCTATTTGGTCCTGAGACAAATTCACTGTTGGGTTGTTTATCATGAGTGCAGAATTGAAAAAAGATTTTTCTTAATATCGGGAACATACCATACATTTTCAAGAGCTAAATGAAGAATATTTCAATCCACATATGATTCAACTTCAATTGTTCCTTGACCCAAAATTTTAGCTTCTTGTCCATTTGCTGAACTTACTTTGACAGTGCTCAAATTCACTATAAGTTTTGAAAAATTGATTTTGGTTAGTAATATGTCTTGTGGCACCATTATCAAAGTACCAGTTTTCTTTGTCATCACTTTCTGTAACAAATGCATCATCATCTATTGATAGCATGAAGGCATTTACTTCCCTTGAGGTTCCTGTTCTGGTATTATTTTTATAATTCTTTGTTTTTGTTTCTTCTTTTTTGATCTTCCATCAGCAATCCATTTATTACAATCTTTAATCCAATGGCCTTTCTTTTTGCAATAATTGCATGGATATGTGTACCTCTTGTCTGCTGTTATCTTTCTCATTTACTCTATCTTTGATAATTTTCTTGACTGTTAAGGCTTCCTGATCAACACTTTCTGAATTAGAGGTTAATTTGCTTGTTCTGTGCAGAGCCAGTTGATGAGATTGTCCACATTCCTTTCTTTATCTTTATGAATCATAAGCCAAGTTGTTTGAAAATTTGAATAATCTCTGGGTAGAATTTTAAATATCTTACATATAAGAAAAATTGGTGGCAATTTTCCATTATTGCTGTTTTGACATTTTCCTATTTCTTCTTGAAGGTTGTTCGAAAGCTGCCTACTTGAAGACAAGTTTCCAGCCATATCTAGACTTTCTTTCCATTTACAACCAAAAACTTCAAACAAATTTCGAAGGCTTTATTTTCTTCTACACCAGCAAAAAGATTGTGGAGTTCTGTCCAAACCTCATCTGGGCTTAAAAGATTTCTTATTTGAGCTCTAACTTTTGGACTCAAGGTTGAAACTAATAAAAATATTATTTCTGATTGTGTCTTGTTAAATTTTTCCAAGTCTTTCTTGTTGACATTTCTTTCTTCTAATGTTGCACTGCTACTGGGTTCTTTAGGAATTTTTAATTTTCCTGAAATTAATTCCATTGCATTTGGAATTCCTTTTAATTTGATCTGAATCAAATATTTCCAATCTTTCCAGTTTTCCCTTCCTTGAAGTTCAATTTTCTGCATGATTTGTTCCATTTTCTTTTTTGTCAAGAAAAAAATGGTGTTAGGGTTAGGGAAAGTATCCTGGGCCCATAACCTGTTACAATAATTTTTTAATAACTGCAGAAATTATCTTATCTCTTTTAATAATTATTTATTACTTTAAAAATAATTATTTTATTTACACATAAGAGGAAATTAAAATTGGAAAAAATATTAAAAAGAACACTTGCTTGACAATAAAATAGGACTTCTAATTTTGTAAACAACAGAGCTCGAACATAAAAATTAACAGAATTTAGTTATATCTCTTATTTCCACTAGACAAAAAATAGAACAATATATTTTTCAACAAAAAAAAACATTTGAAAGTAAATTCAGGGCAAATATTGCAGATCCACAATTTGTTATTTTATTAATTTGGAATTATTTACACAAATTGTTACAAAATTTTACTTGGTTTCGTGAAACAGAAATTTAATGAGAAGGATGAGGCTGTTTTGATTTACACAATGAGATTATATCTGGCTGAATTTCGGATAGCTGCAAATGAATATCTTGCTCTGCATTGAGACGTGATCTGTATTTTGTTTTAGTAGGCGGCGTATACGGAGAATCCTGTTTCGCATAAATAAGTGGTTGCGAAGGGCAGGAGAATAAGTTTCGCTTTATCTGATAGGATTTTAAATTCATCTTTTAGCGTAACTGAGATTGATTTCTCAGTTTCAAACTTTTTGATCTTATCGCTGTATCTGATGTCAAATCAAGCATTCCTATTCCTGTGATGTCAGAGAGGATGGTTTCTTGGATATAGATTATGGTGTTACAACCCAAACGTTTTCTTTTATGTTTCCATGCAATCCTTTTGGAAAATAAGAGTTCAAAGTATCAATCAAACGCACGAGATGAACTTCAAACTCGTTTAAGATATCCCCAGGAATGTCTGATTCGAGTTCATCTCCAAATCCTTTTGTTAGTGGAAAACAATCCAGGCTTCCGTTTATGATTGACTCTACCCAATACTTCAGTTTCTTTTTAAATCCTTCCACTTTATCAGTAGCATCAAAAACAGTTACTGCTTTTCCTTGAAGCGAGAGACATAAATCCTTAACTTTTGTAAAAATATCTGCCAAATACGCCAATTTTATTAGCCAACGATCATCACACAACTTCTCTCCCAAAGCAAAATCATTGTCACTCATGAAGATTCTGACTTCATTCCTTAGTTCAAAGAGGCGCATTAAACTTTTACCACGGGAGAGCCACCTTATTTCTGTGTGAAGAAGTAAAGACGTATGCAGACTCCCCATGTCATCACATAGGATTTTGAACAACCTGGTATTCTTAGGTCGTGATTTTATAAAATTTATTATTTTAACAGTTTCATCCAACACTTCTTTTATAAAAGGTGGCATTTTCTTCATTGCAAGAGCATGTCGGTGAAGTACGCAGTGGCTACTGCTGCACCCCTTGGCTTTTTCTTTTATTTTTGCGATTGCACCAGACACCTTACCAGTCATAGCTTTCGCTCCATCTGTGCACCACATCAACACATTTATCCCATAGGATGCTATTCTCCGCGAAAAATTCACCTAATATTTTAAATATTTCACTGGCCACTTGTGGTAGTGGAATGGCTTGCAGAGAAGTAAATCCTCTTGAAAAGAATCCAAATATGGATAGCGCACAAATACCATAAGAAATGCCAAACCAGCAACATCGGTTGATTCATCCATTTGAAGCGAAAATTTAGTGGATTTTATACGAGATATTAAAGTAGCTTTCACATTCTCTGCTAAGTCCCCGATTCGTCGCGAGATTCTGTCATTTGACAAAGGAATTGTGTCTATCACTTTTGCAGCCTTTACGTCAAACATGCTTTAGATAATGTCTTTTACACAAGGCTTGATAAGGTTTTCAGCAACAGTATGGGCTTCGTCAGCTTGAGCAATTCGGTAACTAAGTAAGATGCCATCAAAGCCTTTTCGCTGACCAGTTTTTGAATGATACGATACACATTTCTGGACTTAAATGAATTCAATATACTTCTTTCTGAAAAAATCAGTTGGTTTATCCTTGCATTCTGGATGGACCACCTCAAAATGACGATGCATTTTTCCTGGAAACATTGAACTGTTCGGCAAGACTTTGCCACAAATTACGCACTGAGGTTTATTATTGGTGGTCTCAGCGAACCCAATGATAATAATAATCATGATACTTTCGTTTTAAAGTTTTTTTAACTGTGGAACTTGTATCCGAGGAAGTAGAGCTATGCAATTTGTTCGATAGTTCAAGTTCTGTTGCATCCACAGTCAATGATTCATCCGAAAACCAGCTTGTACAGCAGCAGCAACACCTCTATCTACTTCCGCACTGCAATTAGAAAGTAATATGAACATTAGATGTATATAACAACAGCATAAATTCAGTAAAAAGTTTAAATAAGATATTGCATCTAAAAAGATTCATTGAGGGGTTTTTTAAGAGAAAATACTGTAAAACTTTAAAAAAATCCTATAATGCAAAATCTTATACGTGAATAGTAAAATTTTATTTTTAGGGATTCTAATTTTTCAAGATTTTAAAATATCGTTATGAGTTTAACCATTGTGATACAGGAACGACAGTCAACAGATTGCAGGACTAGGTGTACAAAAATGGACAGGGCATATAGTTTTCACATGCTTGAGAAGAAGCAAAACAACGAATTATAAACAACAAACAATTCTCAACATTTTTTTTTGTTTATTTTACAATTTATGGTATTTTAAATTATATAATTGAAATTTCATCTACAAACAAAAATTACTGTTTTCGGCATTAAAACTTAAAGCTCAAAATAAATTTTTACTTTTTTAAGATTACTTAATTTAAAGATTTAATTTTTTTCTTTATTATAAAAAAATAAAAAGTAATAAAACTGAAGTGCAAATAAATAATAAAAATTTTGTTTATTTCTCTTACTTTCTCGATTATAGAATGTTTGCTTTAGTCTGCAGCCATGACTTAAATTTTTAAAATTTAATACGGTTAATTTTTTTAAAAAAATAAAAGAACTAAATATCTTAATATATTTGGGGTGCTGTGTCCCCTCAAACATCGAATAAAACCAAAACGAGTACATACCTCTTAAATGTTGATGCTTCCACGTCTATTCCAATTGGCTTGGCAAAGGTTTTGATGTTTTTTTAAGGACCCCGTCTCCAGCCAGCGATCCATTGAAAGAAAATCGACGTTATTCCCCGTATCACTAATTTAGTATTTGAAGAAACCTCCACAAGACAGATATTTTGTCATCAAAACGAAATATCTGAGAAGCTACAGAAAATTGATTCTAAAAAATAAATTACATATAACGAACTTCAAAATTTGTCGGTTCTCGACTGTGTTGACTAAAATACAACTGATTTGAGAAGTGAGTAAACCACCAGTTTTATATGCAATAAAAAATTTTCGGATAATTCTGGAAAGGTGTCGAAGCTTCTAATTGTTTCTACAAACGTGGAGACAATGAGTCCAGCCTCTGTCTGGCTCCGTGTTGTCTGGTGTTGCCTTTTGACGTAAATTTGTTTTGTCGACTGGCGGACGAGAAACTGACACATTGAATGCCGACTATAGTCAATGTTTCACCTGATCGGTGATAAATGATTTATACTCGATTTTTTTTCTTTCACACCGAGAGCGCAAAAGGTCATAATATTCAAATATTTTTGTCCCATTTTTTTCGTAAAAGATATTTTTAATTTTAAACTTTAAAATATGTTTAATAAAAATATTTTTAATTTTAAACATGTCCTACCTTTTCGCGGAGCACAGGGAATTGTTTTGCGGAGCATTAAGTGCTCCGCGAAGCAGTTTTTGAGAAACGCTGGTCTATAGTATACAATTCTTGTTTGATGAATATGTCAAACTACATGTATAAGTAATAATTGCTGTGGGGAAATATATATATATTTTTTTTCTTCTTTAAATGTTCAGGTGAACTTTTTCAATGATCAGCTTTCATAATCTTTCTCTAGTAATCTTAACCAAAATATGAAAAAAAACCTCGATTTTTACAAAAAATCACAAAACTCGGCTGCAGAAAACATTTTCACTGTGACTGTCTTCATTTTTTCATAAACAGACTACAATACTAAATAAATAGAACATCTTAAAAGAGAATGCAAGTAGCCAGTTTAATAATTTGAGTGAGTATATTTCGAGCATCTTCACCCATCATATGGAGAACAGTTCAAAACTGGCCATGTGCAACTTAGTCACATGGAATGTTTAAAAAAAGCAAGTGCAAGGAAAGTTCCTTAACATATTGGAATAAAATAACATGTATTTTGTTTTCAGTTATTTAATTTTCAGTATCAATAAACATAATACAGAAATGAAAATGAAATTTATACAATTTAAAACAGCATAATCTTAACTAAAAGAAATTTATTATTGATGCCATACGAAATGGTCATCAAAAACAAACATCATTTAGGTATTAAACTACTGAATATTGAATGAATCCAGGTGACACCAAATAAGTGTAATATTTTCTCTTTTCAGTTGGAAAACTTCAGACATCAGATTTGTAATATATCAGAAAAATATATATAAATGGTATTTCAATAAATAACAAAACACAAATCTTAAAACTCGTAAGGCAATACACAATATGCATTCATTGAGAAACTAATTTAAAGACAAAACTGGTTAATTTGCAAACACATAATGGAAAATTGTTACCAAAGCAGAAACTTCACCAGTAAAATTACAGCAATGGAAATTGCATCACTCTATGGTTGTAATGCAAGTCCATGACGAGAATATGATTGAATTACTTTACGTGAAAAAAAAAACACTTTTACAGGAAAAACTCCCTCAATCATGATCTCCAAATTTTTCTCAAAAGAAATTAAATTTTTTTACAGGAACACCTAAAATAACTGTGCTTTAACAAAGTCGCGTGTACTTTGTTTCTAGGGTTGAAACTTAAATTTTTAAATTGTAGGGGATGATTATGATTAGTGATGTAAGAGACAATAACCAAATCCTTTTGCTCACAAACACATATTCTGACTGGACAGTTAAGATTAAGTATTGTACCTTTTCTATTTTTACCATTTGTTTTCCTAGAATTTTGAAACTGAGATGATGGAAAATTAAATTGACAAGCATAATAATGAAATGTTTTAGAGCCATACTGCTTGCCTCCTGCTAACCAATTTTGGAAACTAACCATTGAATCGAATGAAAGTATTTGAAGAGAATCTGAATTGTGTACTTCAAACACATGCCTATTTAAATTTCCAAGTTGCTTAAATGGCCTATTACAATCTTCAAAAATACAGAAATGTATTTCCTGTTCATTATTTAAATTACACAACTGCTCATGCCCAATAAATTCTGCCTCAATTTTAAAAAACTTGCCACAAACTGGACACTTTTTGGCCCTTAAGGTTTTCTCACGAGTTCTTGCACATACCATTTTATGTCGAAGATTGTATTTAGTTGAAAATACATTAGAGCATTTCTTGCATGTTTTTAAATCGGAATTTGATACACATTTACTAGTTAATAACATAGCAAGAGATGGAACATCTATCGATTTTGAGATAGTGAGTGGCGAGTTACATTGAAATTGCAGAGGTTAATGGGTTGTCCTTAGTTTTAGATGATATAGACGAATTGGAGGTTACACTAGATGTAGTTTCCCAATCAGAATTGTTAGATAATTCAGAAACATGGATTTCGAAATTGAACAAGCATCAATTGAACAGTGTTCTCTCATAGTATTAGGAACTTTGGTGAGATCTTGCATTAAACCACTATTTTCTTGCACTTTACACTTGTTCTAAGATGAGAAAATAATTTTCTGGAATTGTAGAATTTAAAACATTTTTCACATTGCGGAGGATATGAAATTTTAACACTAACATTACATGTTTTAAGATGTTACTAAGTGACCTTTGATTTATAAATTTTTTGACAATATGCACATTGTCTGGGATAATTCCTTTTCATTCTCAAGATGTTCAACACTACCCCCATCAGTTCTACAATGCTCAATCAAACCTTCTACCTTACATTGTTTATTAACATTACTATCCTTTACCAAACTATCAGATAAGGATACCTTTACTGAGCAATAACATTCTAGGTTACAAGAAAATGGAAGAGTGGTAAATGACTGAACAGCTGAAAGAGCAGAAATATTAGTACTTATAGGAGGAATAGCAGGTAGAAAATTACTCATTTTTGTGCTAGAAATAAATTTCAGTAAAGAAGGAAATTCTAGCAAAGAATGGATATCAGGAACATTATATTTATTAGAGGGTGTAGCTGTGGTCATTGTTGGAGAAGAAACATTTGGAACAGACTGAATAACTGAATGAGCAGAAATATTAGTACTTACAGGTAGAGCAGGAAATTCTAGCAAAAGAATAGATGTCAGGAATGTTTGATTTATTAGAAGGGTAGTAGAGGTATTTGTTGGAGTAAGAACAGTTGGAACAGACTGAATAACTGAAAGAGCAGAAATATTAGTACTTGCAGGTGGAATAGAAGGTTGAAAATTACTCATGTTAGTGTTGTTAGAAATAATTATTGGCAAAGGAGGAAATTCTAACAAAGAGCAGATGTTAGGAACATTACATTTTTTAGAAAGGAGAGGTTTGAAAGAGGTTACAGAACACATATTAGGCTTAGAATAAGATTGAAAGTTGCATTTAGCAAAGTAACATCTAAAAATGCACTTACTGCAGGACTGTGCTTGGAGATTGCAGCTTCCATTACAATCAGCCCTCCTGATGTTTGTGAAAACATTTTTGCCAAACGAAGATTCCCCTTTCTGTTGAGATGTAATTCATCATGTCCCCAGAGGCCTTTCCATGAACCAAGAGACTGACAGAAATAAAATGCCTCTCGGCCCAGGCAAGCCTTTTCTTGTTCATGATAGACGATTGAGGTCTTTTGGTTTAAAAACTCTAGTTCAGATGGCAGAGAAGCACAGGACTCAGAATCCAGAAGAAAAAAATTGGGACCACGTGATATGATCTCAGAAATAACCACCTTAGCAGCAGGATACAAAATAGAAAGCTCCTGAAAAAGGCTGGTGTATTCCTGTAGAATTTCAGAAACATCACCAGCAAGGTTATTAGTCCCTATATGAAATAGCATCCATTCATACTTACCTAAACTACTAAGTTTACTTGACATCCTTTCTTTCTTTGCACCTGGAAAAGAAATGAGATCAACTTCATGATCCTGCAATTCGCTAATTAAGTATTCATTCAAATACTTAACCATTGAATCGCCATTATGAGAAGTCTCATTAACACTCAAATAGATAAGATGAGGAAAAATGAAGAACGTATGGTATATTTACGTGCTTCATTAACAGTGAATATATTCAATCATAATTCAACTCCATTCATTGTAAGATAATCCAATTTTTTATTACCATCCTTTTACATTAATTCAAAAGCGCGCACACTTCTCTCCGTACTTTTTTGCAACCCCACTACACATACCAGGGTTGCTATATTTTTAAAGGCGCGTACATTCTCGCTCTCTTGGCGATTCACTACAGAGTATCCCCCAGTGACAGAGGGTACGATGGAACGAACAATATAACTTAAATATATATATATATATATATATATATATATAAGGTAACACATGTAATTTGACATACATAGAATAGAAAGAAATATGATGTAAATTAACAGTTAAATATAGTCAGTATATCTCTGCGGAAAATGTACACGACGACCAGTTCGTGTCGTGGTGGTTGGTTTCTTAATAGTTTCTTTGGAAACAGATGGTTTTGCAAGAGATATTGACTTTGTAGGAAGTGTCTCTGTAACAGTGGATTGACGTTTGATAGGAACATTATCCTCTCCAAGAAGAAAAGCGGGTTTAACTCGATCCAAAGAGACAGTCGATTTCTTTCCTTTCAGTTCAATGGTAATTGTTTTATTGGTTCTGTTTATTACCTTGTGAGGACCGGTGTAAGGCTGACTCAAGGGTGGTTTGTTTGAATCAACTCGTAAGAAAATGTGCGTGCATGCTGTGAGAGATGGATGCACAAAAATTGGACTTTCACCATGTCGTGAAGTAGCAACGGGATTAAGAGTCCGCATCCGCTCTTTGAGTTGAGTCACAAAGGAGGTATCAACGATTTGTTTGTGGTCTGGGATTTCTAACATGTCTGCAGGCAATGTTAATGTTTTGCCATAGACAAGTTCAGCACAAGTTGCTTTGATATCTTCCTTAACCGCGGTACGGATACCTAAAAGTACGATGGGAATGATATCAGTCCATCTATCGTTTTCATGTGCTTTGATAGATGCTTTAAGATGTCTATGAAAACGTTCGATGAGGCCGTTTGCAATTGAGTGGTATGTAGTCGTTTTTATTCTATTCGTGCATAACATGTTTGCAAATTCTTGATACAAATTTGATCTCATTTGAGATCCTTGATCTGTGGTTATAAATAATGGGCATCCAAAGCGACTAATCCAAGTGGTGAATATTGCTTTGCAAATGGTAGTAGTTGTCGTATCAGGTATGGGTATGGCCTCAGGCCATCTGGTAAATCTGTCGATGAATGTCAGAAGATAGACGTGACCATCAGATGGGGGTAAAGGACCTACAATGTCTAAGTGAATTTGCGAGAAACGTGCATCAGGAAGTGCGAAAGTTCCTAGTGGTGCTTTCGTGTGGCGTTGGACTTTTGATCTCTGACAGGGTTCGCAGGAGCGTATCCAGCACTTGATTTGACGTTTCATATTGGGCCACACATATCGGGAGGATATCAGCTTTGTGGTAGCTGCAATTCCTGGATGAGAAATGTTGTGTAGATGCTCAAATATGAGCTTTCGAAAGCATGCAGGTACGAAAGGTCGAGGTGAACTATTTGATGTATCACAAAGTAAATCACAGTCAGATGAATGGCATGGTGTATATTCCAAAGTCAGAGATGAGTCATTGTTTTGAAGATACCTCTGTACCTCTGAATCACTTTTCTGCCTTTCTGCAAAATCTTTAAAATTCAAATTTGGAGATTTTGTAATAGAATCAATTTCGATTCTTGAAAGTGCATCTGCGACAGAATTTTTAGAACCTTGCACATGCCTGATGTCTGTGGAATATTGTGAAATTAAGTCTAAATGGCGTAATTGCCGAGGTGAACATTTATCAGGTTTTTGCTTAAAGGCGTAAATTAATGGTTTTTGATCTGTGTAAATTTGAAAACTTCTGCCTTCTAGCATGTGTTTGAATTTCTTTATTGCGGAATAAATTGCAAATAGCTCACGGTCATATGTTGACCATTTTTGTTGACTTCTGTTCAGTTTCATAGAGAAAAATGCAATAGGTTCCCACTGATTGTGAGAAAGTTGCTGCAAAGTGCCTCCGACAGCAAAGTCTGAAGCGTCTACCCAAACGCTAAGTTGTGCCCCGGGAATAGGGTGTCTTAAAAGAGTTGTCAGAGCAATAGCTTGTTTGGCAGCATTGAAGGATTTTTCAGCATTCTCGTTCCATTTTATTTGTTCGGAAGAATTTCGAACACTAGAGCGAGATTTCTTTTTGTTTCCTTCTAAAAATTGTACTAAAGGGGCAAGTATGTGAGCAGCTTTAGGTATGAAAATTCTATAAAAGTTATACATGCCTAAGAATCTACGGAGCTGAGTTAAAGTTGTGGGTTGGGGAAATTCCATTATGCATCGGACTCTATCGGGAAGAGGTTCTATTCCCTTTTCGGAAAGTTTAAATCCCAAAAACTCGATGCTAGGTCTACCGAAAGTACATTTTGAAACATTGATACAAAGACCGTACTCCTGAAATTTTGAAAATAAAGCTTCAAGTTGTTCTAAGTGTTCTTTATCATCTTTTGATGCAATCAATATGTCGTCGACAAAAGCATAAACACCGGTTAAATCGCGAGTAACTTCATCAATAAATCTTTGGAAAGTTGCAGAGGCATTACACAATCCAAATTGCATTCTCGTACTTTCGAATAATCCAAACGGGCTACATATTGCTGTTTTGTGAATATCGTCAGGGTGTATCGGAATTTGATGATAAGCTTTGATAAGGTCGACATGGCTAAAAATTTTGGAACCGTGCAATTCTGAAGTAAAATCAGCAATATGTGGGATTGGGTATTTTTCTTTAACAGTTTGTGCATTTAATGCCCTATAATCGCCCACAGGCCTCCATTCCAATGTTCCTTTTTTAGGAACCATATGAAGTGGTGATGCATAATTGCTCTTTGAAGGTCGTAAATGACCAAGCATCATCTTATTTTGGAATTCAGTTTTGGCAATTTTCAAGCGATCTGGTGCTAATCTTCTAGGTTTTGCAACAACAGGTGAACCTACAGTTGTGATGTAATGGACAGTATTATGCTTAACCGGTTGATTAGGATCCGGCAATTTAGAAATCGATGGAAATTTATTTAAAAGGTTGTGATAAACAGAATCTCCAGTTATTGTTTTTACTGAATGAATATCAGCATTTTTCATTTGCCCAATTGTCTGAAATTTTGTTTTTAAATCTCTTATACATTTATTTCGGAGATCGGGTACCAATTCAAAATAATGGAGGAAATCTGCTCCGAGAATTGGTGTGTTTACATTTGCAATTAAAAATTCTCCGTAATTTAAAGTTTAAAGAAAGGGTTTTTTGTCCATATACCTTAATAATTGAAGAGTTAGCAGCTGAAAGTGTCTGTTGACAAGAATTTCGTTTTTCAAAATTATTTGCAGGAAGCAAAGATACGTCGTTAACCGTATCGACCAGGAAGGATACGTTAGTTGTCCGGTCTCGAATGAACAGGCGACGCGAGATTTGTGGCAAAGAATAGGTCGCCTCTATTCTTCGCGATTCTCGTTTCCCTGATAAAAACAGGGTTGGATACATTTGTCGGCCCTACATTTATCACCAAAACGACGGTGATACCAACAAACCGATGAACGCTTGGAATTACTCCTAGTTCTGTTTCCTCGGGGAGCGACCTCGCGGATACGAAAGTTGATCGATTCTTTTGTTCAACTTCACGGAAGAATTTTTCCTCATTTGAATTACGCTCTTCACGTGAAACAGCACAATTCTCCATTGGAGAAGGAGTAACTTCCAGAATGCGATCAGAAATTTCAGCAGCCTTATCTAATTTTAGGTCAGTAACGGCGGCTAATATAGACTGAACAGAAGTCGGCAAACGTTGTAAGAATAGTTCCAACATTAAATTTTCTGGGACGTTATGAGATTCAGCGCGACGTTTCATTTTTCGCAACAACTCGGAGGGTTTTCTAGATCCTAATTCTTCTCCTGACAAAAGTTGTCTGATTTCCTGTTGCGAAGATTCGCCGGAACGAGCTATCAGTTCTGTTTTCAATTTAGTGTACGGATCAACAGGGTCGGGTTTTACAAGCACATCACGAATAAGTGAGGCAATTTCAGGTGGTATATGAGAAACAATAGAATTATATTTTGTCATAGACTCTGTAATAGGTTTAGGAGCCGCCAAAGCGAAAGTACTTTCGCACATGATAAACCATAAGGCGGGATCCGATCTATTAAAAACAGGAATTTGAACTGCACTGACCTCAGACATAGTGCAAGGGAATATTCAAGATATCCAAATTGCAAGTAAAAACAAACAGAAAAGTAACCCAGAGATAAAAAAGTTCTATCTTACCCCGTTCGCCTTTCTTCTAATAGCCGGTGTGTCTTAATCCGAGAGATATTCCGTTATTGCGTAACGCGTATGTCATCCTCGGCGCTAGAGAAAGTCGAAAATAAGCTGTCGAAACGAAACTACTTCACAAATCTACGTAGCTCTCACGCATTGAAATGCTCCATAAGAATCACTGTATATTCTCACCGGGTCACCATTATGGTATATTTACGTGCTTCGTTAACAGTGAATATATTCAATCATAATTCAACTCCATTCATTGTAAGATAATCCAATTTTTTATTACCATCCTTTTACATTAATTCAAAAGCGCGCACACTTCTCTCCGTACTTTTTTGCAACCCCACTACACATACCAGGGTTGCTATATTTTTAAAGGCGCGTACATTCTCGCTCTCTTGGCGATTCACTACAAACGTTTAAGATCAAATTGGATAAAATATAAATCGTATTATGGATGAAAATGCAAAACGCAGTATAACAAATACAAAGTTTTTTCACAACTGAAATAGGAAAAATACTTCACCAAGACACGTAGTCCTTCAGCAACTATTGGCAACAGAAAGGAATACTGTGATCAACAAATATGAATCGAACAGACACAGAATGAAATTGTTCATCGGATACAATGCAAGTTTATCAGAATCAAAGAATAAATATATAATTTATAGCACAAAAATCAGCAATGCACAGAAAGTCACGTCCGCTTATTTGACTCAAAAATGCAAGGTTGCAGGCAGCAATTTAAGCGTCTCCGTCCGAGCGTTGAGTCACTAACAAGACCTCCGAAAAACGCCAAAGAAAGCATGCCAATTTACAAGCGGATGGACACAGCAAGAATCCTAATGTTAAAACTTGGACGAATTTTCGAAGGTTCGCACATGCGCATTGGTTCCGTTAATGAAAAGTTTAAGCGGGTTTGAAAAAATCTCTAAAATAATGGCGGTTGTTGATATATATACACATGTTATTTCATTTAACACAATCTTTTAATCGAGATCAAGGATTATATGAATTTTTGATGGTGGAAAAATGAAAGTTCACTTGCCCAAAAGAGTACTCGTTCATAAGATTGGATATAACTTAAAGGTAAGCACAATCTATTTTAATTTTGAAACTTTATTTTCGATTTCGTAGATATGAAAACACTGCATAAAATTATGGAAAAAATTCATTGCGCCTTTCATGTGAGAAATATTGATCAGTTTCCGCTTTTACTTTTGATTGTTAGTGTTTTTCTAAAGCGCCTTAAATAATGTTTACGAAGGAGAGTTTTCGATGGATTTTGAAAATGAGGTTGTTTGATGTTACTACTGTTTGATGTGTGATCAGCATTTTCTGCGAATGATCTAGAATTGAAAGAAGGTATCCAATGAAAAAATATGCTGTTTTATTAGATGACCTTTTACGCTATTATGAACAGATTTTATATTATTTTTCGATAATTCTCTTAAATTTTGTTTAATGTGTTCATGGTATAATTAGATATTGCAATCTGCAAAATTTAGGGAAGTTCAATTTGGAATATGCTTTGAAAGAAGCGTATCTAATCAAAAGTTTGGGGAGAGGTGCATAGTCGGATGTTCACTTGTTGCAAAAGCATGTTGACACCAGAAAAATCAACTCTGGGTACAGGTTTTTGTGCCCTGAGAAGTGCAAACCATGTTTCTTGTTCTTTCAGCATAGGTCATTAATATCAAAGCTAGCAGACTCAGATATATTGACGTTACATCGTTAAGGTATTCCTGAAGATGATTGTCACTTTTTGTTCAGTCTATCCCATTTGGGCTTTTGAGTCCTACTGACTGGAAGGTGATTTAGCAAAGGTACCATGTGTGTGTAGTAAATTTTGGAATGTTTTACTGTCACATATTTGAATTAGAGAAGGAGTTAAAGATTAAACGCTGATGTTTGTATCGAACTTCATGAATCGAGAACTTGAATCTCAGCAAGATGGAAATTTAAAAGGGATTCATTAAAAATAAGTGAACATTTTTACATCTAGAAAATATGCAATGACAGATTTCAAACAGATATTGGAAGTGAAAAGCACCCTCACACCTTTGTCATGAAATCCATTCCCCTTACTTTATACATCGTTAACTCAAAATTAATGTTTTTTTCATTTGTTTGTTTAACTCAAAAATAGACACGACAAAAACATTTGTTTAATGAAGGGAAACTTAAAAAAGCTGAAAATTTAAGAAGAAAGTTTTGTAAATGCACTAGACAAAATAAAGTGACAGCTTTCAAAATTTCTGCTTAAAAGTACTTTGAGATCTCTAAGACTTCAAGTACATTTAAAAACCCCATTATGGCAAAATTCTAAATTTAAGGGATTGAAATCTTTTTGAAAGTAGATAACTTCACTTCTCGAGTAACATTTATCCCCCACTATCAACATATTTCAGCAACAAGTTCAAACGCACTTAACAACACACACCTCATGTATATACAAATCTTTATATGTAAAATAAAAAATTTAAAACATTTTGATAGGATATTATCTTTTAATTGTGTTAATACTAGAAAGTTGTCATATACCTAGATAGATGGTGGGAAGCAAGTGACCCCATGGTGGATAAAAATCTTTGTACTCTGAATTTTGATTTTTTTCTGATCTCTTATATGCCTGCATCAAAATATTTGTATTAACTGCATTATTAATTCTAAATGCCATATAAGGAGTGCAAATTCTCATAAACGGAATGAAATGTCCTAAGTTTTTCTGCTTCCCTGTCACTAAAATCCAAGTATTTACCAGATTTATCTGAAATATAAAAGCATTCTAAAATATACACATTCACCAACAAATTCTTTTTCTTGATTTGGTAGTAAACAAGTGTATCATTTGGCCTACAATGTCCATGCCATACTTTATCTAGTTATCATCGGATATGTCTGATGCACCAAGTCTACAACTTCATGGTTTATTCGTAGATAAAAGATCTTGAGATCTAGTTTTAGCTTATCGGCAAAGATACTGTCACCATTTCCAGTATCTATTTCATCCAATCTTGGAAATCTTTTCTAAATATCTTCCTAAATGAGACCTCATCTTCAAGCCATCTTCTCTATTCTTTATCAGAAAAGAAAGTGGCCATCATGTTCCTTAATTGTTCACGTAAGGTGTCAGACTTGGAAACATTTAGAAAGAAAATTACTGGTCAGTTGACAGTCTCATTAAAACAGTGTCTACAGCTGGGGAGGGGAGCAACACTTGTAAACAAAATGTAAAAGGGAAAACAAGGTGAAACTGCTTTGAATGTGATTGACAAGGAAAATTTCATAGTATTCCAAAATACTGTAACGTCTTGATTCACGGGTAGCTAGACTAGTTACCATTGAAAATATCCGATTCTGGACTAAATTGGTTTATTTTACAATTTGTACAAAAAGTCGGAAAATGAATGTAAAGTTCATTAATATTAGTTCCTTGGAAGGTCCAAAGTTCTATCGAGGCGCTTAGGGCTGCTGGCGAGCCTCACAATTTCGCTCGGGGAAGTCTAACGCACGGCTACGGGTGAGCCTATTCTCAACACAAAATTACTCGAAAGAGTACAGAGTTCCAAGGCAGGAAATCTCAGTCTTTCCGGACAGGATCACTACTAGGATGAGCAGTTACACGGATCTCTAGGAGGGTTCTCCTTTACGGCTACGGTCGAGCCTTTCTCACTAAAATACTCCGGCGAGTATCGGATCCCAAGGTGGGATAAATGCACAACAGTGAACGGATATTCACCAAGCTCCAAAAACGGTCTCTGTTGACCGCTTCTCTCCAAGCTCTCTGATCCTCTGTGATCCTCTGTCTCCGTCTTTCCTCTCGTGATCTCTCTCTGGTGATATCTCCAAAAACTCTATATGTTGGGTGCTTATCGACTCCTCCTTTCCGTTTCTGGTCCGCCTTTTAGTCGGTGCTGGATTGGGTGTTGAAGATTTCTCACGTTCTTGATTGGCTGTCTCACGTTGGTCTTTCCCCTCAACTTTTACGACAGACTTCGGCGGACTTCTCATCATCATTTATATCAATCTTCTTGGTCTCGAAATGTCGAAGAGAGCGACAGAAAGGCGCCTGCCCTTTGTTTTGAAACCACAGCGATTTCCGACCCCTGCTGGCTGGCTGTCGTTAAGAAATCATTAAGATGTTTTCGGGTGGTCGTTATGGAGTGTGGGCTTTTCCTCTCGACACCTGAGTCAACAAGACTTTTCATTTTCCCACGTTGTCGTGGTGATCGTTTCCCTAGCTGCCGTTACAGAATTCCTCCCCCCATAGAGAGATTTTGCGATGTGTTAGAGAGCAAAATCTAAAAGGAAGGGGTTAGACATACAGGAGGTCTTGACAATACTTCAGAGGCAGCTATAACCAATGGTTTTAACCTTCCAACATTTTACACTCTTATTCAATTATTTAAATTACAAACACAAGCATCATTTGTATTTACATTTTACATAGATCACAATTTATACACTATTAAATATTTACAATCAATTTTCATTTGAAGTGTCAAATGTTATTTACGACTTAAGCAATCAGCGTGCTTATTGTCTTTCCCTGCTCTGTGGACCATTGTACAGTTAAATTTTAGACTCCAGAACAAGATTGGCTGTTCATTTTTGTGTAGTCCTAATTGAGCTATGATAATCCCGATCTCTTTATCGGATGCATCTGTTTGCAAGATAAATTCCCTGCTATAGTCTGGGGGATAAAGTACGGGTTTCTCGGTGATTTCTACTTTTAGCCTATGGAATTCGTGCTTATACTCCGGTATCAGCTCTATCGCTTCCTTTCTAAAAGTTCTGCGTACGGCATCTTTATCGTACCAGGTTTTCCCTTCGTTTCGTATGTCTGAAACTCGTTCATAGTCCAATTCAGGACAACGCTTCAAACCATTTAATTCTAACATGCACTCAGTCACGACATTTTCTTCCTTCTCCGGTTCTACCCAATGTTCAAAAAGTAAGGTTTCGGGGGTTCGAAGATTATTTCTGCGTACGAGTTTAGTCGTGATTAATTTTGTGGACTCATGAGTCACCGTTCTTAATGCTAAGGGAGCTGCAGGTAGATTTTTCTCCCAATCTAATCCCGATTTCAAACATAAAACCTTCGATAATCTTTTCACAGGACTATGCCACCTCTCTACTGGGTTACTTTGTGGGTGTCTAACAGAGCTGTGCGTAACCTTAATGCCAAATTTTTCAAAAAACGTGGTGGTCAAATTGCTCGTGAAACAAGTGCCTAAGTCACACTGTATTTCTCTGGGAAATCCCAATCTACTAAATATAATCATGAGGGACTCCACTATCGATTCTGAACTGATGTCGCGAACGGGTATCGCTTCAGGATATTTTGAGGCCATGCAGATAGCAGTTACTAGATATCTATTATCCTTACTTGAATAAGGAAGGGGTCCTACGGTATCTACATTAATTTTCGAGAAGATCTCTTTAATCACCGGCACTAATTTTAATGGGGCTTTCTTCTTTTCCCTTGGTTTTCCCACTCTCTGGCACGGGTCACATGTTCTGACGTATTCTTCAGCATCCTTAATGCAGTTCGGCCTAAAATAATATCTCAATAGTTTATCTTTGGTTTTTGTCGAGCCTAAATGTGCAGCTACTTCTTCGTGGCATAACCTTAGAATTTCATCCCTCATTCTTGCGGGAATGACTAATTGTTTCCTTTCCTCACCTCGGTGATCTGCGGTTATCCTAAACAACAAATTTTTATCCACCCTATATTCCTGAGTTCGCTTTTCTTCCATTTTTTTCCACAACGTACTCAATTCAGAGCATTCCTTTTGTGCGTTGGAAAACTCCTCGGGGGTTACTTTCAAAAGCGCAATTGTATGCTTTTCAGCAGGGGGTAGATGAATGGGAAGCTCGCGCTCCTGGCTATTCGATTGAAGAGGTGGTCTTTCGCTAACGCAGTTGGGGGTTTTGAGTTTCTCCAAACTCCCTGATCTTTTGTTTCCCCTGTTTTGACTACGCGTAACGACAGCATTAACTAAATGTGGGTTCTTCTTTGCCTCCTCGAGCAATTCTTGGGTTGAGTTTCCCAGGAGATAATGGTTCAATTCTACCGTTTTATCCACTACCGCTGCTTTAGTGATTATCTTGCCGAATTTTTCACTTTCCAAACTAATTGTTGCTATCGGTAAACATCGGAAATGATTTTCCAGAGCCTGTTTCAACCAAACTGTTTCTCCGGTGTAATCATCTGGTCTTACTAAGTGGTTGGGAGCTACGTCCAAACTGGTTCCACTATCTCTCAATATCACGGTATTTATCCCATTAACTTTAGCCTCACTCAGATAAGGGGCAAACGAAGGTGCGAAATTCTCCTCCATTTTTAAATGATTCACGCGTTCGTGATTCGGGTTTCTCCTTAATTCAGGGCATTGCGGTCTCAGATGATCCGTCGAATGGCATATGTAACACGCCGGCGCTGTTCGACGTTCAAATTCTCGCTTCCTCCACTTTTGCTCATTAGGATTTGGGTTCCTCCAATTCGAGCGTTCGCTCTTTTCTGGCTCAAATTTCCTCACTACTGCAGGTCTGTTGTCAGGTTTTGGCTTATCTGGGAAACGTTTTTCTGGGAACTTAGCTGTGAGAGGTCTCCTGACAGTGCGTCTAGCGGCTTCATATTGGTCTAATTTAAATACTAATTCTTCGGGGTCTACTATGGCTGCCCACTGATCTATGAAATGCTCCTTAATTTCAGGAGAAACTCTCCTTTTTATTTGATCCGTTAGCATTAGGTTTTTGAGGTCCTCAAAACTTTCCACTCCGACTCCATCTAGCCATCTCTCTAAGTAACTCCTTAATTCAAATATTAGATCTTTCCAGGGCGCTCCTGATCGTCTCTGATGCTGTGTAAATTTGGTTCGGAATGTTTCCGGATTTAATTTAAATCTATTTAGGAGGGTACTCTTAACATGATCGTAATCTTCTGATTTTTCAGGGGGCTCTCTCATGATAATTTCTGCAATATCCATCGGGAGTAGGTAAAGAAGGTGAGTCACCCAATCAACCTCATCTATTCCCATCTTTTTCGCCTGTCTTTCAAACAAGGTGAGAAATAGGGCCATATCTCCTTTTTCTGGGTCAAATTTCTGCATTACGGATTTCAAGTTTTTCGTTGTTCTAGAATTATCCGTTTGTGACGAACCTAAGCTATTTGTTTCAGCAGCTTGCGTAATTCTGAGTTTTTCTAACTCGAACATCCGAATTCGCTCTTCTCGCTCTTCCGCCTCCCTAGCATTTCTCTCGGCTATCTCCCGTTCCTCTCTAGCCTGTCTCATCTCCCGTTCCTCTCTAGCATTTCTCTCGGCTATCTCCCGTTCCTCTCTAGCATTTCTCTCGGCTATCTCCCGTTCCTCTCTAGCCTGAGTGTCAGTTATCTCCCGTTCCTCTACTATAACCTGCAACTGAGCCTTCACCCATTCTTCGTCGTATTGTGGATGCTCTGATATCTTTGTGGTTATATCTAATACCCTATCATTAGGTCCTAGGTCGATACCTAACTCATAAGCGAGTTTCTGCAAATCTGCCTTACGTTGCCTTGCTAAAAATGCCATTTTAAAATTCTCCTGTCCCTTACACACAATTATACACACAATAATATACTAATATATGTGACCAATACTTAAAACACAATGCAACACTATAAAACAATGTACCTTAAATTTCAAAACAATCTTAACTCAAATTTCACAAAATATACTAAGCGTAACTCTACACAGAATACTTCGATAACTTTTAGATTACAACAGTACTTAATTTCAATAAATGACTTTTACTCTAATTTCAAAGGAAAGTTCTTCCTGAATTGATAACACAATAGTTTTCTAAATTTTTCAAATCAAGCACTTTGCTAAATGTTGCAACCACTCAATTACACATACAATATAATTTCATTAAGACAATTTTAAATTCCTAGCACATTAATTTACTACAATTTTTGCCTCTAAAGTAAAATCAAGCCTTACCTGCTGTCGTGCTGCACAGGATCTCGTCACTTTCATCTACTTCAGATCAGGGTTATTGGTCGGTCACTTTCCACACAAAACTTGGTCTTCTATTTCTTTTTCGGGACTCGGCGTCTTCCGTAACTGTATTTCGGACCAGGCGTCCTTTTCTCCGGGACTGGATGTCGAACGAAGTCGCTACTTCTCCGGGACTGGATGTCGGTCGGTTCGATACTCCTTCAGAACTGGATGTCGAACGAAGTCGCTACTTCTCCGGGACTGGATGTCGGTCGGTTCGATACTCCTTCAGAACTGGATGTCGAACGAAGTCGCTACTTCTCCGGGACTGGATGTCGGTCGGTTCGATACTCCTTCAGAACTGGATGTCGAACGAAGTCGCTACTTCTCCGGGACTGGATGTCGGTCGGTTCGATACTCCTTCAGAACTGGATGTCGAACGAAGTCAATCGATTCCGCTACTTCAGGACTGGGCGTCAATCGGTTCCGCTACTGCTTTACGACTGGGTGTCGATCGCTTCCGCTACTGCTTTACGACTGGGTGTCGATCGCTTCCGCTACTGCTTTACGACTGGGTGTCGATCGCTTCCGTTACTTCTTCACGACTGGGTGTCGATCTCTTCCGCTGCCACCAGAAAGTTAACTAGTCTGTAACGTCTTGATTCACGGGTAGCTAGACTAGTTACCATTGAAAATATCCGATTCTGGACTAAATTGGTTTATTTTACAATTTGTACAAAAAGTCGGAAAATGAATGTAAAGTTCATTAATATTAGTTCCTTGGAAGGTCCAAAGTTCTATCGAGGCGCTTAGGGCTGCTGGCGAGCCTCACAATTTCGCTCGGGGAAGTCTAACGCACGGCTACGGGTGAGCCTATTCTCAACACAAAATTACTCGAAAGAGTACAGAGTTCCAAGGCAGGAAATCTCAGTCTTTCCGGACAGGATCACTACTAGGATGAGCAGTTACACGGATCTCTAGGAGGGTTCTCCTTTACGGCTACGGTCGAGCCTTTCTCACTAAAATACTCCGGCGAGTATCGGATCCCAAGGTGGGATAAATGCACAACAGTGAACGGATATTCACCAAGCTCCAAAAACGGTCTCTGTTGACCGCTTCTCTCCAAGCTCTCTGATCCTCTGTGATCCTCTGTCTCCGTCTTTCCTCTCGTGATCTCTCTCTGGTGATATCTCCAAAAACTCTATATGTTGGGTGCTTATCGACTCCTCCTTTCCGTTTCTGGTCCGCCTTTTAGTCGGTGCTGGATTGGGTGTTGAAGATTTCTCACGTTCTTGATTGGCTGTCTCACGTTGGTCTTTCCCCTCAACTTTTACGACAGACTTCGGCGGACTTCTCATCATCATTTATATCAATCTTCTTGGTCTCGAAATGTCGAAGAGAGCGACAGAAAGGCGCCTGCCCTTTGTTTTGAAACCACAGCGATTTCCGACCCCTGCTGGCTGGCTGTCGTTAAGAAATCATTAAGATGTTTTCGGGTGGTCGTTATGGAGTGTGGGCTTTTCCTCTCGACACCTGAGTCAACAAGACTTTTCATTTTCCCACGTTGTCGTGGTGATCGTTTCCCTAGCTGCCGTTACAATACCATCTTTGTAGGTATAGCGTAAGATATTCCTGGTTCTGTTCCAACCAGGCCAGAATGTTTAAATACACAATAAGTATTGACCAAACAATTAAGTCATTAAATAGCATATTTAATTCAATGGTAAGGGCGTTATAAGTGGCATACAGTGTGAGGACCCCATACGTCTTTCTCGTGTTAAAAGAAATAGTATGTTTAATATACTTAACTTAGAAAACAAAACGTACTTAGGAGGAAACATACCCAAATTTTTATAAAATTTACGAATGATTCTTTCCTGAATTACTCTAACCCACTTTATTTTCAACATGTTATGTGCCAATAAGTTCAATTTAGCTTAGGGGCTGTCGTGGCTCAGTGGGTTTGCTCACTGCACTAGTGACCTAAGCTGTAGACGGCACAGGTTCGAGTCCTGTGACTACCCTGAGTGTATTTCTCTTTTTTTTGTATCAAACTTTCCTTGTATGTGTTATTACATTCAGTTGACACAAAAAGGTATGTGATCTTATTTGAATTGTTCTCTTTTTTGATGTACTCTTTATATTTTTAGGTTCCTCGTTCATCAGATTCCTGACTGGCCGTTTGTGATGCAATGTGTTTATGTAATTTCTATTTTCAAAATGCTTGCTTCAATATGGTTTTGTTTTTATTTCTTGAGGCAGGTGTTATTTCGATAGCAGTTTATATAAGTTATTGCAAATCAGTTACCGACTATATTGAAAAATTAACAGAAAACGACTGGTGTTTTCCCAAAGGAGTGAAAATTGTTGAACAAATCAAGTATATTTATCATGAAAAAACAGTTTGCCCTTCTGTCAGTTTACAAATGGGTTGTTATTTTTCTAGCTGTTGAATTACGTGTTATTTTAGCAACTGTTATCGAAAATATTACCAGTTATCACCAATGTTAAGTAATTTTTAAAATGATCAAACTTTTACAAAAATAAATAGTCCCTTTAATTTTTGAAAAATGAATTTTTTTTAAGATATCAAGAAAATAAGAGTAGAAGTTTCTAGATTAAAAAAATCATTTAATAGTCAAGTTTTGCCATGCAAAATTTTCTCCTTGAGTTTTGGGGCCGCGGTGGCCCGGTTGGAAGAGTAACGGACCAGCAACCGAAGGGTTGCGAGTTCGAATCCAGCCAAACACCATCGTGTACAAAGAGGGCGTTAAATCTGTCGTGGCACGTTAAATCTGTCGTGGCCTCAAATGTCCTCACGTTGGCGTGGAAGTTTGGAGAGTGGGGTGCCAGCTCAGGTGTTGCCTCGTCATCTGATTGTGGTTCAAAATTACATGGTGCTGTCCGAGGACAGCATATTTAATTCAATGGTAAGGGAGTTATAAATACATCTTTCCCTTGGGGATTGATCCCGGACCATCACCAATAGCCCGTTGTGTTGCTCCAGTGTGACGTTAATTGAAATACCCCCTTGAGTTTTGGAATAATAATTTTTAAAAATTAATCACATTAAAGAAAAATAAATTTTTGCACAGTATGACTGAATTTTATATTTCAAGTTACATTGTATGTTTGATTGAAAATAAAGTTTTTATGTACCAATTCTTTCTTTGTTTTTCTTGTATAAATGAATTGAAGTATTCACTGTAACTAACATTTGTTTTTGTTTACCTTCATGTGTGTGTACATAAACATCTATTACAATGTAAGAATAGTCAATGTCAGTCTAAAAACAATCTTATGAAAATAGTAAATGTTGCTGCTTACAATTTGCATTAAAAGATTTATCTTGATGTTTTTTGTATACTCAATTTCATAATTGTTCAAGTTTACCAATGCTGTCTATGGTACAAGTATTGTTAAAATCAAGAGTTGTTAACTTCCAAGTAATTTTTCTGGATTGAAATGTATTTTAAATAGAATTTTGTTTACTGAATTTATGGAATGACAGATCAAGTGACTGCATGGATAAAGAGGTGATTTAGATTTTCTTGCAGTTGTATTAATTGGTGTATGTAAAGATCAAAATCTTTCCCATACTGTGTTCGGAGAAAGCCTACTCGTGTACGACATCAACAGAGCTCCCTCGATTTTTCAATAACACTTTATCATACAGTATCAATGTTTTTGTGTTTGCTTTGAAAGCACGTGATGCAATCTAAAGGAATTTTATAATTTTCTTGGAGTCCATCATAGACAATGCATTTTGATAAAATGTTTTAACTACTGAAGCTTCAAACTCGCCATCCAGAATCATCAGCTTCCTAAATAAATGACAATCAAATCCAGTAAATGCTTTAGAGGAAAATGGTCTGAAGAAATCATGTAGTCGAAAGAGACTGAATTTGCAGCATTGCAGTCATTTGGCCGATGTCGTATTCCATGAATGTTATTAATTGAGTAAACAAAATGAAATTAGATATGTTTTATTTGAAAGTTATTCCAAAACAAAATGGTGTCCTTACATAAATATCCTACATAACTGAAGAAATTGAAAACCAAATTTTAGTTTGGTAAATATCTAAGTCACAAAATTTTCTGTAGCTGCAATCTGATGGGATAATTCTTGTAACTTTAGAAACATTTAGTAATATTGGCTTTGGTCAGATTTGCATTCAAAGCTAATCTAGTTTCTCTTCAGCACTATTTAAAAGAAAATAAATTTAAATAAGCTTATTCAGATGTATATATTTAAAATTGAAGCTTTAGTTGGAAATTGAGTTTTTTTCACTATATAAATAAATAACTCTAGTAATGTTAATTAAATTTGTATTATACTATCATAACATTCTAAACTTGTTTAAAGTGGGACTTGTGTGAAACATTACATACTGTGCTTGGGCTATCTCCATACATGTAACTCACTCAACCCGTGTCTTATCGAAAACATTAAAATTTTGAATGACAATATAATTTTTTAATTTGTATCAGAATTTTGAATTGCCCTTTTTGAGACATTGTCCAGATACATATCCTATCTGTTTTCTGAGAAAATGACAGTAACAATCTCAAGATACAGTAATTTTCATTAAAATCAAAGCTTAATGATTTTCGAACAGAAGGTGAAAAAGTTTTCCTCTCGTTCTTTTTCCATTCATAACTAGGTAAGGTCATTAGATAAACCATGTTTCATCAAAATCTGAGGTCATGGACTAATCAGTAACATGGAATGACTAGTGAAAAGTCTTGTGAATAAATTATTGCACACTTAGTAATTAATTAAATGAATAAGAATTACTCAGATTAATATTTTGTCATTTTATTATAAAACAAATATTTTTCATTTGTTCATAGTAAGAAAAATTACATCAGCAAGATACCTTACCTCATAGCAATGAAAAATGATATATTTAATCATTAATTATGCATTTTTTGGCATATAGAACTGGCACCTGATGCAACTCCTAAAGAAATACACCCTATTGGTACAGTTAATAAAATCTCAATTTGCTCATCTCTTGATCAGCATAAGATAAATAACTATTTTGTTTTTGCGAATGCAAGGACATTTGGAAACCAATGTAGTTTTTGAACTTATAAGACACAATTGTGAGTTAAGAGATGAATGGTTCTAAATGAGCTCTAATGTAATCAAGAATTGTGATGGGTATGCCATTTGCTAGTTTCAAACCAATACCTCCTTGCCAATGTTCATTCTATCCAAGTCATCATGACCAACATAGTTTTACACATACAAATCACTGCTATTCTGTGATTTTCATCGGATATGTACAATTACTTTTGTTGGAACCTTTCAGCTCAATACTTCTTTCCCATTCTGTAGAAAATTGATCACTACAATAACACTAAAAATAAGTGGTGCAGATCCGATTTTTGCTGTTCCTCTGCTCTTTATAAACCTGAAAAATATTTCTTTCTCAGTCACTTTTCCAAGCCATTAATTTTTTGATGGAAAAAATTCTTCAGTTTTCCAAGTGAAGAGTATTTAGATGTGTTCCTCCAAAGAATTTTTGGAGGGAACACATTTTACATTCAACCTAGTTTCACACTTTCTGCTGAGGCAACATAAATTGGTATGGTCGAGAATGCTTTATCATGCTTAACACACAGGAACTTCATTTCAATCATGCAATATATATCAACAAAAGGAGTGACTGCCTACAAATCAAAATTAATGACTCAATACTCCCTTAATTTATATCAAGTAATGCTTTCAAATCAAAATTATTTAAATAAAACCCCTTAAATTTATCTGAGATAGAAGCACAAGAAATCTGTTTTTGAAAGGAAGGACTCAGGGGGGGGGGAATTAATTGTCAAACTTTTTAATTTATACAAGTTTTACAAAATTAGATCGAATTATGAATTGCTTTAATTATATTTGAAAAATACAGTTAAATTACGAAATACAATGAACGAAATTTTATATCTTGAAAAAGATAAAAATTAAACTTAATGATTCGCGAAGAAAATATGGCAGAACAGGAAATACAAAATGCAACGTAATGTTATAAAAGAAATGACATTTAAAATGCAAAATTATGAACCAAAGAATGCTGAAATACTCGAATGAATGTGATGAAAAATAAACTAAATACCGCGCGAGATTAGCCAGAGCAGGAATCCTAATGTAATAAAACTTCGTAATGAAACAAAGTAGAAAACACAGATGAAGACTATTTAAAACGGATCAAAGTAAAACGATTAAGAAAATATGTTTGGAATCGCCTAGTAATGGAACGTGACACCGAAAAATCCAAGAAACTAATGGAATTAAGGAACCCAGATTAGACACAGCAAGAATCCTAATGTTAAACTTATGCATGCCGAGATTTTCCCCATTTTCACGAATATCCTTCCTTCAAATATTTTTCCCCATACAAAATCACAACTAATGCGCATGCGCTATTCTTCGAAATTTCGTCCAAGTTTTAATATTAGGATTCTTGCTGTGTCCATCTGCTTGTTGCCAATTTTCGTACGAGTTCAAGATAGCTGGATAGCTTAAGCGATGATGAACCAATCGGAGTGGATGAACTGAGATGTCGACCAAAAAAATTTCCTAAAGATGTGTAAGATCCGTGACGTCGACCCAATGAAAACGGAAATACCCATGTCGCCCAGTGACGTCACACACTCTTTCCCAAAAAAGTTTCCTCAGTTGTGTAAGTCCCATAGGTTAGATTTCCGGGACTTACACATCCTAGTAAAACTTTTCGGGGGGATAGAGTGTGTGACGTCATGGTGGACATGGGAGTATTTCCGCTTTCACTGGGTTATCATCACAGTTGGTCCAGCTATCTTGAACTAGTACGAAAATTGGCATGCTTTCTTTGGCGTTTTCTGAGGTCTTGTTAGTGACTCATTTCCGGAGACGCTCAGATTGCTGCCTACATTTCTGAAGTGAATTTGGCGGACGTGACTTTCTGTGGATTGCTTATTTTGTGCTTCCTATAAATTATATATTTTATCCCTTGATTCTGATAAACTTGCGTATTTGATTTACATTTTCATTGTGTTCGATTTATATTTGTTGATCATAGTATTTCTTTCTGTTGCAATAGTTGCTGAAAAGTGCGCGTCTTGGAACATTTTTCCAATTTCTTTAGTGAAAAACATTGTATTTGTTTTACTACGTTTTCCATTTTTATTCCATCTATAATACCATTTATATTTGATTTAGTTTTGTCTTAAACGTTCTCCACTTCTCATCTTGTCCCTTAGTGTTAATAATGAGACTTCTCATAATTGGCGATTCAATGATTAAGTATTTGAACGAATACTTAATTAGCGAATTGCAGGATCATGAAGTTGATCTCATTTCTTTTCCAGGTGCGAAGATAGAAAGGATATCTGGGAAACTTAGTAGTTTAGGTAAGTATGAATGGATGCTCTTTCATGTAGGGACTAATGATCTTGCTGGTGATGTTTCTGAAATTCTTCAGGAATACACCAGCCTTTTTCAGGAGCTTTCTATTTTGTATCCTGCTGCTAAGGTGGTTATTTCTGGGATCATACCACGTGGTCCCAATTTTTTTCTGGATTCTGAGTCCCGTTCTTCTCTGGCATCTCAACTAGAGTTTTTAAACCAAAAGACCTCAATCGTCAATCATGAACTAGAAAAGGCTTGCCTGGGCCGAGAGGCATTTTATTTCTGTCAGTCTCTTGGTTCATGGAAAGGCTTCTGGGGGACGTGATGGATTACATCTCAACAGAAAAGGGAATCTTCGTTTGGCGAAAATGTTTTCACAAACATTAGGAGGGCTGATTGCATTGGAAGCTGCAATCTCCAAGGACAGTCCTGCAGTAAGTACATTTTTTAGATGTTACTTTATCTGTTAAATGCAACTTCCAATCCTATTCTAAGCCTAATATGTGTTCTGTAACCTCTTTCAAACCTGTCCTTTCTAAAAATTTTAATGTTCCTGATATCTGCTCTTTGTTAGAGTTTCCTCCTTTGCCAATAATTATTTCTAACAACACTAACATGAGTAATTTGCAACCTTCTAGTCCACCTGCAAGTACTAATATTTCTGCTCTTTCAGTTATTCAGTCTGTTCTTTCTCCAACAAATACCTCTACTATCCCTTCTAGTAAATCTAATGTTCCTGACATCCATTCTTTGCTAGAATTTCCTCCTTTACCGAAACTTATTTCTAACACTAACATGATTAATTTTCTACCTTCTAGTCCACCTGCAAGTACTAATATTTCTGCTCTTTCAGTTATTCAGTCTGTTCCTGTTCTTTCTCCAACAAATATCTCTACTATCCTTTCTAGTAAATCTAATGTTCCTGACATCCATTCTTTGCTAGAATTTCCTCCTTTACCGAAACTTATTTCTAACACTAACATGATTAATTTTCTACCTTCTAGTCCACCTGCAAGTACTAATATTTCTGCTCTTTCAGTTATTCAGTCTGTTCCACCTGTTCTTTCTCCAACAAATACCTCTACTATCCTTTCTAGTAAATCTAATGTTCCTGACATCCATTCTTTGCAAGAATTTCCTCCTTTACCGAAACTTATTTCTAACACTAACATGAGTAATTTTCAACTTTTTATTCCTCCTGTTCCACCTGTAAGTACTGATACTTATCATCTTTCAGCTGTTCAATCAGTTACCACTCTTCCATTTTCTTATAACCTAGAATGTTATTGCTCAGTAAAGGTATGCTTATCTGATAGTTTGGGAAATAATAGTGCTAATAAACAATGTAAGGTGGAAGGTTTGATTAAGCATTGTAGAACTGGTGGGGGTAGTGTCGAGCATCTTGAGGTCGAAAGGGAATTATATCCCAGACAATGTGCATGTTGTCAAAAAATTTATAAGACAAAGGTCACTTTTAGAAACCATCTTAAAACATGTAATGTTAGTGTTAAAATTTCATATCCTCGGCAATGTGAGATTTGTTTTAAGTCTTACCTTTCCAGAAAATCATATTCCAATCATAAGAGCAAGTGTAAAGTGCAGGAAAATAGTAGCTTACTGCAAGATCTCACCAAAGTTCCTGATACCATGAGAGAACACTGTTCAGCTAATGTTTGTTCAATTTCAGAAATCTCTATTTCTGAACTATGTAACAATTCTGTTTTGGAAACTATGTCTAGTGTTAACTCCAATTCATTTATATCACCTAAAACTACGGACAACCCATTAGCCTCTTCAATTAGTTCAAAAGAATATCAACGTAACTCGCCACTCCCTATTTCAAAATCGATAGATATCCTATCTCTTCCTAATTCATTAACTAGTAAATGTGTACCAAATTCTGATTTAAAGACATGTGAGAAATGCTTAAATATATTTTCAAATAAGTACAATCTTTAACGGCATAAAATGGTATGTGCAAGAGCTTATGTGAAAACCTTAAGGGCCAAAAAGTGTCCAGTTTGTGGCAGAATTCAATAGACTTCTTAATGACTTTTTGAACTGTTCCGAAAATTGCGAGTTATTTGTAAATTATTTTAAAAGCGAATATTCTAACCGATGTGAATTGTGGGCCACATCTTATAGGAGATATTATCATGCTTCAGTTAATACAAATAATTATTGTGAATCATTTCATAATCAGTTAAAAACCGTTTACTTTGGACGTAAATTTAATAGAAGGTTAGATACCTTGTTGTTGTTACTACTTGATATCGAAAAAGATAACTTTTTAACGTATAAAAATAGAATTTTAAATGACATTCCACCAAAAGAAGAAAAGCCAGACATAAAAAAGGTAGCAAAATTCCTGATACAGATTTGCTTTTACTTAATACTAATACTTGGCCTGTGAGGTCCCAATCACAGAAACATAAAGAATACATTGTAAAGCTAGTAAACACTAAGTGTCCTATGATTGATCACTGCTATTTTAAATGTCTTGAAATTAGTTGCATGTCATTTATATAATTGCAACTGCCCAGATAGTTCTAATTTGTGTAAGCATGTACATAAAGTGCATTCCACTAATCCTAAAACTAATCTCAATAACAATGACCTTTTTGATGATGCTCCTAGGATTGAAACAGATGGTTTTAAAGAACCCTTAAAATCTACATTTATTGCTAAAGATTTGTACAATCCTCATTCCAAGGCTGATAAAGTAAAAGCATGTCAAAAGTTATGGGATTCCTTATCGCAAAAATTAAATGATCCACGAGTTCAAGAATTCATGCTTGACAATGTATATACAACATTGCAAACATTAGTTGCTGGATGCCGTGGCATTTTAAACTCAGAGACTGATAAAAATTCTAATATTTTTCCTTCTTCAAAAGTGGCTCCAAATCAGGCTATTGAGCGTCAGATTCTATTCAAAACCCGAAAAAAACAGAAAGGTGCAATGCTTCACAAGAGGAATAGTGCTAAAAGGTTCTTAGATTCGGAAGATGTTGATGATTGTTTTGTAAATATGACCCCATGCAAAAAGGCAAAGATAGATTCCTATGAACCATTTACAAAATTAAACAATGAAACAGGTGAATCTTTTACTAAAAGCATTGGGGTCTACAAATTGTGTCAAACAGCTTTCAGATCTCTGGATCCTTTTATTACTATTAATGAAGAAAGTGCTATTAAATTGAAGTCTAAAGATTTTGTCAGAGGATGGTTATTTGACGTTATCATTGATGCATTTCTTTATGTGCTGTGTACTGTTAATCCAGACTTTGTTTTAATTGATTCTGCTATTACAAACCTAATAATAAATAGCATGTCATCAACAGATCAATTACTAGCTTGCAATCCTTTAATTTTATCATCAAAATATTTATTTCTGCCTGTTTGCATGGAAAATCATTGGTGTTTAATACTTATTAATAAAGAAAAAAGATGCATTGATTTTTACGATCCATCAAATAATGATATTTCTGACAGGTATTGCAAAATTTTAGATAATGTTAAAAATTATTTTGGTTGTACAACTGGGATGTGGACTATTAATTTCCCCTTACATGTGTTGCAACAAGATTCAATGAACTGTGGTGTGTTTGTATGTTACTTTGCCCATCAGATAATATACAAGTCTAGTGTTTATGTGCCATTTGATACAAATAAATTTCGGGCATACATTTACTGTGTTTTGTTAGGAACAGTGATTCCTTCAAAGGACTCATTTAATAAACCAACTGTAAATAATACTTTCGTAGATGCTAATTCCTGTAATTTTTCAAAATTTAAGACAATAGATAAAAGTAATGTTTTGACATGTGAAGTAAAAGTTAATGACATAGAGATTAAGACATACATGCTGAAATCTTAAGATCTCTTTATTTCATTAGAAGAAGAAACCCTTTTAAGATCAGCTTTACTGCTTTTTGCAAAGGTTGGCTGTATGATTCAATAATTGATGCTTTTGTTTTTAATGTTATTAGGTATTCAAACACCTTTGGATCAATGGATGCAATATGTTCCTCTTTGATATTAAATGGTGGGAAATTAAATGGTTCTTATTTTGAGCAATTAAGGAAACATAGAATTTTACTCATTCCAGCCAATGTCAATAAACATTGGAGTCTAATTGTTGTAAATATTGATAGCCATACCTTAGAGTTTTATGATCCATTAAATGACTTCATAGATAAAACATCATCACTTTTATTGCTTAAATGGTGTTCAATATTAAGTAGTGTATTTCCTAACTCAAATAAATGGACTTTTAGTTTCCCTCCCCATGTCAAGCAAACTGACAATATAAATTGTGGTGTCTTTGTATGTTATTATGTTTATAAAAAAGTAAATAATACATCTTTAAATTCAGATTTCAACATACCAAATTTTAGACAATTTATTTATGATACTATCGTTGGAACATAAAAGTATTTGTACATACCTACACAAAACAAGGAATTAAACAGATGTCAAATGTGTATGTAAACAATAATTTACAGATCATGCAGTTACAGTTAATATGTATCTACTTAAACCTTAATAATTTTAAGAAGTTTGCTTGAAACCTGTAGTCAGTTCTTCAGTAATTTGTTTTCAACTTATTGCTTGCTGTTCTAACTCACTTTTGAGTAGACTTGAATTAAAACAATTTGTTATAACAAAACAAGTTTTTTAACAAGGTTGTGGAATGACCATTTTCTCATTGTAAGGCTAATGAAGCCTCTCAGTCTAATTCCTGAATCTTAACCCTCGTGCTCACACAGCACCCTCTACAATATACGGAGGATTTAACAAATAATAAACATCTTTTAGTTCAGAAGACTTATTCGAAAAGCAGCATTGAGAGAATAAACTGTTGAACATGGGGGGGTTGCAGTGTGATCTTATAAATCAATGATTTCTGGTAGTTGAAACATTTTCAGTTTAAAATGTTTTTCTCAATGAAAGTATGTTGTGTATTGCCTTATGAGTATAACAGATTTGTGTTTTGTTATTTATTGAAATACAGTTTATATTTTACAGATATATTACAAATCTCTGATGTCTGAAGTTTTCCAACTGAAAAGAAAAAATAGACTTATTTGGTATCACCTAGTCATTCAATATTTAGCAGTTAAAAACTAAATGATGTTTGTTTTTGATGACCATTTCATATGGCATCAATAATAAATTTCTTTTAGTTAAGATCATGGTATGCCGATTTAAATCAAGATTTTAAATTTCATTTTCCTTTCTCTGTGTGTATTACGTTTATTACAATTAAATAATTATGAAAACAAGATTCATGTTATTTTATTCAAATAAGTTTAGAAATTTGCTCGTATTTAATTCACCTCAACCATTGTATTGAAAATCATCCTTCCCCTGAAGATACTGAATAATTTTTTGATAGGTATCAATTATTAGACAACTATGTATTTCCCTATTGGGCTGTTGATCAACAGGTGTCACTCACATGCCTGTTCATCAGTGTTGGTTTTATTTTAAATAAATCCGATGATTTTTTAATCCTGATTTTTTTTGTACCCTGACACTTAGTCACAACAAAATAGTTTTCTGCAGTATCAAAAGTATTCAAATTTTACACATAAATCTTTATAATGGGAAATTTCAATATTTTCGTTTTGTTTGGTGTAATATGTTGGTTAATTTTATGCATTGATCCCTAGGAATTCTTTGCATTGCCAGCATAACTATTCTATATTTAAGGAATTGGAAGTTTGGAATGTAAAAGTTAATTCGTCCATCTGATAGTTGAATATGTTAAAATAAATTTGGGTTTTAAAAGCAGAAAGCTCTTATGATTATGATTGCAATGATGATTTTTTTTATTGCAGCTTCAAAATTCCACACAATTGGAATATTCTGGAGGAATGCTATTACTCTTATCCTATGCTGTTCATAGAAAAAAGCTTCATTTTCGTGTATGTTAGTGTAAACCCTTTATGTGTTTGTGCTTGGAAATACTGATGCTCAGAAATTTTTTTTAAATAAACATTTGATTTCAATATATGTACATTTTCATGTCTTATTCATTTCTTACTATTCACTTACAAATAACATTTTTCACAAATAAGTACTTTTTGCAAGCTGAATATTAATGAGTTGGAATTTTTTGTACAAGTTATTTTTATTTTATTTTCCATTGGTTACATGATTTTTCTCTAAAACAAGTCTAACACATTGATTACTGAATACAAAATTAACTAAAGCAATTCTATACTTTTTATTCATATATGATAATTATGTAAAGCAAAAAATTTCATGTCACCGGGTATGGGTTAAAATCAAACTGATTTAAATAACTCGAGTACCAGATGGGAAAACCATTGCTTATGCATGGCATTTGTTGTGCATGTCATTTATTTACTCTATCATGTGATTAACTATGCTAGTTCCTATATTGTGTTTAAATTTTTCAAAAATTTTCCCTGATATTTTTTTTATTAATGCTATTCATCAAATATTTTACTGTTTAATATGTATCAAAACTATCTAGAAACTACACTATTTACATGTCTCATGTCCAACAAGTTGAAACTTGTCCGGCAAGGCTCGAGTTAAAATCATAAAAATCCAATTTAAATATTAAAAAAATCACATTTAAATCGAATGAATAGGAGTGTTATGATTTTTCCAATCATGATTTTTTTCATATCCTAGTTAAGATGATTAGAGAAAGATTATGGAATCTGAACATTGAAAAAACTCACCTGAGCATTCAAAGAATTTCCCTGCAGTCATAATTACTTATATGTGGTTGACATATTCATCAAACAAGAATTGTGTAAATCTTTAAATATTGTTAACAGACATCAATTAGTTTCTATTATATATTTTTCCGTGAGTTCTTTTGTTTCATAAATTTATTTGACAGTCATGTGAATTAGATACATGAAGCAGGACCAGCTGAAGAGGCAATTGAATAGTGCCATCGAAAAAGGCACATTTCGTGCTTAGAATCACCACCAATCATAGGTAAACTTGCATTTTCAAATAACTTAACTTTTAAGAAAGTAAAAACCCATATTTACCTAAAATTATCAGACCTCTATTCTTTGACAGAAAAAACTACTCAGATTGCTCTTAGTCCGTATTTTTTCTACATATTGAATATTACAGTTGAATTCGGGGTGAGATTTTGGGTTCCGTTATTTCGAACCTTGTGTTTTCCAAATAATTCAGAGATTAAAATTAATATTGAATATTAAGTGCAATTAGCGAGTTGTAAATATGATTTTTACTTATGTAAATTACACATTTTAACACTTCTATAAACATGACTAACAGATGCCGTCCCATCTACAGGGTGGAGCTTAAGTCCCCTAGTTCCGAAGTTTTATCGTTCGGTGCCGTAAGCCAGTGCTTCCCAACCGATGTGACGCGAAAATTTTTACCGCAAAGTCCTGATGATGGGGCGACGGTACCGGAGGATTATCCATCGGCGAAAAAGCTATGAACATTCTTTTACCATTTGCTGCAACATACATGTGTGAGCAAAAGTTTCTCTTCTATGCTCACTATCAAGAATTTAAAGAGATCATCCTTGAAAAGTCTTGATCATGTGAATTGCTTGTAGCTCTTTCAACCATAGACCCAGATATAAAAAAGTGTTCACAGAAACAAGCTCAAGTATCTCACTGAAATAAGAAGGAAATATATGTATTTACTGTGACAAAAGAATTTGAGGATATTTATATTAATACTTAAAATGTTTATTTTTTCATTAAATTATTATTATTAGCATATTTATACATAGTCAGTAATTCTTTTGTATATAATTAATTTTACTTTTGTATTTTTACATCAAAATTTTATAAAAAATAAGTGTTGTAAAAATTTAATCACAATTTCACTCAGTCAAATCTGACAATTTAGTCACTATTCTTAGTCCCCTTGTTATTGTAATTCTTAGTTCATAGATGAAGAGACGTAACTAGGCTAGTTTCCACCCGAGGAAAGAACTCGCCTTGCCCCCCCCCCCCACCGACCAACCAAACCAAAACCTTCCCCACAATACCTGATATCGCCACCACACATTAATTCCACTAGTCCAAATTTTTTTATTAAACTTCGATGGTAAATGCTCGATTTCAAAGGTAAATAGATTAATTTGCAGCAATTTCATTTTTAGTACAAGATAAAATACCAAATTAATTCTAAGATATTTCATTCACAAATAATCTAAGAGTAACATGTTTGGAATATTCTTTCATACTTATAATCGCTGCAAATGAAATGAAAAGGTTTTATCAAATGATATCGAGATACAGTGGCTCCCAAAACTGTTCGTACACTTACGAATTTCAAAGAAATACTGCTCTATCCATTAATAAAATTAATATTTCAGAATGGGAATTTTTTAATAACATATATAACTTGTTCTTAACAAAACTACGTAAAATATTTTAAAACTTTTTTTTTGGAAAATCAATAATCAAAAAGTAACAAAAAATTTACCTCACAAAAGTCTTCGTACACTTTAAAAAAATTTCTACATATTAGCAAATATTGTAATATTTCGGTTAATTAGTACTTAGTAGGATATCCTATAGCATCCACAACAGCTTTTAAACGTCTGGGAATAACGTTCACTAGTTTTTTCGTAATTTCTGCATCAATGTTCCACCATTCTTCAATCATTACTGTTTTTAGTTCGCTTTTTGTTTTAATGCCGTGTCTTTGTACTCTAACCTCTAGTTCTCTCCAAATGTGTTCAATTGGGTTTAAATCCGGCGATTGAGGTGGTGTTTTCAGAACTTGTGGACAATTATAGACTCCAGAGGCGAACGCTGAGAGCCGTGTGCTTAGGATCGTTATCTTGATAAAAAACAAAGTTGTTTCCAATACCCAAATTTTGGGCTGATAATTTTAAATTGTCTTTTAAAATATTTAAATAAAGAGCATGATTCATTATGCCATCAATAAATACCAAATTACCTAGTCCTGATGCTGACTTGCACCCCCACACAAGGACACCTCCACCGCCTTGGCCTAAGTTCTTGGGATTTAGTTAATCATTTTTTCTTCTCCATACAATTATACGCCCATTGGAACCAAACATATTAAATTTGCTTTCATCTGCAAATAAGACATGATTCCAATTAGTTTCGGGCTTATTTATCATTGATTTTGCGAAGGAAATCCTAAGCTTTCTATTTTTCGTACTTACAAAAAATTTTCATTTAATCAAAAATTTTCAGTAAATTCTGTAGAAATTTTTACAGCACTCAAACGTGGATTTTTCACAAATTTTCTAACTATAAATCTCTGATCACGTTGAGTTAACTTTACCGGACGACCTTTCCTTACATTGTTTTCGATCCGATTTTCTTCTTTAAAGCGTTTTATCACATACTGCACCGTAGAATGGGATAAATTTACTAATTTAGAGATATTCCGAACTGATTTACCACTACTATGATGAAAAATAATCAATTTTCGAATGCTGTTCGTTGTTTCCTTACGACTACGAGCCATTTTTAAATAATACATAGAATATTACGAAGTAAGCAAGCAAAGATTAAAGCCAAACGATTTTTTAAATGTCACCACAATGCAAAAATAAAAAAAGCGATAAACGATCATTTTATTTATGAATTTATCCGAAAATATTTCGGTGTACGATCACTTTTGTGGCGTGTTCTTTCTCTGCCTCCTTGCATTTTCATTTGTATAAAAAGAAAATGAGTCAATATTTTTTTAAAGAATATTAGTTTTTATTCAGAATCACATGGAGATGATATGAAAAAATATTGGACTTTATATTCGAATTCAATTCCAGGCTACAGCGCTTTTTCTACAAATTTTTAAAGTGTACGAACACTTTTGGGAGCCACTGTATGTGTGGGCTGCATCAAAATCAGCAGATTGTTGCTTTAGAATAGGATATTTAATTATTATAAATACAGAGGCTGTTCGGACATTTTTTGAATGATTTTGATGAGCTTTAAAAAATTGTATGCTACGAAATAATTTTATTTTCGCAGCAGTTAAAATATAACTTATCGCCTGCTAACTCAGAGTTTACTTCAAAATGGCGCTTTTAAATAATCAATGGTTGGAAGGCTGTTTCTGCTCTTTCCGAAGAGAATTATGCTTATTCAATTATTCAAAAACGCTGTAAAAATCAGTTTTTCGATATCTAAAGGCACGATATTATTAATGAGAAAGGAAAAAAACGTAAAAGTGAAAAAATATTTCCAAATACGTATCCAAAAAAGAAAAGAGTATATTTGTAAGGTAAGATCTTTAATTTTAAAAGAGAATCTGCCAATCAAAGGACTATTACAAAGTCATTAAAAGTTCAGTTTGAACTGTAAATAAAATAATTAACAGTGATTTGAATCTTAAAAAGGCCAAAAATTACAATGTTCATCGTCTATCTCCACGACATATTGCAGAAAGCAGAACTCGCTGTAGAATTCTGTATGAGAAGCATTTAGCTGGAGAAAGATGGAAAAATGTTGTGACAATAGACTAGGCGTGGGTGTATTTAAAAGATTGCAATAAAAAAGAACAATTTATTATCATAAAAGAGGAGAAAAATCTTAAAACGTGGTTCAACTTTGTAACTTTAACGTAAGAACTTTCTCTAAGAGATTTATGATTGTTGCCGGTTTTGCATATAATGAAAAATTAAAAGTAAAAAGGAGGGGGAAATGGGTAAAAATCAACTCCCACATATTATCAAGACCCTATTTTATCCCCAATATGCAAAAAAGAAATACCAAATCTTTACCCAAAGTGCCAACAGTCAGTAGAACTGCATCAGGATAAAGCAAGCAGCCACACATCTAAGTCCACTATTAAATTCGTGGAAAAAATGGAACAATAAACTGGTATCAAGTCAATAAATACCCTTTACTGATATTCCTGCTAAATCTCCAGATGTCTCACCCATGGACTTTTGTGCTTTTAAAAAGAGAATTATCGAAACGTCGACCGAAAACCATTCAAGGATTTTGGAAAACTGTGGAACAAGAATTAATAACAGATTTTACTTAAGTTATTATCCTAAGTATTATACTTAGACATTTTTCACAATCTGTTAATCTATTGACAAAATGTGAAAAAAAAAAATTTAAACACAGAAAGTTTGGACTAAAACCTAACTTTACGGGCTTTTTCGGCTGCAAACATTTTTAAAATGTCCTCAAAAGATAGCTTTGAAGCTAACTTGTGCTCTAGAGATATGATGCTCAGGTTGGTTAGTCGTTGTTGTCCTGTTAAGTTTCTGAGGTAATTTTTTATGATCTTTAGTTTGCTAAAACTTCTTTCATTTGAGGCGACTGAGACTGGTATTGTGAGGAAAATTCTCAACGCTGTCGTTATGTTGGTGGACGCGTCTTCAAGTCCGTTCTTGTGTATTAACATCAGAAGACCTGATGGTGTAGCCGTTTTCATATTAGGGCTTAAATCCAAGGCATGATACTTAAAACTCTCCACTTCTATCGCCAGCTAGTCCTTGTCTAAGTCTTCTTTATATGTGGTAGCTAACTCAAGTGCTTGGTTCTTCAATTCTTCTCCATTCATTGTTTCAAACCGAGCTCCATTGAGGAAACCAAATAAACTATTCATGTTTTGAATGACTTGAAACCTTTGCCTCAGTTCATTCAGAATCCGATCTATTTATATAATCAATAATCTGAACTTTTTTCTTCTGAGAATTCATAGCTTTCAACTTCGCCCTTCTCGTCAAACATTCCCATCTTCCTCCTCCCTACTTCTTTAAAAAGAGGATCCTAGGTTAAGCTTTCCTGCTATTTCTTCACACATTCTGCATTTAGCTCCTTTTATAGTTTTTGAAGTCTACCAATAAGTTTTTCCTCTTCATTTTTTATCATACGTAAATATCTATAGTAAAAAAAAATACTCGGCCAATTTAGCGTCCACCCCCCCTAATCCGGCGCCCGGGGCAAATGCCCCGTCTGCCCCCTCTAGTTACGTCTCTTCATGGATGCGATATAAAAACTATGTCACATATCAATCACTGAGGATGTATGGATGAGCTATTTTCATTCCATTTGTTTTGTTTTTTCCTTGCTTATGACTGCATAAGAAGACTTATCTGAAACGAATGTCTAATTGGAATGTTTATGTTTTATAATGCAAAAATATTTGAAAGAAGGATCTTACTAATTGAATCCCTAGTATGAAATAGAACAAATTAATCATGTTAATAGAAAAATGTTCCTTCATAGTGCGTCTTGAAGTTATTTATGCTTGTAGGTGTGCAGTGACGTGAAAAATTTTGTATACAATAACACGCACTCTGTTCCAGATTATTCTTTTTCAATATTATTATTAAATAGTTCCTAAGAAAAAATGGAAAATTGAAAATATATTTAAACATGATTTTTTTAAATAAAAATCACTGATTTAAATCAAGTTGATCTAAATTCGCATACTCAGGAAAGACGTTTTCGTAAATCATGCTCAATTTTTAAATTTTAACATGATGAAAAACTGATAAAATTTGCTCAAGCAAAACGACACAAAAACACATTAGGGAGAATATTATTGTGCAGGAAAATTCAAATAAATACTTTTAATTATTTGTATAGATAAAAGTAATGCATAGATATTTTTAGAGCTGTTGTTACAGATAGTATTTTGTACGATAAGTAAACTTTGAACGCCTATCCTACTTTCTTTCCTTTTGGGGGGCCGCGGTGGCCCGGTAGGAAGAGTAACGGACTAGCAACCGAAGGGTTGCGAGTTCGAATCCAGCCAAACACCGCCGTGTACAAAGGGGGCTGGTGCACGTTAAATCTGTCGTGGCCTTAAATGTCCTCACGTTGGCGTGGTGTGGAAGTTTGGAGAGTGGGGTGCCAGCTCAGGTGTTGCCTCGTCATCTGACCGTGGTTCAAAATTACGTGGTGTTGTCCTCGGATCTTTCCCTTTGGGATTGATCCCGGACCGTCACCAATAGCCCGTTGTGTTGCTCCAGTGTGACGTTAATTGAAATACCCCCCCCCTTTTGGCTTGGTGTCGAAGTTTGAAGAATGAGGGTGGCAGCTCAGGTGTGACCTCGTTATCTGACCGTGGTTCAAAATAACGAGGTGTTGTCCTCGGATCTTTCCCTTCGAGATAGATCTCGAACAGTCGTCAATAGCCTGTTATGTTGCTTCAGTACGACGTTAATTCAACCACTTATCTACTTTGTTTTCCCAGTTATAACCAAATTAAAACTCTCAAAGCTTTTTTAAATGGTATGAAATCACGCACTTTTTTGTGTATCTTACAATTTATGGTTAACAATCTTAGTCCCTTTTTGAAAAAATAACAAGAACAAATATTAAAAATAAACAATGTACTCACAGGATAGTCGTTTTAGTCTCACAATTTCAGGTGTTACTACTATTTATACAAAAAGCAAAACATCTAAAACTTGACACTTGGTGCTTTTCAGTTAGAGTATGTTAAACAATCAACTTTTGCAAATTTGATGTGATTTGAACAAGACCGACTTTAAAAATAGTGAAAAAATTACAATTTTCTGAAAATTTCCCCATTTAATTCTTAAAACATTTTTTAAATTGTAGCACTTACCATTATCTGATTTACCAGATATTCTAATAAATTTTTGCTTTAAATATAAAAGCAAAAAAGTGGTTTCAACAAAGAATCAAGTGACCAGATCTGTTCTTGGAGCTTGAGTGGAATGCTAAATTACATGATATATTTGTGCAAGTATTATCATGTGTAATGAAATTTGAAAGTAATTTCGTCGGTATGAAAAAGATATTCTTGAGTTAGTTATGAATAATTGCGACTTTTTTCTGTGGAACTGGACCAATTTAAACACAAAACGACTCAAATTTAGGTGTATTAAACAAATATGTATATGGTAACTCATATATTCAAAATAATGAAACAACTTTGATACTCTTATAAAGGTCGCATGTCCCGAGGTATTTTTTTTTAACATTTTAACTCCACTTTATGTTATGTGTTAAATAGTCTCCCGTTTTATTTGAAATACTTAATTTATAGCGAGTGATGGTTATACAAACAGCGTATAACTTTGTTTGGGTACCAATTAAAATTCGAACTGTTATTCCACTTAATCACGTATAAGTAAATAATAAATAAAACCAGGGCCGTTCTCAGATATTAGCTGCCTTCGAGCAAATATCAAACCGCTCCCTTCTCGAAATCATTTGATTTTCTCAAACGCCTTTCATCAAGCACCTTTCAATGGTTTTTTCGACTGCTTACGAAATCGATTTCCTCTCATGACTAGATTTTTCTAACGATTTAAATAAAATATATTTCATTACAGATCTGCAGAACAGTTTATTCATGACTGATGAAAAAACAAGCACAAATGCTCAGGGTAACTTTAAATGCAGTGAAACACAAAAAATCGTGTTTATTTTCTCTTTTTAAAAACCATCATAGGTATCCAAAAATGACATCACTAAAATCTTGCACCACTATCTGTAATTAAAAACAAATCACTTTTCGAATGCGGTGATCAAATTATAATTGCTTTTATTTTTCTTGTATAAATTATTCGCTTTCGAGCAAAACCCTTTTAATCTTTACACAAAAAAAATCAAGTTTGAATATCTTCTAGTTCTTTTAGCTAAAGATCTCTTGACAATGCATGCCTTTTGATGAGTTAGAAATACTGATTCAATTCAGAAGAATCAATTTCAAGCGATGTGTTATCAGTAGAAAAAAATCGAAAAGCAACAAAATGTCCATCCACCGCAATCACCTCCGAGGAAGAAGCCGAGAACTTTAGAAACCGGTTCCGACTTGGAACTCCCATATCCACTTCCTTTTATCATTCTAAAACTTGGCGTTCTGTAAAATCACCTAAGCGATAAAAACACAAAATTGCAAACGCACTGTCCACTGCGACTACGATGTCCACCGGATGTGCACTGCACATTAACTGCATTAGTCTGTCCACTTGTGCGCTTTTATCCCTCAGAGTTTTCCTAGAATGAAACCCGTTCTCATTCCCGTTGCTCCAGTTACATAAAAAGTAGAAGTAAAAGTAGTTGAAAAAGTGAAAAATAATATTTATTATCAGGTTTGGTAGGTAGTTGATGGTTGATTAACGTCAACTGGAGCAACTTAATGGGCAATATATTTATTATCAGAGAAATAAAATTTAAACAGAAAACAAAAAAAAATGAAGCACACAAATCCGAATTATGTGTGCGAGTTCAAATCCAACCAAAGACCGTAGTGTGCAAAGAGGGGATGGACACGTTAAATTTGTCATGGCCTCAAATGTCCTCATGTTGGTATGGTGTGGAAATTTGGAGAGTGGGGGTTCCATCTCAAACGTTGTTCTCGTCATTTGACCGTGGTTCAAAATTGCGTGGTGTTGTCCTCAGACCTTTCCTTCGGATTATATCCTGGACCGTCGCCAATAGCCCATGGGTTGCTTCAGTGTGACGTTAATTAAATATCTACCAACAGATCGATCAGCAGACATTTTTTGTCTTAAAACCATACTTTGCTTTCTTACACAAATCTAGGTAAAAATGAAATGATAAGTAAAAATAATTAAAAGAATGTTTCCAGCACGAAGAAAATTCTATTTTCTCCCAAAAAACTACCATTAATTATAATATTATAAAAATACAAGAGGGAAAGTTTCACATAAATTATAATTTTCAATCTCATTACCCCTGGCAGAAGGAGACGGACGACAAAACGTGAGCTCACATATGTTCGTTCCACCTAATGTAATGCAAACAAACAATAGCTAATTTTGCGAGAGCAAAAAAACTAACTTGAATAATCAGCTAACCATGAACACGAGTTCTCTATGGACACGGAAATTGTTCGCTCGGAACTTTTGTCAAGTACTGTTTTATCTTTTAACATTTTGCTTTGAACTTCCTTTTAAAAAATTAAACAATGTCTCCTGTTCGATGGAGCCGATTTATTTGACATTGTTAGGCGCAACTTGGCCAAATATGAACGATTCCCAGAAAGACATTAAATTTGTACGGAAATGATGTTATATGAATTGATTTTACACATGGTGTAAATGCGTATAACTTTGATTTAGCTACAGTGCTGGTTCTAGACGATTAAAGCAGAGACTGCAGCTGTACCAAAACGTGGGATCGCACTGGCCCCCACCATCTCTAGATATAAGACAACTTTCTAGTATTAATATAAGTGTGTTCTTAAGAGCATCTGCACTTGTTGCTGAAATGTGTTCACACAGGGGTGTGAACCTGTTGCTCGAGAAGTGAAGTGCCTACTTAATACGCAGAAAGATTTTAATCCTTTAAATTTAAAATTTTTCCATAATGGAGTTATAGAAATGCATTTTGTCTTATTGATTTTGTTGAACTAAATATAGTAGAACCTAGATTATCATAGGTAATGGGGATAGGCTACCTTGGATAATATGGACATAAGCACAAAACAGTCTACGAAATACAAAAAAATTTACTTTAGCTACTGTGTTTCTACTAATTCTACTGAAAAATACACAAAGCAAAGTTCTCATGCTGTGACAAGTAGCATTCTGCCAGCCAAACCATACAGGTTAAGGACAAAGTGCACACAATCATGCTTGAAGAAACTGTAAAATTCGGCTTGGATAACCTAAACTCAGAACAGGTTCCAGTCAGCAGGCCCAAATGAAACTTAAAGCCCAAATGAAACTTACTCGACAAAAGAAATGGAAATCAATCATCTTAAGAAATCCCTTGATAATGTAACCTTCCAGAGCACCTGAGTCTCAAAAATCTGGGCCTAGAGTGGAAGTTTTATGTGTAGATATGTCTGCAACAAGAGAATGTTTGATTAGATACAATTGTTTTTAAAGTTTCAAGTATAATATCTCTGAATCTTACAGAATATAACTAAATATGCATCAAAAAACAAAATTTAAAAGAATTTTCAAAAAATGATAAGATATCTGTTCATAGTTTGACATCTAATACAATCATACATAGAACAAAACAGAAACTGCTGATCACAGATCAAACAATCTCATTACCTCATACTAAAATACTAAGATTGCACTTCATTTATATAATTAAAAGCAATGTCGTAACAATTCAAAATCAATGCGGAAATAAATATTTCTCACATCTGTCCAACGATTAAATTTTTAAATGCTATGCAGTTTTCATATTTACGAAATCAAAACTAAAATTTCATAATTTAAAGAGATTGCTTACTTTTGTGTTGCATCCAATCTTTCAAACAAATATGCCTTTAGACAAATTAACTTTTTCTAATTCTTCCCACTTTCATTAAAAAGTCCGTTATAATCCACCAGCTGTTCTCGACTATGCCATATGCATGATTCAACAAGCATAAACAACTTCAACATCACTTTAGGGATTTTTTCAAACCAGCTCAAAATTTTCCCTATCGCTAACAGAACTAATTCACATGCGCCAACCTTTGAAAATTCGTCTAAGATTTAACATTAGAATTCTTGCTGTGTCCATCTGCTTGTAAGACATTTCGGAAGGGACTTCCAACACACACACTGGCATCCTCTGTTTAGCCTTGCAGAAAACCTACCACTTTCAAAATTATGAGCTGTATTACTAAATTTTACTGTGCCCTTTGCCCCTCATACTTTGATGGTTGGAGCCCAGACCATCCCAATCCCAATAGTTAGACCCACTTAAGAATCTCATTAGGGCCATCTGAAGAATTGATTTGCAAACCTGAAGGATCACTGCAGTCTCTATCCTAATACAATTGCAGTATAACAATCAATTAAAGATGTGATTCAAAATGAGTTGATTGATAAATGAGTAAATCTGAAATAAAAAAAGAAGTGAAAAATAACTTATTTTCCTGAATTAATTAATAAGGTAAAAATATGGTGCTTTTTTGCAGCTATTGGTATTTAAAGAAATTGTTAATAAAAAATTTCTCTTTGTGATTTTTTGCTGGTACAGTTCTCACTGAAATTTTAAGTTTACTGTTTTGAATCAAACTATTTTGTTTAACATTAGTGTTGAGGACAATCAATCTTGTGTTTAATCTCACAAGATAAAAGTTCTAAAGGCACTGGATATTAAACAAAACACAGCATATTTCTTTGTAAACAAATCAAACCCATAATAGATTTCCATATTTGTTTACACAGTTAGAAGATGGAAATCAAAACACAAACAACGAACATCAGTTCTAATAATACAATGGTATACAAAAACTGATGTTACCAAAGTACTAAAACTAATTTAATACATATTCAGCATTGCCACACAAACCACAACGATTAGAGTTATTTTGTTTAGTACCTGTCTTTCTGCCTTGAATTAGAAACTGAAGTAAAGTCCATTGATAATTTTTACTCATAATTTAACAGTAACGTAGTGTAATATTCACAACTGGGAATGCCAAAATAGAATTTGCTCTATGGACAATACGTGAATTTTTAGGAGTGGTATGTCATTTTGGTGTAGAAGTATGTCTTTCTCCTTGGTAAGGGGTAGTGTAGTAACTGGGGAATTGACCATCCCAAAAGAATGCAACCTACTGCTCACTGCTACTGCTTGCAAATGAGAAACAGACAGTGCATAGGGTGTTGGATAGAAGAAAGCATTGCATCAAACGAGACATGATTGGCCACTGCTGGTTGAGCCTGAGCAAGCTGCCAACGTTGCAACAATATCCCACTATTGACTTGTTATTGAGTTACTGTATGTCGCTTTAGATGTCACCCCATTTGAACCATATGCCACAGCATTGACATCAGCACCTCAGGTCTTAACTAGAGAGCATCACTATCGAATGCATATAACGGCAGCGAGAAAGCCTAAATTTAGACCGAGTTAGGTGCCTCAAAGTTGCAGCGACTAAAAAATTTCGAAGATGCCTCAGAAACCTGACGTGATCAACGAATTGCACATCTAGGGAGACCTTTGGCATTCGAAAGACATTAGACAAGAGACAAGCTGAGCAAAAGCATGAGCATTGTGCCCTGGAGAAGTCAGTGTGGGTCTTCAAAATTGACTCTGGTGTCTTTCAGAACTGAAACCATCGACTTCTCGTGCATCCAACACTGTCATGCAGTTTGAGCCCATAGGTCATGGGAGGCATCAGGGTGCTGAGACTGAGTATATCAAATGGGCAGAATACAAAACTTAATACTAACATTTCACATGCTGTTTGTTAACAACACTCAGGCATTATGATTTATAATACTTTTCGTCTGGGATGCTGAGCTTACACGGATGTTGTACTACTATTTTCAGTATCACAGGATACATTACTGTACATATTTCTGAACTGCTGGAGGCTATAAATTTGCTATGATTGATGTTGCTTGAGTTAAGGCCTGTGGCAATATGTTTTATGTGTTAAAAAATAAAATACAAAAATATTCTAGCTGGAATTTTTTTTAGTTTCTTCGAACCATGTGTACTACTGAAAGTGAGGTTTCCAAAGCTCTGAAAGCTGCAAAAGATCCTTTAAGGCCGACTATATTTGCTAAGATTTTAGATAAAAGTGTTCCTGCTGATATAGTGCATGAGGATGATAAAGTAATCCTTTTTTGATATAAACAGTTATAATTATTTATAGGTTTATTTTATATTTTTAATATATATGAATTTATGAGAGTCAATATTTTGGAATGATAAAGTTATTCATTTATTTAATGTACTGTGACTAGAGTTTTACATTGGCCGTTTGAGATATGTCGAATGTTCCAAAAAGTTTTGTTGCCTTGACTTTTGAGGAGTAGTTCGTGGGTTTATGCATGCCATGATCCTGTTAAAATTGCAAGGTTTCTAGAATTAAAATGTTTGAGGTATAGATTGCCTTACATAATATGTTTGAGAGTATATTCAAATCAAAGTAATCAAATTATTGTTTTTGTCCAATAGTGAATCTTAAATTATTCTTAATTAACTTTAGCTTGCTAAACTTCTGTCTTACCAAGCTGTAGAAACAAGAATGATAAGTTTTCAAACTCCCATCTCAACATGGAGTAGATGCTCAGAGGGTTATGAGGAACATTAATCCTGTGATTATTAAGCACACATTCCTCACTGCACCTGTAGTTTTTGTCATTCTGACTCTTGTTGCTGTTAAAAAGACGGTTTTTACAGTTGGCAGGACTATCTTCAAAGCATTGAAGACCTTTGTCAAAACTGTTCTTTCAATTCACAGGAATAAAAGTTCAAGTGATCCATGAAATGATGGCCATAATCACCAGTTTCCAGTTAATCCGCAGGTCAGAGTTGACTTGCTCATTTTCCATGAATTGTACTCTCAATGGTCTCCCGATAGAAGTTCATTTCTCTTTACTAATGATAGACGAAAGTAGCAATATAAAATTGAACAGTGAAAACTGACATTTTCATGCAATAAATTCACTTGGATCTTATAAATTTATTTATTTGTAATGAATTAATATCATTCATTTAGGCAGTTTTAAGATTTGTTTCCTTATACAAATTTATTATATGCTTTTGAATACGGCTACATAAATGCATTTTTATCATAAATCTGAGAATTTTTATTAGAGCCCTAGAATTATCTGCATCTAGAGCCTCAACATGACTTGATCTGTCACTGTATATTGTGATCTGGATATTCACAATATAAATTAATTGTTTTGTTTCATATTATCCATTCCATGGACATTTGTTGGACTGCTGCTGTGGCACTAACATTGCACAAAATTTGTCATGACTAAATTTCCCTTAAATTCACCTCCAGATCTTAAAGTGATCAGTTTAAAGATGAATTATTACTTATCTAAGACCTTAATTTTTTTTAATTCAACAGTAAAATTTCAGTTATGCATTTATGAGAAATCCTAATTTTTTACTTTTCAGTGCATAGCATTTCGGGACATCACTCCCCAAGCTCCTGTTCACTTTTTGGTTATTCCTCGAAAATGGATTCCTACCTTGAGCAGTGCTTCTGCAGATGACACTCAGGTTTGTACTTGGTCTAAATCAGAGGTTCTCAAACTTTTTCAGTTACGAAGCACCTTTGAAATTGGAAATTCAACGCGGAGCACTAAATTTTATCTCACAGCTATATACTGTATTTAGTAAATAGAACGACAAAATAGCATTGACGATACAAGGTAGTTTCGTCATTTAAGCTTGCAAGACATTGGATTTTTTTTTTCACCGTTTAATTTTTTTTCTGCACTAATTTCCCATTGCAGACGGAAAACGCACACATGAAAAAAACATTTGAAAATAAATTCAGGGCAAATATTGTAGATCCACAATTTGTTATTTTATTAATTTGGCATTATTACATTTGTTACACTTGTTTGTTTATTACATTTGTTGTTTTGTTTGGCAAAAGTTTTGACGTTTTTTAAGGACCCCGTCTCCAGCCAGCGATCCATTGAAAGAAAATCGACGTTATTCCCCATATCACTAATTTAGTATTTGAAGAAACCTCCACAAGACAGATATTTTGTCATCAAAACGAAAAATCTGAGAAGCTACAGAAAATTGATTTTTAAAAATAATAAATTACATACAGGGTGACCTGTAAAGTCCCTTTAAGCCCTTTAATTTTAAAACAGCGTCTCGTATTGTCAAGGAAGTAACGTGTACCAATAGTAAAGTGACCACGCTGAATTTATTAAGACAGCTTACAGCGCTCCTAGTGGCGAAATAAGGAAGTTGAAAAAATAACTCCAAAACTACAGGAGATCGGCCAAAAAGTTGAATTAGAAAAATGTTCGAAATAACATAATAAAAGCACAGGGAAAAGTTTCATGGAGTTATATGAAAAATTTGCGGAGATATTCGTGATAGAAATTTGAACTATTCCATGCCTTGAAAAAGGGGTTGTCCAGAAATTCAAAAACGTGTTCTCCGGTGTTATACAGTTTTTCTGAGTTAAGCAACAATGAATTTAAATTCAAACAAAGAAATTAAAAAAAAAGATAAATAAAAAAAATATCTGAAATGCACTCCGGAAAATAAATGAAACTGACGATCCGAAATCACAAATTTCGCGCAACGACTCTCGGCTATGCAGCCACGAATGCAGATTTACTATTTAATAATTTTATCCTGATAAACTTCGAGCAGATGCGAAAATGTCAAACAAATACGCGTTATTCAGTGTGGCACATTGGAAAAGTAAAAGACAGATGAGCAAAAGCAAGAAATTTATTGCTAAACAAAAACATGGCGAGTGTGTTCAAAGAGGTCACCATCGGTCACAATATACATTTATATTCAATCAAGCACGCCAGCATGCACATTCCTTATTCTGTGGTGTGACAGTATCACAGCTATAGCTGATACGCTGCCGCATATCCAGCAAAATTGTCGACGGAGCTTCATACGCCCGATCTTTGATGTAAACCCAGAGGAAGAAATCAAGAGGGGTAAGATCTGGAAAGGGGTAAGAAAACTGCATAGCACTGGAGAACACATTTTTGAATTTCTGGACGACCCCCTTTTCAAGGCATGGAATAGTTCAAATTGCAATCGCGAATATCTCTGCGAATTTTACAGATAACTCCATGAAACTTCTTCCTGTGCTTTTATTATGGTATTGCGCACCTTTTTCTAATTGAACTTTTTGGCCGATCTCCTATAGTTTTCGCGTTATTTTTTTAACTTCCTTATTTCGCAGCTAGGAGCGCTGTAAGCTGTCTCAATAAATTCAGCATGATCACTTTACTATTGGTACACATTACTTCCTTGACTATACGAGACATTGTTTTAAATTTAAAGGGACTTTACAGGTCACCCTGTATAATGAACTTTATAATTTGTCGGTTCTCGACTGAATGTTGACTAAAATGCAACTGATTTGAGAAGTGAGTAAGCCACCAGTTTTATATGCAATAAAAAAATTTCCGATAATTCTGGAAATGTGTCGAAGCTGCTACTTGTTTCTGCAAACGCGGAGACAGTGAGTCCAGCCTCTGTCTGGCTTCGTGTTGCCTTTTGACGTAAATTTGTTTTGTCAACTGGCGGACAAGAAACTGACACATTGAATGCTGACTACCTTTTTATATAGTCAATGTCTCACCTGATCGGTGATAAATGATGTATAATAAATTTTTTTCTTTCACACTGAGAGTGCAAAAGGTCATATTGAAATATTTGTGTCCCATTTTTTTCGTAAAAGATATTTTTAATTTTAAACTTTAAAGTATGTTTAATAAAAATATTTTTAATTTTAAACATGTCCTACCTTTTCGCGGAGCACAGGGAATTGTTTTGCGGAGCACAGTTTGAGAAACACTGGTCTAAATGTATAGAATTAGCTTTTTCGTCTAAGAATTAGCCTTCTTGCCATTTGGATCATAAAGCTCCTAGTTCAAATCTGGGATTAAAGCATGAATGTTTGTCCATCCAGAATGAATCTGTGGTCTCTAAACAGGTTGTGCCTAGAGCATGTGGATATATGTGAGGTGTACTTAGGCCATCGTGAAGAAAATGAATCTGAGTACAGGTTCTGTGACGTTATGACAGTAGGGCCATTGGAGAGAAGAATCAGCAAGTGGCGAGTCCGTGATCAGACAGAAATAGATAGAAAAATCTCGATATAAGCAAATCCATCAATCCATGTGTTCCAAGATTTGTAACCAACTCAGCTTAATCTTTTTGTAGTTAATTTTTGATTATTTTCACACAGAAAAATATTCGTTCCTTTGTATTTCCGGGATTAACATAAAGTGTTTGGAGAAATTTTCATTAAAAGGTCCCAGTATTATATAATTCATTAAAATATAGAATATTTGTCTTACATTAGAGTTTTGATCTTTAGAAACAAGTGTTGAATTTTGGAACCAATAGAAGCAGTTTTAAAGAAGTCATTCAGTAATTATGGAGCAATTCAAGACTTCAATGGCCATGCTTATGTGACAACTAGTGGGAATATTTTCCCTCTTTCATGCAAAATTCAAATTAAAGTAAATGTAGCCAAAAATATTTTTGATATCTTTACTATTTATTTAATAGTATTCATTATCTTGATTTATTTAATACTTATTTTTAGTATAAATTATATAATTAAACAAATAAGATTTTTGATAACTTGACAGATTAAAAAATAGTAATAAACTGTAGTTCTATTTATATAAGAAATGAAACAAATCTGTTCTTATATGATTTGTCAGCAATCTTTTACAGCAGTTAAAACTTCCATTTCTGACTTCACTTTTATTGATAATTATTAATATGACTATTCACTTAAAAAACCCTAGGGTCTTTCACTGTAAATCAAATAGTGCTCTAAAATTTCTTTCAGTCTGAAGACGTTTAACAAAATTGTGTTTGATTGTCTGAGGCAAATGAAATTTAAGAATTTAATTTTAAGGAATTTTCAGTTTATAAAGGTGGTAGCCAGTCAAAATATAATTATTTTACCTATGAAAATATTTTAACTAAAGAAAATATATCTACAAATTCTATTTTAACTTTGTAACCAATTTTTTAATTTTCTTGCGCAACTATTAACATCTCCTTTTATTTTATTTCCTCTCTGATGTTTATAAAGTAACATTTTAATATAATAGTTTTTACAGTAAGAAATCAATGTATTTACTATAGTGTATATGATTTATGAATATTAAGGAAATAAAAAAGATCAAATTTTCAATAACTAATGCATGTGAATCATTGAATATAAATCCAAAATTTGTAGCAAATCAAATTACACACAATTTTCAGTAAAGCATTCTAAAGAATTTTCAGTAAAGCATTCTAAAGGTGAAGAAAAAAATCTTTATTGAAATTTAAAAAGTAGCAGGAATTTTAAATAGCTGAAAACCAATTTTTTGAAGTTAAATTTTAAGCTAATAAATTTTTTTTAAATAATGGTTATACATATTGATGGTGATAATAATGTAGTACAGTAATTTAAATTATAAGCAGTTATGACCTCTAAAAGTCAAACTTTTATTTTTCTTTAGTTATAGTTTACAACCTACACAATGTTTTTAATTTTTTAATGTTGCAAGTTTTTCGTATTGCATCTTTTTCAGCCGGTTATTTTTTTTTTGCCTTACAATAATTAAGTAAAATGTTTTCCATTATGCACACACATTTTCTGATAAATTTTTGTGGCACTCTACAGATATTTCATTGAAGGTACCTGTTTTAAGTAGAGTTAGATCAATGAACAATCTTTTCTAAAATTTGTATGACAGAAAGTCTTCATACTGCTCATCAATGAAATAATTAAAAATGTGATAAGTACAAACAATCAGTTGTACCATGAATTCCTTATGCCATTTAAGGCCACCCCTATAATTGAATTTTAAATATTGGTGAATGAACTCTTCTGAACATTCATAAGTTAGTTCTTTTCCATTTGACACGATCAAACAGCACATCTCTAATATACTCCATCGTTGTGAAAAGCCTATCACAAGTTTATGATAGAAATTTAAAGATAAGTTAAAAAATTATCACAGCCTGATTTATGATATTGAAATCATGTTCCTTTGATTTATAATGTTCCAACTCATCCAAGTTTTATCAAAACAAACAAAAGATTGTACTGCAATAATATAGAGTAGGATAAGTGCCTAGTAAAAATACTAATTGAAATAAAACCTGTAAATGATAATTAAACCTTAATTTAAGCTCTATAATTAACCAAATTACTGTGACCACCAGGGGAGTACCAATTTTAATTAGTACTTACAATCTCCATTCATTTTTAATAATGTATATTCAAAGTAGTAGTATTTAAGAAAATAATTGTCATTGCAAGAAAACATTTTAACACAGTATGTCTACAGGGTTGAGGGTGTTATTGAAAAGAGCCTGAGATAGTACTTGCAGTATGGATTTGTTGTCATTATCAGGCCTTGGCAATGAAATAGGGACACTTATCTTAGACAGTAATATTCAAGTAAGAAGATTGAAGCAGAGTGTGAAAAAGAGGAAGTGAAACATGAAAATGGATTCTGTACAAAATGATTTATGTTGAATAAAAGGGGAAAGCTATAAGTAAAACATGCACATGAGAAAAACAGTCTCTTTGACTATTCCTAAAAATATTTTACACTTCATATGCATGCCCCATTCATGTGCTTATTTTTTAGTTTTGCAGACATTCCTAAACAATCTGAAAAATAACTGCTTCATCTTGTTGAAACCACATGTGCTTGTCAATCAATTTGTACAGAAAAACATATCATTCACAACTGATACTAAGGGCATTTTCATTAGCATCCTTGAAAAAAATGGTCCAATAATGCCTCCACTTGAAATGGCACACCAAATAGTTGCTGGACAGATGAAAAGGTCATTCATCAATTAACCTTGGATTCTCTATTCCCCAATAATGACTGTTCTATTTGTTTATATATCCACTGATGTCAAAATGAAGTGTGAAGAAATCAAACAAATCATGTGTGGCCAAAAACCCATATTTGTAGAGTGACCAGAGGCAATTATTTGTCATTAACTGAGTTGACAATTTGTAAAGAGAATTGAATACAAAATGTTTTATTTTAAAGTTATTCATGAACAGAATGGTGCCTTTGTATGACAAAGCACCTGTATTGATCAAGTTGTTAATTTTATGATACCCTTTCAACACCATATTTTATTTTCATTAATGGAGGCACTAAATGGGATGTTGGGCAGAAAAAGTTAAGAACTAAAGGTATAAATACAAGTGTCAAACACAATCGATCTCACGCATTATTTGATATTTGAAATTCCATTTATTTTATGCTATTTTTGAAAATTTAACTTGTAATTTGCTTGTTATTAAATGCAAAAAGTCATCTTTTAGCTTGAAATTTTATTTGAATAAATCTTAAAAGTTATGTGTAGAGTAAAATGACCTTGTATGAAAAAATAATCAACATGAACTTGAATATGTTTGAAATTTCTACTGTACTTTTGTAATGAGTTTTCAATATTTCCTTTTAGCTCTTAGGTCATCTTCTTCAAGTTGCAAAGAAAGTGGCTGTCAAAGAAAATCTGGAAAAAGGATATCGAATTGGTGAGTTACAAAATGAAACTATTTCTTTTCTTTTGTTTATAAAACATACTATTTGCACGTTCCATTTTAAGTCAGCTGCTTCTTATTGTAAAGTAAAGTAATGGCCAATCTTATTAAGTGACTACTGTTCATATTGACCATTTCTGAATGAAATCATAGCCCATAGAGAAAATATTAATTTTTGCTTTTATGTGACCACAGTTTACGTTTAAATGACACCCATTAACCCATTTGTTCTGAAAAGAAAGGGATTCCAAGGGGGAAGCTTGCATCATTCAGTTTTAATAAACGAAAAAGTTTAAGGTAGACAGGGCACAATTAACCTTCAGTTACTCACTCACAGAAAAGAGCTGTGTATACAGCATGACAAATTATACACTTCTAAGCTTTAGTGATTAGTAAGCCCTTGATGTTTGGGTTTTTAAAATCTGAGATTAGGTTTTTTTTCAACTTACATTTTAGATTTTCTAGGTTTTAAATGGCTATTTTATGTTTCTATGGGTTCTAAAAAATAGCACTTTAGATCGTAATATCAACACACTTTTTTATTGTGACAATTTTTAAATCACGTACTTGGTTTTTCATAAATAATATTTTAAAATTTCAATTTGTCAGAGATCTAGTGGGATCATAACCAATTGTAAGATTTTAATTTGATAATTAAATTAACCAAATTTGGTACACTTTTTCTTTAGAATTCTGTTAGAAACAGGCTGCATATTAATCCAGTTCGATTTGTCCCGTGTCTGTCCCAGAGGTGGGGCTAAAACAATTTGAAATCCCCAAAGGAGAACTAACATTATCATTACGATCACTGTTTGACCACTGCACACCAAATATGGTACACTTATGCTTTAGAATCCTGCATAAAATAGGCTATATATATTAACTCCATTCGATTTGTCTTGGGTCTACAGATAGGGCTAAAAACAATTTGAAATGACCATAGGAACAATGTTGAGTAATATTTCAATCAATTACGACCAACAAAGCAATGCCTGGTAACTCTTCTAGTATACATATGGTTGGAGCGTGCGAAATCAAGCGCACAATTAGTTTCGTTTTAATTTCATTTATTTTGTTAATATATATCGCATATGCAACTTTTTGGTAGTTTGATTTTCGGCTTAACCTTAATGTGAAATTTGGAGTTTTGGAAGAATAAAAAATGAGTTTGTAGTGGAATTCAAGAAAAATAATCGGTTTATTTTAATCTGATGTGCATCGAGTTGCGCAGTGATACATTTATTCGATCTTTGCTCCTTTAATGCTTATGCCACTCACCTTGGATGTGGATTAAAGGACTGCTGTTTGATATTCATGCACAGCATGTACATTTTCTGTTTATTAAATTCTTTGTTATTGTTGTTACTTGAGTTTACTCCCACCTGCCATCACTTATAAAGCTCAGCCACTGCTGTTAAACAGATTTGTGAGTGATACCCTGTTTTCATTGAGAAATACTTGTTTCTCAGTTGTCATTCTAATCTATTATCTCTGGAATCGAGTCCTTAAAGTATGAAAGGCACTAACTTTCAGTTAAAAAAGGGTCTTGGGGTGCTACTGTATAGAGGCTTCTTTCTATGTACAGGTTTTAAAACTTATTTGTATAAAATAACATGAATCCTATAGCAGATTCTTTAATGCTTAGCATTATTGTTAAATATAAAGAATTTATGTGTTAATGAATAATATCAATGAATAATTTAATAAAGAAAAAGTTTGATTTAAATCATTTCTTAAAATAGAAATAATTTAATTTAAATTAGTATACCCTGGAATGAACTACTTAATCGCCATTGCTATAGCTATGCAATCCATTTCTATTCCTGTACTGTCAATTACTGCTTTCTCAAAAGATCACAACTCCAGTAGCAAATGTGGAAAGTAAATATGTATAATGAAAATTTGCCGTCCTAAAAGCAGCTATAAGTGAAATCCTTAAGTATCTGGATGGACTTCCTTTGTGATAGATGGTTTTGCATATGCCCACTCAGATATTGCAAAGCAGGTTATTTTTAAGCTTTGTTTACTATCTAGTTAGACTAGAAGCTAGTTTAATTAAAATTAGTACAAGAACTTTTCATGCTAACTCTTTAAAAAAATTATTTACTTTGTTACATGGAAACTCAAATGTAGTGTATATAGGAGAGATTTTTGTACCTTTGAGCAAACCCATGATTTATTTCTCTTAATTTCAACCAATTTCTCATTTTCTTCAACTGCAGTGATGTTTACATCAAAAACCAACTTCCTATTTATCATAAACACATTCAACATTTAGTTTTAACTAAACATAAAAATTTCATTGACAAAAATATAGCTGAAAACATTCTTCAAATGTACATGATGATCATGTACCTTTGAACACACTGTTATTTCAATATTTTAGAGGGGATTTTTAATAAATAACACCACACAAAAATACATGCTTGAAATTTTTTTTATTTGAAATCATTAAAATTATACTGTAAAAGTGATAAAGAACAGTAATCAAGTTATAATAATTGAACAAAATGTTGCTTTTAGATAATTTAACAATGTATTTGCTATTGTAAAATTTAACTTTGAAAGTTAATTGTTCCCTTTCTTTCTTGTGTCATGTTTAAAGGGTTTTGGATGCTTTAAAGCTGTATCGTATTTCATCACATCAAATGCTTCCTCACTGCAGTATAAATATTGTTTCAGGTTATTCAAAAAATTTCGAGGTGGAGGTACTGGACCAAAACGGCTATGTACATCCATCAAATTTTTGAAGAACATATCAATATTTGTACAATTGAAGCTAGTGCTTCCTCAAAGCCTAGTTTCTTCTGGGTTTATTGATGATAGTTCTTTATTGTGCCGCTTTATGACTAATCTCATCTACTCTTTAGAAATTCATTCTCATCCTAATGTTTGGGATACATTTTTTATGACTACAGCAAATTTGTAAGCCAATCCAGTATTGGTTTCTTACTCAAACCATAGTGCATTTTGTCTATATACAGGGTGAGTTTAAATTGTTTTTACAAAATAAGAGGGGTGATAGTACCCATCCAGACGAGCAATAATTACCATGGAACATAGGGTCGCATTCCACTCTGAGAGGCAGAAAAGAGTCAAATTAGAATTTCAACATGAACTTACAACAGTGTTGGGAAAGCGAATGAACCATACCGAAAATTGCACAATCTGATTTATGGATCAGAGAAAAACTCACAGCAAGTGCTCCACGGTAGTAGCGGCCACGCGTGTCGTTGCACAGTTCACACCGGCGAAGGAATGACTGGCGCACCCTCTCGAAGATTCCTGGTGTTGTGTTAATTTTCTCTGCGGCAACACCGATTCTCACTACGAGATCTTCAGCCGAGTCCACAGGCGTCTGGTACTCTAAAGATTTCATGTGCCCCCAGAAGAAAAAGTCCGGTGAGCGAGGAGGGCAAGCCACAGGTCCGCCACGTCCGATCCATCGTGCGGGGTATGTGGCATTCAAGAAGTGCTACATAGGCAAGTACAAAATGACGTCAGAGGCGATGACTTGTTCATGCTCGACGCATTTCGACTTTATTCTTTTCTGCCTCTCAGAGTGGAATGTGACCCTATGTTCCATGGTAATTATTGCTCGTCTGGATGGGTACTATCACCCCTCTTATTTTGTAAAAACAATTTAGACTCACCCTGTATATAATGAAGTTAAATAATCTGCCAATGCATTCTCTTCCTCTTCAGTAAAGACTTGCCTATGCTGAATCCAAATAGGAAGTGCAAAGTGACAGACCAATCATACAGGCAAAGTAAAATTGATTTCAACTTGAAGAGAATGGCACTTGTGCAGGCACCTCTGATTGGTCTGCTCATGTCGCTTTGCACCTTGCTCTTCCTATTTGAATTCATCTTTAGTACCTTAATGGACATAATACACATCTTTCACTTCTGATTTCACATAACTTTGCATGCTTGCAGAGGGATATCACTTTATTAGGAGAAGCAGTTACAGCTCCTACAATGGTACTTGTAGCAGCTGCATCAATCAAGTCTCTTTTTTAGCCGTTTTTTTCTTTGCCTTTTTTTATTAGAACACAAATAAGTAAAAAACAAAGCTTTTATCTGGTAATGCAAAAAAATTTAACAAAAACAATATTTAAAAATTACTAAATATAAATAACTTCCAAGAAAACGTTGGATTGCATATCCCAAATTTACAAACACTGTTCATGCACCATTAACTCTTCTAAACAACACTATAATACAACAGAAGTGCTCACCACAGCTGATTTCAAGTAGTTATGGATTATGCAACCAGAGAGCATCAAGAGCTACCAAATTGAAATGTGTTAAACAGTCTTTCCTGTGCATTATGCACCAAACAGTCTACTGGTTCGTTTGACATGTGCCTAGCATCAAACCAGGTTACAATATTTTGTTTAATAAACGGTAGTTAAATTATTTAATATGTGTGGAAAGAAGTTTATCAGTTGCACATTCAGTATTTGACCATACAATCAGAAAATAGTTATACCGATTCCAAGAGAAACCCATGGATGTAAAAGCCATTGCAGCTTTCTGTTCCTTGGTGTACAGATAAATTTTTAATAACTTTTTCGAAATTTCAAATCAGCTAAGTCAAATTTATTAAAACATCACAAAATTTGAAGCATTAAATTTACCTTTTTCTATTCTTATGTATCACAACTTTCCTATAAGAATTCATTCTCTTGTTAATTCGTTATGAATATAAACTATACATATAAAGCAGAATTGGCGTCTGTTTATGTTCTATATACAAATCTAACAGTTTGACCAATCCACACCAAATTTGGTACACTTATACTTTGGAACCCTGCGAGTAACGCAGGGCTAAATCAATTCGAAATTGCCATAGGAAAACATTGAGCATAAAACGATTGCTGTACGCAACTCTGTTTTACCAGTATTGATCGAAAATCAAATTTTCTAATAAAATTGTTTTACCAGTATTGCTCGAAAAACAATTTTTTCTGAAATATGATAGATATTTAAACAATTTGAAATTCTAATTATGGTTGAAGTGATTTTTTTATTTCTGTCCACAATATAAATAATTTAGGAATATTTGAATGATAAAAAATTGATATTTAAAATACTTATTTTTACACAACTTGCATTTTGTAATGGAACACGAAAAGCCAAAACAAAAAAACTCATTGATCATAAAAGAGTAATTTTGCAATTTGGTATCTGGCAACGCCAGAATTAATGTTTTATTTTATAAATTAGATTTAGAATTTGGTGTTTGCATTTGAGTTAAGACAGAAATGTTGTCATATTTAAGCATTTCCAAGTATAAAAATGTTCTTTTTGTAAATAAATCATTGTCTTTATCGAAATTGTTCAAAAGTATTTCGTCGAATTGTTCTTTTTCAGAATATATTCAGGAAGTCAAAATTTGACACGTTTGCACTCTTTCAGAATTCTGCATTTTTTTCAAGGATCGGAATTTCATTTCTGTATTTATGTGTTCCAGTATTTTATGTATTAGATATATTTAGGAATTAAATTTTAATATTTTATTTTTTTCCTGCAAAATATCAGACGGGTAATTTATTGGCGGTATATATATATTTTGACCAACTTTCCTTAAATCTTTGATTGAATAAGTAATGGTTTGTAGAATTCTGTTTCATAAAATAAATAAAATATACAAAACAAAACCTTTTCAAGTAAGGTGTGTAACTTATTTTAGAATGACCGGAATTTCGTTTCTGTTTGTATTTATGTGTTCCAGTATTTTACCTTGCAGATATATTATTTAGGATTTAAATTTTAATGAATTATTTATTTTCTGCAAAATATCACAAAACATGGGTAATTTATTGGCAGTATACATATATTTCGACCGACTTTCTTTGACTTTGGTTGAATACGCAATGGTTTACATAATGCTCTTTCATAAAAATATATATATATGTATATAAATCTATATATAGACATGGATGTGTGTATGTATGTTCTTTACAAATCTACACCATTTGACCAATCCATACCAAATGTGGCACACTTATACTTTAGAACCCTGTGGGTAACGTAGGCTACATATTAACCCCTGTTCTATTTGGCCTAGGTGTGCAGAAGCGGCTAAAACAATTCAAAATCAATGATCAAAACAAAAAAAAAACGATTGCTGTACACAGCTCAGTTTTTTTACCAGTATTGATTGAAAATCAAATTTTCCAATGAAATTATTTTACCAGTATTGCTTGAAAAAGAATTTTTTCCAAAACAAATTAAATTATAATATTTATGTTTGAACTGATGTTTTATTTCTTCCCATGATATAAATAATTTATGAACATTTTATTGATGAAAAAAGAATGTTTAAAATATTTAATTTTACATAACCTACATTTTGTAATGGAACACGAAAAGCCCAAACGAAAAACTCATTGATCATAAAATCGTAATTTTGCAATTCAGTATCTGGTAATGCCAGAATTTATGCTTACTTTTTAATTTGATTTAGAATTCTGTGTTTGTGTATTTGAGTTGACAGCGAAAGATTGTGATTATTCTGATCACTTTTCAATCAACATTTAACCAATTCAACCCAAGCAACAGCGGGTAATTCTGCTAGTACTAGATAAATCGAAATTACTCATCAGTTATTTTATTTTAAATCTGGTTAAATTTTTGTATTTTCATCACATTTGTTTTATTTTAAATCTGGTAAAAAATAGGTATTTTCTGTTGGAAGATTTGATTTAAAAGTGGAATTTGCATGACACTTGGCTTATGCTTGGGGTCAACTTGACTTCATAGATGCTTATACTACAAAGTTGATCCTTCCACCATAAAATGAAGTTATTGAAAACATTACAAATTTATCTCAAGAAATGAATGCTGGTTAAAATTTTTCAAAAAATTTTAAACTGGAATATATATTTTGAAATTAAATATTTTACTTTTTTCTTTAAACTTTCGTTGTATCCAGGTGCTTCTGTTCCTCTTGTTGGTATTGTTGGAGCAAATGGAAATATATACTGGAAAGCTACAGACATAGCCAAACTCATGGGCTATCAGAGTGTTAAGGCTATATATAAGTCAGCAACTCTTAAACTCAAAGACATTATACCTACTCATTTTTGGAAACCGTTTCCTTTTCCACCAAATACTGCTGTATTAACAAGTGAACAAGCAATTCATCTATTTCGAACTTCTTCCAAATCTAACTTGGTAGCAGCATGTAGTTTACAGGGCATCAAGGATGAAAATGCTTTTATTAAATGTAATGCAAATGAAAAGTTCAGGAGGCCTGCTGCTTGGTTTCGATTAAAATCAACTCCTCATTTTTATGCACAATCAGCAGAGACTATACCAAATTGTGCCAACAAAGGATTTACTTTTTCCCGACTCAAAGAATACTTTCATATCGAAACAAGGAAATTTTATACCAAGTATCAGGAAAACTCTTTAGTGTCGTCATCATCATCATGGCCTTCCGAAAGCACTTGTAATGTTAACCCAGAACCTGGACAAATTGAAGATCAAACAGAAAGTGATCTTAAATCAGAACCTGAACAAATGGATGAACCAGAACGTGGACCAATTGAAGATGAACTAGAACGTGGACAAATTGAAGATGAACCAATTGAAGATGAGTCAGAACGTGAACAAATTGAAGATGAACGTGATATTAAACCTGAACCAATTGAAGATGAACCTGAACTTGGACCAATTGAAAATGATCCAGAATGTGATATTAAACCAGAACCTGAACCAATTAATGATGAACCTGAACGTGATATTACATCTTCAACAGTAGAAGACGATATGTCGTCTTCCACACAACCTGTTTCAAATGGTACCTTGGAAACTGGACAGTTTCCCTCTGAATCAGGTTTAGATTTTTTAACAAACGAAATGCACCGTTGCGCTAATCAAGAACCAATACAGATGGACTGGTATAATACTGATGAAGTAATGCCGAGTATAAGATTTATAGCTAAAATAGGTAATGAAAATTATTTATTTGTTCCAATCTTTAAAATATAATGTTAACATTTTATTTTTTTGGTAACATATCTATTATTCCAACTAGTATATTATTTGTATTTTTTTAACATGTCTCATATTATTTTGACTATCATATTATTTGTATTTTGGTAATATATATCATATTATTCTAGAACTCTTATATTATATGTATTTTGGTATCATGTCTCATATTATTCTAACTCTTATATTATTTGTATTTTGGTAACATGTCTATTATTCCAACTCATATATTATTTGTATTTTTTGTAACATGATTCTTTAAAATTTATTAATAAATAATATTCAAACAATTGCTTTTGTTTTATTTCTATATTATTAATGATTATTATAGTTGTTTTACATAATACATACCTTCACCAATAAATTTTAAAAAGAAAATACTTATAAGTTGTTTGAGATAACATTCTCTTGTTTAAAATACTTATATTTTTTTCTGTTAAAAAATGAAGAATTGTAGCAAAGCTTACAATAACTCTGATGTAATAAAACAAAGAGAGTGAAAACTATCTTTATTAAATTAGAACAATTTTTACCATTTCCATATGCAGGTTTACATATATTTTGTATTGTAACATTTCAACTTGTAATTAAAATTATAAACAACTCGTAACATTTCAATTGCTTTACGTGTAGAGCAATTTTTGTAGCATGAAATGCATTGTTCATATCTTAAATTATTTTGTCTTAAAGTATGTATTTCTATAGGAATTAGAGTTTTTAAGTATGTACTTTGAACATCTCCAACGACATATAGTCTAGTAGCACCAAAAGTTTTTAAAATACATTTTACCTCTTCAATCCAATTTATGTTATATTTATTTGAATAATATACCATTGGCAGTGCTACCGTATATTCAATGGGGCCAACAAGTAAAGGATTAGCACTAAATTTTAATCCTAAAACTGCATATCTTTCGGACATTATTTTAACTTTTTTTAAAACTTTATCATTATTATAATTGTCATCATAGTGACATCTTTTTAATCTGGTTAAATTTTTGTATTTTCATCACATTTGTTTTATTTTAAATCTGGTAAAAAAATAGGTATTTTCTGTTGGAAGATTTGATTTAAAAGTGGAATTGCATGACACTTGGCTTATGCTTGGGGTCAACTTAACTTCATAGATGCTTGTACTACAAAGTTGATCCTTCCACCATAAAATGAAGTTATTGAAAACATTACAAATTTATCTCAAGAAATGAATGCTGGTTAAAATTTTTCAAAAAATTTTAAACTGGAATATATATTTTGAAATTAAATATTTTACTTTTTATTATGTCACTATATTATACTACCTGTCATAATTCCTAAAACAAATACATTGCCTGCATTTCCTGAAAGAGGAGGGGTTTGTTTACTTTTCCTTTAAAACAAACTTAAAGGCGAAACCAAAAGATAAAAACTATCGGTACAGCATAATTTTTCCAAAATATTTTTCTCGATCATACTCAATCTAGTGTAGCATGTGAAATGAAGAAATTACAAGCTCTCTGAAAGTTTATCTTTAGAGTATAACATACGAAAATAAAAATAAACTAAAGAATCAAAATTCATTTTTAGATGGTTTCTTCTCACAATAAGAATTCAGATTTAGATTATAGACTAACTTATAATCCACCCTACTTCCCGAGATATTTTTGAAAAAAATTGTTTTCACTTCCCAGCGTTTGATCTGTTTGCAGCGATATTAAAGCTAGAGCCCATAGGAGCATAAAAATATCAACATTTGAAATAAGCCAGATTAAGTATTTAAGTAATAATTACGATAAATATGGTGATCCCAATAGGTATTCCATCTCTTGCTGTGCTGTTGCTCATGACACGTGTAGGAATCAGAATCAGTGAATCCCATTTCTGCTCTTGAGACTTAACCTATCTGTAGGATATTTTGTATAATCTAATTGGTTACAAGTGTAGTCATTGTCAAATGAGGCCCTCTTTTGACCATGTATGTTTAACTTGTTTTAAAGCTTATGTAAGTTTTATGCTGATCATGTGCTTTCTTTTCCAGTGATCAACAATGGCCCTGATGGCTCTCAGTCTGTGTATCACTTGCACATCCATGTACTGGGAGGAAGACAACTACAGTGGCCTCCAGGATGAATTTCGGGGAAATCCAGTTATTAATCAGTTTGATTTGTTGATGTTTTCTTAAGACAACTGTTTCTGATGTATTGCTTAGATTCTTTAAGACTTGCTCATTTATGTATAGCACAATCTGAATATAACCTTGATAAAAAATTGTTTTGAAATTTTGTTACTACGAGGTCTGTCCAAAAGTATCCAGCCATATAATATGAAACTAGATACACTGCACCTAAGACTTTTGGTACCTAATCTCCTTCAAAGTATACACCTAAGGATCTCACACACCTCTCCCAGCATCTGTTCCACTTTTCAAAATACTAAGTTCATTTTTTGAATCACCATAAGTTGCCTGGTTGTGTTCTCCTGAATTGCATCCTCGGTCTGAAATCTCTTCCCTTTCAGAGGTAATTTTGACTTTAGGAAAAGCCAGAAGTCGCAGGACAGCAAATCCTGACTGTTTGGAGGTTGAGCCACCCTGGGTGATTGATGTTTTACCATAAAACCCTGCACGACCCTTCAAAATCTCAAGCAGTTTTTGAATCCCCTGGTCATGTTCTAATTCTTGCACTGTCAGTTCCTGATCTTTGTTAATTGGAGCCTGTACATGTTCAACATTCTCAGGTGTTATACTTGTTGAAGACGAGTCTGCAAAAAAGTTTTGGGGCAATGGCAGATGGGTCCTTAAAAATGTCTTCATGTATGGTTCCAATGCAATTCAGGATGTGTGAGGGAAAGGCTGGTAATAAGCCGCACTTTGTACAAGTGGGAAAGGATTTCTGGCCATCAATGAATATCATCTTTTTCAAATAGCCAGATCAGAGCCTGGCAAGCATAGAGAAAGTTTTTCGAGGCAAATTTAAGGCAAGATCTGGTATGCCACTAAGATACCGTGATGAAAGGGTACTGCAGATGATATCTGCACAATTTCTTTTTAAGTACTTACAGATGATCGTCCTCTGAGAGCAGGACGGTACTTTCTCTTGTGGCAGGTTGTTTATTTGCTCCAGCTTTTGCCAATAAGTCAGCTAAAACTTTCTTAATCATCTGAATTGTTTCCAAGGATGAATTTTCAAGTTTAACGTAAAAAATTATGATGCCAATTTGCTGCTCTACTCGCTTAGTCATAGTGAATGCTATGGTCTAACAAAACGTACGCTCACCTGAGGGCGTCTATCACCCAACTGATGAGTTCAATGGGTTCGTGACTTTCCACGCTTGCACATCAATGTCCCTTTCCCTTGGCTGGCAAGTTACATTGATGCCGCTCAAACAGTTCCTGTTCTAACAATCTATATTTTCCAGACAGACCTCGTATGCACATCTATTGGAAAATAAAAATTTCTATGAATTCTTGTTATTTTGAGACTTGAAAAATGCTTTTTCCCTTCTATATTATATTTTCGTGTTGATCCCATCACAACATAGTTGATTATACAGGATGCAACGCAAAATCCGTACCCGGCCTTTATCTTCGCAACCGTTGGTCGTAGACATACTTCCAATTACAAAAATGTTTCAAATGAGGTAAACATTTATGTTATGGCTTTTTGAAATTAAAAAAAAAATCAATTTTGTAAAAATTACAAAATTTAACTTTTTATTGCCCCCGTTCCCTATTGTGATATTTAGTTAAAGTTTACACTCATCCTAACAAACGCAACACAAAGTTTCACTTCTGTGTGACAAAAATTGACCGATATATTTAATTTGAGTTTGGGATTTTTTCTCAGATGTTTTGCCTTCATTGAGGGGTCGGTTAAAATATAAATTAGAATAATTCGAGATTGAAATCAGGGTGCAACGCCCCTTTTACGGCGAAAGGGGTTGTTCCCCGACCATAAACGATGGGTGCATGTATAGTAAAGTGGACATGCCCGATTCACTGAGTTCGATGCGATGGACGTCGATCCATAGGAAAACATTCGCCATAAACCCTCGCAGCCGCTCTGGTATTCGCCATAAATCACTCATTTCGGCATATTGCGCGGATGTGTAGCACACCATCACGATCTCCGCTTACTAGTTTGCTCACTACTGAATGGCTCGTCTTTTATTCCGAACGTGTGGCTGTGGTACTATCCTATTTGCATAATCACGATTTGCATGCGTGTTATAGCGTTACCACCGAGATAACAAGGCCTGACCGCTGCCGTCATGGCGTCTCCCTAATAGTCACGTGCGATACGAACGACCACCGCCGTATTGGAATATTCAAAGCCTAATACAGTGAAATCTCTATAACGATACATAATATATTGTTATACGTTATTGCAAATTATTATAGCAGTTTGTAAATATGGTTTTTCCCTAGTCAAAACTATGATAATCTCAGAAAACTTCCACACCCTCGCGTCTTTCTTCCTTATTTACTAACGATGACAGAGAGTGTGCGTAAATAGTAAAAGCAATAACTTATTAAAAAACCAGTCAAAATTATATCGTAAATTCAATTAAAAAATAGCGAAAAACTCGCTTATGACTTTTATTAACTAAAATACACGTCAATCAAGCTTAATACCGCTCAATATCATAGTTTCTCAAATGCGACCATAAATGAAAAAGAAAAGAAAACCCTTTCTCATAGTCTAAAGAAATCTAATTAATGTTTTCTTCATCATTAAATCTGTAAAAATGGGAAATCAAAGCAATTATCATAGTTCGCTGAAGAATTTTTCATTGATATTTCATTTATAAAATTCAAACAATTTTCAATAACTTCCAAATTTTATTAACGTGATAGGGTGTTTTGATTTGATTGTTATCTACAGAAATTTCTTGGCCATATAAATGTTTCCATTTTCAGATTTGAATGTATTACAACTAATTTGTTGCAGGTCCTGGATTAAAACAAATTTTGAAAAAAAAAAAAACTTTTGACTCCTCAATTAGTTTAAACCAATTTTGTTTATGGGGTAATGAATCCAGAATTTCTAGTAGCCTATTAAAATTTTGAAAAGAAATAGATTCATGATGAGCAATGAACTCAGATTTGCTTTCGTTTATAGTTCTCAATAAATTGGATTCCTCAATTTCACGAATTTTATCTTCCCTGCTTTTACGAACGGTGGGACAAGTTTTCGAGAGATATTTAGGGCAATTCGGAAATATACTTGGTATAGCACCAACTTTTAAACGGAGGCGTTTCATGGAAAAGGTAGAACACTCACAGTTTTTTTGTTGAATTTCGATACATTCCGGACGATATCATCGTTTTGAAAATGAAGTTCGCACTTTGCTGCGTTTTGATGGTGTAAAGTCGGCTCGTGGAATCGCCCTGAGCCATCTTTTTCTAATATTTTTATCCTCTGGAAAGGAGAAAACCGCCACTTTTGGTGCATCACCATATCTATAATTTTCAGAGCAAGTAGGTACACAGCATCTAAAGGGCATTTTGGATAGCCTCGTGGTTAAGCCTAAAAAAATCGGTCTGGACACAGGTTAAACGTGTTGTTTGACGAAAGCCTTTAACACCTTGACACTAATGTTCCACAAATGTTATATAACAATATTTAACTGCAGCTGCACTTGCTTTCCGGTAAAATAGTATGAAACCCCTAATTTCTTACGCTACATTAAAGGTAATCCATAAGTAGCCGGCCATGCGGCGATGTTTGTTATGACTATTAGCGTTACCACCGAGATAACAAGGCCAGACCGCTGTGACGTTTCGATCACGTGACTCGCTTACTAGTAGTCATAACAAACATCGCCGTATGGCCGGCTACTTATGGATTACCTTTAATGTAGCTTAAGAAATTAGGGTTTTTATACTATTTTACCGGAAAGCAAGTGCAGCTGCAGTTAAATATTGTTATAGAACATTTGTGGAACATTACAGTGTCAAGGTGTTAAAGGCTTTCGTCAAACAACACGTTTAACGTGTGTCCAGACCGATTTATTTAGGCTTAACCACGAGGCTATCCAAAATGCCCTTTAGATGCTGTGTACCTACTTGCTCTGGAAATTATGGATATGGTGATGCACCAAAAGTGGCGGTTTTCTCCTTTCCAGAGGATAAAAATATTAGAAAAAGATGGCTCAGGGCGATTCCACGAGCCGACTTTACACCATCAAAACGCAGCAAAGTCTGCGAACTTCATTTTCAAAACGATGATATCGTCCGGAATGTATCGAAATTCAACAAAAAAACTGGTGAGTGTTCTACCTTTTCCATGAAACGTCTCCGTTTAAAAGTTGGTGCTATACCAAGTATATTTCCATATTGCCGTAAATATCTCTCGAAAACTTGTCCCACCGTTCGTAAAAGCTGGGAAGATAAAATTCGTGAAACTGAGGAATCCAATTTATTGAGAGCTATCAACGAAAGCAAATCTGAGTTCATTGCTCATCATGAATCTATTTCTTTTCAAAATTTTAATAGGCTACTAGAAATTTTGGATTCATTACCCCATAAACAAAATTGGTTTAAACTAATTGAGGAGTCAAAAGTTACTTTTTTCAAAATTTGTTTTTGTTTTAGGACCTGCAACAAATTACACTGTTGTAATACATTCAAATCTGAAAATGGAAACATTTATATGGCCAAGAAATTTCTGTAGATAACAATCAAATCAAAACACCCTGTCACGTTAGTAAAATTTGGAAGTTATTGAAAATTGTTTGAATTTTATAAATGAAATATCAAGGAAAAATTCTTCAGCCAACTATGATAATAGCTTCAATTGCTTTTACAGTTCAATTGCTTTGATTTCCCATTTTTACAGATTTAATGATGAAGAAAACATTAATTAGATTTCTTTAGACTATGAGAAAGGGTTTTCTTTTCTTTTTGATTTATGGTCGCATTTGAGAAACTATGATATTGGACGGTATTAAGCTTGATTGACGTGTGTATTTTAGTTAATAAAAGTCATAAGCGAGTTTTTCGCTATTTTTTAACTGAATTTACGATATAATTTTGGCCGGTTTTTTAATAAGTTATTGCTTTTACTATTTACGCACACTCTTTGTTATCGTTAGTAAATAAGGAAGAAAGACGCGAGGGTGTGGAAGTTTCATTCTGAGATTATCGTAGTTTTGACTAGGGAAAAACCATATTTACAAACTGCTATAATAATTTGCAATAACGTATAACAATATTTTCCTGTGGTCTCGACGTATATAGAATATATTATGTATCGTTGTAGACAGATTTCACTGTATTAGGCTTTGAATATTCCAATACGGCGGTGGTCGTTCGTATCGCACGTATGACTACTAGGGAGACGCCATGATGGCAGCGGTCAGGCCTTGTTATCTCGGTGGTAACGCTATTAGTAAGCGAGTCACGTGATCGAAACGTCACAGCGGTCTGGCCTTGTTATCTCTGTGGTACTTGGCATTCCGCTACCATTTATCCGGTTCCTTTTGCACATTTTTCATTTTCAGGGTGTGGATTCTGCATAATTCGACGATGGTCTACAACTTTCTAATTGACAACTTTTGTCTATCTTGCTTAGTTTCGGAGTTAGATTTCCAAACTTCCGTGTTTCGCCACTGAAGGCGCTGCGACCGCTTTCAGTGAAAGGGTTGTTGCACCCTGATTTCAATCTCGAATTATTCTAATTTATATTTTAACCGACCCCTCAACGAATACACCAAATCTGAAAAATCCCAAACTTTGAAATAAAATATATCGGTCAATTTTTGTCACACAGAAGTGAAATTTTTTGTTTCGTTTGTTAGGATGATTGTAAACTTTCTAAATATCACTATAGGGAACGGGGGACTGTATAAAAAGTTATATTTTGTAATTTTTACAAAATTGATTTTTAAATTTGAAAATGCCATAACATGAATGTTTACCTCATTTGAAACATTTTTGTAATTGCAAGTATATGTCTACGACCAACGGTTGCGAAACTAAAGGCCGGGTAAGGACTTTGCGTTGCACCCTGTATATAGATGTATGAAATTACATGCTTTCTTGTAACTTTCCTTTTTGAAAAATTAAATAGAAAATAATTGAAGTAAAAATTTGTTTTGCAAGTTGACTTTGTGCATTACTTTAAGTACCGTGTTCTGATTTTAATTTTTATTCGAAGAGTATTTAAGCTATCCAAATTAATACATAATTAACAATTTGACCGTGAATATAATGCGAATTGTGGAAGATAGATTTTAAAAATTGTTTTAAAATTTCACCACTTTATTCTTAAAAATTAAACATTTCTAGAGCATTCAAATATTTATCTCTTCTACTATAGGTATTCAAATAAATGTGTTTATTCAATATAAAAGCGAAAATACTTTGAAACGTTCCAAGTTTCTTTAACTTAAGGATCTATATTTATAGTTTCCCTTAGCCAATATAATATCGCCGTATTATGAGAGGTCTCGCACAAGCCCTCGCGTTTATTCCTCTGAAGAATGTAAATGGCCTTAGTATCGGACAATTTAAGAAAGGCTTGAATATAAGATGTCTTGGACAGAAAATGAAGTAATTTCGTATGCTGTATCTGATCAGAGTTGGGCTACCTGCGGGCATTTGTAGTTTTAACTTGACAATTAGTTTGAAAATATTCCGAATAAGTTCAAAATTAAAATTCCGAACAACCACACACTGGGCCGTGAAAACTTCACTGTTGAGACATCGATTTTCGAATACTTGATATTTGATTAATCGATTTCAATACATGGATTGTCATAGAAGAGTTTGGGAATTCAAACTAACATTGTTACAGCCCTACATGCTACCCTACTTTGCTTTTGGGGCAACGTGAGTAATGCCATGGTATCTTTTGTTTGCGAATCATTTTGCATAAAACAAACTGAAAACAAGAGACAGCTTACTTTTACACTCAACAAAATTGAATTTCAGGAACATTGTTCAAATTCATAACGACTGCTGGAAATACTGGTCAGCGTATATCGGTTGAACAATAAATCGATACCAATAAAAGTGTTTCTAAGTATTAAAAAAACTCAATATTTCTAAACACTGGAAAACATCTGTAGCGTCAATCTTTAGACAGGTAGAAAAAATTGCTCTACTTCATTTGTCCCGGGCCAGAATCACCTTGGAAGATTTTTAAAAATGTATTTGTATTAGAAACCTTAAAAATAAACTTTCGTAGAATTTTTAATTTTTATTAATTTGCATGAGCACACTATAACGTTGATACAAGAGGGATTTTCAGAATGTAAGCAAACAGGAAGATTTTACTTCAGGATAAGCAACACGGAAAACACTCAGAAAGACCGTTCTACCACAAGTCTTTATATCTTGTGTCCAAATTATATAATGAATTTCTGTGATCTATGTAAGGAATTTTTATGCATGATTGATTAAAGTTTTGTGCATTTTCTGTGTATTGTATAAAGATTAAAGAACATTATTCATTTTAAAGTCACACAAAAGTATTAAATACAAAACATTAGTTTTATAAGTTATATATGCACCTTTAAAACAATTGTTAATCTTAAAGGAATTTGTCCACCAAACTTTCGAATATTTTCTTTTCTAACTCAAGTTAACTAAGAGATCAATTAAACAATAACCTTTTTCAGTTTCCAATTGCCTGCCACTGGTGTACCACAATTCTTTAAAGAGAAAAATAATAATCCACACACTAACTGGTATTTTCAAAAAATAACACTGACATGTCAACTGCGCTGATGCACAATTCTTAAATCTGAAATACCTATTTATTTCCAACATTGTCGTATTTCAACAATACCTTGTCAATAAACACAAAAAACGGTACTGCTGTATTATACGCCTCGTTTGGTGGCAACGATCTTGGCGCACTTTTTATGTCGCTAAGGAAAGAATTCTTAGAAAAAATCGTTTTTTTTTAACGGAAAACAATAAACTTCAAATTTCACGAAAGAATACCCTGAAAGTTATTTACAACACTAAATACAGAAGGCATGTTCAAATAGAAAAAGGTAACAATTTTCAAAAGAAAATAGCAAGAAACAATGCAACCTGATGCGACTGCACTGGACCGTGACTAAAATCAAACTAAACGTTTGAATTCTTCCATACGTTAAATGGAAAAGAATTGGAAAATTAAAAAAAAAGAACCAATGAAATCAAAGGACACACAATTTAACAGAAATGAAAAGAACATTTTAGAATATTCTAAATGTATAACACAGGGCTAGCTCTCTCAGGCAATTAAGTTTATTCTTACTAACAAAAGACATTACATTTTTACAAACACGAACACTAAACATTTGACATTAATTAGAAACAATCGTTATATGGGCACTGTATCATAATATTTAAGTTTAAAAGATTCTCGAGGAAGAAGGGACAACTGTTCTCCCTCACTACTTTGTCCTAACTGACGGGTCTCATTCAGATTCACGCAGGGGAGCTGTTCTGCGCCTGCGCGTCTTTAAAGTCTTAGATGGCGTGGTATTAATGTCCGCGCTACAATCTCCCCCTCTGGTTGCGAAAGCGTCCCGATGAGGAACCAGAACAGTCTTGTTTGCCAGGGCGGCGTGGCGGACAGCTCTGTTGAGGTGATCGCACTCCAGAACATGAAGAGGTAGTTTTAGTCTTTGGTGGACGTCCTCGTTTCTTTAGTGGAGCCACCGGCTGAGTGTCTCTGCTCTGAGCAGGAGTTAGTGCAGATATATGGTATGTTCCAAGAGGTTCTTCGGGAGATTCGAGTCTTGAGACTACGTATGTTGTCGGCGATTTCTGTGTTAGGATGATATATGGACCATCCCTTTTTGGAACAAACTTGGCAGTATGCTTTGAGTGAGCCTTGCTAACAGGATGTAGGGTAATCCATACTTTATCTCCAGGAGAGAAGTACAACGGTCGTCTGCGACGATCAAACTGTTGTTTTCTTTGATCTTGCTTCTTCTCGATCCTATCTCTGATTTCGGTGGAGAGTTTCGAAAAACGTTTTAAGTATGGCGTTATCTCCGGAACGAAGTTGTCGTTTTCGATAACAGACGTTAAATTATTCATTACATCATAGATGGTACGTAGTTCTCGGCCAAAATGTAGAAAGGCAGGAGTAAATCCTGTAGTTTCACATTTATGAGTATTCATTGCAAAGCGAATACACGGAAGTTTTGTTTCCCAGCTATCGTGTTCGTTGCCCACGAGAATAGCCAATCGTGGTTTAAGATCTCGATTCTTGCGTTCTACTGGGTTTGCCTGAGGGTGATAAACAGGCGTGAGACATTGGTCGATTTTAAGGATGAAACATACTTGTTGTAAGACAGAACTTATAAATTGTGGTCCATTGTCACTTATCATTCGTCTGGGAATGCCATATCTGAGAAATATTTCTTCCACGAGTGTGATGGCACACTCTTTAGCAGTAGCTGATTCGAGAGCAAAGAGCTCTATCCATCTGGTAGCACAATCTTCAACTATAAATATCCAACGTTTATTAGTAGCCCCTTCGGGCAAGGGTCCGAACAAGTCAATTGATAGAGTCTCGAATCTTTGTGACTGGACAGGGGTTCTTAACAGTCCTGCGGGTTTCAAATTGGTTGATTTATATCGGGCACATTCTGGGCATTTCTTCACATAGTCAGCAATGGAAGACCGCATTCCTGACCAATAATAACGTTGTGCGAGTCGGTGATAGGTTCCTTCTTCACCATAGTGGCCAGCAGTAGGAGCATCGTGGTACTGCTTTAAAACGTCACTTATTTCATGGGAAGGAACAACAAGTTGTGCCTCCTCGGTGTCGGCATCTGGAACGTAACGATATAGTACTCCTTGATTCATTACAAATCCTCGCTCAGTCCAATTGGCAAAATTTTCATCCTTCTGGGAAGACTCAAAACTTTCAACAATCTGACGCAGGTTGTCATCTTTCAATTGGGACTCACGTACTTCTTTAGTACTTTTAGAAGGTAGGTCTGCTGCGAAGAAGTGATCAACTTCACACTTGTCACTTTGACTTTCGGCAAAGGGTCTTGACAGCATGTCCGCTATGACATTGGATTTTCCAGGTGTGTAGCAGATCTTAAGATTGAACTCTTGTATTTGGAGAGCCCACCGAGCTAGTCGACCGGAAGGGGACTTCAAGCTCATCAACCATCGTAGAGGCTAGTGGTCTGATGCTACAGTGATCTCAGCACCTTCTATATATCCACGAAATTTCTGAAGAGCCCACACCACAGCTAGTGCTTCTCTTTCAGTTGTGCTGTAATTCTTTTCTGCTGCGGTCAGAAGACGGCTGGCATATTCAATGGGGTGTTCATCTGGAACTTCACCTTGAGAGAGTACAGCTCCCACAGCAAAACTGCTCGCATCCGTCCGAAGCATGTACGGTTTGGCAGGATCACATTGCTTCAAAACAGGAGGGGAAATTAGCAACTGTTTCAAGGTGTTGAAAGCCTTTTGTTCCTCTTGTTCCCAATGCCAAAGACTGGTCTTCTTGGTAAGATTGCTAAGGGGTCTAGCAACATTAGAGAAATTCGGAATGAAGCGTCTGTACCAGCTACATGTTTGTAGAAAAGACTGCACTTGCTTCACATTTTTGGGTTCAGGCATAGCCTGGATGGCGGATGTCTTCTCAGGATTGACTTGTATACCATCTGAAGTTATGAAGTGTCCCAAATATTTAACTTTTGAGCATGCAAAATTGCACTTTTCGCGATTTGCTCGCAAGTTGTAATGCATCAGTCTTTGGAAGACTTTTTTCATATCTTCTATGTGCTCTTCAAAGGTCTGAGATAGTACAATAATATCGTCCACGTAGGACAGGATACTCACATCTTTCAGACCATTTTTGAAGGCATCAATCAATCTTTGGAAAGTTGCTGGTGCATTCTTTAGTCCAAAGGGCATGCGCACAAAACGGTAGGTTCCAAAAGGACATGTAAAAGCAGTTTTGTTTCTGTCAGCAACAGAAACGTTCACTTGGTGATATCCGGCTTTTAAATCAATGGTGCTCATGTACTGTGTGTGTTTGGCAGTGTGGAGAAGATCGTCTATCCTTGGTAAGGGATATGCATCAGTTTTGGTGATAGAATTCAGCTTCCTGTAATCGACGCAAAGACGAAAAGTTCCATTCGGTTTGGGGACCAAAACAACAGGAGCAGCATACGGTGATTCACAAGGTTCGATGATACCTTCATGTAGAAGTCTGTTAATCTCAGCTTGTAGAATTTCTCTTCTGGCTGGAGAAACTCTATATGGAGGAACAGCAACAGGTGGTCTGTTTTGTGTGTCAATATGGTGTTCGATATAGGGTGTAGGATCTCCCCCTAGTTTGAACAATTCTTCAAATTCCTTTAATACAACACTGAGAGTGGTTCTCTGCTGTGTGGTAAGCATGGTTCCCTCATTTTCTCGTAAGGATTCAGCTTTTACTTCAGAAACGTATTCCGAGTGTGGAGACTGAGGTACGTGAATGTCCTTTTCGAAAGGGTATTTTCTGTAAGGGCTATCAGAAAAATACCATTTGTGGCTCTTAAGGTCAAGAACCAGGCCTGCATTATGTAAGAAGTCAAGTCCTAGCAATGTTCTGTTTCCTTTGGTGTCAGGCAAAACTATAAAAGAGGTTAAAATTTTTCTATTTTTTATCTGGACATTCACCTGGGTGGTGAGGACTTCAGCAACAGAAGATCGTCCATCAGCAAACGTCAAGTTGATCGATTCTTTTTCAAACTTCGCACCTTGTTTCTGAAGAATTTTGGACAAACCCTCTCCAGCAATGGAGCGTGTAGCTCCGGAATCAGCACAGACAATTCCATTAACTTGGTTGATTCGGACAGGAAGGAAAGCAACCAAAGCAGAAGGTGACTCGGAGGTCGTAACAGCACTGAATTCGGTTCTGTCCTTTGCAGGAGCACAGGTTGGACATTTGGGCTTGGTTACGCCAGGTGTGCCACAACCATAACAGTGGATAGTAGATGTTTCTTTCGGTTTTGTATTCTCAAATTTCTTTTCATGGAACTCTTTTTTGGGATGCAAGTATCTTTCCGTTCTTTCTACAGGTTTGAAGAATGATTTTCTTTTATTTGTAATAATTCCTTCTTTCTTGAAGTTATTTCGGTGATTCTCGAAGGAATCCAACTTTTCCACCAGTTCCACAGGCGAACAGAGGTATCCCCATTCATCTATATGGTGGTCTTTAAAGTCAGAAGGACATTTCTTCTTAATTTGGTCCGTTATTACTAGGTCTTTAAGTTTTTCGAACGTATCCACATTAACTTCTTTGATCCAACTTTCAAAATAAGTTCTGAGTTCAAAATAGTAATCCCTCCAAGTGGATTCAGCACTCTTCTTGTGAGTCGCAAAGAGTTGTCGAAAGCGTTCAGCACTCATCTTAAATCTTTTTAGGAGAATATCTTTAACGTATTCATAGTCTTGAGCTCTGTCATCAGGTTCACGTGCGATGATTTTAGTAATTTCACTTGGTAAAACAGCAATTAAGTAAGGTACCCACTGTACTTCCGGAACTTTTAGAAATTTCACTTGTCTTTCAAATAGGTGTAAGAAAATAGAGATATCATCAGTGTCGGGATTGAAGTTAGGAATTAACTTATGCAGTTCAAATCTTGGGTGTTCAACATCTGTAACGCTTGCTGACACGTTATTTTTGGCAACGAGTTGGGATTCTGCTTCTAATTGAAGTTTTTCTAATTCAAAGTCTCTCTCTTTTTCGATTCGTTTTATTTCAGCCGCTCTATCTGTCGCCAGTCTTTCTAATTCAGCTGTTTTTTCTTTATCAACCCGTTCCTCGATAACAGTTGATAGCATATTTTTTACAAGTTCCTCTTCGAAGTCTTCGGATTTAGTTATAAGGTTCTTAAGATGTATAATTTTTAAGTCATCAGTAATGTCCAGTCCCATTTCCTTAGCCAAATTTCTGAGATCTTCTTTTCTACCTTTCCCCAGAAACGCCATGATTATTTATTTATTGAAACCAAATGCAAAGTTTTGACTTTAAGTTATTTTATAAACATTCAGTTATAATGACACATTTATATAAATAGTGTTCAAATTCCACAGTATTTAAATCAATTTTCAGAGTTTACCAAGATATTAATAAAATACTAAATACTAAGTGAAATCCACAGATAAAATATCCGCAGTTCAACCCAGTAAGAAGTGAAACCGAAACTGAATATTAATGTTTATAAACAATCCCAAATGTAATACTTTTTCTGACTCAACTACGAAGATATATTCTTAACACAGTGATATTTAAAAGGAACACATAAATACACTTCGAAAAATCACAGATCAAAACTCAAGGTTAATCAACACGAATAAAATGAGCCATAGTATAAAATGAGTCACACTGGTTTTCTTTTTCGGAATGTTTCCGGTACACAAGTAAAACAAATATTCTTACTGCTTGAAGAATCAATTTTTCAATGATATCACAATTTTTAAGAGTAATCAAATTAAATTTAACTTAACATGTTTTCAAAATAGCATTGGATGTGCATTTATACGAGATATGCATGGATTGCAAAATGCTTAACTGGTCATGCTACTTTACAAAACTAAGTAATAAGCTACTCGATCTACTTCCGTTTTCGAAATCATAACATAACATAATAATAAGGATAGCACTGGGTGTGCTTCATAATAAAATATGCCTGGTTGGCAAGATGATAAAATGCTTTAACGTAATTCACATATACTTATCAATGATAAGATAATGAATGGAAAATAGCATAATATAAATCAACAAGATTACGGATATTAAAATAAAATACATAAATGTACTTATCTAAAAATCAGACTTTATATCACATCAAATAACCTGGGCACCTGGATGGTGTATATTGCAATTCTTCAGACAGGGGAGTCTAAAAATTAAAGTGAGTTAGGACAAAGAGGAAGAGAAGGAAAACATGGCCGCGGGTTGGGCGCCAATTATTACACAGGGCTAGCTCTCTCAGGCAATTAAGTTTATTCTTACTAACAAAAGACATTACATTTTTACAAACACGAACACTAAACATTTGACATTAATTAGAAACAATCGTTATATGGGCACTGTATCATAATATTTAAGTTTAAAAGATTCTCGAGGAAGAAGGGACAACTGTTCTCCCTCACTACTTTGTCCTAACTGACGGGTCTCATTCAGATTCACGCAGGGGAGCTGTTCTGCGCCTGCGCGTCTTTAAAGTCTTAGATGGCGTGGTATTAATGTCCGCGCTACAAATGACAATTTAAAATTTCCACTTGCCGAGGTTGCCATAAAAATGGGAATAACCCTAATAAAGATGATTTGCCTTCACCTGTCATAACTCGCTATTAAAAGTGCGCCACAAAAAGCGCCAAAAGCGTTGCCACCAAACTAGGCATATGATACAGCTATACTCCGAAACAATACACTATACCTAATTTATTTTACTATGGATCCCTAGTTATTTTTCTAAAAAGAAAAGGCAAACAACACTTACCCGTGTCGTCTACTTTACTAGGATCTGACCATATTGTGTCTTAATATCCTTCGTCGCGTCGCCATTTGACCAAGCTTAGTCTCGCCTCTTCTTCCTGTTCATCTTTACCGCTGGTCCAATCTCAGAGTGATGATCCCGAATCGATTCTTTATTGGCCTTGGTGATGAATCTCACTCTATTCACCTTCTAGATTATCAGAATATCAGTACAGTGGTACCAGTACAGTGGTTGTCAGTACAGTGGTACAGTACTTCAGTACAGTGGTTGAGATACGAGTTTAATTCATTCCATGACCGGGCTCGTAAGTCAAAATGCTCGTATTTCAAATCAATTTTCCCCATTGAAATTAATTGAAATGAGATTAATTCGTACCAGTCCCAAAAAACCACTCCAGTTTTTTATATAATAATGTATTTAATAAACAAATATTGTAGCTGGAGTTTTTGCCTTAACTGGAGTTATAGCCTTTATCGAGTCCTGCTTCAGAATAGTACATATCGTAGAAGTAGTGCGATCGTACTGCGTTTCCAAGTCTTACTCCTTGCTCATGTTTGTCTATTATCTCACTCTTTAATTCCATGAATATTACATTTTTACTTTTCTCATCACTATTCTTTACACTCCCCTTTGGACTCATGGTTATACGAAAAAAAATTAGCTAAATAACTGCATACACCCCGTTTTCAGAATTGACGCATCTGGTCGGAGAAAAGAAAAATGAAAAGAGACTCGGGCCTTCCGGTGGCAGTTGACAATAAATATCAAACCAAATTAAGAAATTGATTGATTTTTGTGACAGACGTTAACTGTCATCAGGTGAAGTAAACTTGTGAACTGAACGACGCGCAAAATGGGAATCTGAGCGGAATGGTGGTTGGGGGACGTCACCGAAGCAGGCTCGTATCTCAAATTCTGGCTCGTAACTCTTGGCAAAAAATCGACCTAGTGACGGCTCGTATCTCAATAAACTCGTATTTGGGGCACTCGTATCTCAAGGTACACTGTATACGATTACATTAAATAGTGCTAGAGAAGCTATTCTGTTGCATTCATAGAAACGAATGATTGTTGGAAAAAAATAAGGAATTTAATAAAGAAACTAAGGACGATACAAAATTACGAACACCTATCAACACTCTCAGTCACAAAAATTCTTCTCAGTTCCAAATTAATTTATTTTATCACATTCCATATCATGGTTAAGTTTGCACGTGCATAGTTAAAAATACATTCACAATATCATAGTTTGCGCGCGTGCATATTAAAAATATATTTACTTATATTACACACGGGCTTAATAAATATGATAATAACGTTTGAAAATACGTTAGTTGCAGTACCATTCGACGTACCATTCGACGCCGTTTACAGCAGAGTGGTCTGTCCGCAAGACGTCCATTGCTTCGTCTACCCTCGACGCAGAACCACAGACGTTTCCGCCGCCAATGGTGCGATGAAAGAAGGATGTGGACGGCAGAATGGAATGAAATTGTCTTTACTGACGAGTCACGCTTCTGTCTGCAACACCACGATGGTCGGATTCGAGTCTGGAGACACCGTGGAGAGAGGATGCTGAACAGCTGCGTTATGCACCGCCACACTGGTCCTGCACCGGGTATTATGGTATGGAGCGGTATTGGATATCACTCTCGCACTCCTCTAGTACGCATTGCCGGTACATTAAACAGCCAGCGCTACATCCCCGAGGTGTTGGAGCCAGTTGTCCTTCCTTACCTTCAGGGCTTGCCCACAGCCATATTTCAACAGGATAATGCGCGACCACACGTGGCACGCATTGTCCAAGGGTTCTTCGTCAATCGCCAGATTGAATTGCTTCCCTGGCCAGCTCGCTCTCCGGATCTTTCGCCGATAGAAAACATGTGGTCCATGGTTGCTCAACGATTGACCCAGAATACATCCCCAGCTGCCACACCAGATCAACTTTGGCAACGTGTGGAGGCTGCTTGGTCTGCTGTACCCCAAGAACACATCCAAAGTCTCTTTGAATCAATGCCGAGGCGTGTGGCAGCGGTGATCTCCAACAATGGCGGCTACTCTGGCTACTGATTTTGGCAGGAACCACACTTCACAGAAGTCTATAAATTTAATCATTTGATACTTGGTCAACATGTTATCTACAAAATAAATTTTGTTGCGATATCTCTTGTCTTTCTTGGTGTTGCAATTTGGGTGGCCAGCAGTGTAGATGACAAAACCGGTTGAATTGTCTTTTACTTCATCTGAAAATTGGATTTTCTGCTTGTGAAGCATTAGTGGATGTACAATACATAGGATGAAAGGCCAAACATTGAAAAGTGTAAACAAAATATTCATACATTTTTTATTTACCACTCTGTGTATTTCCAAGAGTTCTGATGAGGATCCCATATGTGGAGTCCCAAATATATTAATCATAAATCTTTTGATGTCGAACATCTTCCACAACGTCAACCTGATTTCATGTTTGTAACCTTTCTTCAGCATCTTGATTTCCTTGCAGCGAGATAGCAGAATTCCAGGCAAGGACTTGATTTCCTTTCGGGTTTCTTGGGCACACTCAGTTGCGTTGGATGCGCTCACTATAAGAGGAATTAAAAAGGCCAGACTTGCTCACAACCAGTATGCAGTGAATAATGACCATGTAACTTCATTGGGTGAGGAACACGAATCTGAAACAAACCCAGAACAGAAGGTACATGGAGAACAAAGCCATGAAGAACACTGCCATAGACAAAACGTCGTCATAGCAAAAGTAACATCAATATGGATTTTTATTTCATGTTTGTATTTATGTTCCACAAGTCCAACATATAGTTCCATAAGAATTCGTTTTGAGGCAGCACGCATAATTTCACAAAGAAACTGTAATACAAAATGAAAGAAAGGAAAGAAAACACATTGATGATTCCAAAGAACCGTAAAGTATTTTTCGATGGGATGATTAAACTAAGATTGGAATAGAGCAAAGTGTCTATTGAGAGATAGTCTTCCTGCAAAAAGTAATAGGTACTGTTCGTACCTAGGGTAAAGCCGAATATGGCAAGGACATGCACCCACACGAAAAATCGAATTCTTCAAACTTCTGGATCTTTGCTTTCTTAACAGTCTTGCTAACTGTTGGTTCAATAAAGAATAATGTTGTCGGGACTGAAACAAAGAAACATGAGCTTTAACCGCAAGCAGAGTGGAGATAGAACTCACAACCTTCAATTTCGTGTCGGGTAGAAATGTCAGTCGCAGAGCTCCAGAAACAATTTTCATGCGTATATGACTACTATATGATGTATTTTGGACATTTGGCAAAAAGGATGCGGTACAATCTATTTTGCACTGTGGGCATTTTATGAATTGCTGAAACTTCTAGACCAAGTAACTGAAGCAGTAGAGAAATGGGTCAGAAAGCTTTCTGGATGGAATTGTCAAAGGAATCCTCCACTCATGATATCTTTTGTCGCCATGCTTTGGGATCGTCTGCAGGGTTCAACGTCTGTGTTTGTTTTGAACACATTCTCGCATGATCCTATCTTTTTCATTAATAATGTATCAACATCTATGACAGTACTGATTTTCGTAGCATCGCGATTCTCTGTTAAAATTGCTCGTTGAATAATTTAAAACAGGACCCTCATATGAATTTATTAATTCCCTTATTTTTGATATCGTGTAACGACGAGTTAATAGCATTTTCTATGTAATATAAAAAGACAATTTTATCAAGATGTGTCTTCAATGCCAGATATTTATGAATATTTACATGTACCATGATACAAAACCATTCTAATATTATTAAAGGTCACTCTATTTTTAATGAAACCGAAAAGTAGAAATTAATAAATTATGGAATTAAATTAATTCAGTACATCATTTCATTTAGATGCCTATCTTTGTAGGCAACACAATATTCTGAAAATGCTTATTATATTAAATAAGGAATAAGTTAAAAAAGTCTCAATGCACGCATATTTTGGGATTCAATTCGTTTGGTTTGTTGCTATAAGGCCGTCTTTTGCTACATGCCTGGGATTCAATTTAGTGTTTGAGTTTGAGGTTTAAGGGGAATTCATTCTGCTCAGGCACGAGATTACTTCGAGAAACACTCTATGATCAAATCAGGAGGTAGTTGAATTAACGTCGCACTGGAGCAACACAACCGGCTACTGACGAAGGGGTTCGATCAAATCATTTATATCAAGTGATTCTGAAATTTGGTTGATAGAGAATGGATCGTTTTAAAAAATTCAAATACTCCAAACTTAAACCCGTTTTCAGTAAAAACCTGAACATGACTGGGGATATCAGAGCTGCAAAACTGCAATGCATGTTAGAGCAACTTACCTGCAATATTTTCAAATGTATAGACGAAGCTGAAACTCTCTTGAGAAGTTTTCCATTTAATAGTTTTACTAAACTTTATTAATATGTATTTTCTTTCAATATCCAATTTGACCTGTGTATGCTTCATGCATAAGGGTATGAAAAAATTTTAAAACATAAAAATCGTTTAAATCATAAAAATTATTTAAATTAGATTTTTTTTTATTTAAATCGGATTTTATGATTTTAATTAATCCCTTTCCCGTACAATTTTAAACTTGTTGGACATAAGATACGAAAATCACAGCGTAGTTTCTAGATAGTTTTGTATGTTAAACATTAATATTCATGACGAATAACATTATTGTATTAGGAAATATAGCAAGGTAAATTTGTGAAAAACGTGATATGAGAATTAGCAAAATTAATCACATGATAGCGTCAATAGAACAGCCTCGTCATTTAACCTTGCAGCAATCTTTGCTTCAACAGCTAAGGGTGTTAAGGGATACTTCTTTGAAGTTAATTAGGGTCTTTTTGAAAATTCATTTATTTCTTTTCAATATTATTCTTTTAATGTTAAATCAGCAACACAAGCCGATCCTAATGAGTGCTCTGGGACATTTCCGAGAGTTCCAAGCAGAATTTCGTATGTTACCTAGAAGTAAGGCTACCTAGAATGTGGACAATGAGTGACCGCTTGATATCAAACATCTTACACAAAGTGAGCTTGTTCTTTTGTTCGTAGTTTCTTCTCAGAAGTGACTTAATTTCTCGGTATCTGAAGGCACCGTTCCAGACAGTGACATCATCGACATCCGCACACTTTTCGTCTTCTCAGTTGCGCAGGTGACAGCTACGATCAGTTTCAGCAACAATATCTGGTAGAGAGTATTTAGCAAAAAGCATATAACAATACCGTAGACCGGGGTAACTTTCGAACTGGGGGTGCAACTTTGGGACAGCGGGTAATTTTCGGCTTTCGAATTTCCAGCCAATGTCATTTGTTTCTAATAGACGCGCAATCACCGCTACCGAACCCGCCGACATGCGCAGCTACCTCGCGGCACTTATTTGAAGCTGTAGTTGCACTGACGCCAAAAGCATCCCGACTTATTTTCAACCTCGTGTTTTTAGGTTCTAGTTTATGTGTAAACTTTCATACGCCTTTTAAAAACTACAAATACTTCACTACAGGCAGGTATGAATTTTGAGAAGTACATGCTTTGACATCTATTTCATGTGATAATAATATTTTTAATACTTGTATTTTGTTTTATAACCTCAACATTGCAAATTTTCAGCACTGAGTGGGGTAACATTGGGATGGTCCCAAAGTTGGCCTAACGTGTTTTACCGTATTTTTTCCTCCTTTTTCTCAGAATCTAAGCTGACTAACCATGCCGAGAAATCCCAAACGTGCTCTTGGTACACGGCCGAATAGAAATTACACGGAAGAAAGTTTGAATGAAGCCTTGCAAGCTGTACGAAACAAAACTTTATCGATTCGCAAAGCATCATCAAAATATGGTATTCCGAAAAACACCTTGCACTTGAAGAACCAGGAAAAGCACTTGAATACTGTGGGCCGGGCCCCTGTTTTTACAAATGAGGAGGAGCTGCAATTCGTAGGTCACATTCCCAACCATAGACATCGAATGGTGCGGGAGCACAACAGCGAGTACCGCGCCAGAAAAAAACGGAGAGCAACAGTAGCAGCAGCAGAGATGATGAGAGTGCTAAGTTTTCGCTACAAGATTCTGAAGACAGCGAAATATTCAGCGACTTGGAAGAGCAGCTTGATCCATCGATGCCAAGCCCACAACCTTCAAGTTTCCTCCAGAACCTGACGGTGGGAGACTGCGTTCTGGTGAGGTACGAGGGTGGACTTTATACGTCCCGGGTAAAGACCCGGGACGTATCATCGAGATAATAAACAATGATGAAGTACTCATATCTGCCATGAAGAAGTCCGCCTTGAACTGGAAATGGCCAGCAATGCCCGATGATTTATTATTCGAAGGACGAAATAGTCTAAAAGATCAACTAGCCTGAACAAATTGGCCGACGGGAAATTTTCAAAGTTAAAGAACTAATAGTTTATGAAGAACTTTGAAATTCCCTTGCAAGCAATTAATTTAAGTTAAAATGTTACTATAACCTTCTTGACAATCCTATTATTTTCAAACCTAATTATTTTCAAAATGTTACTCTAATTTACAAAATAATCATACAAAGTAGAGCTAAAACCTCTTGTAATAGTTTATACTATGTCTGATGTCTCAAATAAAACGCTTATATGTATCATTGGAACAGATTGATTTTTCCTAGTGTTTCTAAGCGAAAAACAGTACTGTCCCAAATTTACCCCACTTCATGGGGTAAGATTGGGACAACGATGGAAGACGTTTATTAGGATGTCATTGGTTGTGGACTAAAATCATGTCCATATTTAGTAAGAGGAAGGTTAACTTCATATAATACCATAGTCTCAGCAATCTAGCTTAATACGTGTTGACAGGAGCAATAAAAAACCGGATAAAGTGTCCCAAAGTTACCCCGGTCTACGGTAGTACGATAGTTGAAGATGAAAACGTTGACGAAGGCATATTTTATCCAGAAGAGACTCATGATGTCCAATAAAACGGTTAGTAAAACTGGTAAACAAAAACTGTCATACCTAGAGCACGAAAGTTAGTAGAATACTTCACATGAAGACCGATTGTAAAGGTCTACCCTAAATAGAACATACTTACGGCGTTCATCAACACTGCTAGTAAAGCTGGTAAACAGAAACCATCATCTAATCACCGTCAGAAAATTATAATAATTTTAACTTTAACTATATTCGTGCAAATGCAACACTGCATAGTCAGTTTCGTAACATGCTCAAGTTTAACAATGAGATATTCAGTGTAGATTTTCCATAACATTTTAAAATACTATGGTGAATTCAGGGACAGGTTTTAGCCAAAATTTGATCTTTATGAGAACAGATAATTAAATTTTATGAAGAACTGAATAAGCAATGTAAATTGTGGAAAGAATATCCCCACCTTAAACACATAATCACTGGTAACCTCAACATTGTCAAAAATGCCTCAATTTGACAACTCATGTCAAAAGGCACTAAATTAAGACCTGTGCTTAAAACTAAAAATCATTCGCACTTAAAACTTTTATTAACGGCCATTGACCCCTTTTCTGCCTTACAATTTCAAACAAATTTTCTTTACCCTTGGAATTTTTCACAGAATGGAAATAGTGTCTATATAATTTTTTAAAATTCCTCTTACACCTCTTTCAAAACTAGCATCTTCGATATTGCAGAAATTAAAAATTCAATTTAAAACCTACAATCCCTTTTCATTATTATCCCTATAGATAAAGCAACTGCAATTTTGCTTTTTTCTGCAAAAAACTTTATTTAAACATACTCGATGCAGAACTCAGACTCAATTACATAAAAAAAAACGAATATTAGTCATAATATTACTCTAAAAAATTTATTACTTTCAATAAAACAGCTTTAAAATTACAACATACTATTCCCCTACATTACCATAACCCCTAAATTTCACAAAAAACCCATAGCTTTTAGATACATTACCTGTGGCACTAACTAAATTACATGTCTTACAGGTAAAATCTTTTTTAACTTATTAAAAACTATTCTTAACGCTATTACTCTTAAAGAAAACTGTTGGATCATTAATAACCTCCAAAAATTTCTTAATTTTATCTTTAATGATAGCAATATTTCCCAAATAGATTGCTTTGACTTTAAAGATATGTTCACCAGTATCCCTCTTAAAAATCTCATCGATGTTCTTAATTCTTACTTCACTTCATTTAATTCCCTACTTAGTATTTCTAAACAATATTGGAATAGCCTTATCAATCTGTGTCCTCCATAATTTTTTCTTTAACGGTGAACATCAATTCCAACAAGTACAAGTACACAGGGTACTTCATTCTCCAGCATTCTTGAAATCTTTACCTTCATTTCTTTGAGAGATCATACCCATCTAAATTTGTTAGCTCTTATCGCCTTATAGATGACTTAATCATTTTAAACTCACCAGAGTTTACTGATGTTTGGATAGATATCTATCCCACTAAACTCATCCTCAAAAAAACAATAGTTCACTTCTATCCCTCAATTTCCTCGACGTTCATATTGATGTCAGCACAAAATCAATTATAGATATTTATAAGAGAAACGACTTTCAATTTAATATTAACAAACTTGTTCCCTGGGATCCTAATATCTCTATTAGTATTTACGGGAATATAATTTCTAATCAAATCCACAGAATTTATATCTGCAGGAGTCAAATTACTATTGATAAGCAGCTTAAAATTCTTCAAACAATCCTCAAGAATAATGATTTTCACAACAGTTTTCTTAAAAAGTTTTTCCATAACTTTTTCATTAACTCCCTCTAATTTTAAACCTTAAATAAAAAAAGTTTTTTAATCTTTCTTCCCACCACTAGAGGGCGCCATATTTTATTATTACTATAGCTCTCCAAAATTCCTTCGTCGCCAATAGCCCGCTGTACTGTTCCAGTGCAACGTAAATTAAATACCTGCCTACACAAATTCCTTTAAACTAATCCCTATTACACTTTTAGTGATTTGTTTACAAATTACCTTCTCCCCTTTTTTTTACACATTCAATTTGACCGGATGATTCAAAAGTCACAGAAAAAGCAGTAATTCAATAATTCGAAAAGTATAGACAGAAGCACGACACGGTTTTAACAGAAATTCACAGAAAGACAAGTGATTTTAAAAAATAACGAAAAACTTTATTGCCAGAATAGTTATATTTCTCACCGACAGGTGGCGCCTTAGCGGTCTCTGAGGTTGGGGCTACATGAAGTCACAGGTGTACAGAGGTCAGTCGACGTCATTGGCCATGTCGAAAGAAACTGTTCGCCATCATCTGGTATTTTTTTTTTTGGTATTTTTTCAATTAACGTCACACTGGAGCAACACAATGGGCTATTGGTGACGGTCCGGGATCAATCCCAAAGGGAAAGATCCGAGGACAACACCACGTAATTTTGAACCACGGTCAGATGACGAGGCAACACCTGAGCTGGCACCCCACTCTCCAAACTTCCACACCACACCAACGTGAGGACGTTTGAGGCCACGACAGATTTAACGTGCACCAGCCCCCTTTGTACACGACGATGTTTGGCTGGATTCGAACTCGCAACCCTTCGGTTGCTAGTCCGTTACTCTTCCAACCGGGCCACCGCGGCCCTGCCATCATCTGACAATTACAGCTGAAACCCTTTTCGTTGCTGTACATTGTGGCGTGTCACGTCTGACGGCTGTCATATTAAACATTTGTAATTCTATCTGCTTTGCGAGGGCCGCGGTGGCCCGGTTGGAAGAGTAACGGACTTGCAACCGAAGGGTTGCGAGTTCGAATCCAGCCAAACACCGTCGTGTACAAAGGGGGCTGGTGCACGTTAAATCTGTCGTGGCCTCAAATGTCCTCACGTTGGCGTGGTGTGGAAGTTTGGAGAGTGGGGTGCCAGCTCAGGTGTTGCCTCGTCATCTGACCGTGGTTCAAAATTACGTGGTGTTGTCCTCGGATCTTTCCCTTTGGGATTGATCCCGGACCGTCACCAATAGCCCATTGTGTAGCTCCAGTGTGACGTTAATTGAAATACCCACCCTGCTTTGCGAACTGTACTGTGCCACTGTATAAACTATAGATACAACTGAAGCGCCATCAATCGGTGACAAATGCAGCGATTCTGAGAATAAAAATTTTCGTTATTAAAAAAAATCCTGTATTTCTTCCCGTGCTACCGTCTGTACTTTTCGAATTGTTGAATTTTTACTTTTTCCGTGACTTTTATATCACCCCTTAAATGTATAAGAGAAAATTATGGGGGGGGGTATTTCAATTAACGTCACACTGGAGCAACACAATGGGCTATTGGTGACGGTCCGGGATCAATCCCAAAGGGAAAGATCCGAGGACAACACCACGTAATTTTGAACCATGGTCAGATGACGAGGCAACACCTGAGCTGGCACCCCACTCTCCAAACTTCCACACCACGCCAACGTGAGGACATTTGAGGCCACGACAGATTTAACGTGCACCAGCCCCCTTTGTACACGACGGTGTTTGGCTGGATTCGAACTCGCAACCCTTCGGTTGCTAGTTCGTTACTCTTCCAACCGGGCCACCGCGGCCCCGAGAAAATTATGGAGAAACCATAGAATACAAAAGACCAATGGGAGAAACGAAAAAGAGAAAAACATTTTTAAATGAGTAGCTATATTCTAGTTATTGATTGGTTGAAATTAAGTCAAATTCTTTTTCCGAAAAGAACAATTCGCACAGCCTTTTATCTGTTCCTGAGAGTGGGGTGCCCCCCCGTTCAGGTGTTCACCTCGTCATCTGACCGTGGAGGGCCGCGGTGGCCCGGTTGGAAGAGTAACGAACTAGCAACCGAAGGGTTGCGAGTTCGAATCCAGCCAAACACCGTCGTGTACAAAGGGGGCTGGTGCACGTTAAATCTGTCGTGGCCTCAAATGTCCTCACGTTGGCGTGGTGTGGAAGTTTGGAGAGTGGGGTGCCAGCTCAGGTGTTGCCTCGTCATCTGACCGTGGTTCAAAATTACGTGGTGTTGTCCTCGGATCTTTCCCTTTGGGATTGATCCCGGACCGTCACCAATAGCCCGTTGTGTTGCTCCAGTGTGACGTTAATTGAAATAACAATAACAAAATAACAATAACATCTGACCGTGGTTCAAAATTACGTGATGTTATCGTCGGATCTTTCTCTTGGGGATTGATCCAATAGCACGTTGTGTTGTTCTAGCGCGACGTTAATTACCTACCTACCTTCATCTGTACCTATTGGGTCGCGGAAGAATAGTTGGATGGTGGTAATGATAATTAATTAAGGCAGTACTAGATCAACACAACGGGCTATTGACGACGGTCCGGGATCAATCCGAGGGCAACACCACGTAATTTTGAACCACGGTCAGATGACGAGGCAACACCTGAGCTGGCATCCCACTCTCCACTTGGGAAATTTTTCAAGTTCCACACCACGCCAACGTGAGGACGTAGCCTAGTTGGAGGGGGGGGTATTTCAATTAACGTCACACTGGAGCAACACAACGGGCTATTGGTGACGGTCCGGGATCAATCCCAAAGGGAAAGATCCGAGGACAACACCACGTAATTTTGAACCACGGTCAGATGACGAGGCAACACCTGAGCTGGCACCCCACTCTCCAAACTTCCACACCACGCCAACGTGAGGACATTTGAGGCCACGACAGATTTAACGTGCACCAGCCCCCTTTGTACACGACGGTGTTTGGCTGGATTCGAACTCGCAACCCTTCGGTTGCTAGTTCGTTACTCTTCCAACCGGGCCACCGCGGCCCCGAGAAAATTATGGAGAAACCATAGAATACAAAAGACCAATGGGAGAAACGAAAAAGAGAAAAACATTTTTAAATGAGTAGCTATATTCTAGTTATTGATTGGTTGAAATTAAGTCAAATTCTTTTTCCGAAAAGAACAATTCGCACAGCCTTTTATCTGTTCCTGAGAGTGGGGTGCCCCCCCGTTCAGGTGTTCACCTCGTCATCTGACCGTGGAGGGCCGCGGTGGCCCGGTTGGAAGAGTAACGAACTAGCAACCGAAGGGTTGCGAGTTCGAATCCAGCCAAACACCGTCGTGTACAAAGGGGGCTGGTGCACGTTAAATCTGTCGTGGCCTCAAATGTCCTCACGTTGGCGTGGTGTGGAAGTTTGGAGAGTGGGGTGCCAGCTCAGGTGTTGCCTCGTCATCTGACCGTGGTTCAAAATTACGTGGTGTTGTCCTCGGATCTTTCCCTTTGGGATTGATCCCGGACCGTCACCAATAGCCCGTTGTGTTGCTCCAGTGTGACGTTAATTGAAATAACAATAACAAAATAACAATAACATCTGACCGTGGTTCAAAATTACGTGATGTTATCGTCGGATCTTTCTCTTGGGGATTGATCCAATAGCACGTTGTGTTGTTCTAGCGCGACGTTAATTACCTACCTACCTTCATCTGTACCTATTGGGTCGCGGAAGAATAGTTGGATGGTGGTAATGATAATTAATTAAGGCAGTACTAGATCAACACAACGGGCTATTGACGACGGTCCGGGATCAATCCGAGGGCAACACCACGTAATTTTGAACCACGGTCAGATGACGAGGCAACACCTGAGCTGGCATCCCACTCTCCACTTGGGAAATTTTTCAAGTTCCACACCACGCCAACGTGAGGACGTAGCCTAGTTGGAGGGGGGGTATTTCAATTAACGTCACACTGGAGCAACACAACGGGCTATTGGTGACGGTCCGGGATCAATCCCAAAGGGAAAGATCCGAGGACAACACCACGTAATTTTGAACCACGGTCAGATGACGAGGCAACACCTGAGCTGGCACCCCACTCTCCAAACTTCCACACCACGCCAACGTGAGGACATTTGAGGCCACGACAGATTTAACGTGCACCAGCCCCCTTTGTACACGACGGTGTTTGGCTGGATTCGAACTCGCAACCCTTCGGTTGCTAGTTCGTTACTCTTCCAACCGGGCCACCGCGGCCCCGAGAAAATTATGGAGAAACCATAGAATACAAAAGACCAATGGGAGAAACGAAAAAGAGAAAAACATTTTTAAATGAGTAGCTATATTCTAGTTATTGATTGGTTGAAATTAAGTCAAATTCTTTTTCCGAAAAGAACAATTCGCACAGCCTTTTATCTGTTCCTGAGAGTGGGGTGCCCCCCCGTTCAGGTGTTCACCTCGTCATCTGACCGTGGAGGGCCGCGGTGGCCCGGTTGGAAGAGTAACGAACTAGCAACCGAAGGGTTGCGAGTTCGAATCCAGCCAAACACCGTCGTGTACAAAGGGGGCTGGTGCACGTTAAATCTGTCGTGGCCTCAAATGTCCTCACGTTGGCGTGGTGTGGAAGTTTGGAGAGTGGGGTGCCAGCTCAGGTGTTGCCTCGTCATCTGACCGTGGTTCAAAATTACGTGGTGTTGTCCTCGGATCTTTCCCTTTGGGATTGATCCCGGACCGTCACCAATAGCCCGTTGTGTTGCTCCAGTGTGACGTTAATTGAAATAACAATAACAAAATAACAATAACATCTGACCGTGGTTCAAAATTACGTGATGTTATCGTCGGATCTTTCTCTTGGGGATTGATCCAATAGCACGTTGTGTTGTTCTAGCGCGACGTTAATTACCTACCTACCTTCATCTGTACCTATTGGGTCGCGGAAGAATAGTTGGATGGTGGTAATGATAATTAATTAAGGCAGTACTAGATCAACACAACGGGCTATTGACGACGGTCCGGGATCAATCCGAGGGCAACACCACGTAATTTTGAACCACGGTCAGATGACGAGGCAACACCTGAGCTGGCATCCCACTCTCCACTTGGGAAATTTTTCAAGTTCCACACCACGCCAACGTGAGGACGTAGCCTAGTTGGAGGGGGGGGTATTTCAATTAACGTCACACTGGAGCAACACAACGGGCTATTGGTGACGGTCCGGGATCAATCCCAAAGGGAAAGATCCGAGGACAACACCACGTAATTTTGAACCACGGTCAGATGACGAGGCAACACCTGAGCTGGCACCCCACTCTCCAAACTTCCACACCACGCCAACGTGAGGACATTTGAGGCCACGACAGATTTAACGTGCACCAGCCCCCTTTGTACACGACGGTGTTTGGCTGGATTCGAACTCGCAACCCTTCGGTTGCTAGTTCGTTACTCTTCCAACCGGGCCACCGCGGCCCCGAGAAAATTATGGAGAAACCATAGAATACAAAAGACCAATGGGAGAAACGAAAAAGAGAAAAACATTTTTAAATGAGTAGCTATATTCTAGTTATTGATTGGTTGAAATTAAGTCAAATTCTTTTTCCGAAAAGAACAATTCGCACAGCCTTTTATCTGTTCCTGAGAGTGGGGTGCCCCCCCGTTCAGGTGTTCACCTCGTCATCTGACCGTGGAGGGCCGCGGTGGCCCGGTTGGAAGAGTAACGAACTAGCAACCGAAGGGTTGCGAGTTCGAATCCAGCCAAACACCGTCGTGTACAAAGGGGGCTGGTGCACGTTAAATCTGTCGTGGCCTCAAATGTCCTCACGTTGGCGTGGTGTGGAAGTTTGGAGAGTGGGGTGCCAGCTCAGGTGTTGCCTCGTCATCTGACCGTGGTTCAAAATTACGTGGTGTTGTCCTCGGATCTTTCCCTTTGGGATTGATCCCGGACCGTCACCAATAGCCCGTTGTGTTGCTCCAGTGTGACGTTAATTGAAATAACAATAACAAAATAACAATAACATCTGACCGTGGTTCAAAATTACGTGATGTTATCGTCGGATCTTTCTCTTGGGGATTGATCCAATAGCACGTTGTGTTGTTCTAGCGCGACGTTAATTACCTACCTACCTTCATCTGTACCTATTGGGTCGCGGAAGAATAGTTGGATGGTGGTAATGATAATTAATTAAGGCAGTACTAGATCAACACAACGGGCTATTGACGACGGTCCGGGATCAATCCGAGGGCAACACCACGTAATTTTGAACCACGGTCAGATGACGAGGCAACACCTGAGCTGGCATCCCACTCTCCACTTGGGAAATTTTTCAAGTTCCACACCACGCCAACGTGAGGACGTAGCCTAGTTGGAGGGGGGGTATTTCAATTAACGTCACACTGGAGCAACACAACGGGCTATTGGTGACGGTCCGGGATCAATCCCAAAGGGAAAGATCCGAGGACAACACCACGTAATTTTGAACCACGGTCAGATGACGAGGCAACACCTGAGCTGGCACCCCACTCTCCAAACTTCCACACCACGCCAACGTGAGGACATTTGAGGCCACGACAGATTTAACGTGCACCAGCCCCCTTTGTACACGACGGTGTTTGGCTGGATTCGAACTCGCAACCCTTCGGTTGCTAGTTCGTTACTCTTCCAACCGGGCCACCGCGGCCCCGAGAAAATTATGGAGAAACCATAGAATACAAAAGACCAATGGGAGAAACGAAAAAGAGAAAAACATTTTTAAATGAGTAGCTATATTCTAGTTATTGATTGGTTGAAATTAAGTCAAATTCTTTTTCCGAAAAGAACAATTCGCACAGCCTTTTATCTGTTCCTGAGAGTGGGGTGCCCCCCCGTTCAGGTGTTCACCTCGTCATCTGACCGTGGAGGGCCGCGGTGGCCCGGTTGGAAGAGTAACGAACTAGCAACCGAAGGGTTGCGAGTTCGAATCCAGCCAAACACCGTCGTGTACAAAGGGGGCTGGTGCACGTTAAATCTGTCGTGGCCTCAAATGTCCTCACGTTGGCGTGGTGTGGAAGTTTGGAGAGTGGGGTGCCAGCTCAGGTGTTGCCTCGTCATCTGACCGTGGTTCAAAATTACGTGGTGTTGTCCTCGGATCTTTCCCTTTGGGATTGATCCCGGACCGTCACCAATAGCCCGTTGTGTTGCTCCAGTGTGACGTTAATTGAAATAACAATAACAAAATAACAATAACATCTGACCGTGGTTCAAAATTACGTGATGTTATCGTCGGATCTTTCTCTTGGGGATTGATCCAATAGCACGTTGTGTTGTTCTAGCGCGACGTTAATTACCTACCTACCTTCATCTGTACCTATTGGGTCGCGGAAGAATAGTTGGATGGTGGTAATGATAATTAATTAAGGCAGTACTAGATCAACACAACGGGCTATTGACGACGGTCCGGGATCAATCCGAGGGCAACACCACGTAATTTTGAACCACGGTCAGATGACGAGGCAACACCTGAGCTGGCATCCCACTCTCCACTTGGGAAATTTTTCAAGTTCCACACCACGCCAACGTGAGGACGTAGCCTAGTTGGAGGGGGGGTATTTCAATTAACGTCACACTGGAGCAACACAACGGGCTATTGGTGACGGTCCGGGATCAATCCCAAAGGGAAAGATCCGAGGACAACACCACGTAATTTTGAACCACGGTCAGATGACGAGGCAACACCTGAGCTGGCACCCCACTCTCCAAACTTCCACACCACGCCAACGTGAGGACATTTGAGGCCACGACAGATTTAACGTGCACCAGCCCCCTTTGTACACGACGGTGTTTGGCTGGATTCGAACTCGCAACCCTTCGGTTGCTAGTTCGTTACTCTTCCAACCGGGCCACCGCGGCCCCGAGAAAATTATGGAGAAACCATAGAATACAAAAGACCAATGGGAGAAACGAAAAAGAGAAAAACATTTTTAAATGAGTAGCTATATTCTAGTTATTGATTGGTTGAAATTAAGTCAAATTCTTTTTCCGAAAAGAACAATTCGCACAGCCTTTTATCTGTTCCTGAGAGTGGGGTGCCCCCCCGTTCAGGTGTTCACCTCGTCATCTGACCGTGGAGGGCCGCGGTGGCCCGGTTGGAAGAGTAACGAACTAGCAACCGAAGGGTTGCGAGTTCGAATCCAGCCAAACACCGTCGTGTACAAAGGGGGCTGGTGCACGTTAAATCTGTCGTGGCCTCAAATGTCCTCACGTTGGCGTGGTGTGGAAGTTTGGAGAGTGGGGTGCCAGCTCAGGTGTTGCCTCGTCATCTGACCGTGGTTCAAAATTACGTGGTGTTGTCCTCGGATCTTTCCCTTTGGGATTGATCCCGGACCGTCACCAATAGCCCGTTGTGTTGCTCCAGTGTGACGTTAATTGAAATAACAATAACAAAATAACAATAACATCTGACCGTGGTTCAAAATTACGTGATGTTATCGTCGGATCTTTCTCTTGGGGATTGATCCAATAGCACGTTGTGTTGTTCTAGCGCGACGTTAATTACCTACCTACCTTCATCTGTACCTATTGGGTCGCGGAAGAATAGTTGGATGGTGGTAATGATAATTAATTAAGGCAGTACTAGATCAACACAACGGGCTATTGACGACGGTCCGGGATCAATCCGAGGGCAACACCACGTAATTTTGAACCACGGTCAGATGACGAGGCAACACCTGAGCTGGCATCCCACTCTCCACTTGGGAAATTTTTCAAGTTCCACACCACGCCAACGTGAGGACGTAGCCTAGTTGGAAGAGCAATGGATTAGCAATCGGTGGGTTGTGGGTTCGAAACTCGGCTCAACCGAAGACCGCCGAGTACACTGGGGCTGGTGCTCGTTAAATCTCTCGTGGCTTTAAATGTCCTCACGTTGGCGTGGTGTGAAAGTTTGGAGAGGGGTGCTCGCTCAAATGTAGTCCTCATCATCTAACCGTGTTTCAAAATTATGTGGTGTTGTCCTCGGATATTTTCCTTGGGGATTGATCCCGGACCGTCGCCAATAGCTTGTTGTGTTGCTCCAGTGCTACGTTAATTAAAAATACCTACCATAAGTATTTCATGTTTTTTCCCTAAGTGAGTCCATTCCGTTCGGGGGTTGATCCCCGACAGTCGCCAATAGACCGTTGTATTGCTCCAGTGTGGCGTTAATTAAAATACCTACCCTAAGTGAGTCCACACGATGTAACTAAACACGCATGCTCAAAATATCCCAGAACTAGACGAGTTTGGAACTAAAACGTTCCTGGACAATTCTTTCTGAATTTTGGAATTTTAGTTAAGCGGAAAGAGTGTTTGAGATCTGGGATTTCAAGTTCGATCAAAGTAAGAGATTTGTTTAATCGTTTTTTTGGTCAGGTATTGTAGGATTTGACGTACTAAAATGATTTCCAACGTCTCGAATTTCAGCAAACTCACTGATGACTTGAAATGAACTTATTGACATCTTCATATCGCAACAGTCAGCGTATCCAGGAATTCATTTCGGTGGGGCTCAATGTTAGAAATTTAATTTTTATTCAAAATGAAGGCGATTTTATTTTAGAAAGTTTCAATCCTTTCTTTTTATCTTATTTAGTCATATGATTAAACTTTAAATTGTGATTATTGTAAGGATCCAGAGAGCCATCTCGATTGATCCTATTTTCGAAACCTCTTTACCACAGTATGTTCCCTGAATATTTACGTTCGAGTTGTAGGCGGCGGAGGTTCGGTTCCTGCCAGGTGCATTTGTATTTATCTTCTGTATCAGTAAAACTTTCATTGTATGTCTATTAATATCGTATGTCGTCTGGCGCAGCATGGCCAAATATGACCCTTGTGCCATAGAACCCCAAAACCAATCAACCCTAAATATTTAATGAAAATGTAAAAAAAATGTACTATTCGATTCTAATTCCCCAAAATCTACTATTTAACTTTCGAACCGCAGATGAAGGTATTCGAATATGAATGATTGTGTAGGCGAATAATAAAAATACTTCAACATTTCGTGGGGTTGAATTACTTTTAGGAACAGATAAATATCTTAAGAGGAGAGTGAACTCTTAAAACAAACTTCTGAATGTATGATCCGATTGTTATACAATTTTCAGACTGTTTCCCTATAAGTTTGGTCCAAAAATATTAAGTTATTACTCGTGCATAAACTAAACCCCTGTAGCAAATTTCATGAAAATCCGTCCGCATACGGCCACAGGGTTTCTTAATTTTGCTTATTTCACATAGAATGACCCCTTAATCATTTCAAGGACGTTCCACCTCCCCTGAAAGGCTTCAAGATTTTGTCCAGCGCTATTCCTCTGAATTGGCCCTTTCTACAAACGGAAATTAAATTGAACTGAAACAAAACTGGCTTCACATATTTAAATGCCATTTAACAATAAAGAAATTTGTAGTCTACTAAGCTAATAGGAATGCAAAATTGTTTTTTTTGCCATTAAAAGACAATCATTGTAAAGTCGTTTCTGTAGCTAAATGAACCAAGACGTATCACTCAATGCTTATAGTAATCTCTTTGGAAATTAATTTTTGGTCTTCACCAAATACAAAAATTAGCAAAATCGATGCCTTTATAAGACGAAAAGAACCCAGATATTTGTTCCTAAACTATTTATTTCTGAATATAGCCCCCTACGAAATAAAATCATTACTATGCTATTACAATATTTATCAGTATTATATATATATATATATCAATTTTTAAATTTGTTCGTAAATTTAATCCAGAAAGCTATGTATTCGCAGGAGCTCTTAAGGTAGATTCAACTTCAATGGCCTCGAGACAGTTGAAAAGAGAGTCAAAGATATTTACAGACTACAATGTTCGGAATAGAGTGTTTGCTTTCAATCAGTCGCTGAAGAAGAGAACTTCTAAGAAAGTAGAAGAGGCAATATCTACAATTCTCGGTAAGCTGATTTCAGAGAATGAGTTTTCAATCGCACATAAGCATTCAATTTTCTTTCAATGAATACCTAAGTTATTCTGTTCCTCCTGGTGTATTTCTCTTCTGTGTCAGTAAAACTTGCATTGTGTGTCTATTGAAATTGTATGTCTTGTGTGTGGCGCAGCATGGCCAAATATGTCCCTTCCGCCATAAAACCTAATCAACCAACCAACATTATTCTGCAGTAAATTGCATTTTAAAGTCGACATAAAAAATACGTGCTCTTAAATATGTGGTATTCGGATATTCTCTCGGATCTACGAGGCACTCTGTCTTGTAGACATACTTTGTCTATTGCAGTATTATGTCTACTGCAAAGTAGACTGCAGAAGTCCGGAGAGAAACCAACACCTTTAGATGATTTCCTTCGATATAAATTTATGTCTACTCGAATAAAGCTTAACCGCAAGTCGAAAAATCCCAAGATAATTCCACATTTGAATTCAGAAATCAGATTTTGATTCATGTGGCAAACAAAAAAAGTACAAATTTGCTTATCCAGTGTAGCTGAAAATATTCTTCACGATTAAAAAGGTCGCTAATAGCCCGTTGTATTGCTCCAGTGCAACGTTAATTAATTACCGTTACCCACGATTAAAAAGAAATTGAGTGTTTCTGCACTTCATCCACACAAACAAGGGATTTCTTCCTCAAGAACTTCAAATTTTTACCCCTTAAAATATGCAATATTTAATGAGACAAAGACTTGCGAGTTTTGGAAAAAAGTTTATTTTTACTACTGGAGTACAAAACAGGGTTGAACAGGCATATTTAGAATCGATTTTAGCGTTTAATGATGGATTTCTTCCAACTATTCTGGCACCAATACATCCATGCACGCATGGTTTGAATTTGTAACGACACTAAAGGTTTATTCATTGGCACCAGTATCTTCGCATGAAAGCCACTTAACATACAAATTTCATAACAAATCATGCCAATCAATACACGGCCAAAACAATCGAACCCTTCCAAGTCAGTGTTTGATCTGAGTAAAACTCGAGTGATGTATAGGGAGATTCAAATTAAACAGATGTTTTAACCTCCAGAAAAACTACTAGGTGAATATCGCAACTAAATTTTACACGCATACTTTCCTGAGTATGCGGTTTTGATTTCTGAAAAAAATAATTCAAATTTAGACCGCTAGGGGATTTGGAGTCAGGTCCAGATAATTTGCATGTTGCCGAACTCCTTTAAGTATAGTCAAGAAAATAGTTAGCTTGTAATAACTTTACTACAATTACATGTGTGGAAGTTAAATTAATAGTAAATATTGGCAAAAAAGAGGTGCAAAACTTTATTTAAATTGCATGTGGAATCATACTAACATCATAGATACGGCTCTAAACGTGTCCTCCATCACCTTGCTCTGTAAATTGCATTCGCTGCACAACACACTCGACAGCATAATGCAATTGATTCTCGTTGATTTGTGTCACGTATTACGAAATTCTCTCTTTTAAGATAGCCAAGTTCGGAACATTACCTTGAAACACGAGGCTCTTTTAATAGCCCCACAGACAAAAATCAAAGGTACGGATCTGGTGACCGAGGTGGCCATGACGTTGGAAATGATCTGCTAATTACTCTTTCGACAGAAAAGTTTTGCAGTAGTAAGGCTTGCACAAGAAGAGAAGTGAGTGTGTACCATCTTGCATGAAGATTGTTGTGTCAAGACGTTGAAGTGATAGAATTGTAATATTCCTGGATTGGAGTCATTGACAGAACGTGTCAATGGCCCCAAGGCCATGTTTTCTTCAAAGTAAGGACCAATGATAAAAGATGTGAAGCCACACCCAATCCTTTACTTTTGGTGCGTACAATGGAAGTTGGTGAACGTGGGGATTTGTGTCAGACCAGATACGACAGTTAGGAATGTTTACAGCACCATTCAAATGGAAATGAACCTCATCACTCCACAGTATTCGCCAAGGCTATACATCATCCAACGTCATTCGAGCGATGAATATCCAAGCAAAGGTTTTCATAACCAGAAAGCAGAACCTTGAGTGTGGGGTAGAAGGCTAAAACTTCAAGACGTTTTGCAGAACTATCGACATTGTCTTACACGACACGCCTAATTCTCGTGATATTGTACGTGCACTACTACTGCCATTAGGATTTGCTATTTCTTGCTGCTAGAATTTCCATCACCCCACAGCAGATAAAAATTCTGCTCTCTTTAGTCCAGTCCAGTTGGCTGGTGACCTCGCCCTGGTTTTATAGAAGTTCTTGTCTATTCAAAATATAAGATCACATTCAGAGGATTAGAAATCGTCTATGGACCTCTAGTAAACCTTTTAATTGCCCAAATTCCTTAAGTGCAGCAGAAGCATTACTGTTTCGTTGATAGAAAGATTTAACAAGTAACGCATGCGCGATCCAATAAGGAGTGAACTTCATGACACTCTAAGCAAGAGTCGTAAATTAGTGAAAACTGCGGTATTTATCCTTATATAGGCGGAGGATGTTAGATAAATTGAGCAAGATACAAATTAACCTAAACCGCAGCGCCGAATTTTCCCTCTAGAGGCCGAAAGGTGAACTATTTTTTTTATTCAGAAATCGAAATCTCATATCCAGGAAAGTATGTACAAAATTTGTTTGCGATTCGCCCAGTTTTTTTTCCCTACAGAGAGGTCTAAATACCTGTTTTATTTGTATCATTGTTTTATATGTATTTAATTGTACATAAACAGAAAAAATAATTACAACTATAAATCTTGAAAACTTTTTGTTGTAGAATATTACACCAGATCGGTCAGATTAGTAAGTTGCAAAACCCTCTCTGGCGGCGATATATATCGATATAAAACGCGGCAAGGAGTCGGACAAAACCCTTATGCTGCTTGTGGCAAGCAGCAAAATACACTGCTGGCCACCGTAAATGCAACACCCTGAAGGAAGCATGCAAATAATATGAAATTTACAACATGCATTAGCGGAGGTGAGATATGCAAATGATTAGAATTTTAGCGCAGACGCACATCACGCGCGCCTGTGGCGCCACTTCAAAGCGCTATTTAAGGCTTGGAGATTTCGACGATTTCAAGTACTGCAATTGCGTTTTTCTTGTGGTTTTTTTAAAAAAAACGATCAATTATGCCTCGTAGAAAACAGCGATCATCTTTTGATCAAGTATCCGAGTTCGACAGAGGAAGGATAGTGGCCTACCGAGATTATGGATTATCTTTCAGGGAAATCGGTAGTCGTGTTGGACGAAACCAAACAACTGTAATGCGAATATGTGATCGTTGGATGCAGGAGGGTACGACGGACTGACGTGTTCGATCGCATCCACCTCAGTGCACTACTTCGTGATGACAGGCATATTGTGCGTATGGCAGTGACGGATCGCTCAGCCACATCACGAACCATAGCACAGCACATTCAGTCTGTACCGCATCATCCAGTGTCTGCGCGTACCATTCGACGCCGTTTACAGCAGAGTGGTCTGTCCGCAAGACGTCCATTGCTTCGTCTACCCTTGACGCAGAACCACAGACGTTTCCGCCGCCAATGGTGCGATGAAAGAAGGATGTGGACGGCAGAATGGAATGAAATTGTCTTTACTGACGAGTCACGCTTCTGTCTGCAACACCACGATGGTCGGATTCGAGTCTGGAGACACCGTGGAGAGAGGATGCCGAACAGCTGCGTTATGCACCGCCACACTGGTCCTGCACCGGGTATTATGGTATGGGGCGGTATTGGATATCACTCTCGCACTCCTCTAGTACGCATTGCCGGTACTTTAAACAGCCAGCGCTACATCTCCGAGGTGTTGGAGCCAGTTGTCCTTCCTTACCTTCAGGGCTTGCCCACAGCCATATTTCAACAGGATAATGCGCGACCACACGTGGCACGCATTGTCCAAGGGTTCTTCGTCAATCGCCAGATTGAATTGCTTCCCTGGCCAGCTCGCTCTCCGGATCTTTCGCCGATAGAAAACATGTGGTCCATGGTTGCTCAACGATTGACCCAGAATACATCCCCAGCTGCCACACCAGATCAACTTTGGTAACGTGTGGAAGCTGCTTGGTCTGCTGTACCCCAAGAACACATCCAAAGTCTCTTTGAATCAATGCCGAGGCGTGTGGCAGCGGTGATCTCCAACAATGGCGGCTACTCTGGCTACTGATTTTGGCAGGAACCACACTTCACAGAAGTCTATAAATTTAATCATTTGATACTTGGTCAACATGTTATCTACAAAATAAATTTTGTTGTGATATCTCTTGTCTTTCTTGGTGTTGCAATTTGGGTGGCCAGCAGTGTATTTCTGCAGCTACTGCTCCAGTTCCCTAATATTCCGGGAGGGTGCAATTGACGACCTGGCACTTCCCAGACGTACTCAATCTAGGGATCTCTCACCTAGGAAGGATTTTGATACTACGGAGATACTACTTGGAGAGGTGACCGTGCTGGGGAATAGCCCAGAGTGGACCATCGCTAGCGATTGAACGACCCTGCAACTCCTAGTGAAATGGCGTGGGGAGGTATCATTTACGACAGCCGGTCAACTCGAGTAGTGGAACGAGGTGGTTTGACAGCACACTGAAACGTACAGCTTAACCTACAACCTGCTTTTATTTCATGTCACGAGTCCTTTCCAGAAAGAGAGGTAACGTACGGCCACACATATCTCTCCGAGGAGTGTTGAATCCCTGGGTGTATTTCTGTCTTCTGTGTCAGTAAAACTTTAATTGTGTGTCTATTACTTGTTATTGTATGTCTAGTATCTGGCGCAGCATGGCCAAATATGGCTCTTGCGCCATAAAACCCCCAAAACAACCAACCGTGGTGTTGAGACCCTTCCTTGGCCAGCGAGATTCCCAGATCTTTTCCCATTGAGCATGTCTGGGATATGCTAGGCCATTCATTCCACCATCTCGGGAATATAAGGGATCTTGAACAGCAGCTGCATAATTCTTCGTTAACTCCAGGACATGACTCCGTTCCGCACAGTATAAAGGCATGTTCGCCGCCAGAAAAAGGGGCTTTACAACTTTCTAATTTATGACCTTTCTGATGTAATTCGACGATAAGTCCTAGATTTGAGATCATTTCTTTAACTCTTGTACATCACACATGCTAAATTTCATTCCGATCGGACACTGACTTCGAGGTGTTTCCATTTATTTTCTCTCAGTGTATAATGTACGTATAAATGTATATTTTAGCAACTGGCGAGAAAGGAGCCTCATTTTCTGCAATCGTGAACTGGATACTAGGTGAGTCCATTTTTCATAAAAATAATTTTAAGTGTTTGCTTTTAATATTTCCCTCTATAGTGTCCGCGTTTGTTTCTTTGCAACTCGCAACAAGTTGGCAGCATTTTGAACTTCAAACAGCTTCTATAAGTTATCCTATATATTATCAAATCGCATTTCAGCCATTATCTGTTATGGTGATCAACAGTTTTGGATCAAGATCTAAAGCCCCTCAGCTCTTTAGGTGTCTTCATGGACCCTACTGATCCTTGCTTTTCCTATGATGTTTACCATCTTTAGTAAACCCCGGGCTAGCGCTCCTGGGGTACCCAAGCGATCTTCATCCCACTACTCTATCCTTTTCTCTTCCTTTTTCGACATGCAAATCAGAAAAGGTCTTGTGAAAATTTTGAACTTTTTAAAAAATTTGGAAAAAATTATACTTCTTTAAATATTTATTTAAGAAATAGTCAACTAAGATGTCGTAAATTAGTCTAGAGTTCTCATGTTTTTTCTAGCCTCCGTAATTAATTTTACAAGGGTGACTAACTTATTTTTTAATACTAAAGGGTGACTTGTTCATGTTTGACCCTACAGCTTTTATGTCACTTAAGTCGCGTTAAGCACCGTAAGTCACTTATGTCTTGCGTTTGGCACAGCTTGTCTATTTTTGGACCTTCGCCATAAAACCCAAATCAACCAACCAATTGTGACAGCTACAATTTTCTACCTGTTTTAGTTTCAGAGCAGTGGAATAAGCCTGGCTTCTTTTTGAATGGTAACCATTTCAAAAAATATTTTCTTTAATTTTATAAATTTATGCTAAAATTTCTCTTCTCGCAGCTAACTATGGTGCTAGAAATGAGTCTCTTCTGAAAAACCTTGTGAAGAAAGCCATCTTGAAAGGCATCAACAACGGAACTGTGCTGAGGGCCTCGTCCTCGAAAAAAGCTCTCGGAAGTGCTGGGTCCTTCACTCTCCTCAAGGGGGGCCCAAAAAAGGCAGCAGCCAAAGTTGGGAGTGGAACCACAAAAGTAAGAAAAGATGGAATCGAACGTAAGAAAAGAGTGAAAGAAGCTGCAAACTACTTACGAAGATAGAAAAGGTCTCTCCAAAGTCCTAAGTGATTACGTTCTGTTGCTTTGCGTGGAATGCTATGTTCAAAACACTTCGAAGCGTCCATAAGAAGTTTAGTTCAAAACCAAAAAAATTATTTTATATTGATTTGAACTTTTACGAAATGTACGGAATTTTATGTAAATGTACAGTTCTATAAAGAACAAAGTTTTAGTAAAAAATTTTGAAGTATAAGTATTTTTAATCTTATTTACTGTATAGTTACTGTATTAAATAGAATATTAAACATTTTGAAATTCTGTTTAAGCAATTCTAAACTCACTATTTATCATTAAAACTCACTACTCTAGTAAAAAAAGAGCAATGTCAAAATTAACTGATTTTGAGTTAAATCCACAAATCACTTCAAGGTAATGAAATTTGTAATAGGAAAAAGTGCCAATCTCGTGTCAATACATTATGCATGAATCAAAACATTGGAAAGCATTTTTTGTACGCTGTGTTAAAAATAAAAATCACCTGTTATCAAGAACTTGCAAAATGGACACTCGCTTTTTCTACCAAGGTACAGACATGTTGATATTAAAAATATGTAACAGAAATGGAAACAATAATGACATTAACATAAGTAGCTTAAAATCAATGTTTATTTAATGGCTCAATTTATAGCACAGGAAGAGCTATCGTTACAGGTTTCGTCACCAGCTGCATGTATTTATTGTAAAGCATACAAACAGATGGACGCAATCCTAATGTAATGATTTCTGAAACTGCATGTGTATTGTGCATAGTTGTGGGGAAAACCGCTTTATGTAAGGATTTTTGTGAAAGAAAATAGGTACGGACCATTAATACATGATTCCTGATCTGCCGCGGTAGAACGGTTGGAAGAGCATCGTATTAACAATCGCACAGTTGCGAGTTCGAAACTCCGCCTAGCCAGACTCGTGTACACGGAGGGATGGTGCACATTCAATCTGTCGTGGCCTAAAATGTCCTCGCGTTAGCGTGCCAGCTCAGGTGTTGACATCATCTGACTTTACTTCAAAATTACATGGTGTCCTCGGGTCTCCCTACGGGGGGTGATCCCGGACCGTCGTCAATAACCCTTTGCGTTGCTCCAGTGCGACGTTAATTAAAATACCTACGTTCCTTCGTTTTCTTCAGCTCTTCGATTACGAGTTGGAATGCAAGGTAGGTAGATAGGTATTTTAATTAACGCCACACTGGAGCAACACAACGGGCTATTGTTGAAATTCAAGTTCTTAGCATTTGTTTTATCGTATTACACAGGTTTATAACTTTGCTTCATTTTATGTTGTACCAATCAATGAGGCATTTTCAGTGTAAACAAACCAAGACGGTGCCTCATCGCCTTTACGGAAATGTTTGGGGTTTAATCTAATTGGTTTAGATCAATCAACTATTATATATCAATTCTGAATTTATGTGTGGAATTTTTATTGGCGAAGTGGCTGGAATCGTATTCGAAAACCTGCCAAATGGCGTCATGTTCAGAATACGTGCAGTCAGAATACATTCCGCAGCAGAAACACTACATGCCTCTCATAGGATCTTTGTATTTTGCTATTTTATTTGATTGATTATAATTTTATACCTACCTACCTTTAAAGGTAGGTAGGTATAAAGGTATTTTAAGTAACATCATACTGGTGCAACACAACGGCCTATTGGTCACGATCCGGAAAGGAAAGATCCGAGAACACCACTTTATTTTGAACCACGGTCAGTTGACGAGCACATGAGCTGGCAGCCCACTCTCCAAACTTCCACACCACATCAACGTGAGGGCATTTGAGAACACGACAAATTTAACGCGCACCAGCCCCTTTGTACACGACGATCTTTGGTTGGATTCGAACTCGCAACCCTCCGGTTGTAAATCCGTTACTCTTCCAACCGGGCCACCACGACGACCTACTTTTAAAGGGGGTATTTCAATTAACGTCATACTAGAGCAACACAACGGGCTATTGGTGACGGTCCGGGATCAATCCCAAAGGGAAAGATCCGAGGACAACACCACGTAATTTTGAACCACGGTCAGATGACGAGGCAATACCTGAGCTGGCACCCCACTCTCCAAACTTCCACACCACGCCAACGTGAGGACATTTGAGGCCACGACAGATTTAACGTGCACCAGCCCCCTTTGTACACGACGGTGTTTGGCTGGATTCGAACTCGCAACCCTTCGGTTGCTAGTCCGTTACTCTTCCAACCGGGCCCCCTACTTTTAAAGGTAGGTAGGTAATTGAATTAACTCGCACTGGAGCAACACGACGGGCTATTGGTGACAGTCCGGGATACATCCCAAAGGTAAGCACGGGCATCACCGCCGGGGTGGGGGACGCGTAAGTCCAATATTTTCTTGAAAAACAATTTGAACTTTTTGAGTCCTAGTTTTAGGGGGCCCGCGGTGGCCCGGTTGGAAGAGTAACGGACTAGCAACCGAAGGGTTGCGAGTTCGAATCCAGCCAAACACCGTCGTGTACAAAGGGGGCTGGTGCACGTTAAATCTGTCGTGGCCTCAAATGTCCTCACGTTGGCGTGGTGTGGAAGTTTGGAGAGTGGGGTGCCAGCTCAGGTGTTGCCTCGTCATCTGACCATGGTTCAAAATTACGTGGTGTTTTCCTCGGATCTTTCCCTTTGGGATTGATCCCGGACCATCACCAATAGCTCATTGTGTTGCTCCAGTGTGACGTTAATTGAAATACCCCCCCTAATTTTAGGAGATTAAGTACCTGTTGTGTGAAGGATCGATGGGTTGCCTTCACCTGCCATATCTCACAACTAAAGGTGCGCCAAAAACACGCCAAGAGCGTTGCCACCTGCCACCAAATGAGGCGAATAATACCAGCTGTACCTACACTGCTGGCCACCCAAATTGCAACACCAAGAAAGACAAGAGATATCACAACAAAATTTATTTTGTAGATAACATGTTGACCAAGTATCAAATGATTAAATTTGTAGACTTCTGTGAAGTGTGGTTCCTGCCAAAATCAGTAGCCAGAGTAGCCGCCATTGTTGGAGATCACCGCTGCCACACGCCTCGGCATTGATTCAAATAGACTTTGGATGTGTTCTTGGGGTACAGCAGACCAAGCAGCCTCCACACGTTGCCAAAGTTGATCTGGTGTGGCAGCTGGGGATGTATTCTGGGTCAATCGTTGAGCAACCATGGACCACATGTTTTCTATCGGCGAAAGATCCGGAGAGCGAGCTGGCCAGGGAAGCAATTCAATCTGGCGATTGACGAAGAACCCTTGGACAATGCGTGCCACGTGTGGTCGCGCATTATCCTGTTGAAATATGGCTGTGGGCAAGCCCTGAAGGTAAGGAAGGACAACTGGCTCCAACACCTCGGAGATGTAGCGCTGGCTGTTTAAAGTACCGGCAATGCGTACTAGAGGAGTGCGAGAGTGATATCCAATACCGCCCCATACCATAATACCCGGTGCAGGACCAGTGTGGCGGTGCATAACGCAGCTGTTCAGCATCCTCTCTCCACGGTGTCTCCAGACTCGAATCCGACCATCGTGGTGTTGCAGACAGAAGCGTGACTCGTCAGTAAAGACAATTTCATTCCATTCTGCCGTCCACATCCTTCTTTCATCGCACCATTGGCGGCGGAAACGTCTGTGGTTCTGCGTCAAGGGTAGACGAAGCAATGGACGTCTTGCGGACAGACCACTCTGCTGTAAACGGCGTCGAATGGTACACGCAGACACTGGATGATGCGGTACAGACTGAATGTGCTGTGCTATGGTTCGTGATGTGGTTGAGCGATCCGTCACTGCCATACGCACAATATGCCTGTCATCACGTGAAGTGGTGCACTGAGGTGGATGCGATCGAACACGTCGGTCCGTCGTACCCTCCTGCATCCAACGATCACATATCCGCATTACAGTTGTTTGGTTTCGTCCAACACGACTACCGATTTCCCTGAAAGATAATCCACAATATCGGTAGGCCACTATCCTTCCTCTGTCGAACTCGGATACTTGATCAAAAGATGATCGCTGTTTTCTACGAGGCATAATGGATCGTTTTTTTGAAAAAACCACAAGAAAAACACAATTGCCGTACTTGAAATAGTCGAAATCTCCAAGCCTTAAATAGCGCTTTGAAGTGGCGCCACAGGCGCGCGTGATGTGCGTCTGCGCTGAAATTCTAATCATTTGCATATCTCACCTCCGCTAATGCATGTTGTAAATTTCATATTATTTGCATGCTTCCTTCAGGGTGTTGCATTTACGGTGGCCAGCAGTGTAGTATGATTTATTCAAAAAATATGTGAAATTTATTTTATGAACATGTATGATGCAATAAATTTGACGACGTAAAGTTTACACAAAAATTACTATTCTCCCGTAATTCTATGAACCATTAACAGTCTAAGATTAGGTATAGTGAAACTAATTGCACGTGCCCCTTCAGCTGTGTCTTAAAAATCTTTTTTTCGATTGCTGCATTTAGTAAGTCTTGATTTTAGATATATGGACTGCCTATAAATCGTCTTCGTAATATCATCCATTGGAGGTGAAGCGAGTTTGGACACTCATGGAGCAACATCAAAATACTATTTTAGGCACAGTTGGTGTGACACTTGGAAAAGCACTGGAGCGAGTCCCCACCTCTTTTGTTACCTGCAGGAGCCTATTGATCTCGTCTATTTTGCGAAGGCCCTGCAACCTGTTTTCACCAAATTGAAACTTATTTATTTTCTTGCATCGGAGGGAAACTTCTCCAGGGGACATTTGACAGAATTGTGCAATTCAGTTCATTGTTTCTATTTCATCTAATTCTCATTTGATAACCATTGCATTTCTTGTGTATAGTACGAACCTAGTAACTCGTGAATCATGAAGGGCCGCGGTAGCCTGGTTGGAAGAGTAACAGACGAGTTCGAATCCAACCAAAGACCGTTGTGTACAAAGGGGGCTCGTACACGTTAAAATCTGTCGGGGCATCAAATGTTCTCACGTTGGCGTGGTGTGGAAGTTTGGAGAGTGGGGTGCCAGCTCAGGTGTTGCCTCGTCATCTGACCGTGGTTTAAAAATTACGTGGTGTTGTCCTCGGATCTTTCCCTTTGGGATGGATCCCGGACCGTCACCAATAGCCCATTGTGTTGCTCCAGTGTGACGTTAATTGAAATTCCCCCCCTTCGAGAGTCATCTTTATTTTTGCATCCTTCCTTCGAGAGTCATATTTATAACACCTATTTTATCATTAAAACTGATGAATTCACATAAATAGGACGTTTGTAAATCGAATTTTCTATTTCGTAATAACCATTAAAGATCTTTTGCTGATCTTCATTTTGGTAACAAGAATCGTTGCAGTATTTATCAACGAGTTCATGTGTTTTGCTTCAACTGTAACTCCTTTTGTGCTTTTATAAGCACTTCCAATACTCCGCTTCTTTCTATACTTCGCTTCTTTCTACTTCTATTCGATCTTTCCCTTTGGGAGATGATCCCGGACCGTCGCCAATAGCAACTTTAATTAAATACCTATCTACCTTGAATCATGAAATAGAATTGCATTGTATTGTAGTGAGATGAAGCGAGTTACGAAACACTGAACTGACGCAGAAGAACTCCGTACGTGAAAACAATGCCCGCCACGCTCAGAACGAGCGACTTCCGAATGACGAACATGCCCCCTCCCGTCAACTGCAGCTTGCGACTCCGGACGGCTCTGCAGAACAGGCTGAGATCATGCATTTGGTGCGTCGTCGCTTCCTCCGCGAACCGCACCAACAGCTGCTTCAGGGCGTCGTCTTCGTCCGCGACGGCCGACGCGCTCCACGTCACCACCGCGAACACGACCACCGCCATGACGGACGTGAGGGCCGCGAACGCCCTCGCGAGTCCCGACTTGTAGGCCGGATCCCTCACGATCAACAAGTTGTAGCTGTTGAAGAGCCAGGCGAGCGCCGAGGCATGCACAAAGAGGGTGCAGAGCGAGAAGGCAACCTCCACCTCCCGGTGGCAGGTCGCGATCCTTCTGAAGAGGGTCACCCTGGCAAGGGCGTCCCTACCGCCCCGCAGGCGGAAGCGCTCGATGATGCCCCGGAGGGCGGCGAAGGCTTCCTTACAGACCAGGCTCACCAGGCACACCGTCGCGATGCTGCCCGTGTAGGTGAGGACGACGGACGCGTGGTAGGCATCTAAGAACACCCGGCGGGCGACACCACCAAGAGGGTCCCCAAAGACGACCACCGCCGCCCACCGGTCGTTGTGGCTGCGGTCGAAGTAGAAGGCCAGCTGACCGATGAGGATCAGGGTGGTCAGTCCGCCGAGTAGCAGGGCGAGCGGGGCCGACCAGGGGCTGCCCCCCACGGGGTGGCCCAGTTCCGACGACAGCTGGACCAGAATCCGGATGGTCCGCCGGATCCGCCGTCGCTTCAAGATGACGACGACGGTGATGAGAAGAGAGCACGTGTTGAGGGCGAAGAACGTCAGGACGAGGGTTGCTTCGCCCAGGAGCTGGTACATGGAGGCGATGCTGAAGAGGTACAGGACCACTTTCAGGAAAGTTAAGGAGTAGCAATACACTAGCGAGAGTCTGGCACTGAAGAGTGGCAATCCGATGCACTCCCCGGCCTTCAAGAGAGAGTTCAATGTATTTCTTTTTATAAGATTTCTCATCCTGTTTCTAAGCGCACAGATTGACTGTTGAACATTGAGCGTATAAAGCATACGTTTACAAGTGGCTTGCCATCATCATTTATGTATTCATTTCTGGCCTTTCAAGCATGTAACATATACCTAAACACGAGCATTCGATTCCTATTGAATTTCAAATTTCTCGCATATTTTTCCAACTTTTGTTGCTTCAAGTAAGCCTTGAGAAGTTGTATTAAACAGCCCCAGAGGTTTTACTGTGCAAGGTCTTTTGCTTCTTACTCGCACTGAAGACTCTTCTCATTAGTATTCTTTGTACCTCAAACAGCCATGAATTCGTATGTACAGCGCACGTAAAAACTTGAAATACGAAATTCAGAGATACTTTGAGTTCAGAAATGCCAAATATCTTACCTTTAAAATAATGTTGCGCATTAATACTAATTTCAATTGTGATATTTTTATTGAATAAGATTAATTTTATTGAACAAAATGCGTAATTATGGCAATTAAATGACGACGCTGAACAATGGTTGTAATCTTCAAAAACGGTTACTGAGAAACTCTTCAGTGAATTTGTATCCGCTAGGTGGACCCCTTCCTGGAACCACCACCACCAGTTGGGGGCGCAGCCCCCTCCACCCCGACAAAAGCCATTATGGATTAGCGGAGGCGACCCCATGAAATGGACAGGCGAAGGTCTCTCTGAGCTAGAACGAGACTCAAATTGTCAATAGATCTTAATGACAGTCTACATCAGTCTTCTCCAATTTGGAGATTTCAAAGATATTAGTCTAGTAAGACGTGAGGAAGGGGTATCTAGATTACCTCCCTCAAAATAACTGAAGATGCAGTAGGGTGCTTCATGCGAATCTGCGGATCGACCCTGTTGGTACGCCGAAGCATACAGGGACAGCGTCTCATAAGGGCGTGCCTTTACTGGAAGGTCTTTTAACCCCGACCTGCATTCACATTACGTGGAAGGGAACCAGTAAACCTTCCATGGTCGGGTGAGCAGGGACCAAGGTATGCTCTCGGTGGAACCCTCACCGACGCGCCAATCGAAATTTGGAAGGCACTGTCAACATCTCCCCCATGCGACCGGTGGGGGGGCGAGGTCCAAAAGCATGGCCCCAAGGTGCCCACTACTGTGGCAGTACTCGACAATGTCGTAAGGGTGCCGGAGGGAGACAATTCCGGCACCTGAGGCACGGACAACCTCATTTTTCATACGAACCGCGGGTGCACGACTTCCGCGGAGCGTCTTTCATACCCTTTCGCGGGCTAAAGGGATCATAGATCCAGTATCAGGCGATGATCGCATGGAAGAATCATACAGTGCCCCCACATCACCGACGCAGCGATGGTCCCAGCAAAACCACCGCCTTGCCCATTCGCCTCCACTGGGGGGCCGAGACCTCCGAAGTAGCAGCGCTCACCCCGGCTGATGAAGCGTGAGATCTCAGGGCATACTACTCCGGCATGACCGGGAAGCATCGAGGGTTCACTACGTCCTCGCAACCCGGCCACCCCCAGGCCGGCCGAATATTTTTCGCATGCCAACAGAATCTAGCCTGGGGCCTCCGCAGAGGACACCCAGTTACCAGCGGCCACCACGAGGAGGCTTCTGCAGCTAACTTGACCCGAGGAGCAATCCATCACAATTGCTATATAACCCCCGGGCCCGGAACCGGGTAACTTCTTGCAAAGGAATCTTTAGAATGTAAAACGAAAGCAGCATCAATTATTTCTAGAAGTAAAGAATTTCTTATTTCAGTTCTAAATTCAATCGCTTCGAAGCATCCAATGGGTAATACACATCCACTCTATGTCCTAGAGTATTCTCAAAAACTTATTTGGGCGATGAAAAAACATATCCTCCTATCTGAAAAACAAAGGAAAAATAATTAGTTAACCGAGTTTTTAACAGCGGCCAAAATCAAGCGCATAACGTTCCATCACCTGATGGTCACCTGAGCGTACGAAACTTTAAAACGTTAAAAAATTTGGAATAAAAATGGGAAAATTTACCTCCAAATCAAAATCGAACGCACGGAATACCTATCGCCACGTACGGTCAAATGCTTTCTTCCTTTCTTTACGGAACCCACTTTGATACAGAGGAATACATTGACTAGAGTACACACACGAGAATAGTATTGTTAACAATACGCTCCAAGATCCTAACCTTCGAATTGGTTTCGACGAGATATCTCGTCCATCAAGATCTAACCAATTTCTTTAATGACAAGATATCCCATCATCAAGATATTTACAAACAATTTTTATATGATGACGAGATCTAGATCTGGTCAGTTTTCTTCTAATGACGAGATATCTCGTCCATCTAGATCTGGTCAGTTTTTCTAACGACGAGACGCTCAGTCAAGACAACCACCAGGAGTGTTATGACAGGTAGTTCTTCAAAGCAATTGGACGACAGCTCAATCTGTCTTGATGGTTCCTACAGATCTATCTCCTGGTTTCAGCAGGATTGAAAACAAAGTGCTTTTCTGCTACAAAGCTGGGAATTTCTGCTCTCCCTAGATTCGTTTGAATAAGAGAAGGATGTTGTGTAGGGAATCTGGGTGCAGGTGGCGAAGTATTCGATTCCATCCGACTCAGAACTGGTGTTGTGTGGTTTATGTCAATTCAAACATATTGGGTAACTGTTTTAAGGGAGGATGTATTTGCTTTTAAAATGAATCGGCATACTTTCAGCTGGGCTCTTAGTCACCTGAAATGTCGGATTGTATGAGTTGGAGCTGGACACCCTAGCTTTTAAAATGAATCGGCATACTTTCAGCTGGGCTCTTAGTCACCTGAAATGTCGGACTGTATGAGTTGGAGCTGGACACCCTAGCTTTTAAAATGAATCGGCATACTTTCAGCTGGGCTCTTAGTCACCTGAAATGTCGGACTGTATGAGTTGGAGCTGGACACCCTAGCTTTTAAAATGAATCGGCATACTTTCAGCTGGGCTCTTAGTCACCTGAAATGTCGGACTGTATGAGTTGGAGCTGGACACCCTAGCTTTTAAAATGAATCGGCATACTTTCAGCTGGGCTCTTAGTCACCTGAAATGTCGGACTGTATGAGTTGGAGCTGGACACCCTAGCTTTTAAAATGAATTGGCATACTTTCAGCTGGGCTCTTAGTCACCTGAAATGTCGGACTTTATGAGTTGGAGCTGGACACCCAGAGAGAGAGAGAGACGTATCTCGTCCACGATTCACTCTGGCTCTGACTTGTCACTTTACTAAAAAATGCTTTGGTCCGCTTATTGCGACCAGGTTGATAGTGGTCGGGTATCAATAAAATACGTTCCATAACTTTCTTTGTGTCTTGCAAGCCGATTGGCATTAGGTGTCCACTAGGGCATGGAAATTTTGAGTGGTTGTGAGAAATGTTTAGGAATGACTATGTCGGCATCCCTTATAAGTGCTTGAGTGACATTGCTCAATGGATTGTTAATATCTTCATTGCTTAGCATTACTTCCGCAAGCACTGCCAGTTGTGTGAATGGATTCCAATCAGATGCGTTCGATAATAGGTAGGTAGACAATCGCTCACTCTACTGTTACTATCGTATTTGACGAAAAAGGGAAATTAATCTACTGTTACATTAAATGGTTACCAACTATGAAATTTAGCAACGGCACAAATGTACAGCAGATGGCCAAATTCAGTGAGGAATGACTGACAGTGAGTAAAAAGTCCTCTTGGGTTCGTGAGAGCATGTTAATGAGTAAGCAAAGAGAATGATTCGAGACCATTTGCTCGATCTGTTGTCCACATATACTATCACTTCCCTAGTGGGTGCTTGACCATTAAGACCACCTAGTAAAATAAATGGGAGTTTATGGACCAGTCGATTTAGTTCCTCTTGATAGACTACATAAAACAGTAACAGGTATAGACAGCAGACTTTTAATTAGGGTGTAACGTCTTGGTTCACGGGTAGCAAGACTAGTTACCATTCAAACGTATCCGTTTCTATACTAATGTAATTTATTTTACAATTTGTACAAAAGTCGTAAAAATGAATGAAGAGTTCATTTAATGTTAGTTCGTTGGAATGTCCAAAGTTCTATCGAGGCGCTTCTTATGGCTGCTGGCGAGCCTCTCACAAATTACTCGGAGGAGTCTAATTCACGGCTACGGGTGAGCCTTTTCTCAACAAAATTACTCGGATGAGTATAAGGTGTAAAAGAGTTTGAATGTTTGTCACTCAATAAGGGGAATTTTGCCATCGGAAGGATGTAGTTTGATGGAGTGTGTTAGATGAGGGGATGAGCAAACTCTTACGAGGGTGGATGTCCTTGGCAGCAGGAGTGCCATGGACTATGTAGGAATAAATTGGGGGCCTCACTGATTGGTTGGAAGTTTGAAACAAGTTTATAACCTTACGGCCATCTTCCGAGAATTTTCTGAATCCCTATCCGGTACTTATCCAGGATCTTACTAGATACTGTAGGAAGGGTCGAGTAGGAAGAATTTTTTGTGCAACTCATAAAAGTAAATGTATATATATATATATGTGTGTGTGTGTATGTATGTATATGCATATGTATGTACATGTGTATGTATGTATGTATATATATTTAAAATAAAGTGCATAAGCATGAATTAAATAAGGACATATATTTGCTTTTTTCAGTTGTGAGAGAATCAAGTCCTCCCCCAGTAGATGCGCCATTGAATTCGATTCTACTTTGATTCGATTATTTCGATTATTCGACTTTAAGAATCAAACTTTAAAAAATGTCTTAATTGTAAAATTAAAAAATAAAAGGCAAATTGCATTTAAATGTTTGTAATAATATTTAAAGTATATATATATATATATATATATATAAATTGTTAAACGTTTTCTAAAAATCGTCAATGTTATAATACGTGTAATAGTATTTAATATATAATTAATTTTTGTGTAAAAACATCTAACTTTTAAAATTTAAATCCTTATATCAAAGAAAATTTCGTTAAAAACAGTTTGTAAATCTTTATAATATAAATAAAATCACTAAAATTTATGAAAACTTATTTAAAGTAAACAATAATATGCAAGGAAAGAGTAATTAAAAACAATATTTAATTTAGATTTTACAGGATAAAGGGGTTTAATACTATTTTTCACTACTTCAAATGTGTAAGGAAACATGTTCATAATATGGGTCTTGTAAAGTTTCAAAAATTTTACGCTCACTTAATGTATAATATTAAAAAATTCTGTAATAAAATATGTGCTATAGCATCTAATGTATAATTAATTTTTGAGTAAAACAAATCTTAAAATCAAGGAAAATTCCATTTCAGATCTTGCATTTTAAAAGAAAATTTATAAGACCATGTAATAAAAAAAACAATTAATCCAAAATACAATGTATGTCGTAAGACAAGCAAAAATTTATTTAAAATAGAAAGGTGTAAGCATTAAAAGGATTTCCAATATTCCCTTATGGATCTGCATTTAAGTGTTTGTCATAATATTTAATGTATATGTTTGAATTGTAAAATGTTTGCTAAAAATCTTCAACATTAAAAATATGTGTAATAGTATTTAATATATAATTAATTTTGAGTAAAAACATTAACTTTTAAAATATAAAATCCTTATATTTCATCCAAAAATAGGTTTGTAAATCTATATAATATAAATTAAATCACTAAAATTTATGAAGATTTATTCAAAGTAAAAAATAATATGCAAGGAAAGATTGATTAAAAAATAACATTTAATTTAGATTTATAGGATAAATGTTTTTTAAACTATTGTTACTTCTTCAAATGCACAAGAAAACATATTCATAGTATTTGTCTTGTAAAGTTTCAAAAATTTTACTCTTACTTAAGTGTATAGTATTTCGAACAAAATTTCTGCTATAAAATAGGTGTTATAGCATCTAATGTATAATTAATTTTTGAGTAAAAACATCTAAACAAGTCATTCAGCCTAAAATTTGAGAAAACCGCGTAAATCTATTTTATTTTATATATCATAGTATTTTCACTAAAGTACGTTTACTTGTTCAACCCGTCACTAGATGGCGCCACCAGTTATGTTGTAAAATCATTCATTAAAACCCCATACAATTATTCAAACTATTTTCTAAAAGTAGAACATTCCTAGTATTAAGAAAAAATACAAGTCCGAGAGAGAGGGAGCAAACACTACATTAATTCCCCACTAACGTCAGAGTCCCAATGGAATTGTGGCTAGCATACATGACTTCGTACCCTATAGACCCGGGTTCGAATCCAAGAAATTCTTCTTTAATTAAAAATAATAGGGTTTCGACTTTCTCCACCAGGTGGCGCTAGCAGTCATTTGGCAACGTGTCAATAACATGACCTCATCTTGTCCCTCCACCCAACATGTGTACAAACGACAGCCATCTTGAAAAATTGACATCATCACAGGAACGGTCCTATCAGCCCATGTGCGCCAGAACTCTCATTTTCTACTCCCGGCAACCTAGAAACCGGTTCGACTTACCTGATAACAAGAGGTCTTGGGATATTTTTTGACCGAATGCTACTTCCACAGTTGTGACACGGATATAAAAGTGTACACCGTAAGTCTTACAACGGCATCATTGGTATAAGTCGCCATTTTTGCCTTCTAATCGATAGTTGAGCAGATTAGCAAACAAGTAATAGCGATATACCAACAACGCAAGCAGAAATAGCTTTGAAATTGCCTACTCTTGGAGACCCCAAATTATGATTTACAAATATTGGGTCTCAATTTCATGTATCTGGGCATTTTAGATAATACAGTATTCACACACAATTATGTAAATTCCATTTTAAACACAGAAATATCAATTTTTTTCAGCGACGTATTTTTAAATACCCTACATGTTTTGAACATTCAAATAGAAACTCTCACGCGTTGAAACGTGAAACCAAGTAGCTGATAAAATTATTCCATTGTTGGAGAATTTTATTCTATTAAGTTTAAAAAAAATGTCATATTATAATAAAAATGAAAATTATTTAGTAATGAAAATGTTTTGAAAAATATCACTAAGGAACCATCTTTATTGCACCAATTAAAATGAAAATAAAACCGGGTCATTTAAAATTACTTGGATTTGCTTCGTCACATTGCAGTCGTATTTTCTACACGAGTATTGTGTTAATAATATGTTCGGATCGTATAGTGGATAACAATTTACTTTACAATGAATTGCCCCTCCATAGGAACAATAAAGTACCTGAACACAGTTCTCTTAAATTTAAATAAGAAAATGTATTAAGCAAATTTTAAGGATAAAAAAGTGCAGATTAAAAATTAAAGAAAAAGAGGACACCGACAGTACACAAAAAAAATAATGTGACACGATACAAAAAGTTCAGGATAAAAAGGTTTAAGTCAAAAATTCAGACAAAAGGTCCAGGAGGAGGAGACGGGGACGAATGGAACAACCCGAGGAACAGATGGAATCCACAAAAAGATCGGGGAAAATGGTGCGGGATTTCGGCACGCCGGGTGTTAGGGGTCTGCGCCATCTCAAATCTTGCAGCAAGCCACGGGAGAGCGTGGTTATTCAGTTGATTCTTATTCACGTGAACCATGAGATCGCTGGGAAACTCCCTAGGTCAATCCGCTCTTCACAGTTTCTTCTTCACCTCCCGATCTCCGCAGAAAAGGTCCCGTGAATGTCACACTTTTTTGGTGGATTCCCCCTTTTAACCTCCGAACCAAGCGGACGTGCATTCGACCTGCTCCTGCAGAATGGACACATCAACCGCGATGGAAGTGGAAGGTAGCTGGACCCCAGCTGCAAACAAAAGGTTGCTGACTCCTGAGGAAATATCAGCATGGATCGACGCAGCATGCTACGAGAAACTTGTTGCGAAAAAAGACGAGCTCCTTGGCTTTATCAAGCAGAAGCAGACGTGTATCGATGTATTACAGTCGATGTGCCGGAAGGGAGAAAAGAAGGATGGAAACCTCTCCAGAGGAGACCGCCAAGTCCTGGAGACGATTGACCAGCTCAGTAAGGAGATCAACGCCACTGAAGGTACTGTGAAACTTATTGTACTGAAGATCGAGGAGAGGAAGATCCCCCCAACTGACTACGTTAGGCCAAATAAGAATAAGCGCTCACTTAAAACCCTAGATAAATCGGCAAAAAAGCCAAATAGACAAGTCACAGTCCCGACTCCCCCCCCGATTGAAACCTCAAACCAGTTTGAGGTATTGAGTGATATCCCTAACGAAGAAGAGGATACTCCACCTCCCACTCAAGAACATAAAATCCCACCAGTTATGGTACCCGTAACTAGTGATTTCCAAAGCTTCATCAAAACCCTTAATCAATCCCTAGGAATCCTGGTAGTTGGGAAACTATCAGGTGAATTCCTCAAACTTTTCGTAAACTCCCCTGACGATCACCGGCAACTAACTAAGCACCTCGATAACAACAAAATCAGCTACTTCTATAGAACCAACAAAAATGATAAACCCCTGAAAGCAGTCATAAAGGGACTCCCCATTAGCACCCCTTGCGAGGCCATCAAAACCGAGTTGAACGAACTCGGATTTAAAATCACTAAAATTAACCAACTTAAAAGATTCAAGACTAAAAAACCGCTTCCGATATTCATGATCCACCTGACACCCGGAGAAAAATCCAAGCAAATCTTTGATATCCAGCAACTAATGTGCTTGGTTGTCCAGATTGAACGTTACAGGAATAACAGAGGGATTCCCCAATGTTACAACTGTCAACATTTCAATCACTCGAGCGAAAACTGCCGAATGCCCCCCAGATGTGTCATCTGCGGACAAGGGCATAAAACCACGGACTGCAGCAATAAAAAACTCCCGCCTAAATGCGCGAACTGCTCACAGCAACACACGGCAAATTACCGTGGTTGCGTAAACTTCCCTAAACCACGAATTTTTTCCAAAAAATTAACACAACCTGGAATCAGCTATGCAGCCGCCCTAGCCGCCCCACTAACCGATACCAACTCCCAGGACTTAACTGAAAACCCGATCCAACCAAAAAAGCAAACGGCACAGATCAATACTAGTCTACCCCCGAGTAGTGACCTTAGCGTATTCATGAGTCTATTCCATGAAATTAAACTCATCTTTAAAAATATAGACGACATGAGGGGACTTGTCCAGGACCTGCAGAAATGCAATAATCCTGCCGACAAGCTCTTCATGTTGGTGAATGCCCTATCTAACGCACCTTCCACCACCCCTTAGTGGTCCCATTCGGTCTGTACCGTTGCTATTTTCTAAATTTAATTTCATATTATTTCCCTTTTTAACTCTAACTTAACACCTTTTCCCTTTTAAATTTTACCATCATCCCTTAGTCTCCGATTTCACTCATTGTACCCTCCCTCCTCTCAAGGTCTAGACCTCACGCCGCTGAGATACCAACCAAAATTGCAGTGGACATTGAAATTTCCTGTTCAAAGTTCAGAACTGAATTTCAAACGACGCGTTGATTTTTGTACAGAAACAATTGCAAATATTTACATCTCCTGCTCACCCAATGGAATCCAAGCATGAGCTCGGATTTTCGAGAATTTACATTCCGTGTTGAACTTTTGGAAGGAAGGTATCATTGAGTAAAAAAATTAATAAACTGTTTTTAAATTAGATACACAATTAAATAAGAAAAAAAATTAGACATAATTATTAAATTAGACAAAAAAAATTAGACAAAACTGCAGAGGACAAAAAAAAAATTAGAAATAAAAAAATAAATTAGAGAAAATTGCAGAGGACATTGAAATTTCCTGTTCAAAGTTCAGAACTGAATTTCAAACGACGCGTTGATTTTTGTACAGAAACAATTGCAAATATTTACATCTCCTGCTCACCCAATGGAATCCAAGCATGAGCTCGGATTTTCGAGAATTTACATTCCTTGTTGAACTTTTGGAAGAAAGGTATCATTGAGTAAAAAAATTAATAAACTGTTTTTAAATTAGATGCACAATTAAATAAGAAAAAAAATTAGACATAGTTATTAATTGAAATAAACGAAAGGAAAAAAAAGCATTTATATACAATTTGGTGTAAAGTGTAAGGAGACGCTATTTAAAAATTTCTCAAATTCTGCAAATTTTGGTATTTGCGATTATCAAGCAAATCACAATAAATTGCTCTTGTATTTCCGAACATTTGTTTGCAAAAGTTGTGTGTGCGGCTACCTTCTGAAAAAAAATCAAACACTATAAATGTTGTTGGACCGCTGATTTTGCATTTGAAAAAACCCGATGGATATTTTTCAATTTCTAGTAATGTAAGTTTAAATGAACGTTAAAAGGTTTTGCTCAAATAGAAGTCATATTTACCCCAACTCTGCTAGTATATAAAAATTAAAAACTTAAAAATATTAATTTAATTTTCGTAAAAAATTGCAACCAATGTTCTTTTGAGGTTCTCAAAAATGGGAACCCCCGTAAACTCCCGATTTTCCCAAATCGTGAGACCCTCGGCTTAACCTCGGTGGTCTCTTGGACGAAAATAAAATAGAAATGATCTTCGTACCAAGAAGATTCAACATGGAACAGAGGGTTCCATGAAAATAGACAAGCTCCTTGCATGTAATTCAGTTTGGAAAAAAGTCCGGCATGGGTGGCATATAACACTATTCGTGGTTGAGAGACTTGTTTATCGAAACCAATAGAATTTCAAAGAGGAAACAAACTCAAACCTGGAAAGACAGTGTTCATGATGGTTGGCCTGCATCAAGAAGAAAGATGTGGATGACTGTTCATGGACAATAACAGATGAGATTAGAGAAGCCATGGAGTTCAACTTACAGATACTCGCCAGTTTCTATAATGATAGATCAGAACAAAGTGATCCAATTTCCCTAAATAAACGGTACTATAATAAGATAAGCACATTAGTATGGTAAAAAATACGTTGAATTAAAAGAGTAGTTTACGAGGATATTCAGGAGAACAGTATTTACACTATCCGTCCATCTCTGCGATTAATGCGATTGTAATTTGATGACTTAATGAGTATGGAGAAATAGCTTTGACTTGCGAGGAGTTGTTCAATGCTGTTTATTCATTACAATGCATATTGGATGTATCGAAGATCACTTCAGTGGCGACTCACGGGGATTACTATGCCTACTTCAATGTAAAATAAAACTTTTTTAAGGTTCATAATTTCGTTTTAAAGGAAATGAATGAAATCAGATCAACATCATTGCATGAAATGTTCAAACCGTCTTTCGACATGTCACACCTACAACACCAATATTTTACATAAACGTATGTTTGTTACCAAACATTGTATTATGCACATAAGCATAACTGATTTAATTAGGACATAGCTGATTTAATTAGGATTGCCTGGCTCCCAGGATAAGTAAGTCAATAGTACTTGCTTGAACCAGTACATGATATTTAATTATTTCGTATATAGTGCATCTTTGTTACTTTATTTATTATTTAATTGCTATTTATTACAAGTTGTAAATCTATAATTGAATAATATTATGGTTATTTACTTGAATATTGATGAACATAGAACTGTCTATATATTTAACCATACTCCTGAAGATTGATATAGTTATGCTATATTGTTAGTAATAGTATATTACAGAATTATTAATATATGTAGTTATACTATATTATCTGTATGGCATTGGAAATTGTCTATTCCACTCGTTATGGTGATATATTATTTGATTTTGTAGTTTACTGGATATTGGCATAGTAAGATAGGTATAATAATACCGGATTATTTGGGTTATGGTAAATTTATGAAAGATCCAGAGTAAATTGAATTTATATTCGAGCGATTGAGTTCTAGTGAACTTGTATAAGTAGACTAATTTAATTAAGTTTGATTGGCTCCCAAGTTGAGTAAGCTCATAATAATTGTTTGAACTTGTACATAAAATTTAATCATTTTGTATATAGTGCATATTTGTTAATTTATTTATTGTATAATTGCTATTTATTATAAGTTGTGATTTTATAATTGAATAACATTAAATAATGTTATTATTTACTTCAATTTTTGATGAAGATAGAACAGGTATATATTTAGAATATAAATGCTGCGTGAAATTGAACTCAGGTATAGAAGTTACTTTTCTTATCATGTATATCATAAAGTGATAATTCATTAATTATTAAGAATGAGATATTTTGAAATAGTTCGATGTAATAAATGAGATATGTTTGAGATCCTTCTCTTGACAGAAGTAGAATAATGTTGAGATAATTATTCAATTGGTTATAGGTATTTTAGTATAATTCGAGTCAAGCAGACATGTTAGGATTATTTAGGCATGTTAGGATTATTTAGGCCTAATGGCCGCTCAGACCAGAATGCGTGGAAACTCTTTTGGTAAAAGAACCAGATTGACTTTAGGAACTAACAGTAGGTATTGAACCCATGGAAAACGGGGTAAATAATTGAGAATCCGGTGTGCGGGTGATAGAATATATAAAATAGAAACTGTGTCATTTGAAACCAGTTGGGCATGATTGAATTTAAACTTTCATAATTTTAGACTCGGAACAAGAGTGGATTAAAACCAATTTTAGGGATGTTATTTTGCATAAAAATTCAGACTTAAATGTATGCATTATTTGTAGTTCGAGGAAATTCAGGTAGATATAAAGAAATGCATTTTCCACATAAAGTGGTAATTTATGGAGCGAATATATATTCTATTGAACATTAGCATAGTAAGATAGGTATATAACACCGGATCGTTTAGGTTACGGTGAATCTATGAAAGATACAGACTAAATTGGATTCACATCTGAGTGCTCAACCTGTATAAATAAAAAAATAGATATAATTAAGATTGATCGGCTTCCAAATTGATAAGGATATTATTTGTTTGAACCTGAATATAATATTTGATCATCATGTATATGGTCTATCTTTGTTAAATATTTATTGTATAAGACATAATTATTACAAGTAGTAATTTAATAATTGAACAATAGTGTCAGCATCGCTGATAATGCTGTATGAATTTTGTAAATAGTGCTATAGTGAAAAACAATAATAACTAATTGAATATTAAGTTGTTTTGATTTTGGGGATCCAGTAGCTGATTCCAGGTAATTTATGATATTGATTTTGAAGTTGATTGGGCGTCTCGATCAAAATATGATTATATGTGATTAAATTTAAATAATTGCATATAACATGATTTGTATATATAACAAGTCTGCCTATCATTACCCGAGTTGTTGACTATAAAATAGTATTAAGTGATACATTTGTATTAAGTGATTTTGAAAATGTTGATAAAATATACTTGAATTTATAATACCTAATTGGTCATACTTGGAGTCCATGCGGATTCTGAGGGTAAATCTTGATGCTGATTTGAACTTGTGAATTTTGGTCTATAAGGAGTTCTATCCAGTATCATTGAGATTAATCCTAAAGTAGATTTTGTACAAATATCTATATTATTTAACTATATATATTTGCTCTTGGGTGTCTATTATAAGCCCTTTCTCTCCTTCCTTTCTTTTGATATAGCGCCTCATATAAGCTACTTAACTCGAGATGAGTCCTTATTTTTTTTCTGTTCCTTTCATTTCTGTATAAATAGATATGGATTATCAGTGTGTCTAATGTTCGAATATTTTGTTGGTACTTGAATACAGAAAAATGTGTAAAAATTGTATAGATTGGGTTACTTTTGAAAGTCCTACGAGACTTAACAACAAATCTGTAAACTTGTAAAATTGTGAACCTGTATTGTACTGAGTTGAATGTAATTATCGTATAACAGTAAATGTAATTTGTTAATGTAAACTGTGCACTGTTGCCAGTAAAAATTTAAATAATATGTAAAACATTTTTTTTTGGAAATAAATGCGGTTCGCTTGTGCTGGGGGGAGGGTTGCTTCGCAACCCAAATTATGCCGAATGGCCAAGGCCGGAGCGACATCCAAATTCGAAATTATGCACATAAGCATTGTATGTTACTAAGCATAGTATTATGCACATAAGCATTGTATGTTTTTAAACATTGTATATTACTAAATATTGTACGTTACTAAACATTGTATGTTACTAAACATTGTTTATTATTTACATCTTGTTACGCATAAACATTGCATGCTACTAAACATTGTTTACTATTTACATCTTGTTACGCATAAACATTGCATGTTACTAAACATTGTTTACTATTTACATCTTGTTACGCATAAACATTGCATGCTACTAAACATTGTTTACTATTTACATCTTGTTACGCATAAACATTGCATGCTACTAAACATTGTTTACTATTTACATCTTGTTACGCATAAACATTGCATGCTACTAAACATTGTTTACTATTTACATCTTGTTACGCATAAACATTGCATGCTACTAAACATTGTTTACTATTTGCATCTTGTTACGCATAAACATTGCATGTTACTGAACATTGTTTACTATTTACATCTTGTTACGCATAAACATTGCATGCTACTAAACATTGTTTACTATTTACATCTTGTTACGCATAAACATTGCATGCTACTAAACATTCTTTATTATTTACATCTTGTTACGCATAACCACAATCGCCACCAAACCTGTCCTTTTGAGGTCGGTTTGATGGACACCCCTAGGGGAAATTTATTAAAAAGCAAAATAAATAAGCAATTATAAAATAAAACCAAATAAATAAACAAATTACTAAGATCGGTTTTTACAAAGAAATCACCGCTGTGACATTGCAACCCCTCCCGTAGAGGGGATTGCCTATTGAAACTAATTTTCCACAATAAAATTTCGAAATTGACTTTTGAATCCTAAAGGAACTGAAACAAAATCGGTTACGCAAAAAACCTTTAACGGTTCATCGGCCTTTGGCGACTGAAAGTTTCGTCGCCAAACGACTATTTTAATTGGCCTGTGGTCCCATCTTTCAAAATTATCTTTATTGCTGGCGATGAAACTTATCCCTAATCATAACATTTACTACCTGTTCTATGCATATTACGCGTTTCGAACGACAACAGTGAAATGAAATCAATGAAACTCCAAATCAACAATAAAAAATACCGAATTATTTTTAAGTGTGAAGTAAAATCAGAATAACTAATTACCATTAAAAAAAATCTTAAAACATTTAAACTCATGTTTCATGGACATTGCAACAACTTAACCTTGATTATCGTTTCAAATTCATTTTTAATCTGATAAAGTTCTCTTGTTCAATTTTGGAGCATTTGCTGAAATTGAAATTTATTTTAGTGAAACCGAATTCTTAAAATATTTTGCTTCTTTCACATTTTTTCAGATTGTGATGAAAATGGAACACGGATTCGTAAACTTGAGAATAAGCATGTAACAATGATAGTTACGTGTTCCCGTCGAAGCTGAGACTCAATTTGAATAACTTCACTTAAGGATACATGAAAAAATTTGGTGTTTATCTATTAAGCAATGACAATCTTTATTTCTATCAGTCACAGGTGTAATAGCCATTTCATAGGGTGCTACAGTAGCCAAATTAACTTTTGAAGTTGACACAATTTCCAATAATTTTCTTTTGCTAAAATCCTTTCTTTGAGTCTTACTGAGTTGAGGGGGCTTTTTAACTGGTGATTTCTCCATAATAGCTGTTGGTACTCTTATTATGGACTGTTATTAAGTTTCTCAAATTGATTCTCCAATATTTCCATTTCAAAAGCGAAACAATTTTTTTTAACTTCTTGTACCCAATCTCAAGTACAACAGTTCTCTGGCTTTATCTGAAGGTTGAGAAAGTTCTAAACAGGTTGTTTTTACATATTGAATCTTTTCTCAGCTCCTGAAAAAAGGTAAAATTTCTCCTACGTTACGTTTTGAAAGATTAGGAATTTTAAATTCTTTTTATAACTCTCAAAATAGATATTGTATACATGTCTGATAATACTTAATATTTGCAAAACTTATTTAATCTTCACAAATAATAGTATTTAATTTTATACATCCTAGCGATATAAACAAATCAAAGACTTCACTAACAAAATGAACTTTTCTCCGACTAAATGATTTTTTCGATGGTGGAATACTTCTAGATAAAGGAGGAAAACAGGGTTTACAAAAGTAATTTCAAGTGAATTTTTGCACGGGTGCTATAATAATTATTGTTTCATTCTCGTATAACATTTTTATATCATGGAAGCTTATAACTTTCATTATCAGCTGCTATACAAATATCAAATTTCCATCTCCTTAAAAATGTTCTTACGGGACAAAAATAAGCAAAAGGCAATAATTAAAATTTAAGGACATCTTGGTCTATATATCTTGGTCTATCGCTGGACAAAATAACTACATCAATGAATTTAAACAGTCACAATAAGTTAAGTACGCTTTGTCTCAACCAAATTACAACTCAGGAAAAACGGCTGAATTTAAGGAAATCAACTTTGAATGAAAAAAGTAAAAACCTGATATCAACCAAGTTTCAACGTCGAAAAATGGGTAAATTTAAGGAATCCAAAGTTGAACAAAAAAGTAAAAAACTGATACCAACCACATTTCATCGTTGAAAAATGGATAGATTTAGCAAATTAAAATTAAACTAAGGGCTGAATAGCAGGGTGCTCAACCAAATTTCAACATTAAAACTGGCTAGATAAATGCAAATTAATGTTGAACGAAGTCTCTATAACCAGTGACCTCAATCAAATTTTCACCGTTGATTTCATGTGACATATCAACGTTGATATAACGAAGGCTAAACAACGTTTATTCGCCCAAATTTGATTCCGGACCCAGTCTCCAATAACCCGTTGTGCTGCTCCAGTGCGTCGTTAATTAGCTACCTACTTATGAATCGTTATTAAAAGAAACATCATTATTCAACGTTTCTGTACTACTTGGGATTGATTCGGGAAATAACTTTTCCCTGGGAGAAATTTGTCTGGAATGAACAAGGTGACAATTGCTTATTAAAGTATATGTTCTTGTAATTGTTATTTCGTTAATGTTATATTGTTATTTCAATGGAAGTTAAGGCCCTTTTTAATTGTTGGGACTTTGATTGACAGACCGTAGCAAATCATTTAATCTTCTAAATATCTTCACATGGTTTTTGTTGAGCTTAGCAATCGTAGACTGATGAAATAAAAGCTTTTAATTTCCCATTAACTCCACTTAACTACGGAAATAAAAATTACGGAAATAAAAATCTTGATCAAAAATAATTTAAATTAAAACTTTTTATTGGTACATCAGCTTCCAGAAAATATAAATCAGTTCTGCATGAATAATATGAAGAATACTGTATGAATGAATTGTTTATTAATTCAACGCAAGTGCTCGCAATCTTTCTTTGTAGAGAAATAGTTTAATTAATATATTCATCCCGGGGCTCTTGAATTCCTGGTGCCATAGAATCCCAGACTATCAATATGAGTGAAATACCAGTTTTCTATCTTTAGAATGTTAACAATACATACAACTGAAGTAAATGTAATCTATGTGAAACTGGCAGGTTTAAAAAAAGAATTTAAGATAATGTGCCATAACATTATGAACGAAGAAATTTCTGATTTCACTCCGTTAACCATATTGATGGGACCCGCGGGGTCATCAGAGAAATTATCAGAGATAATTTTCAACTGACCGATTATTTGGAGAATTTAGCAAAACTTAAAGATTGAAACGATTCCTCAACCTACAGATATGAAGAAATATGTATGAAACATTTGTAAATACTCATCACTGAAATCGTTTTCTTGATCAAATTGTGTGTCATATATATACACACATTGCATGATATGGTATGGTATTTTTAATTAAAGTCGCACTGGAGCAACACAACGGGCTATTGGCGACGGTCCGGGATTAACCCCCGAAGGGAAAGATCCGAGGACAACGCCACGTAATTTTGGACTCCTGTCAGATGACGAGGTCACACCTGAGCTGGCACCCCCTCTCCAAACTTCCATACAACTCCAACGTGAGGATATTTGAGGCCATGACAGATTTAACGTGCACAAGCCCAATTTGTACACGACGGCCTTTAGTTGAATTCGAACTCGTAACTCTCTCGAATTGCTAGTCCGTTACTCTTCTAACCGGGCTTCCGCGGCCCCAGAAGCTTTTGGATTAATTTTAATACAATCTTTTTCGGAGGATATAGGAATCATTTAATGCAGTATGTTTTTAGAAACTTTAGGATTCATTTAATAAAGGTGTTTTTTAGAAGCTTTAGTATTCGTTTAATATATTGTTCTTAGATGCTTCAGGATTCGTTTAATACAATGTTTTTCAGAAGCCTTGGATTTGTTTAATAATATTTTTCGGAAGCTTTAGGATTCATTTAATACAATATGTTTTCAAAAGGTTTAATATTCATTTAATGCAATAGGTTTTTCAGAAGCTTGGATTTATTTAATATGTTTTCAAGAAGCTTTAGGAATCGTTTAATACAATGTTTTTCAGAAGCTTTAAGATTTATTTGATACGTATAAATCCCTAAAAATGCATCTTTATCAATGAACTAAACTCTAAGTTTCCAGGAAACAATCGTTGTGAATGAAGCAGATAAATGATCAAAACATAAGTGTATATTGGTTTAGTAATATTAAAAAAAAACTACTAATAGTGTTCAAACAAAAATGAAGCATTTAAAAAAAGGTGTGAAATGAATTAACAAACTTTAAAAATTTCAAAGTCGGTAGCTTTGAAAATTTTCGAACCAAAGGGATTTACTCGCTGTTACGTCACAATCAGTTAACTAATAAGTTATGGACAATAAGTTTAAGATACAATGCCAAAGTGCTTATATTATTTTGTCTAAAACCTGTAAATAAAAAATAGAACCTATTTGTTAAATAAAAATAATATTAGAGATTTATTGACTAATGATGAGAAAATTTCATAAATCCTCTTTGACGACACGAATTTAACCCCCCTGGTGATTGTCTAGACGAGGTATCTCGTTATTATCAAAACTGACCAAACCTTAATGAACGAGATATCGCATCATTAAAAGAAACTGACCAGATCTTGATATCGTCATCATCAAGAGAATCGGCAGTATCTTGATGACACCGCTTGGGTAGATATGTATGGAAAATGACTCCTAGCTCTTCCCCGAGGGCATCAGAACCAGGACAAGGTAGGTAATTTCATACAAGGTCAAAATCGATTGGTAATAAGACAGATGCCTATGTAGACATTCCCTTCAGTATACTTCAAGCTGAATAGCCACAGCCGGCTATACAACCGGGTAGGATGGAATACATACGGATAATGCCCTATCCCATTCCCCGGACAGAATACAGGAGTGTCACTCGGGTTGACTAGCAAGCCCTCGGGTTGACTAACAATGCCCTTTCGTTTTCACAACGACCAAAGTGAAAAGAGAGAGTTTCGTCCTTATTCGAGACCATCTGTCAAATTCTCTGAGGTCTTCCCCGTAATGGCTCAACTCGGCCAGGGCGGAGGGGCTGCGCACCAACTAAGAATAAGTATCTTGATCACCAGATATCTCGTCATTAGCAAAATTGGTCATATTTTGATGGACGAGATATCTCGTCAAAACCACTTGGAGGATTAAGAGATCAATCAATTAAATGGTTGGCTGTTTTCGGGTTTTATGGCGCAAGGGCCATATTTGACCAAACTGCACCAAACACAAGACAGACAACACAATAGGTACGAAGAAAAATAAAAAAAACCAGAAAGGTAGATAAAGGTAAAAATTAAAGGGAGGAAGGATCACTTGGGTACCCTGGGGGTAATCTATTAAATGGATATATTTTTGTTCTTTTAAGGTCTAAGAAGGGCCCCTTGCCCACTTCGTAGGAGTGCACCTGATTGGGCAGATGGAATAATTCGAGAATCTTTCTTCACAAAAAGACAAGCCTTTTTTCAACCCATTCTCTCTACAAAATCTCTGCTCCATAATTAAATTCCGGTTCGCGTTGCGAGAAATAATTCCCTTGAGCAGGTTAATTTTAAATTTCATTTAAACCATGAAAATGTTTTTTTTCCTAGGGACATTTATTTGGAAGGTGGCAGTCCAGTCGGTTTCTTTGTAATTGAGATTTCAAAGACCCCATTTCCAACCTGCTGTCTTAATCTTCAACTATGGTTCCCTCTGCCACAATGTGAAATATTGTAGGGACTTCTACAGACATAGTCAAGTTCGGGGGAGGGTTATCAGATGACAGAAAAATCATAACTGATCTACCAAATACGAAAACATTCTACAGGCATTGTTGCTTTACATAATTTAAAACTTTCGCCCCGACTTTTGCATGATTAAAATTTAACTCTGAAAAGTAATTTAATTTAGTAGTTTTTGCTCTTTTTGACGGACGACCGTACTTTCGCGTTCTTTTTGTGTTTTTCTCCCTTACAAAATTTATTAGTTGCTCAGCTAAGGGGACCATGAATGATAAAATTGGTTCTGTTTTATGTTCCACATCACACTTCGTAATCCATGCATTCACAACAGAAATTATAACTAAGTTCCAATAAATCTTTTTCCACCACTTGTCTGATTTTCTGCCATGACCATAAAAAGTAGCCATTTCATCACAGCGGTCAACTACATTCATGTACATATTGTAGTGGGAAATGGCTTCTGGGCAACTAACGTCTAATTTTGTACCATCTGTTTGTTTCCGAACCACGGTCACTTATTCATCAGAATGAATGGGCGTGCTCAAAACCATAAGTCCGCCATTTGCAATCTGAAAGTATTGCCAGGTTTCTTTAGTCATATTTTTATTCCCTAATTCCTTAAGAACACTGAAAACGTAAAAACCCATTCAAAAGTGGGATTTATTTACCCAATCTAATCTCTGGGACGTATATGCCCATTAGGCCCGAGAGGGTTAAAACACACGTAATATAATGTAGAATTAACTTTTCACAATTAACTCTCTTGGTGGTTTCTCTGCGTTTCGTAAACTGCCCTGTAGTGGCCAGTCTGGTGCGAAAACCTGTTCCACGTTGTCACCAGTTCTTTGCAAAGGACCATTTTTTTAGCCTTGGAACTTCATTCCCCTTGGAGTAAGGGCAGTTTTGTCTCCACGAGATATCTCGTCATTAGCAAAATTGACTAGATCTTGGAAGAGATACATCATCGAAACACTTGAAGGGTTAAGTATATTTTTCAGTCCTTGCTGAATAAGCATTGGTACAATATTTGCTAGAAGAATGATTATAAAGTCGGCTTTTTCCAATAAATTGCAATTGACGCTATGCCCCATAGTGTGCACAAAAATATTCTAGAACCTTCCGCTCCCCCAATAGAACGCCCTTCCCTTTTTTTATCATTTCAGCTAGGGGTGTTAAGGGAATCACAGAACCGCTATTCAAACACGGTTATTATTTTTGAATCACAGATATACCTGTTACTGAATTATTAAAATAACAGTGATTTGGTAGAAGTGATTGCTGGAACACTGATTGAGAATATCTGTGATTCTGTAGCAGTGATTGAGGGCGAAGCGATATCAGCTGATATTCTCTAACCCCGATTTTGCTACCGCGACTTAGGGCTTTGTCCTAATTGGAAGATATTTAGAGATAATTTCAATAAGTGCCACATGTCTTATTGCAAGAAATCGATAGTGTCATCAGCATTTTGAAACGATCGTTGATAAGAAAGCTGAATTGATCGCAATTCCCCCTTCCTGTCAAAGGTAATCAATGGTATCTCTCGGTTCGGTTCGAAATATGATCTCAATTACAAACCACTTTAAATGCATTCCTAACCCACCCTTTTCAAGTTGCAACAGTTGTGATTTTCATCGATCGAGGCCAGGTGTTACCTGATAACTAGAACCCGCAGACCCATTGTGTCGTTTGGACAGATGCGTCCCATTGTCTAGTGGGAAATAGATGGGACCTCTAATGACCTTTTCGTGTTCGAAGTCAATGGGGATCGAAGTTAATGGGGTCAGTATATGGCATAATTTGGAATGATATTCCAAGAACCACTTTTTGTCAACTTACAGAAAGCAATGCATATTTATTCATTCGTACTGTGCACAGAAAATTCTAATTAAAAGGCAGTTTAACCCTCCTGGTGGTTGTCACGATGAGGTATCTCGTCATTAAGTATTACATTACGTTAAGCAGATCTTAATAGACGAGATATCTCGTCATTAGAAAAACTGATCAGATATGGATTCCGTCAGAAAATCGGCAATATCTTGTTATTTTACAAAATTGGTCAGATCGTTGAAACCACTTGGAGAGCCGTCTAGACTACAAACTTTAAGAAGATTTAAGACCAAAAACCAGACTACTCTCTAGACTAGCGAGTAGTTTCAGAACCCTTTTGGCTCAATGCCCCCTTTTCAAAGATAACTTTTCGTGTGCCTGGTTTCCTGGAAAATTCTTTCTCAAATAGTAAGAAAGAGCAAGTGTCGTTGTGCCTGTAATTTTTGAATTTCACCAAATTATTTCTGTAGCTGTGTTGAATACTGTGGTATGGAAATTGCAATCTAGAGGCCATGATGGCAGGTAAAGATGGTACTGATTGTTCAAGAACCACCTGCTCAGAGTCGATGGTTCTTGAAACCATACATCGATATTCTATATATTCCTAACCATGTAACATATTTTTAATTATATTTTTGACCCTCAAGTCATTGCCTATTCATAAAATACCTGAACTAGATAAAATTAAAAGGTTGGTTGGTTTTTATGCCACATTGCATGTGGACTTCAAACACTGCCTATGATTACTACCTAGTTTTCAAATAGAAGAAAAGGTTTTAAAAACTATGTATAAAATTCAGTAGTTTTAGTCTAAATTGAGTTATGGTCAAATATAAATCTAAATATAGTTTATAAAACCAATGTCAGTAATAAATAAAAATAAGTTTTTATGTTACAGAGGTCCAGCAACAATTCTTTCAAGCTAGATAAAATTGAAAAATACTCCCCTCTGTCGGTGTGGGGGTGTAGGTGATTCCAACCATTACATTTTCGATTGTATTTATTGTAATAAATATCACCTACTAAGTCCAACTGTTGATTATAAAATATGTGCCTCAATGTGGGATTATATAGACCGCAAGCCAACAGCAACCCATACTATAAACCAATACAAATTGATATGTTAAAATAGTCTAACCAGTAATAAAAAGTAAATTTATAAGATGAGTTAATTATACTAATGATATGGACGTTGTGTAGTTGATACATAATAGCTGCAGGGTTAAACATGAAATGCATGAAAAAACAAGTCACCCTTGAAAAAACAAAATATGGAGATGAAAAACAGGAGACCTCAAGAATAAGATACGATAAAAAAAAATTAGACTGACATGGGGACCCTCTCTCAGTTGATTATTAAAATTGAAAAATCAGATGTAATTAAAATATGTGGATTACAAATGTGGTAAAAATCCCGAGTCATACAAAAAGGTAGAGTTCTGAAAACAAAGTGAGACCGAACGAGTGTGATAAAATTGGCGATGAAGTATTAAGAGTGTTGGTAAAAATGACTAAGATTTGTACAATTAGTTAAAATTCGCTTCCATAATGGGGTCTTTAGAATGGAGATTCTAAAGACCCCATTATGGAAGCGAACGGTTGGTTTGGGGATTTTTGGCGCAAGGGCCATAACTCGGTGCGTGATAACTAGTTAGCACGTGGGGGAACCATCTATATCATTCATGCTTTTGCTCAGACACTCCCTAACAATCATCTAACCCCCTGTCAAGAAAGACGTGTCCCCAAGCGACAGGATGTTTTCTTGGAAGATTTCGTTGTCCACCAATGGTCATACACCTATTGTCTTCGAACCCCTTTCGACGAATCGACAACTTTCTTGCCATCTCTTAGGGAGGGACTTGAGATACCTATATATTCTGGTCGACAGAAGTGTTGTGCATGAATTTTTCTGACTCTATCCTGCGTTTATTTAGCGATCTTAGGTTTCTTAGGTTGTAGCAATCTTAGGTTGTTTTTGGGAAGTTATCTTTGTCAACTTGTGTATCAACTCAATGGAGATTGACCAAGATCTGTCAATTCATCCTGCCCCAGGTAAGTTAATTTTATTTTATCTCAACAGTTCCTTGTTTCGTACCTTCTTTACTAGAACGGTTGAGTAAACCGGGTTTTTTTTGGCGCACTTTTTATGTCGCCACGGAAATCTTCCAAAATTGAATATATACTGCATACATATGGATTAAATATATAAATCTTGATAAAACAACATTTTGATTAGTAAAACACTGCAAATCTGGATTAAATATACACAAAATACAAAAAATATTTTTTAACGGAAATCACATCTTGATTAGTGAAACATTGCAAAACTGGATTAAATATACACAAATATGCAAAAAAAAATTAACGGAATTAACGGTCGAGCAATCGCATCAGGTTGTATTTTTCCTGCCTATTTTGGTTTATTAGTTATCTTATCTAGTATACCAAGATGTGATTTCCGTTAAAAAATATTTTTTGTATTTTGTATATATTTAATCCAGATTTGCAGTCAAAATGTTGTTTTATCAAGATTTATATATTTAATCCATATGTATGGCAGTATATATTCAATTTTGGAAGATTTCCGTGGCGACATAAAAAGTGCGCCAAAAACCGCGCCAAAAAAAAAAACCGCGTAGCCACTCCGCGCGGCGGAGACTGCAGCTGCTCCCTCTTGTATGTTAAATCTCGTTAGACATGACACGCAAATCGCAGTGTAGTTTCTAGATAGTATTGACTTATGTTAACATGTATGAGGGTTAAAGTATAGCAGGGAATGATTTTAGAAAGATTAAAATAATTAAATTATTCTTGGGCACTTGTTGCTTTTATTCATATATTTGAATTCTATTTCGTGATACAAAGCCAAGATATTAAAACGCTAGTTTTAAAAATATACATTTTAATGAGAAGTGCTAAAATTTAATTAAAATCTTTATATTCATAATAAGAAATAAAAGTAATTTTTTGTTAACAAGCGCGTTTCCGCGTAAAAAGTGTAAGTTAATCCTACTGGAGGTTACCTTGAGGTATTTTGTTATTATTAACACCAATAGCAGATCTTTATGGACGAGATATCTTGTCATTGGAGAAAAAGTGCCCGTATCTTGATCCCTGTCTCATAAAAAAAATTGGGCAATATCTTGATGACGATAGATCCCGTCATTAGCAAAATTGGTCGAGATATCACGACGAACCATATGAAGGGTTAAGTTAAACTGTTATGCAGAAAATATTCTTTCTACAAAGACGCATCTGTAGTGGTAAGATAGCTTTACGAATGGCTTTCTTGTCTTCCACTCATTCTGGAATTTAAATGAGTTTCCCCATTCCAAAGGAGATATCTGGGATGCAATGTTTTCGCAAAATGAAAATCAAAGAACTTATCTGCTTTCGCTTGAATTTTCGTTCCTACAGGCATGATGTTAGATGAACAGTTTGCTTTTGGGAACATTGCGAGGTTCCTTCTATTCATGCTCCGTTGATTTTCTCACCGAAGGTTTATTAAATAATCTAGGAAATGATGGGCATAGTTTGTAACATACAGAAAACAAAAGATAAAGGGTGTTGATTCCTTTATAAGAAACAGCCAATTCTCTTGAAATGGCATCAGTTCAGAGAAATATTTGTTGGTCAGTTGTCAACCCAACAGGGATGCCAATTTCTAGGGGTTCAAACTCCTTGTGTCCGCCACTCACACACACCAACAAATATACAAACATAGCAGGGCCACAAATTGTTATTTTTTAATAACCGGAATACATTTGTTATTTTCCATTGTTATTTTAGTAGGGGTGGGGTATTTCAATTAACGTCACACTGGAGCAACACAATGGGCTATTGGTGACGGTCCGGGATCAATCCCAAAGGGAAAGATCCGAGGACAACACCACGTAATTTTGAACCACGGTCAGATGACGAGGCAACACCTGAGCTGGCACCCCACTCTCCAAACTATTTTAGTAGGACCACAGTTATTTCTTAATAGGAAGATCACAGTTGTTATTTCTTGATAGTAGAACCGCAATTGTTATTTCTTAATAGCAGGACCACAATTGTTAATTTTGATATCAGGACTACAATAGCATAAGAATTCCAAAAGATCTATAATCTGATTTTTTATTTAAAGATTTTTTATAGTATTAACTTCACTTGTAAGAAACTTTTTTGGAAAAGAAGTTATTATTTTTTAACAATGAAATTTTAACCTGAATAAACGCATAAAATTTTGCTAGGACCATGCATCTCTTTGGAAAGCTTGAGCGTTACCTCCACTTGAAGTTTTTCTTGTTTCATTTTATAAATAGAACTGATTTTGATTAATTATAACAATTTAATTCATATTTTGCAGTAAAAATATAGAAGCGTATTTAAGTCAGCAAATCTGAGAATAATTTGGAACAATGCACGTCAAAGTTATTTGTGTCTAGGCCTCCCCCTCTTTAAAACAACTTGATCTGTCACTGAAAAATACAATTAAAGTATATTAGGTTAAAATTGATTCGCATACTTAAAAACTCTTAAGTTCAAGAAAAAATGCAACAAACTATTTCTGATCCCTTTGATACTACAAGAGGTAAAATGGCGGCTATTTGTGAGAGAGCATCCAGTGGGAAAATCGCCATTTCTCTTAAGAAAGACAATCTCCGATATCCATGAGCTTACAAACCGGAATAGAACCTGGGATCTTCTGGGTGTCAGGAAAAACATGACAGTCGTTCTTAAAAATAATTTAATTTTAATCTAATATTTCATACTATTTTGATTAATTATAGAATAATACCAGATTACATGCATAAAACACGTTAGAAAAAACCTTTTTTAAATAGAATTTAGTACCTTCAGGGATACAATAGATCCCTTGCGAAAACCAGCGAACTCCTCTAAATTTATAATTTACTAGCTGGTCTACCTGACTTTTTTTGGGTTGAATCGATAAACTCTAGATTGTAAAAGTGCCCAGAATAATCATTTCTCTCCTTTTTTTAGAAAAATGCGAACATCATTTAATTGCCAGAAAAACAAATTTCATTAACGACTTTTCAACATTTTTATAATTTCTACAACTTTGGACGCAAAATCGATACATGAATCCACGTAATACATTTAACATACAATCGCACTCTTGTATACAAATATGAAAGGTGACTGCTACACGAGTCGATTTTGAGATGAAGTTTTTTTGGGGGAGGGTTAGGCGTAATTATGTAAAACTGCTATAACTCAATTAATAAAAATGACTGATCTACGACGAATACTCTGGTACTTGCAGCTTCCCTGTCAATTATTTTTGACTTGTTGGATTCTTACACTAGGTATGCGACACATTCGAGTTTAGCCATCTTTAAGGGAAGGGTGATAAATTAATTTGAAAAGATATTCGTGACTACTTTTTCCAGCAAATACATTTTTCCTTGAAAATTCTATTTAATGGCACGTGCAATAACGATAGAACTTTTTTAATTGAATGTCTTCAATACAGACAAATCAAATGTAACCTATTACCATTTTTCAAAAGGTGGTAAATCAATGGTAAAGGTATAGCTGTTTTTCGAGCTGAAGCTATATTTAAGCAACTTATACCTGTTACAAATTTGTTGAAAAGAGTGATTTCCTTTGCATAAAAAAACGTCGTAAAATTGATTTACCATTTTTGAAGTTGCTTAAATATAGCTTCGGCTCGAAAAGTATCTATAGCTTTCACCACAGAATGATATTTTCATTAGTGGCACGTGCAATAACAAAACAAGCGTGATTTAAAAATTGAATGTCTCTAGTACAGACATGGCAAAGGTAAACGATTACCATTTTTCTAAAAAGGTAAAAAGTATGTAGTTCGATTTGACAGCGTTTTATTTTAAAGAAAATCACAAATCATTGTTTTCAACAAACTTTTAACAAGTTGCTTTTTACTTACTTTTAACAATAAGTTGCTCAAATATAAGTTTGATTCGCAAAGCAGGAAACCTTTTCCTGTTGTAACTACAACAAAGAATTTTTAATATTTAAAAAAATCCCAATTCGGTTTTTTCTAACATTAATATTCATTCAGTATCGACAAAGATCCATACAAAATTTGCTTTACTCTAAATTGCATGAAGCTTTTAGTCCAATCTTTTGTGGGTTGTTGCTTCTGACGAATAGGAATAACAATTTATTTAAAAAATTAATCTTTATTAAATAGAGCGAAATAAAATTAAAGTCAGCGAAAAAAGTTGTTCTGAAAATATTAATTCCTGATTCTTTTTCATCTCACGATCTCGCTTAGTTGCCACAACTTACAAAAACAAGAGCAGATTTTAAAATGCGATTAGAAAATAAAATAAAAAGAACTTGCCTTAAGTTTCATGATAAAATACCTACTATTAGTCTAGTAACCGTTAATATTTAGTCACCTAAAAGTTCTTTCCGTGAAAAAAAATGCTATTTGTACGTAAACAGTAAAAAATGAAACAAGATGAAAATACATAAATTGAAATCAAAATTACCTATTTTTTAATATCCTCTGTGTTTGGAGAAATATTTCATAGATACATTCCAAGCATACAAACAGGGTTTGTACACGACATACAAGAAAATGAAGAGAATTCTGTGTGGGCACATGCTATACACAATCACAAGGAATGTTTAAAACAAAAACCGCAACGAACAAACTTAAGATTGACACCTGTTGGCCAATGGCCCAAGAGGGAAGTACATACTTATCTGGTAATTGTGACCACAATCAACAAATACTGTTATTTAGTGTTTTCAAAGGGAGGATGATTTTCTATATGACTTTATCGGTGAACTACAAGCAACAGTTCTTAATGTATTTGATGAAATAATATGCATTTTGTTCTTAGTTTTTCCTTTTCAATACTATTAAATTTAACCCAGAAAGTCTTTAAAATTATAGTTTAAATCAGTGGGTTTTTTTAATAAAAATCACTTGATTTAAATCGACATACCAGATTTAAAGTGAAGTTAATTCATACAAAATATACTAATTCGTACCACATTCATTTCATTAATATATTATCGTTTACAAAATTACTTTTTACTGCAATCAATTATCGACTATGTATAAAAATGATCTAAGCCGGATTTTTGATTTTTGCGTTATACCGTAAAGACTATAGAGCACTGGAAATCCCGTCAGCTGTTGGCTTCACAGGCATAGCTCGGTATTTGCAAACGGTATCAAAATACAGTAACGCGATTCTTGGGGGAAAGAAGAAAAGTGATACACCGAAGAGAATCAGTGTAGCAAATACAGAGAAAAATTTATGAATTATGGAAAAAGCAAAAATTATACAATTAGTTACACGATTTTTAATTTAAAATTAGAGCAAACTTCTAGGGTGCTAAACGCATAACGGAAGATTGAAACTTTTAGTATAAATTTATATAAAATGGAACATTTATCGAACTAACTTCATACTGGTCGAAGGACCCAAATTTTTTAGACCAACTCTGAAGGACAACTGCTTGAACTTCCAATTCTAAAGAGGGCCGCGGTAGCCCAGTTGGAAGAAGCAGCGGATTATCAACCGGAGGGTTGCGAGTTCGAATCTAACCCAAGATTATCGTGTACAAAGGGGGCATGTTCACGTTAGATAAATGTCCTCACGTTGGCGTGGTGTGGAAGTTTGGAGAGTGGGGCGTCAGCTCAGATGTTGCCTCATCATTTGACCGTGATTCAAAATTACGTGGTGTTATCCTCGAATCTTTCCCTTTGGGATTGATACCGTACCATCATCAATAGCCCGTTGTGTTGCTCCAGTGTGACGTTAATTTAAATACCTATCTACCTACCCAATTCTAAAGAAGCATTGAGATTTTATTTGTTCACAAAACGGAAATAATTCATCGGATACAATTGAAAAAAAATGAAGCATATAACGACGCGTATTGCTTATCGAAGAGTGATATAACGAGGGGTTATTGCATTTGTATGATTGCCCGACTTGTAGAATCATGATTTTCCTTCTTTGGGGGCTTTAAATTCCTCTATAACGTGAATTCTTCGTTGTCGATAAATCATACCAAGGGAAAGAGTCACAAGTTTACAACGGGGTGAAGTAAATAAATGTCCTGCAGCCCCCTCGGTTTTTAACTGTCGAGCGTCGTTAACGAGGTACATGAGAATCTGGTCTGCTCCGATGAAACCGCGGGACTAAAACCATTTTGTACTGAACTCATTTAGCCTAGAAACTGCGTTAATTTGCTAACCTTGTAAATACTGTTAAATTAATGTATTTAAATGTGCTATATGTTTTTTAAAGCTGTTTTCAATTGCCTGAAATCCACTGCCACTTTAAAATTTATTTCACGACGTTACACTTACACGACCAATTAGAGAGGAGACATTTGTAAATGGGGTAAAAAAGACGGATGAACATGTGAATGGATGCAAGGCGAAAGTGTCAAAAATGTTTTCACACGCGACTTTCAAGAAGGCAATTATTGAAATAAGACATGGTTGCTTTATTGAGGTTATAGGAGAGACTTAAGCCCTCTCTAAAGAGACTCCCTGCACTTGTGAGTAATGTTCACTAAAAAGAAACGAGTTCCATTCTTAACTCTTCAGTGTTTGTTCCAGGTGTCTCAGGAAGGTTGGACAATGACCGGGACCCAGCAATCCGCACGTATGCAAGGAAGATCGAAGAAATCGATCACAGTGAGTGAAAACATTTTTTTATCTTCAATCAAATTTATGTCAGTTAAATTTGACCTCAATTATGAGCAAATGGAAGGCTATTAGTTCTCGAGATCTTCGGAATCCTGTGAAACTAAAAGGCATTAACACTAGTTCTAAAAGGAGTCCATGAATAGGTTGCTCAGAGTTCTTGTCAACTACATCGCTAGAAGAATTCACTAGCAAATCGTTTTCAAATTTAGCAATTTAATTTAGGATCAGGAGACATTGCAAAAGATACCTACAAAGCATACAAAGATAGCACAGAAATTCATGACGTAGCTAATTGTAATTTAATTGACCTCTGTCCAACAAAGAACCAGTAAAGAGCACCCTCTTGAGTAAGAAAATCCTCTTACATCCTACGTTTTAATTTTGTCCTTAGAAAAAAGTAGAAAAATGTACTTCAGAGAAGTTTGAAAATTCGTAGTCAGACAGTGATAATGATTAAAGGTAAATTGATAAAACTTCATGAAAAATGGCTTTCAAACATATTTTAAAAATACTGTCTGTGGACATAATGGAAGGACTATGCTTCAATCAGGGTCCGATACAAAACAAGTTTCCCACGATTTTTTAGAAAGACGTGATTTTTCATGTTATCTTTAAGGACTCTAAAAGGCTATGATTTTTTAAGTAGGTACTTAAACAATTTTAAAAACCCTTCGTTTTTACAAGAACGCGACATATTTCGTTTCACCTATATTCATAAACAATGATCGAAAATACTCGTCCTAGGTCAAATGACATCAATAATCGTGGGCTTGACATTTATAAGAGCAAAAACACAAGTGTTTTTAACCAGATCTATGAGATCGAATCTTGCACTCGTTAAAATTTCTTTATCTGTGCTCTCATGAATTAATCTATTGCGATCTCTTAATTATTATCTCATCTAAAACTATTTTCTTTAGGTGGTAATTGGTGACCAAAAGAGATAGTTTACTAGTATAGATATTCTTGGTAACAAGTGAAAATCAATACAAATATTTTCCTCTTTTTTTGTTAAATGCGTCAATGTGATGAACTTAAATGTAATGTTTTAAGCATCCCCAGTGCGAAAAAAGTTGTAGAACTCGAGGAACCCAAACTGGATATCATTGGCCAACAAAGGTGACCATATGGTATGCATAATGGACTTGTCCTCCTCCTTTAATTGATATATTCCTCCATCCACTTTAAAATGTTTTTTTGGCTTGCCTTGATGTATATATTCTACCACTGTAAACAATTTTCAAGTCAATGTTTACTCGTTTTCGGTTACTTCATAGGTCGTGTTAATACATTTTAGGTAAAAAAAATGCGGCCCATTGTAAAGACACTATTTATTTCAGGCTCCGCTTGGAACACGCCAACTCAAATCATTCTGTTCAATAAAATACAATTTTCCCGAGGGACACAATAACGGTTTAAAAATAAACAAAACAAATCCGATATTGATCACTTTCATTGGATATAAATTCATCAATAGGATGATTGCTTTTTTGGCAACGTCTAATTATTGGGTCAACTTTGATAACAACTGAGTGGTTCGTTTTCTTAATAAACTTTCATAATTCACTTTCGTCTGAGGCTAAATTACTATAAACACATTATCCACATTAATAGTCAAATAGATACAAATATACCATCAACTATGTTATGATAGCTAATAAATGACATTAGGAGCCCGAAATTGTAAGCGAAATCCTCAAGTCTTATAGATCTCCCATTATAATGTGGGTAACATAACCTTTTCTTAGTCTATCAGTGTATTGATATAGAAATACGTTGGATGTGCATTAATATTGAAAATACAGTAACAAAATTCTAGAAATTTCCTATGCCCATATAAACTGTAAACCTGTTTCGTTGCATACAAAACTTTAAAAAAAAATCAAAGAATTGAAGCATTTCTGAACTTTCACATATTTGTGACCTGCTAAATTTTCGTTATGCCCCTTCAATACATTCTGAGTGGTAGCAAAATCTCGTTTCCTTCCTAGAACTGGAGACCAGATTTTATACGTCAAGGTCAATTTTCCATTACCAAGGGCAAGACATGACGGAGACCTTTATGCGAAATGCAAACCAACGTTGCTACGATACCCTTTCTACCCAACCTGGAATTTCAACGCTATTCTATGTCCAACCTGAAGAAATGCCCCCGGGAGAAGGGTTGAGCCATCAGCACAGTACCCAGAACTTGTCATGGGGTGAATCTAAGGTGGAGTATTTCTATTATACAACTACAATCGCGTGACGGTTCTGGAACGAAGCTGGCAGAAACTGAAAAACACAATTGTACTCCTTCCATTCATCAGACTCAGTCTCCACTCTGGTCAATAATAAGTAGTAAGCGTTATATCTGAACCTTTTATGAATAATGTGGAATCAAGAGGTTGTTTTCCCAACTTAGCTGTTGGTGGCACTTCTCTGCGGTTTTTCTGTGTTCCTACAAGGCATGCGCATTTTGATTCGAATTGTTCACACTTTTAAGTGTTTAAAATAGTTATCTGTGGTTACGTTTCTCTTTTTTCGGAAAGTGTATTGCCAATCACTACTAAATCACTTTCATTGTGCTATTAATCTTTGCTCACAGCTGGGGAGGGCTTTAATGCTTTTAAACAGGATGTAAAGTGGGAAGATAAAATAAAACTACTTTCAATGTTGTTACAAGGTAATAGAGTCATCATTCAGGAAAACTTTCGCTCTACGACTGCGAAATGCGATAGGGGGCATTTTGGCCCCTTCCGTTCTAGGTATGCGGTTCATTATCTCTGCTTCTATGACAGCTAGGCCAAAGTGATTAAATACACATTAAGTATGAGTTAGATAACTATAAGTCATGAAATATCAACTTATTCAATCCATTTGCAAGGTCAGTTTTGCTAATGACGAGTTTCTTCAAGACAACCAATCACCAGGAGTGTAAAACCATTCATCCTATTGCAATACCTGCGTTGAACGATGGCCAACATAATCGTACTGTGTCTAAGCGCTTTGGTTGATTCTAAAGTTCGAATTATGCCTCTTAAACATTCACCATTAAATAGCAGTACATTTCAAATCTAGGAGAAATTTTTTAGCTAGAAGAAAGTACTCGTTATATCAGAAAAAAGGGTCTTTCAGGGATTTAATTTCGTTTTCGATTGTTTTGTAGTAAATTTACACATTACTTTGCCGAAGTTGCTACATTTTTTTACTCTGAATTGCGTCTAAGACCCATTTAAAGACATTTTTTGAATAAATAATCAAGTTTTAGTCATCACAGTGATATATAGGATGCAACATCCCCTATAAATGGAGAACAATATTCTAATGCATATAAATATAAACTTATCTCCGATATCTTCGAACAAAAGTGGTTAAAATCTTAGTACACCTATTCGAGTTGTGAAGGTGTAGCTATGTATAGTGACATTAAACAACTTCTGAGAACAGCTCCAACAACGATTAAATTTGAAGTTTTTTAACATCCAAGTGGTTTCCATGAGATATCTCGTCCATCAAAATCTGACCAATATGCCAATGACGAGGTATCTCGTCTTCAAGAATGGCGATTGAATTCCGAATGAAGAAGTTTTCTGATGATGGCGAGGTCAAGATCTGGTGAGTTTTCTTATTAAGGACGATATATCACGTTCATCAAGATCTGGTCAGTTTCACTAATGACAAGATATCTCGTCAAGATATCCACCAAGAGGGTTACTTTCTGTTTGTGCCAAGCACGTATTCAGGAAGCAGTTTCGACCCACTCTCGTCTCCCGGGCTTGTTTTCCAATCTAAAGTGCGAAATGAACTTTACGTTCAACGGTTGTTTGACTGTTTGAAGAGATTTTATCTGTGACGAAACTTAGATGCTGATTCAATTAGCTTCGAAGTGTAAATTGGTATTGTTTTTAACATTTAAAACATATCACGGAGGGCTCGAGCCCCTTGAGCTCTTTGTCCAAATGCGTCTCTTGCACAGGTTGGTTGGTTTGGTTTTTATAGCACAAGATCCAAAAGTGGACAAGCTGCGCCAAACACAAGACCATAAAATTCAATAAAATAAACAGGAAGTAAAACAACCAGACCAACATTAAAAGAGAAGATGCAATGAATAAAACCAAATGAGTTATCTAAATATTAAACGTAAAGGTTAAAACGTTAACCACAAGAAATGTAAAACCTTATAATAAAATGAGAACCAAGATGGAGTCTTAGATGATAAAACCTCGTGAAATTCAATGTAAAAGTTGATCAATTATAAATGTGGTAAAAATCCTGCATGATGAAGGCAGTTAAAAGGTAATGAATGGGGATGACCCAATACGTCCTATAAAATTGAGTATGAGGTATTAAAAATCGATGGAAAAAACTTTTAAGGCTAAGTTGGTTGGGTTGGATTTTATGGCGCAAGGTCCAAATACGGTCAAGCTGCCCCAAACACAAGAAGATGATGCAAATCATTGAAAATATATAAATATTGTCTAATCAACATAAAAAGTATAATTAAAATTACATTTATTGTACAGATATTGTGTAGTTCAGATGATATAAAAGGTACAGGATAAAATATGTGATACAAGTAGGTCAAAAAACCATTGATAAATAAATTAAGGTTCAAGACTCGAACAAGATATTAACACAAAAAAGACAGAAGAGGCCTTTTCAGCCCCTCGCGTTGTTTTTCGCCCTATAACTCCCTTGCCCCTAGATTGAATAAGTTGATATTTCATGACTTTTAATTATTTAGCTCATGTGTGTTTAATGTGTATTTAATCACTTTTGCCTAATTGTCATAGAAGGCGGAGATGAACCCTATACCCAGAAAGACGGGCAGGGGTCAAAATACCCCTATCTCATTTCGCAGTGGTAGCGCGAAATTTTTCCTGCTATGCTATAATTACCTTGGAACGATATTGGAAGTAGTTTTATTTTGTCTTACCCTCTACATCCTGTTTACAAACATTAAAAGCCCTCCCCATCTGTGAGTAAAGATTAGTAGCACAATGAAAGTGATTTAGTGATTGGCAACATACTTTGGGAAAAAGGAGAAACGTAACCAGATAACTATTTTACATCCTTAAAAGTGGGAACAATTGAAATCAAAATGCGCAAGCTTTGTAGGAACACTAAGAAAAACCGCAGAGAAGTGCCACCAGCAGCAAAGTTGGGAAAACAACCCCTTCAATCCATGATATTGTTCATAAAAGACTAAGATGTAACGCTTATTGCTTATCAGGGAAAAGAACAAAAATGTTCTGTTATTACGTTCACCCTACTGTTACCATCGATAACACTGAGAAGACACCAGAAACTGTACATTTTTATAACCAGACTAAGTACGGCGTCGACAGTGTAGACCAAATGGTAGTACATCTGTACACTACAAAATAGGGATCTCGTCGCTGGCCTATGCAAGTAATTTTTTTAATATTTTAGATATGTCTGTGGAATGTATGCTTAGATATGTAAGCTTGGGTTTTGTATAAAGTGACGGGAAAGCAGAAACTTTGCAGGAGAAATTTCATCCTGCAGTTTTGTAAAGAGCTTCGTACTCCATATGTGGTATCTAAAATTAATGCAGCAAATACTCAGATTTTGTCGCATGTACTTATAAAAGACATAACCAATAAAAATTGAAATGCAGAGTGCAGAGATTTTGCATGGGAAATCTCGAAAAAAAATAGCTGCGCGAATTGCAAAAAGGCAGTATGAGGGAAATGTTCATCGAGATAAGTAAAATGTGCTTATTGCTTCAACGAATGAACAAAAAATTATATAAAAAGCAGGTCATTGAGATAACTTTTCAATTTGAATACTAGCCTATATATCTTTTATTACTTATTATCTATCATTTTAAACCTAAAATAAGCTGTATAATATAACTTTCAATAATCCGTCTTAATAGGCATAAGTCAACCTCCCGTCTTTCTAGTGTTAAAATATGACGATATATGGTAAAAGGATGTTGGCAATGATGGCACGATGGCGTGTTTTCCCCATTAATAAATGTCTATTCGTGCCTGTCAAATGGCCGATGTGAAGATGAGTCATAAGTACATCGAGCCAAGTACATGGTAACGACGGCAAGAGTGAAATGGACTGAAATATATTATTATTTGTCTGTTCAATCGAGTTTTCGCTTCCACAATGTCTATTACACAGGAGTCTATGCGGCTTCAAGGTCTATATTCCGATTCCTGTGAAAGGAATCCTTCCTCTGGTGTTTTATCTGAACGTGTCCATTTTTGTTCCAGGCGAATGTTTCTGTGACGGGGAGTGCCGAAAGGCCCTACCAGGTGTGTGGCCCAACAACATCAAGCCCATCTGTCTGGGAACGACTATTTTAGAAGTCTATTTCCACAAACCCATATTGTCCGCCTGGGATCCCTACTCCAACGCCAGTCCTGAAATACTCGTCACTCTTCTCACAACCTACGGCACTAAAAGCAGTATCAGGAACAGGTGAGTACATTGGACCCATTACTATAAAGAGTCCCCTTACTGATCGCTGCATCCCTCCAAACATATACGTGGTTCAAAATTACGTGGTGTTGTCCTCGGATCTTTCCCTTTGGGATTGATCCCGGACCGTCACCAATAGCCCGTTGTGTTGCTCCAGTGTGACGTTAATTGAAATACCCCCCCCCCAAACATATACACAATTTTCATAACACCGAACAAACGAAGATAATACAGTGGGGCTCCTATGAGAAGGCAGATGACGTTGGGAAAGTTAATTGGCACAAAGGTAGTTAGGAAAGGGCTGACACACGCACATTCCTATGCGACAACCGCCATAGGTTATTTTTTCCCCAAACTACAACTATGGTTTCAGGCAGCAAGCGATAAACCGCGAACTCAAACCGCCCTAAAAACGCCAATTGTGAAAACGCATTGTTTACGTTTCGCCTGTCCTCTAATTGAACGAATAGACTCGTCCCTAACCACGTGATTCAAATGCCTAGTGGCCGCCAGCCACACTATAGTAATATAAAAAGATTCCTTCAACAATGTCTAATAAAGAGAGTAAAAACTATAAACTCGTCGGTAAAGAGGCGCTACAGGAGGCTTTTAATTTGACGAGCGATGTGGAGCCACTTCTGGAAACACTCCTTCTATATCGTCTTTAACTTAAGTGTGACAACCCCGTGTAATCGACAACATAATTTCACTTGGCAACTAAACCCCTCTTTGGTTCATGTTCTAGAGTCATTTTAACATTGTATTAATGACGATCACCATTACATTATACTTTATCATGCATTATTATGTATTACCATGTCTTGTATAGTGCCCCCCACTTAGATCAAAGTAATTATCATTATTCATATAATTTAAAAGAATCTTGCCATGCTTGAATTGACTGCTTTTTAATGTATAGTGGCTCTCGAATTTGAGAATACACCATGAAGAGATTTCTTTAAAAAAATCCAAAACTCTGCAAGAAATAATAACTAGCAGACTTTCGCATAACATCTGCACTAATAATTATTGCTCATGTCTATTGATGGTAAAGTGTCAACTACTCACATTTCTTATTTCACTTCATTTCTAATGAGTATAACGTTAGTGGTGTGAAAGTGTGCACTCGAAAAAGAAAAAGTATTTGTTTTGTCTTGTTTTTGTAGTAAACCGATGATATATACATGTTACCGTGAAAGACCGAAATTGGAGAATGTCGACTTTCACCGGTGAATGTCGACACATACCAAATACGTCGGTGAAAGATCGAATATTTTATTACATTATTCTTGTACATTCGGACCCTCACCGGTGTATGTCGACAATCACAGATATGCTCTGGTGGAGGTCGAAAAGAGAGGAGCCGAGGTTTTTTTTCCGATACCTTAATTTATACTGAATGGATACTGCAGTGAATCGTGATCTTTTTCTTGAAAAGTTAAATGCATTAATTGCGGGTAAACGAGAAGACAATTGTTTTTATTTTTCTCAAGAAAAGTACTCTAAAATACTTTCTGAAATGTTACGAACCTCACAAAAACATTTTCCTCCTGCTCAAATTGGTGATACTGTACGAATACAAGTCCCTGATGTCGACCGTGGTCGTACAGATAGCCGAAATGTGTTAGCGGTTGTTGTTGGAATAGAGAAGACTCCGACTTCTATAAACTGGCAAATAAAAATGGTACCCTCAAGCAGCTTTACACACGTAATCAGTTCGTAATTTGTAAAGAAAAGTTACTTTCCATAGATGAGATTTCTTTTCAAGAAATGTCGCTGAGAGAAGCAGCTGCAGCTAATTCGAGAAGCGGGGGGCAAGGCTATACACGCTGTCATTGCAAAAGGAAGTGTTCCACAAATAAATGCAGTTGTAAAAGCAAGGGACTCTTGTGCAATTCAAAGTGTCATAATAGTTTAAGTTGTTGCAATAAATAAGATTTGAATCACATAATTAAGTAAGATTTTTATTACTATTATTTTATTTTCTCATTTAGAATGTACTGTATAATTAAGTAAGTTTTTAATTTCTATTATTTTCTTTTCTCATTTAGAATGTACTGTTTGTTTTAAGTTCTTGGTCACTCCTCTCAGAAAGAGAGGCGAAAAAGTTACGTCACCCTTGTAACGTTTTATCGCGACTGAAATACGGAGAAGAAAATATAAATCTCCGACATGTTCAACATTCACCATTAGTGCATGGTGAATGTCGACATTTGCCGGTGTAAGTCAGAAATAAGGGTATTTAGCAAATATTTCGGACATACACCTAGCGACTATGTGAATGTTGACATTCACCGGTGAAAGTCGACATTCTCCAGATTTCGGTCTTTCACTAACATACACACTTAAATTTGAATTTAATTTTCTAAAAACCTTCATTTTTTACCGGAACATTACATGTTTTATTTCCCCTACATTCCAAACCAAGTACGATGATTCTCGGTGGTATCTTAATACGCTAGCTAAAATATAATATTTTAAAACCTGGTCCGTGAAACCCAAACCTAGTACTTGTGAATGTATCTTACCCTGGCCACTCAAATGGTAATCTATTGCGATCTAATATTTCTTTCGCTTTAAGAGTGAGAACATTAGTGAATGTGATGCAGGGTCAAAGCAGTACTACTCTGAAATCTCTTTAAGCTTAGAGATGTAAGTTCAAAAAAAATTTTCGCAATAAATTTTGGTCGATTGGATTTTATATCGCAAGGTCCAAGATTAGGACAAGCTGCGCCAAATGCAAGACCAAATAAAAACAATAAAAACTGAAAAGATAACCTGACTAAAATTGTGTATGAATCTAAATCAATGTTATATTAAAAATTTAAAAACAAGACGAAATAACAACTAAAATTCAAACGCTTTAGCCAAGAGTAAAAAATTAGTAAATACGATTGTTGTAGTCGAAGTGGCTTTATTTTCAATTACATTTTTAAGGGCTGTTCTACATGAAATATTCTAGATGGAACGGTCTACATGGAATGTTGTAGATGGTAGAAAGTTAATTAACGTCGCACTGGATCAACACAATGGGATATTGACGACGGTAAAGGATCAATCCCGAAGGGAAAGTGGCAAGGAAAACACTTCGTAACTTTGAACCATTATCAGATGACGAGATCACACCTGAGATAGAACTGCAATCTCCAAACTTCCACACCATCACAACGTGAAGACATTTGAGGCCACGACAGATCTAACGTGCACCAGCCCTACTGTACTCGGCTGACTTTGGCTGGACCGAGTTTCGAACCCACAACCCTCAGGTTGCTAATCTTGAAGTGGAGTGGAAGTTTGGAGAGTGAGATGCCAGCTCAGGTGCTGCCTCGTCATCTGACCGTGGTTTAAAATTACATGATATTATCCTCAGATCTTTCCCTTTGGGATTGATCCCAGATGATCGCCAATAGCCCGTGAGTATCCCAGTAGAAAAATATATATACAAACATGTAACGCCGTTAAATAATAAATTAAAATGGACTTAGCAGATTATTAAAATACTAGGAGCATCTTGCACTTGCGCAAATAGAATATAAATCAACAATGATATTTAACTATTCTGATTAAAAACAGACAAACAATGAGTTCTGGTATAGCTTCCTCAAGGATTTTCTCCTAGTGTTGCCCCAAAAAGACTGCAGAAGATTTCTTACTGTGAAGTAACATTTCTGTATTTTGTAGGTTTTTGAGGGGTAGCTCTGAGTATTGGGGAGGAGTCACGTGTGAATACAACAACAAGGCTGAAGTGTGCGGAGCTATCACCAGACTCTCCATGGAGCATCCGGAGTACCGGGGGCTATCCATGGAAACCGTAGTCCGCACCTTGGCCGAGGTGGAACCTATGGTTCGGAGCACCCAGAACACCAGGATTCTCATCAAGTGCACCGGGAATTTAAGGAGTGCTGTAAACGGTAGACTTCTGAACCTTGAGGATACCTTGCGAGAACTCGGCGCAGCCTTTTCTTTCCCTCTTTCCCGAGAAGAGAAAGACCCCCACTTGAGAGGGCTGGAATACCAGGCCATTTTCGAGCACTTCACGCATGCCTTCTGCGCTGACCTATACTTGGACGGTAAGTGAAACTGTTGGATTATCAGATGAAAATCTTAACTCTCCTGGTGGCTGCCGGATCGTGGCCAACCTCTGGTACTAAAACCTGTTCCAAGCTGTCACCAGCTCTGGGCAAGGGATAATTTGTTTTTCTACTTGTCATTACCCCCTTCGAGTAGTAGGGCAGTTTTGTCTTGACGACAATCTGGTCAATTTGGCTAATTTTGCCAAGGACGAGATACCTCGGAGGGTCCGTAGAACTGGTAGTCATATATTAAAATCTTCAAAAAAGGCTTATAAATATTATAAAAGATTACCATTATCGAGACCAAAAAAGACTATCATCAGGACTCGGGGACCAATTTTATCCTTATGATGAAAGTTTCGCCTCTATCGCAATAACTATTGATCTTTTATCATCTTTTCTTGAAGCTTTTATTATCACTCGAAGTCCTTGGAATTTTGTGATTCTCGCTTTGAGGAGGATATCAATCTCCAGATTGATCCATTGGCATCGTAAGCTTTCTGCTTTTACTTTAGGGATCGGTTATCGGAGAGGATTGAAACGTTGCGCCACGGTAGGGGAGTTTTAAGTTTATTTCTTTGAAGTACATATGCATAGAAGTGTTTCAGAGCGTGTTACTTCGAGGTTGGTTGGGGCTTTATGGCTGGCGCAAGGTCCGATAGCTGTGTTACTTGAGGAAAGTTTCACATTGACTCTTCTCCAAGACAGAAGTTACAATAAAAGCAAAGGTGGACCAACTTCTTGATAATATGAAATAAGTATTTTTACAATGCTCATAGAGTAACCTTTAGATGTATCAGTTATTCCCACATCTTTATTTGTCCCCGATGAACTTTAAGTTTGCTAACAGTAGGGGAAATCTGAATCGTTCTTTAGAATTGAAAGCTCAAAGGTCGTTATTTTAAACCCTTACCCTGAAGTTCCTCTACCAGACCATGAAATTTCATAGGGGGCATATACAGACATTGGCTTATAGGGAGACTGAGGTTCTAAATCGGTCGGATCTCGAAAGGAAGGTTGAAGAATCGTAAATGATGTGCCTTATATAGAAAAAATATTCTACCCTATTGTAGTTTTACATAAATAAAATTGAAGAGCATGATATATAATGTATATAATAAACTGCTTATTCTTCTAATAAGTTAATTTCTCTCTGCTCCTTGGTATTTCACTTTTTCTTGCCGCCTTAGGAGTACGATATATCGCGATATTATTGAATTGGAACATTTGTACATCGCATATTTTACCCTACTTACTGTTATCTTATTGAAGGGAAGACGAAATATCGAAATTATCCTCAAGCAAGGTATTCTTGAAGAACAATTAAGGATATTTGAGGCTATCACATCAAGAGTGGCCTAACCACCAACATAGCCAATGGAGATAAATGCGATTTTCTTGGCACCATTTTTTATATATTTTTATTTATCCACAATATGATTTGAGGGTTAAAATCTATATTGCAAACGCATTAAATGCCAAGAGAGTGCACAGCAGGTGCCAAAAATAATTATTTTGGCATTTTCGGGTTTTTGTGGGTTAGGCCACTCTTGCTCTGACAGCCTCGTTTATGGGTTCTTTTACAGGTTTCCAGGGAGAGGCTTAAGGGCTTAAAGCCCCTCAGTAGGTTCACACAGTCACTTGTTCAATTCAGTCCTTCTAGAGACACATGTTACTTGATGATTGTTGCCGCTAGGTGCTCGAAATATGTTTGGCTACTCTGGGGAGGATTTTCCTTTGCCCCAATAATATGTTTGTGTCCTCTAACAGTGGGGACAATTTTTTGAGTCGCTTTGAGTCATCATAAAAAAAATCGGCAATATCTTGATGATGTATCTTGTCATTAGCGAAATTGGTCAGATCTTGATGGACGAGATATCTGTCGAAGCCATTCAGAGGGTCAGAGCAAGTGACTGTCATTTCAGAGACCAGTCAGAGAATTTATCCTCTTCGAAAAGCCAAAAATTCATCGGGGAACAAGTAGAGCAGAACGATATAACCTTCTGAGCCATATATCGAAGCACGTTATGACGAGGGGTTACAGCAATGTAAATCTGATTTTCTTTCTTTACCAAAATCTTCAAGTATCCGTAGAGCTCATTTAAAATTCTACTTTAGTTATTGAAGACAGATACCATCATTGTTTTAAGCACATTTCAAAGTAAATATGAGCATTTCAAAATGACAAGACAAACTTAAAAAAAATCTTTATTTGAAATGAATGCTCGGAAAGAAGTACGATGGTGCATTAATAACTATCAGCAATGCCTCAGTTTCTGTAATGCTCTATGCTGTTAAGTTTCCTATCAGAAAAATAGAGAAATGAGGTTAACGTTATTTTTTTCACCACACCCCTTTACTTTTCATTGTACTTGTTCTTTCCTTGCACAAGCTTCTTTATTTCCTCTGGGAAAGAGGTGTTTTAGCTGAGCAGCTGACCGCACGAAACCGCTTCGTAAAGTTCTTGGTCCCAGGTGCTTCATTAATCACTTGCGCTTGTTTCAAGACTCCTATCAAATACGTGCTGTCATAAATGTAGTTATCTGTGGAAGTGGACAAGTGTCCGGTTTATCCATGCTTCAGTTTTTGAACTCTTCAATCGATTCATAGACACAATGTTGTGATGAACCACCGTTATCCGTATTCCGCAGAAAGTCGACATATTTCGTCCCTGATATGCCTTTGACAAAATAAGCACGGCAGTGACTAGTGGACTGGCAAATTTGAGTCTGAACAGGAAATGATGGGAGTAAAACCTTGTCTTGAGAAGACTACAATTCCACTCTCTGTTGTACGAGTAGAACTTCATTGTGGGACGAGTGGTTTATTGGACAAACCGCTCGTATTAAGAAACCACTCCTTTTCAAAACACTCAATACATTAACCCTCCTGATGGTTTATCTTCGCGTCGAAAACTACCTTGTAGTGACCAGACAGATACAAAAATTTGTTCCAAATGGCCACCAGTTGTGGGCGAAGACTTTCTTTTCCTCCACTTGGATCTTCATTCCTTTGGAGCAGTGGTTCTTAACCTTTTTAGTGATCGGCACCCCCTCTTGAATCTAAACATAAGTTCTCGCACCCCCTTGAAAAATGTGTTTCTATTTCTTTATTAGGAAATTACATCTATTGCAAGATAATTTATTTATTGAAAAATAAGCATATACGTTTACACATACATACAATTTAATTTTTAAAGTTATGTTGTTTATTTATAAATAGTACTTTCGAAGCTAGGCTCCTTTTTGAAAGAGCCACGTGTACGTCATCACTTGCATTTAAGCGATTTCTGGCTTTTGTTTTTATATGCTAGTGATGAAAATCCCATTTCACACAGGCAGGTGGTGGCAAATGGTAAAAGTGTCTGCAATGCTGCTTTTGCCAGCTGTGGATAAGGTTCTAACTGTGTACTCAAGAATTGTTCAAAGTTCAGTTTCTCAAATTCCATTTGAATACGTGCATTGGCTTGCATTTCAATAAGATCTTTTATAAAATCGATGTCATCCATCGAAACTTCTCTCGCACCCCCAGGGCTGCACACACCCCAGGTTAAGAACCACTACTTTAGCGCCACGGCCTCTGTTAATGTAAATAGGAAGTTGTAAATAAATGTTTCAATTATACCGTCCATTTTATTTTTAACTCTCGAAAGCAGAACTAGAATCGCTCCCTGAAGGATAAAGTAAAATTTAAAAAGTGAAAAAAAGTTTAACGTGAAGTGCGAATATACACAACCAACAATCGTTTCTCAGAAAGAATGCAACGAGTTTTACAAATCCTCAATCCTCACACAAATCCTCAACACACACCAGGTTAAGAATCACTGCTTTGGAGTAATAAGACAGTTTCATCTCGACCTGAAAACTCGTCATTAACAAAACGTCAGGTCTTGGATGAGATATCTTGCCGAAACCAATACATTTACTGATGTAAATGAAAGGGAGGATCCATCTCAGCACACGAAAGCAAGTCCTGGAGAGGCCTCTGTACTTAGCGATAGAATGGAAAATTATTTTGTATATTCCGATACCGAAGAGTTTTAATGTGACCAATACGCGCAGAGTCTTGACAAGACTGCTTGCAATTTTCTTTACCCCATGAAATCTATGACGAAACCTGGAAAATTTCCTGAATACCAGTTGTGAAGACGGAAATATTTATAGCATCGCTATTACAAGTCCTAGTTTGGTTGAAAATTTCCTGGGTCGTTAGTGATTCAGTGTCCTTGCCCTCCCTCCTTGGATGACTTGCACTCAATGCTGACTTATTTTTTTTTTCAATATTGCTTGAATGTGATCATATGTATCGACGGTATTTGTAACAGCACTGTGTTGTTTCAGGGAGGAGGGTGTTCAAAATTAAGTTGAACGTCCTGGTTGAAACCACCCCCAAGACCCGTGCCATCATGCAGTTGCTGAGTCAGCGGGTGCGGCACCACTTCCAGTCGAATCCCGTGGCCCCCAACGGACCCATCCACCATCCGTATGAGGATCCGTTGATATTGCAGCTGAGAAGAGCGTCGAATGAGTAAGTAGGCTCTAAAATGTGTCCGATTTTAGACTGGACGTGACTTTCCGGAGATGCGAACCTGCAACTGATAGCTTTACGCGCACATTTGGATTTGCATGTCTATCTGATTCTTTTAGTTTCTTCTCGGTTCACTCGGATACCGACAACCTCAGGGACTCCCCAAAATAGTTTGTTCGGTGCTTTTAACGCTAAAATTTCGAATGACCAGAAATGACGCCATAAAACTTTCGATTCGAGTATCTCCTTAATGACGCGGCCAATATTTTTCAAGTTTGAAGTAGTGAATTTGAAAATTAAAGTGTAATGAACGGTAGAGGGTACTCCGCACATCACACCAGAATTTTAATACGCTCTCTCCTAATCTTGCCTTGTAAAGATTCTCCAGTCCTATAACTGAGCTCTGATCTTTCCCTTCGGGATTAAACCCGGACTGTCGCCATCAGTAGCCCGTTGCGTTGCTCTCCAGAGCGACGTTAATTTGCCAACCTAACTGTAACTAAGCTGCCAGCGATAGAAACATTTGTTATGTGTTCGATGTCGATTTGTGTTTTCAAGTATCTGTACGTGCTCTGTTGAAGTCAAACGGTGTTTTACCCTGATTGATTGGTGTCTTATCGACTAACGGCCAGGGTATCAAACTATCAATAATAAAATAAAATACAGTATAACATATCCATAAATTATGAAATTAAATTAGAAGCTAGCAATAAGAACTACTCACCCCCAAACGAATTAGAAATTCAATTGCAAATATTTCAAATTAAATTACAGTTGCCCCTATTATTATCACTTATTCGGATATGTCACACTTTTTCATGTGTTCCCCTACCAAAAAATTTTCGTTTTATAACAGCAAAGCAAATCTCGATCTCTTTATTCGGAATTGGAAGTTCAAAGGTCCCTTGGCTCAATCAATTGTCAGCGAAAATCAGAGAAAGCGATAAAGAAGGAATTTATTTCCATAATAGTTAGTCTTTCGTATTTAGTTTCATATCAAGGTTATAGCATCAGTGTTTTGCTAGCTTGTAGTTTTATGCAATTCGAATTAAAATACGGGAAGTGATGCTTAATTTGCCTATTTATTTTAACTAGGAAAGTTTTTTTCGATCCCCGCTGTATATCGCCTTTTTTTTTCTTTTCTCACCCCCATGTGGGTGAGAGAAGAAAACTGGCATATGTTAGTTTGCATGAGGTAGTATATCACCAAAGCCGTTGAGCTCATTATAATTGAGGCATTTCCTCAAAATAGGTCTAATTAGCTCTCGTGCAACAATGACGTCCTCAGAGGACAAACAAACCCTAAGAAACATTCCCGGAAGGAAGCCACGATAGAGTGGGGGAGAAAGTGCATATTGGAAATCGAAACTGATTGTCACTAAGATTTGCGTCAAAAATAAACTTTGTCTTAACACCTGGTTTTCTCGATTCTGTCCACGATTTACAATTTTTCATCGATCAATACATTCTTCGCCACTACATCTAACACCGTTTGCTCGAGTGTTAAAATGTGCAGTAACAGATAAAATTGCCCAAATCGGATCTGTCGAAGCTGGTTCTGAACGTAACAAACTATTTTGGGTAAAATGAACCTCTGAAAATACCTGTTGTAAAAACTTTTAAAACTATTTTGTGGTATTTCTATTTACAGGTTCAACCTCATGGAAGTGGACGGTTAATTGTGTCGCACTGCAAACAATGGGCTATTGGCCGTCCGGGACCAATCCCGGTTTGGGAACTCCATTTGCTAAGGGGCTAACCCATTGCTCTACCAACTGGGCTACCGTGGCCCTGAAGTGAATGGAGTAATGTGTTATTATGTGAGATATGTAAATATGTGTTTGTTGTTCCTCCAACTGGGCTACCGTGGCTCGGAAGTGAATGGAGCAATGTGTTATTATGTGTGAATAGTGAATGAATGTTCATTGTAAATATGTTTTGCGTGTGTCTGAATGTGTCGTTATATATCGTCGTATCTGAATGTGTCGTAAATATGGGACTTTGTATATATGTGTTCTTTCTTGCTCTTCCAACTGGGCTACCGTGGCTCGGAAGTGAATGGAGCAATGTGTTATTATGTGTGAATAGTGAATGAATGTTCAGTGTAAATATGTTTTGCGTGTGTCTTATATGTGTCTGAATGTGTCGTTGGTAAATATGGGACTTTGTATATATGTGTTCTTTCTTGCTCTTCCAACTGGGCTACCGTGGCTCGGAAGTGAATGGAGCAATGTGTTATTATGTGTGAATAGTGAATGAATGTTCATTGTAAATATGTTTTGCGTGTGTCTGAATGTGTCGTTGGTAAATATGGGACTTTGTATATATGTGTTCTTTCTTGCTCTTCCAACTGGGCTACCGTGGCCCGGTAATGTATTATGTATTATTATGTGAACCGGCCCGGAAGTGGATGGACCAATGTATTATACGAGTATTGTAAATAAATGTCATTGTAAATAAATGTAATTGTAGGTAAGTGTCATTGTAAATAAATGTCATTGTAAATAAATGTCATTGTAAATAAATGTCATTGTAAATAAATGTCATTGTAAATAAATGTCATTGTAAATACATGTTTTCTTATTCTTCCAACTGGGCTGCAATTAAACGCCTTCAATACAGACGCAACAAAGTCAATCGATAAACAATTTTTCAGAAGACGGCTGGTCAATTTTAGAGTTTTTGGAAAAGAAAATCAATGCTTTCAACGAATGTTTGAGGTAGCAAACTGCATAAGAGTAGCTTCAACTGGTAAACGACCTCGACTTTCTGTCACTTTGGATAAAAACTTTCAACTTTTTAAAAGTTCTACTTGGAATACTTTATGACCGTTATATTCCAAGATGAGCAAAATTTTATTTAGAATTCGCTCCAATTGGCATGCAGTTTTAAATCAATTCTTTGTGGCACTTCTTTTTTATCAATTCAGATATCAGGTATCTAAATGGAAACTATGTACATATTTGGAATGATAGATGTTTCTTGACTATTGAATACGACTTCCAATACAATAATATAATTTGAAACTTGGAAACAAATGCAAGTTTTACTGATTTTAATTAACGTGTAGTGGAAAACTACGTCAAAAAATATGTATTTGAATTGAAAAGTATAGTTACACATCTTATTTTAACGTTACTAGTGTTATTTTAAATATTTATTTATTTTCTATACTTGATTTATTTTTTAAAACGGAATTCTACAAGTCATTATGTATTTAGCCAATGACTTACGTAAAGTTCTATATATATACAAACAGCGGCAAGTAATGGACCCATGTCTTTAGCCACATTTTGCACAAATAAGTAAGTCTAAATTTAATTAGAAATTAATAAGAGAAAGCTTCTATCCTCAAACTAATTAGAAATTAAACTGAAAATACTTGAAATTAAACAAGGTACCACTATTTATATCGCACATTCGGCTATGTCGTAATTTTTTGTGTTCCCGACCAATGAATTTTCATTTTGAGAACAGTAAAGGAAATCTCAATCCCTTTATTCAAAATTTGCAGTTCAAAGGTTTCTTGTCTCAAGCAGTTGGCAGCTGAGATCGGTACAAAAGATTTGTCGCGAAAGCGATCTATTTTCAAATCAGTCGTGTCAGTATTTAGCTCTTTTCAAAGGTAATAGAATAATTAGTTTTTGTTTAACTTGTAGTTGTGTGCAGATTTCATTAAAATACCGGAAGTAATGATTAATTTTGGGTCTGTTTATTTTTTAACAAAGTTTTTCTCGATCCCGCTTTATCTCGCTTTTTTCTTTTCCCACGTCCCATGACGTCATGACTTGGGTCCATTGGAGGGATGAATTCGCAGGTGAAGAGTCCTTGATCGGACCGAAAATTGATAGAAAAAATTGATATAAGCACATCCCATCAAGCCATGTTTTCCAATATTTGAAACAAACATAGCTTATCCTTTTAGTTGTCAATTTCGGATTAATTTTCACACACAAAAATACTCTTTCCTTTGTATTTCCAGGATGAACCTAAAGTATTGGGTGTAATTTTCATTAAAAGGTTCCAGTACCATATAATTCGTCAAAATATTGAATATTTAATTATCTTACATTAGTTTTGACCTTTAGAAATAAATGTGCTGAAATTTAGAAGCAATTATAAGGAAGTTATGACAGTATTATACAGCAAAAAGACTTTAATTGTCGTTCTTATGTGACAAATGGTTAGAATATTTTCCCACTTTCTTGCAAAATTTAAGTTGATGTAAATATATTTTCTATCCATCCCTATTTATTTAATAGTACAGAGACAGTACGGACATTTTTTGAATTATTTTAAAGGACTGAAAATCAATCTTTACATGAAATATTTGTGTTTTAAATGTTCTATTTGATAGCGCTTATTGTTAACTATCTTTCTACACCTTAATTTCTAAGATAATAATGACTTGTAGTATCGACAATATTTTGTCCCATTCTTGTTCCATAGTTTTCCAAAGTCCTTGAATGGTTTTCGACCGACTTTTAAAAGCACAAAGTCCATGAGATTAGATAGAATTTAAAAATACGAAATTAATTCGGAGCGAAAAGAATATCACTGCACGTGGCAAACGAGTTTCCGTTTCGTTGCAAAATATCGTCTGTCACAAATGTTCTGAAATAGTTTATGTTTTGCAAAGAAAATAAATAAGGCTCAAAATAAAAAAGTATTTGAATTTAAATTTTGCGAAAATAGTTTTCGAAAAAGTAATTGATTTTTCAGCAGTACAGGTAAAACAATTTAAGTAATTGCAATGCTCAATGTGCATTCCAAATTCTCCAAAACTACCAAATTATGGTGGAGTTACTCAGATGTTTTAATGTTTTAACATAAAACCTGCTTAAATGCGTAAGCAAAAGAATTTTAAAAATAATGCATTCACTACACTATAATATGGTTGATCAAATGTAGGACATTGCATTAAAGTGTTTTGAATAAATCTTATGTGATACTTGTACAAACACACAGACACAAAATCAAACATAGAACCGGAAGCCGGACGGACAGACTTAGACAACCAAGTTCAGTCACTAAATGAATGTAAGAACTCACAGTATGCAAAGTTTCATGAAAATATGTTCAACCGTTTGGACGTATCATGGGCACACACAGACAAATGGACAAACAGACACCAAACGCGCGAGACGGATTTGCATCAGAAGGGTCCAAAACGGATAGAAAACTTGAAATGGGTCGAAAATACTCAATGTACAAACAAACACTCCATTCTTATTTATATAGATTATTAATGTTTACTTATGAAACCTTAGAGAATTTCTGTAAATGAAATAATGCTTTGATATTTCTTTATGTTTTATGACGTCCTTAACAAAATTGTGTTTGATGAAATTCAAGAACTAAATTTTAAGGAATTTTCAATATATTAAGGTGGTAGCCTGTCAAATTATAATTATTTTTTCCATGAAAATATTTTAACTAAGGAAAATATATCTCCAAATTCTCTTTTACTTTGTATCCAATTTTCAAATTTTTTTCCGCAAAATTATCAGCTCCTGTTTTTAATTTCTTCTCTGAAGTTCGTAAAGTAACATTTTAATATAACAGTTTTTACGATAAGAAATCAATATACTTATAAAAGTATACATGATTTATGTATATTAAGGAAATAAAAGCATTTTACATTAACGAGATTTAAAAGGTTTCTTATTGGAATATTTCTAATAATATGTTACAGAGGTTGTTCGGACATTTTTTGAACTATTTTGATGAACTGTAAAAAATTGTATGCTACGGAAGAATTTTATTTTCGCAGTAGTTATAGTTAAAGTATAACTTATCGTCTGCTAACTCAGAGTTTTGTTTACTTTCAAAATGGCGCTTTTAAATAAGCAATGGATGGAAGGCTATGTTTCCTCTTTCCGAAGAGAATTATGCTTATTCAATTATTCGAAAACACTGTAAAAGTCATGGTATTTCGATATCTAAAGGTACGATAAGTAATATTATTAATGAGAAAGAAATAAACGCGTAAAAGTGGAAAAATACTTCCAAAAAAAAATTCCAAAAACGAAAAGAATTTCTGAGAATATTTGTAAGGTAAGATCTTTAATTTTAAAAGAATCCGAGAAGTCAAAGGTCTATTACAAAGTCATTAAAATGTTCAGTTTCAACTGTAAATAAAATAATTAACAGTGATTTGAATCTTAAAAAGGACAAAAAAATACAATGTTGATCGTCTATCTCCACGACGTATTGCAGAACTCTGTATGAGAAGCATTTAGCTGGGAGAATATATCTTAAATACAATAGGCACCTCTCCATTATCTTAAATATAGAGGTGCAATGTTTTCCTAAATACCAGTATTCATCCAGACACATGGATAGAAGCATTATTTTTGACAATAACATGGGCATATCACATTTTAACATCTGATCAGATGTAATAGTCAACGATGCATGGCAAGAAACAGTGCTTACAAAACAGACTACTTAAATGTTAATATGAAATTTATTAAAGTAAATAAAGCTTACCTTTTTGCAAGAGAAATAATCGAGAACCAAAAAATTCGAACTGTTAAAAGATAAATGTACAATTACGAGACAGCTGTCAGTGAAACTGAACTAGATGAAAACAGACTCCAGACATGGCACAAACTAGGGTTTGTATGATGGGACAAACGTGTACTTAAGTAATGGGAGGCAGGCTAGGATAATTTCACCGTATTTGTGGGGAGAAAGCATTTGAGGTTTCTAGTATGTTTTTCGGTGCTAATAAAGCACGATTTTGTTGATTAAATTCGATGACTTAATCAGTACTATAATGGTTTATGCTTGGTATTCAAATGTAATAATCATTGGTATACCTTTTAGATCGAATTCTGCTTTAGAATCTATTTGTTACTAATGCGTAACATCTTTGTACCTGTGTGGTAGTAAATTAATGCTGCCATTAGCACAGTAAGAATCTCTTAGGACTGGAAAACGGACGAAACCTTCCATTTTAAATTGAAATAATTAAGATCATTCGGTACTTGCGGAGTCTGCTCAGAGATGTGATCTGGAACAGACGTGTTATCGCTACTCCCAGTGTTACCTTTCTGACATCCAATATTGATCATGGATTTATCTCCTAATCATCGGATGTCACCGGATTTACCTACCGCAATCTCCGAAGACTCATCGGATATTCCTGATGTTCATACGCAGGAACTTTTCCAAAAAATCATTTTTGAAGACTTCTCGGAAACTCTACCCGATCCAGTTGGATCTCCTTTCCCAAACGGCGCCTTCAATCCACTGTCACCGCAGAAGTTATCGGATAAATGGATACACGCAAACCAATGCCACCTGGTCAGCCTCATCGCCCTTAAATCTGCCCATCTGGAATTTGAGAGGAAACTCCGATCCTGCAAACCCGAGGATGGAACCACCGAAACCGAGCAAGGCCTGGAAACGGTGAGAAAATCTCTTTTTGCTCATTCAAATAAACTGGGTATTCCCCTTTTTGCCATCCCTGACTCTATCCCTGCAATGCTTAAGATTGTTGAGGACTACAATAATCGTGAGGCTCAAGCCTCAAAAAATGTTGATGCTAAATCCAAAACTCAATCTGTTGCGAAAGCTTCCACCTCCAAAGACACCTCCGCGTCCCGTACTCCTCGCAAGCATAAAACTCTTAAAGATCTTACCCATACTCCACTTAAAAAACGGTACAACGATAGCGAAGGGTTTGTCTACCCTTCAAAATCTAAACACCATAAAGCACATCGTAAAGTCATCCAATCTGACAGCGACTCCGATATCGCAGATTGGAGCGTCCATGACGATGTCACGCGTTCCGCTGAAAAACTTATTTCTACTAACGAGGAAAAGGGTCTTTCTCCCACTCCACCACAACCTCGCAAAAAACGACCGCCGCCCTTTTTTATTACCCCACAAAAAGACTGGCCGCAACTTCTCTCCTTCTTAAGAAGAGTTGCACCCTCAATAAATTCTTCCCTTTCCGGCGACTTCCTCAAACTTCAGGTTGACACTGAAGAGGAATACCGCGAAGTATCACGCTGGCTTCTCCAGCAAGGAGTTCGTTTTAAAGGCTATCAGCTAAACTCCGAAAAGCCCGTAAAAATAGTTATTAGAGGTCTCCCCTCTGATACCAACATTGACATCATCAAAGCCGAAATTACTGCCCTCAATTTTGATGTACTCAAAATTACCCAACTTACAAAATTTAAATCCAAATCACTGATGCCTCTTTCTACCTTCAGTTAAGGCAATCTAGTAATATCGAACAAATCTACGAGATCCAAGAAATTCTTGGAACCGCAATCAAAGTTGAGGCTTATCGAGGCCGTAAAGGCCCAACTCAATGCTGGAGATGCCAGGGTTTCTTCCATTCTTCGGAAAACTGTACCCTTCCCCGTAAATGTGTACGATGCTCCGGCTGCCATACAGCGAAGGAATGCCCTCGCCCAAAAACCGACCCTCTCATATGCAGCAATTGTGGTGGAGATCATGCTGCAAATTACCGCAAATGTCCTAAATTTCCACAATCACATTCGAAAAATTACGGTATTCGTCCCGCCAATGAAAATGGCCCCCTCCGGAGACCCTCTTCCTCCGACACAAATCAGTTACGCACGGGCTGTTTCTCAAAAACGCACCACTACTGCTCCTAATTTTAGCCAAATCAGTCAAAATAGTGTCAACTCTTGCACAGACACGCTTATGGCTGTCCTTAACCTCACACGCGAAAATAACTTTAGTACTCCCATAATGATAAATGCCTTTGAAAATGCCCTCCCCGAACTCCGAAACGCCACTACTGGCGTTGACAGGGCGTTCATCATTTTCAAACACTACTGTATTTCTTCTGGTGAAATCCCACCACAATAAACAATATTTCATACTGGCGAAATCCCACCCCAATAATCAATATTTCATACTGCTTAAAATTCAACTCTCCAAACTCAAACTTTAAAACTTTCTCAATTGGTCTTTGGAACGCCAACGGCCTACGTGCAAGAGCACAGGAACTTCGAGATTTTGTGTCTCAACATAACATTGATATTTTCCTTGTCCAGGAAACACGCCTTCTAAATAGTCAAAAAGTCCTCATCCCAAATTATCAATTTTACCATACCACCCGTACTTCTTCCAATAATCACATTTACGGTGGTACTTGCATCTATGTTAAAAATAACATCACCCATCATCAAATCCCCTCGATAAATAACCCTCATATTGAAAACACTATCATCGAAATCAAACCGGATAATAATCACCCCTCTTTCAACATTGCATCTATCTATGTTCGTCATAAGGATGACAATGGCCGCGACCTTAGAAATAGTTTTCCCACAACTGACCTACAAAACCTATTTAACACCAAAAACAACGTCATTCTGGCGGGTGACTTTAACGCCACTCATTCAGCTTGGAACAATCTCAAAAACAATAGAAAAGGGGTGAAACTCCTTGAATTCATTAAAAATACCAAAAATATTAAAATCATTGCTCCAAATCTCCCTACGCATCCAACCCGCAACCCAAACTCGCATGGCTCCATCATTGATTTCGCTCTTTTCAAAAATATTCCCTTTCCTTACAAAATTGATACCATCACGGATCTAAATTCAGATCACCTCCCTGTTCTTCTGCAATTAGATCTCCATAACATCAATAGAAATTCATCCGATTGTTTCTCTACAAATTGGAATAATTTTCATGACCTTCTCAAAAATAAGCCTCTCCCACCCCTCAATATTTCAAATCCCAATGACACGGAAAATAAAATTATTTGGCTTACCAAAAACATTAACGAAGCCTTCATCGAAGCTTCCAAAATGAAATTCAAACCTACCCCCACTTTCCTCACCAAGGAAATTAAAGCCCAAATTAAACTCAGAAACTACTTTCGCCGACTTTGGCAACAAAATAGAGACCCTCAATATAAAAACAAATACCGCACCCTCTGTGCTAAAATCAGATATATGATCCGAGCCCACTCCGAGTCCAAATTCAAAGAACATATTGAATCCCTCTCTACGGAGGACGGCTCCATATGGAGAAAACCCAAAACTCTCCAAAATACTGTACAAAATATTCCCCCCCTTAATACTCCTAATGGACTTGCCCTTTCTAATGAGCAAAAGGCTGAAGCTATTGCTGACAGTCTTGAAGCGCAATTCCAACTTAACCAAAATATGGATAACCCCCAGCACACACAAGCTATTTTCCAAAACCTACAAAATTTTAATAGTACCCCTCAGGAAAATTCAATTGAACCTGCTAAAGCATCCGAAATTGCCAACTTCATCCACAACCTCAAACCCAAAAAAGCATCTGGTAACGACCTCATCTCTAATAAAATGCTCAAAAGCATCCCTCTCAAAATTTTATTCTTCATTACCATTGTTGTTAACCACCTCCTTAAACAAAGACATTTCCCTTCCGTTTGGAAAAATGCCGTTGTTGTTCCAATCCACAAACCTAATTCTAATCTTTCTGAACCCCAAAACTACCGTCCCATCTCGTTACTTAGCGCTCTCAGCAAAGTTTACGAATATATTCTTCTCAAAAGACTTAATTATCACCTCGAGTGTCATTGTATTATTATTCCTGAACAATTCGGATTCAGACGCAAACACAGCACTGTGCACCAACTTTTAAGAGTCACTGAATTCGTCCATCAGGGGCTCTCAAACTCTATTCAGACTGGAATTCTGTTTCTGGATATTGCAAAGGCTTTCGATCGTGTATGGCACGATGGCCTTATCCACAAACTTATCCTCCTCAATGTCCCCCCACAGCTCATCCAAATTTTTCAAAATTTCCTGATGCACCGTACTTTTCAAGTGAAAGTTAACCCTGTTCTTTCTTCTCAACGCCCCATCGAAGCAGGTGTTCCACAAGGATCACTCCTTTCTCCCACGCTTTTTAATATTTACATCAACGATATCCCAAATGCACCCCACACATCACTCGCCATTTACGCCGACGATACAGCCATTATGTATCAACACAAAGACCGTACCTTCATCATGCAGCATATTCAAAATTACACCAATATTCTCCAACTCTGGCTCACCAACTGGAAAATTAAAATTAATACCTCCAAATGTGCTGTCCTCATGTTTTCAAATAAAATCCCCACCCAACTTCAGCCTGTGATTTTTCAAAATGAACAAATTCCATTTGTCAGTACATACAAATATCTCGGTCTCACCCTTGACCCCAAACTTTCTTTCACCCCTCATATCAAAATTATCCGAAAGAAAGCACTTGCTATTAAATCTACCCTCGCATCTCTTATTGGACGTTATAGCCACCTCTCTCTCAACAACAAAGTCCTTTACAAAACTATTATCCAACCCACCCTCCTATATGGTTCTCCCATATGGGGATCTACTTGCATCTCTAATATTAAATATCTTCAAGCCTTCCAAAACACCACCCTTCTTCATATGGTAAATGCCCCCTACTATGTCCGACGTGAAATTATTCACAATGACCTCAAAATTGAACCCATTGCCGAATTCATTAAAACTCTTTCCACAAAATTCTTTTATAAAATTCCGCAAGTTCCCAATACCCTTCTCTAAAGCATACCGCCCTACGATACTTCTCTTATCAAGTCCAAAAAACGCCCTCGCTCTCATCTGGACAGAGAATACCATACCTTCCCCCAACGACCCAAACGTCGATGTGGTGAGTTCAGGGACTCCTCAGGGAATCTTATGAACACACCAAATTGACACTCTTTATTTTTATTCCTTTTACTCCTCTCTCCCAAATTATTACCATCCCTTAATTACCACCACAGCCCATGCGTTGCTTACCAGCCTCTTTTCGGTCACTGATTTGCATTGATCTTTCACTCTGGAACGTGAATTGGACTCCTAATTGTATCGATTACTAAAATCTATCTACTATCTTAATTTATTCACCTTTTTCAAGTGCATTGTCACTCCCTTTAACATTCTCCTCTTATTGCAACTTTACAATCAGTAAACTTTCTATTAATTATGATGTGGAGGTTAGCAGTCATCCCAAGTAGCACAACAACATCGGCCAACATTCCACCAATATCGGCCAATATTTTGAATGTCGCTGAATGTCGAATATCGGAATTACGATATCTGTCGATATTGTTAGGTGTTGTTTAATTTTATATAATGAGGAAGACAGTAAATAAAATTTTTTATAATATCATAATCATGTATTAATAATGTAAAGAATGATACTGGAATGTTTTAGCCATTTTTTAAAAATTTAAAAAATTTTTGATATTGCATTGATATTTGGCGACATTGTGAAAACGATGTCAATGAAAGGATATTGAGCTGATATTGGCCGATATTTATTTTTGAACTGAAGCCATCTTTGGTCACGTGGTCGTTCTGTGTATGTTTGGTTGCCGCATTACATTACGTTACGAATACGCTACTCTATGCAGTGATAAAAGGTTTTTTCCATTTACTTGATCTTTTGTAGAAAAATGCCAGATAATTAAAAAAACATTTTGAATTTAATTTCCTTGATGAATTACCCACTAATACTTTTATTGTACTTTTCAAACAACATTTGTTCTGTTGTAGTGTAAGATCTTTTCTGCCAAATGCAATCAATTGCAAAAGTATTTTTTTGAATTTAATATTCTTAGACTGATAGAAGCCAGTTGAAGGGTTAAATAATTAAGAATTTTAAGCTTTTTAATTTTAAGTTATCTGAATTTACTAATCGTTTAAAATTCTGAACCGATCACTTTAAAAATATTGATTTATCTAATGTAGATTCACAGGCATTTTCTCAAACCACTAAAGATGTGGCTTCTAAAAATAAAGATATCACTCAGACTGCCCTATGTAATTTTTTATTAACAACTGTTTTTGTTAAATTCTGTTTGTATGTGGTAATTATATGTGAAATCACTCTTTGCTGTACTTTTCTATTTAATTCCATTTGAAAGACCAGGATTGTTACTTCAGTAGGGTTAACTTATTCTAAAATGCAGACACCCCATCACACTGGTAATACCAATCCTCATTCTTGACTCAAACATCTAACACAAAAAAGATTACATCTGTTCGAAAGCTGTACCTTTCTAAGCTTTTCATTGATTATATGTGACTAGTCTGTGAACACATAAAATATTAAATTTAATGTTAATTGTTAAATTTAATTGTTAAAGCTCGATCACACACATATTTTATGCTTAAAATGCAGCGGCTAGACTAGCTACAATAGTTTGTTGCTTGAAATCTCTCGATTTTAAGCGGAAAGGTGTGAAAAAATTGGATGTCGTATTTAGAGTTGTGTGCAATTCATCAATTGCACACAACTCTGTTCATATCTTAAGTGGATAATTATTCACCAAAAGGGGCACTAACAACCCAAAGCTGGCCACCCGTGGGTGTAAATGATCTAGAAAATAAGGAAAGAAAGTTTTAAGGAAATAAACCTTTTGAGTTTCACCGTTTAAAGCTCTTTAAACAAGGAATGTCAGCAAATTATTAATTATGCAGTAAAACTTTTTAAACAAGAACTTTTAAGCAAGTTTTACTGTACTCACTTTTTGTAAATTTAGTTCTCTTTAAATACTGTTTTTAGGATTCTTATACATATGTAAAGTGTTTGAATGTATTTGATCTTTCATTATTCCCTCATATTTTAAAATTAAAAAATCATTTTTATTTTGCAGTTCAGCACATGTTTAAGTACATAGAGGGGCTGAACTCTAAAATATGAATGAGTTAAATGAGAAAATTAACTGTCTAATGGAGCAAACTACAATGAAATCTAGAAAATACTACATTAGATTTTCTTCCATCTGGGATGGAGCTACCCATCACCACTGAGGAAGAACTAAAAGATTTTAATGAAAAACTGAAAGAGGAAAGAGAACTATCAGCAGTCATGGTAAATGTTGCCTGTATTTTAAAAATAATTATCATTACAAAGGCTTTACGAATTAAGCACTTATTGAATGTAAATTTTTCAGGTTCGTTATCTCCATGGAGTGGGTAATGGCAAAACAGCCTGCTCTTTTGTACTGAGTCTGACCAAAAAGATTTTGGCCCAAGACCTTGCTATGCAGTTCAGCGGGTATGGACGAAAAAGAAAATCTTTTTAGCCTTCAACGAAATAATGACTGTTATCTTAGGTAAGCTTAAATATACTGTAAATTGGTAAATATTACATTGAGCATGATAAAATAAATTTTAAAAATTGTATAGTAATAAAACTTGTCTCTTAGAAAGTAATGTATTTCTTGTTACGTATTGATATTTAAATGTATAAATTAAAATCATGTGTACTACTTTGTTGGGGTAAAATTTGAGTCAAATGAATGTCGATTTTGCTTACATCAATTTCTGTCTAACAAGATCGTGTATATGTGTAAGATTTTTTAAAGGTTGAAAAAGAGATTTTTGATAAAAAATTTTGAAGATTTGCTTTATAGATATTGATGTTTTAATGTATTCAAACCTCTAAACTTAAATTTCTTAACCAAAGCTAAATATCTTTTTCCCCTCTTAGCGGCAGCTGCTATGAAGTATAAAGATATGGACAAGGAAAATTGTCAGATGTTTGGCGAAGCAAACCTTAGCTGGTGCGGCAGAATGGAATGGGCGAAGAATTCGCCCATCAGATAATAGCCTGTCTTTAAAATAAAATAAATTATTTGAATTGTGATTTTTGAATTTTTTTTAAGTAATGGAAAATTCTATTTGAATGAAATTATCTATCATCAATAACCCTTCCTCTTAACTTTGTAAGAGTTGCTGGTTTATCTTTCTGCCAATAAACAGTACGTGTCCCTTTTTCTGTCTTTTGTTATTAAACATTTCCTACAATATTAATTTTTTAACAGTGGTTTCAAGAAGTAATTCATTTTGAGAAGAATTAAAAATTATATATATATAAATCTGAATCATAATTGTGTCAGTTCTTAGAATTACACCTGTTTTTATACCAAGTAACTGTTTATCAAGTCGTATTGTAATACAATTTCATTAGTTTGAGGTAGATTATACTATTGGCAAAAATTAAAATTGTTATAGGCCCTATATTTCTATGAGAGAAATTAATTAATGAAACAAGAATTTAAAGTATGCACATGTGACTTTTATGCAATTTTCCATTAAAAACATCGGTCTTAGTTGAAAAAATGGAAGAAATTAAAATATTAGCTGCTATCTGCAGCTTAGCTAACATTTGTCTCTGGAATATTTTTCTAAAACTAACAATTTTCTGAATTGAAAATCTTATACAATAAAACATGTAAAAACTGGAACCTGTACGTGTACTACGCATTCTTTTTTTATTTTCGAGCTACCGATGAGTACATTTAAAGGGTGAAAAATGGATTTTAAATGGTTAAATTTTATTTGATAATGGACACATTTTTAGGTTTGAAGAAGCCAAGTAAGCCCAAATTTCTAAAAGCATTGCTTTAGAAATTGTTTCCTTGAATGTCATGAAATATAAAATGGTAATACGTTAAAAGCAGTGAAGAAAGTTATTACTTTCTAGGGAAGGACAAATTCAATTTTCCTCTTGCAGAGAAAAAGGTTTTTGCAAAAGTAAAGCATTTTGAATTCAAAGAACTGTTTTATTAGATAGTTTATTTTCTGAATTCACTTGCATTTTAAGAGATCTGTCATTTTGCAGAATTTGTTAATTTTCACGTAAAAATGATGTATAGCCATTTTATGCTAGGAAAGAAGTCTAACCTCGTTAATGTGAACACGCTTATCAAACTTAATTATGCTGAATTCTACACCGATAACATGAATTACTGATATTGTTAAGAATATAACCTTCCCCTCTAAGAGTTCATGTTAACGAGGTTCAACTGTAATTTCATTCAACGTTGGTCCATATCCTATTTACGGCATGTGATTATCCAAAATTTTTTTACTCTATTTTATGAATAAGTTTAGTAATGTTAAACAATAATCATTAAAAAATATTTATGTAATATACAATACAATAGTTACAAAAATTGTAATAAACATATTTTTAATAATTTAAAATATTAAAACTAATATGTTCTTCAATTCTATAAATTATTGTACTTACTATATAAATATTTTTAATGATTAATATTTTTAAAATTCTCTATTTCTTAAAAATTTCAGATGGCTGTAATCTTGTGTCCTCTAAATAAACAATCACATAAGCCGTAAGAAGGATATTGAATGAAAATATCTATCAATATTAGGAAGCAGATATTGAGTAATGTTGAAAAAGAACATCGAGCAATATCGTAAAACTGATATTGAGCAATGTCAGAAAACAATATTTATCAATGTTGTAAAATCGATATTGAGCAACGTCAGAGAAAGATATTTATCAATGTCGTAAAATCGATATTCAGCAATATCGCCAGGGGGGGTCATTTTTACATTGGCCAATATCGACAGCAATATTGGCCAATATTTATTTTCAACATTGGCCGACATATATGTGCTACCTGGGATCTGCCAGGTACTCCATAATTGATACGTCCGTTCCGGAGACGGAGGGCCTTCGGCCCATGTGCTCCGCCCACATCCAAGCCCTCGTCATTCAAACTGGTTCCGTTCTCTCTGGAAAGGGACACCTGGAGGGAAAGATTCTGTGGTCCCTGTGAACTACCCCAGTAATCTGTATTTTCTTGCCTTTGCCGCATTGTACGCTCTTCGTAATGATTGAGTGCCTTCCATCAAGTCGCTCGATAGAGGGCACTCAAAAGAATAATCCATCAATCAAGTCGCTTTGTACTCCAACTTAGAATCAAAAGAATAATCCATCAATCAAGTCGCTTTGTACTCCAACTTAGAATCAAAAGAATGATACATCCATCAAGTCTCTTTATTGATGACAGTCAACAGGTTATTATAAAGGTTCACTGTGAATAAAGGAGAAAATAGCCAATCTTGGTTGGAATCCTGTTCACGGTGGATGTATGAAATATTACCTCCGATGGGGTCTTGCTACAGATTGGCCTTTTCTATTCACAATGTAGAAATTGTCTTTAGAGGAGCAGAATCGAGTACTTTTTAGATTCGAATACTTGGTATTCGAGTATTTTCAAGTATCAAATAAGTATTCGAAAACAGACTAATCGATAGTAAGAATCAGCTAACTGCGATTTAAAGCTTTTTCGCAAAGATAAGTTGGATGGTATTCGAATATTTAGGATGAATATTTTGAAATTCGAGTACTTTGTAATCCCAAATACTTTGGTATGAGAATACTTTGGTATTCGAGTACTTAAGTATTCAAATACTTTGGTATTTGTTTATTTTGGTACGAGAATATTTTGTATTCTAGTACTTTAGTATTCGAATGTTTTGGTATTTAAATACTTTGATATTAGAGTACTTTGATATTAGAATATTTTGGTATTCAGGTACTTTGGGGGGGGGGAATTTCAATTAACGTCACACTGGAGCAACACAATGGGCTATTGGTGACGGTCCGGGATCAATCCCAAAGGGAAAGATCCGAGGACAACACCACGTAATTTTGAACCACGGTCAGATGACGAGGCAACACCTGAGCTGGCTCCCCACTCTCCAAACTTCCACACCACGCCAACTTGAGATTTGAAGCCTCGGCAGATTTAACGTGCACCAGTCTCCTTTCTACACGACGGTCTTTGGTTGGACCAAGTTTCGAACTCTCAACCCTCCTGTTGCTAATCCTTTTCTCTTCCAACTGGGCCACGAGCAGTTGGGTAGATTCAGCTGTTTGCTGGATAAAAATAATCAACAGTCTTTAGCCTTTTAGAATATAGAATCTCTACTTATTTTATTTTATAATCTTATGTAGGTGCTGTATTAATGACGAAGTGAACATTTTAATACAAACAAAGCTCCGAAGTAGTATGCATCCCAAATGTTTTCCCCATTCAGTCGATAGTTGGAAATAGATTTTGACGGATATCGCTTTTAAGTATTTACTGTACTTGTAAAACTATCGAAAATCTCAGATATCACAAACATTGATATATGTACAACAATTGATATATGAAATAATGAATAGTGTTAAAATGTTGCATCGTTAAAAGTGCTAGAGCCGCGAGGATTCGAGCGCGTACAGTGGAAGAATACCGTTAGCTCCGCTTTGAGCGCGGTCAGAAGTTGAAATTTCGACGATATTTTACGATGAAGGCTGTTAAAAATCAACCTATGAGAAACTGTATTAGCTATATAGGGGACTAAATGAACAGCATTCTAATGAATTTATACAAAAAGTTTCAGAAATTTTAGCGATGGTATTTTTGAAAACCTTGAAAAAACTTCTGCAAAATCCATGACGAATTGTTAAAAACCTAATCTATTTTTTAAAAATATGTTTGCTTATTATTACGAACAGTACATTTAAGTAACACGAACAAAAACAAAACAAATTTATCGCTAATAGTTTGAGTGTAGCAAAATTTTAAGCGTTACGCGACATTCTTCACAAGCAAAATTGGATATTTTTATCGCCATTCGAAGGGTCTTATTTCCACGAAAAAAATATTTTGCAAAAAATGAAGGTGGCAATTTTCAACATACGACATTGGCCATAGTACACTTAAATTCTTTTTAAAAAATCAAAAATGATGAGGCGAACACTTATTTTCTATTGCCTGAATTTGAATGGATTCATCCATATATATTTGTATGCTGCAGATTATAGTTCAACTTCCTTGATAAAAAAATATTTTCGATGGTCACAACAGTTTCTGTTAATGTGAGTAAAACAAAGGTTAGAAATAGAGTACATTAATTCTTAAAATGTTCTACTTGGGTGCAAATTGGAGACTATTTTTTGCTGTTTTCGTGGATTTATATAGAATAGAATTAAAATGATAGTAATAACAAAGGCATTTTACGAATTTTGAAGGAAAATTTATGAAAAAGTTGGCATTGAAAAACATTAATCTACTACATATAGCTTTGTCAAACTATCAGTATAATAGAAGAAAACAATTTTGATGATTTTTATGTATTGTCGATACAAAAATTTTTATAGCATAAAACTTGATGTTCTTTTAATCTATAGAGTTTGCAGAACATTTTTACATAAAAGTTAAGAAAATAAATAATAAATTAAAAGGACAAATAATATTTGAACTAAATCATAAAATTAGAATAAAGCTTTACTGGTTCAAAATATTAGTTAAATCTCATTTTAGGACGAACTCGCTTTATACGAATTACTGATAATAAGAACTAAATTCCAATCCCGTCAAAATGCACATTCAAATAATGTTAACTCATTCGTTTAAGAATTCGGGTAACACTTATCTCCAGTTAAGACGCGCAAATTTTCGAAACTTAAGGCCAAACGGGTTCTTTTTAGTCACGTCAAATATACGCTTCAACGGGTTTTTCCCTCACTACGAATTCAATCCCATTCCTTCTATTGTTCAGTTAGGGGAAGATTGTAAGCAATCCATCTTTCTGCTTTTGTGGACTGTAATGAATGGCGCCTGGCAGTTGGGAGGACCGCCTATTTCAATAGCGACCTCCAGGCTGTACAGGTGCGCTATAACGACTGTGCATGAGCCCTTTTATCAGATAGTTAACACCCTCATTGTACAAATGGTACAGCTGCTGTCTCCGCCGTGGCAACGCGTTTTTTTGGCGCGGTTTTTGGCGAACTTTTTATGTCGCCACGGAAATCTTCCAAAATTGAATATATACTGCATACATATGGATTAAATATATAAATCTTGATAAAACAACATTTTGACTAGTAAAACACTGCAAATCTGGATTAAATATACACAAAATACAAAAAATATTTTTTAACGGAAATCATATCTTGACTAGTGAAACATTGCAAAACTGGATTAAATATACACAAATATGAAAAAAAATTAACGGAATTAACGGTCGAGCAGTCGCATCAGGTTGTATTTTTCCTGCCTATTTTGTTTTATTAGTTACCTTATTATTTCTAGTATACCTTATTTCTTAACATGATAAGTTTCAAGAGAATTTTTCTCGCAACTTAAAGTTTACTTTTTCTGGTGGTAGACAAACTTTCAGGACTGAGGGAGTTGGTTTTTTTCAACTTTTATAAAGGAATCGGGATGAATTAAATCTAAATTTTCTTGCGATAAATTCAACACTAAAATGACGTTTTCTGTTAGGAATTCAGTTAGCGATGGATACACGTGGATTTGTAGAAATCGTAGGGATAATCCAAATCCGTGTCAAAACTGAAAAGAACAACCTATGCAAGAGCACCTGACCATGTCGGAAACCGGAAATAGAAGAATCTAGAAAAAAGAAGAATCGACACTTCTGGACGCTGGCAAGGTTGCCACAAAAACACGAGAACCCTAACCAGAGAAAAATTCGGGTTACCATCAGCCGGCATAGTCGCTTAAAACTGCGCCAAAAGTCCTTGCCACTCCGCGCGGCGGACACTGCAGTTGTACCTCAAAAGTATAAGCATTGTATAGAATGCCTAGGCAATCTATAGAATGCTTGGCGTTTTGGGGAAAAGTATGAAATATTCGAACTTTCCCTAGGCATTGTATGTAATACCTAGGCATTATATATAATGAAAAATGCTATTTAGGCAAAGTATTAAAAGAGAGCCATGAAAAGACTTTTATTGAAAAGAAAGAAATACAAAATAAAGTAAAGGACTTTCTTATTGCGGAAAAAAGATAAAATAAAATATGAACCTACTTGTTGCAACAAGAAAGGAAAGAATTTTATTTTAAATTGCACTTAAAGTGTGCAAATCGTCTCCATTCCTCGTGAAACGAACGTTTTTCACGTTTTTGCTAAAAGAGACGTAATTCCGGCTCTAATAATGATAGCAACACGTTCTAACTTGCAGGATAGATGAATAGTCTTGTTCTAAAGAGATCCACAAAGCGATTTTAAAATCGGACCATAAGTTTTGAAATGGGAATTTTTTTCCTGCCGGAGGGGAGTGATTTCCCATGTTAAACGGCGAAAAAAGTGAAACTTTGCCACTCTTTTGCAAACCATTCGAGAACCTATTATCCGATTTGTCTGTCAATTTTTGTCCCGTATATTTTTGAGACCAGAAACAAGATGAGCCATTCGATTTTAAAATCGGTTCATTAGTTCGGGAGTTATGGCCTCCCAAATTTGCCAAGGCAGGGGTCCGGAAAATCAACTTTTCCCGTTTTTTCGCAAACCACTCGTACGATGTGTCTGAAAATTTTAGGGCATATCCTGGGCCTATCCAATAGAAATCGTACCAAGCGATTTTAAAATCCATCGAGGGGTTTTTTGATTTAGAGCAAACCACTTTTTGCCCTCCCGGACTGCAATAGAATTTGGTGAATTCCTGTTTCTTCCGAACCGCTTGTCCGATTTGTCTGAAAATTGCTGTGCATATCCTGGGCATATCCAATAGTAATCGTACCAAGCGATTTTAAATCCATCGAGGGGTTTGGGATTTACAGCCTATGAAAGTTTTAATTGTCTTTCTCACAAAAAAGTGAAATTTAAAGAGTCAAGAAAAGGCCTCCATTAAAAATATATAAATGAAAAAAGAAAATATCATATAGAATACAGAACTTTCTTATTAACATTACTATACATTAGCGGGAGTATTTTATACTTTTGCCGATTTGTCTTTTGACATTGCATAGAATGCCTAGGAAATGTGTGAAATATTAATCTTTTCATACTGTGCTCCAAAACGCCAGGCATTCTATAGATTGCCTAAGCATTCTATACAATGCATACTTTGCCTTTAACATATGTCGGAAAATGTGAGATGGTACGACGAGCCACATACTGTTTTGAAAAAGAAATTCGATTCGATACTAATCCATTGGAATTGTTAAAAATCATGTCATGGAGAGCTATTGGCAAACAACAATTCAAAAGGTTTTGTCATTTCAGATCTAAGAGAGGAACAAATGGAATACTCAAAGAATTAAATGAAATCTACGGAATTGTAGGGGATACTCAGAAATGTGGAGATTTTACTTCCAATATTCCGCTTGATGAACGAGAAAGTTTTAACAGCAGAAGCACAAAATGACTCCGAAATTATAGATTTATTTGTGGAGGAGAGTGAAGAAAGAATAAATGAAGCTTCCGAAAAAAACGAAGGAATGAGTGCGCCTACTTTAAAAGAAACTACTGATGGCTTAGAAATTGTTTACCACTTTTTGTTAGGCAGCGAAATTCATCTTCTCAAATAAGATGTCCGATGACAACGCCACCTATTTTTTCTCAAGATTTTCGTAAAATGTGTTGATTTCGTATAACTTTCACATCTTGTAAAAAATTTCAGACTCGTATCTTTTGTCAGGTGGTCAAAAAAAACATTCCAGAATCACTGCGATTTTCATGCCAATGAATGGACTTGTGCGCGAAAACGTTTTGTTGAGACCCATTTCTCTCTAACAGAAAATATATTGGAAATCGAAAATATTATAATTAAATTTTTTTGTGATATTATAATTAAATCTTTTGGATACTCGTTTAACGAAATCCGGTCCCTGATTTTCAAGATGGGTAAGCAGTTTTCAAGATTCAGTCAAGCTGTTATTTATAAAGAAAATTATTTGTGGCGCCATCTAGGAGAAACAATTGGAAATTGTTCTCAGGTTTGGTTTCACTGAAAACAATTGTGAAATTTAAATAATTTTCTGGCTCTATATATGATCAAATTTGAAATAATAAAATTCCAGGTATACTCAGTTTTCCAGGAGTCTTAAATTTAAAGAGCTTTCCAGGGCCCTTGAAAAAAGGAATCGATTTCCAGTTTTCGAGAATTTCCAGATGTACGAGCCCTGTGGACTCTTCCCTACTTTCACTAGTTGGTAATGGTGATGGTAATTAATTAACGTCACACTGGAGTAACTCAATGGACTATTGGCGACGGTCCGCGATCCATCCCAGATGGAAGATACGAGGACAAAACCAGATGACGAGGTCACCCCTGAGCTGGCACCCTCTCTCCAATCTTCCACTTAGGTTTAATCAGGAACTGCAGGTGGTTTGCGAGAAGCAAGAGTGAGTCTTACAATTTTGGAAAAGAATCGGATGCTTGGAATGTCTCACAAGAACACAAGAGGTGACACATTTTTATTAAGGTGCGTTTTTGATGTCGTAGAGATGGAATAATGCGTGCGAACCCCTCTGGGTGTTAGAGAAAAGAGTAAGATGTTACATTACATGAACTGGGGGTAACCATAAAGGGGACCCCCTATGTGGAAGATTTGCTCTCTCACGAAAAACATTGAGTTTCCTTTTCCTGAGATCAAATGGGGGCCGCGGTAGCCCGGTTGGAAGAGTAACGGACTAACAATCGGGGGGTTGCGAATTCGAAACTTGGTCCCATCAAAGACAGAGTTAGTGCACGTTACATCTGTCGTGGCCTCAAATGTCCTCACGCTGGCGTGGTGTGGAAGTTTGGAGAATGGAGTGCCAGCTCAGGTGTTGCCTCGTCATCTGACCGTGATTTAAAATTACGTGCCCATTGTTGCCGGTGCCAAAATTACAATTGCCCATTGTGTTGCTCCAGTGCGACGTTAATTTAAATACCTACGTATTGTTAAATTAATGTTTTATTCAATTGATCGATCACCACGAAATGTAAAATTATGAAATTTGGTTTTTCTGTAACTATTTGATCTCACCTCGCAAATCTACATCTATATATTAATACGTGAATAAAAAGCTTTGTACCCCTTTTTAAGCACATTGCGCGCACGGAGGAGTATGAGATTTGGCATAATTAAAGTTCATATGGAGAAGGAGTGCAGAAAGATCAAATTAATGTATGATATGCGTTACAAATATATTAAATTAAACAAAATAAAACATTTTATTTTACGTTCATATACTGTAATCTATATATTAATACGTGAAGAAAAAGCTTTGTACCCCTTTTTAAGCACATTGCGCGCACGGAGGAGTATGAGATTTGGCATAATTTGCCACCACATAAGTTAGTATTGAAAGTTAATTGCATCGTTTTGCTGATCAGAAACTTAAATACAAAAGAAGCATTTGTCAATGGAAGAAGAATGCGGATCAAATTTATGCATCGTAATACTATTGATTGCGAAGTTTTAACTGGAACCGCACGCAATAAGAGAATTTTGATTCCAGGTATAAATTTAACATATTCCGGAACTATTTTACCAATTAACTTTCAAAGAACTCAATTTCTAATTATACCTGCATTTGCGATGACAATAAATAAGTCTCAAGGACAAACATTCGAAAAAATTGGAATTTTATTGAGGCAGCCAGTTTTTACACATGGCCAATTGTACGTCGCAGCAAGTAGAGTTCGATCATTCGATGGTTTGAGATTTTATATTTCAGAATATAAAGGTCAAGGGCATTTAGCAAACGATGAAAGAGTTTTTACAAAAAACATCGTCTACACCGAAGTTTTGAATCAATAAATTCATTGTCGAACTATTTCAAGTTCAATGGACAACATTTATTTTTTTAACCACACGGTTTTTTTTGTTTCAATAAAAAATATATAAAAAATACGAAGCACGTATTCCTTATTTCATTTTTCATTTTTTGGATTTATTTTTATATTTTGGATAAATTTTATATAATTTGAAAAAGATAGGCAAATTATCTGTGTTGCCTTCGCGAAACATGTGGCCAGTATAGCAATAAAAAAAACCCCAAAAATGTCAAACAACGCGTTATTGTTTTTTAGATATGGCTTAACCAAGCTATACCGCATTTTTCCTATGACGTATTTGTACATGCTCGCAGCTTACGTAATAGAATAAAATTCAAAAAAATTATATGCAATGAATATAGAGGTATACTCTTTGACAAAAGAACCTTATTAACATTCAAACTTAAAAATTAAATGAATTATGGTCGAATTTCGACCACTGGGCGACCACTAGTATTACATGAATGCTTCAAAGAGTGACAAAATGAAAAGACCCGAATTTCGAGAAAACGGGGTTTGAAGGTTTGTTTAATTTAATTTGTTGTCTTCAACAAACATTTCCATCAACGCAACCATTTTAAAGTTAATTCTGTATTCTTATCTGATGAGTTGAGACACATTTTATGGACTTGCAGTAGACCCTTAGTTTCAGCGAAACGTTTTTTCAGTGCAATGAGGTCAAAATTTTCATTTTGGTCTAAATTTTGAATTCCTGACTTTTGCTCCTCCGAAATGAATTCATGATTATGCCACTGCTTAGAAGTACGGTAAAGGCACGTGACATAGGTAGGTATTTTAATTAACGTCACACTATTGGTGACGGTCCGGGATCGATCCCAAAGGGAAAAATCCGAGGACAAAACCACGTAATTTTGAACCACTGTCAGATGACGAGACACCTGAGCTGGTACCCCACTCTCCAAACTTCCACACCACGCCAACGTGAGGACATTTGAGGCCACGACGGATTTAAAGCGCACCAGCCCTCTTTGTACACGACGGTCTTTGGTTGGATTCGAACTCGCAACCATCCGGTTGCTAATCCGTTATTCTTCCAACCGGGCTATACCGCGTAACATAGAAAAACCTGATTTGGAAAGATTACCAGAATTAGGGAAATGGGTTTTTTGAATGAACAAACGCTAAATCATGCCAAAACTAACAGTGTTTCACATACGAATCTCAGTTCAAGGATAATTCATCAAGCATTGATAAGTCAATACATAGTTTATCAGACTTAAAAATTTGGAGTTATACTGAAAAATTAAAGATCGAAATTTTCAATTTGAAAAAATGGTATATAATTAGAAACACCTAACGAATGTGTCCCAAACATAAATTATGTAAATTCTATGCATTTTTAGTATGTAATGTATATTTAGCAAGAGCTGAGGTACAAATAAAACTTCTCACGTTCAAAATGATTTTACACATTGGAAAACATTCGGAATATTTTCAATTTTTCCTCTCCTCAAACCTCTTATCAATGCTAGATTCAATCAGCTTTTCATCTGAAATCTCAGACGGATAGGTCTATGTAAATGTGTGGCCCCTCTCTAAATGCCCCAGAATGTATGTGACGTGAACCCGTGGTGCGCTAGGGTTATGTCAAGCGGTTGACACTTTCGCTCTTGTACTGCAATAATGGCTGACGGTAGGGCATTGGGGGAAAAGTTTCTCTTAAATAATCGCCTTTTTAAATGAGCCTGTAGAACATTTTAGCACCCCGAAACAAAAGATTGCTTTTATTAAAAAACGGATTCTCTAATGGCGCTCAAAACAGAATATGGATGGATTCTTTCACAAAAGTATTTCTGTGCGAATTCTGAAACATTTTGATAATTACATGTCGAAATATGATGGTTTTTGGTGGAGATGTCGAATCCGGGGCACTAGCGATTTATCGCCAAACATAGTAACCTTATGTTTTGATCCAGCTGTATGGCAACCCTGTGCAAAAGGTTTTTCACATAGGTAAAGTCCGCGTTTTTTTAACGAAATTGCGATGGCGCCGAAAGCCATACTGGCTTTGGACGCCATCTTGATTTGGTGACAAACATGCCCCGGATTCGACATCTTCACCTGGTTTTCTTTATAACATGCTGTTCTATTCACGTGTACACCCTATTTGCGTAAAAGAAGGGAATAATTCCTTTATGCAACTCTCTGGATTGAAACATTCAGTACCAGTTTTTGCTTTCGTAGCTACGCAGCGCATAAACTCAAGCTTATCCCAGTCGTTTTATCTTTAACTCGTCATCGACCTTCTAAATTAATAGACAGGGCGCGTGTGGGCGGAGTGTCTATCGTAAGATCTCAGATGGGTAAGTCGCGTGGTCTTACGAATTTACCCGGGCAGATTGGTTATCTAAGCACAGACTAGTTTTTTAATCGCATTGGACTTTAGCCAGTCAATAGTTTGTTCCACATTAGGATTTCAGCTTTTTCCCACAGCCACGTGACACATCTTCAAACCGAGCGAGCGTGACAAATAGCAAGATGCGCGCATACTCTTCGTCTATTTCATTTGAAAGTCGATGGAACTAATATTGTGTCAGCATTGGTAAATCATCGACCTTAAAATGAAATAGAAGGAGCATGTGCCCGCAGAGCTTCATGTTATTTCTTCCAGTTGCTCGGTTTGAAGATCTGTCACGTGGTAAAAGCATGAATCCTAAATTATTGATTCGTTAAAGTGATTATCCAATCCACCGTGATCAAAAACACTAGTGTGCGCGCTTCCATAGCCAATCGACTAAGTCGATTTATGATTTACCCTTCAGAGATCTTACGGCAGCGGCTCAGGCCGACATAATCCGTCTATTTCATTAGAAGGTCGATGTGGTAAATGTCAAAACGTCTGAAAGAGGACTTTTATCATAACAAGGTCGATTCAATTTGGATTAATAAATAAAAATTGATACTAAAACAGTAAAAACAATAAAAAAAGCATTTCCCTACTTCAAATCGGATTTTCTAGAAGCAAAGTTTTTACATAATTTTCCATAGTTTTGACTGTGTAGTTCGCATGTCCGTAATCACTTGTGCTACACTGTGTATCAAGTGTTTATTCTTAACGGTTGAAATTTCATTCTCGGTCCGATGAAAACGTCCATATCCCCATCAATGAAATCAAATTTGAAGAATAAAAAAGGGTTTGAGGTAAGAAACCAAGTGCCCTATGATAAACATTCTTGATTTGGTTTATATTAGAAGCAGGAGCTTTAAGATCTAAATTTGAGGTCAACTGAACTCGATTATACAGAATACTCTGCAGATAAGTAAAAATTCTCATAAGTATAAACGGAAAACTTTGTTTTGCTAATTTGGATTCATCCACTACGTACATCATGCTCAAAAGCACAGCGATAGAATGAGCTTGATGATAGGGTTACCATGTTTAGCGTAATTATCACTTAAATGCTAAATTCGGTATATTTACTTTTTTATGCTTTTATACCATATGGGCTGTAGAATTTATATAATCCAGAATACAACTATGAAACGTATTGCACTCAGGGTCTACCAGTCCTGAACGAGATGCACTCTCAACCATCAAACTGGATGAAAAGAAGAGAATTTCTTCGCCACGGTGATATTTTTTTCTTTCGGTATCTTTTAGGGTTGTCAGTAAAGAAGTATAAACAAATTTATTTTTTAGCAGGTGAGAGCTCCGGGGGAAGAATGGGGAGATTTTCGAGTTGTTAGTAAAGAAATGAAAACAAGCTTCTCTCTCAGAATGTGAGAGCTCAGGGGGAAATGCGGGATTTTAGATTTTCAGTAAAGAAATGTAAGCAAGCTTCTCTTTTGGAAGGTGCGAGCTCAGGGTGAATAACGGGGTATTATTATTAAAAGTTTTATGACATAATATTCAGTAAAGTAAAATGTAAAAAACTAGAAAATATTTTATTTTAAAATATATATTCCATAGTTTTCAATTGTAAGGAGTTTTATTCAGCATTAATTTATTCTTACCTATCTTAGCTAAGTACAATTTTAGTTAATATAAAGAATAAAAAATGCAACTTTAATGGTTCTTTTCAAATAATGAAATTCAACCTCATTAAAGGAGAAATCCTAAAACCTACTTTTGAAAAGATAAATGATCAAGACGTTTGAGTTAGCTTTTACTGTCTAACTCCGAGTTTCAAGTTACAAAGAAATCATTCTTGCACGAAGCTATGAACAAAATGAGTACGATGTTTGTGGAAGGCTTTCAAACAAAAATTTTTCTAGATATATTGCAAGTCATGCAAATTGCTTCATAAAATTCCATAATCTAGGCATTTTTGAAATAATGAAGGGGGAAAGGAGCAGGTTTCTGACCCTTCCCCCTGCAGGGTCCAGACTTTGCTAAGAAAGAGATTGATTGGCCAGAAGTGTCAATCATCTACTGTCGGCACTTCAGAAATATTTTTTAAAGCTTTGTGAAGCTTTGTTTTTTAAAGCTTGATAAAATGTTTTATAATAGCATAATTTTTGGTTATTGTTTTACAAGTATTTTTCAGAGCTATGTATGGGAAATGAATGCTTCTTTGAACTACATCTTTAAAACACAAAGTTCGAAAGTCTCAATCCTTTCTTTCATGCAGTCTTTTACGTAAGTATAACCAATCAGAAAAGAGACAAGCCAATAAATTATCTTCTCAACAAACGCCTTTTCTAATTCTTGTTGTGGAGGGTCAATTACAGGAGTCATTAACGATACTACTTTTAGTCAGTTTTCATGTTTAGTTAATTAAAAATTGCAATCAAGGACTAATATATTGTGAATAATAATTTATTAATAATAATACGTTACTAATTAGAATATATTTAGCCTATTATTTAACTCTTTGAGGCACACGATTTTAAAGAAAAAACAAAGTTGTATAAAATTGTTTATTCACGTATTAAGTTTCAAAATTAGTATAAAACAGCAAATAACATGTTTTTTTTTTATTATAAAACGATTTATTCTCTCATAATAAATATTTACGAAAAAACATTTACCGTTATGAAAGACAAAAATTCATTGCACCACACAATTCGTCAGCCTTAATCACAATAGTGTCAACAACTTTTGCGTTTTGACATGCGTAAATTTTTGTTTTCAGTTATTTACACATTTAGCCTTAGTTCATAGCATTACCAACTCAATGAAAAACTCTAAATAAAATATTAAATTGTATGACTATGAGTAACTTTAACTTTTTGAAGTGGGTTAAAAATATCCCACCATGCATAGAGCTAAGCAAAAAAAGGTGGGACAGTTTTTAACCCACCTAACCCCAAATAGTTAAATGATATACTACATTAATCATCATTTTCATTACATAAATTATGGTTTGGACATCATTTGCCTCAGATCAGAAAGTCTCGCTTTTAGCTCTAGTCAGGAACAAGGTTGGAAGTACTTACACTGAACAAGGTATCCTCCGTCAACAAAGGTGCCCTTCTCCACTTTGCTGTATCAAAATGTGATGTCCTTTACTATCATCCGCATGTCTCGTACCAGTGTTTTACCTTGACCTTTCACATTGCCGATGCAGCCGGGGAAGGATGAGTTAATGTTATAGAAGCATACATCAAGTGCTACATAAAGCAATATTTCAAACAAACTATAAATAGAATCAAGACAAATTCTATACTTTGAAATTTGAAAAACAGGCATGTCACTTCAGAAAAGAGTAGCAAATCTAATGAAATATATAATTTGGAAATTTCTTTAAAGAGAGACAATGCTTTAACCCTCCTAGTTATTGTCTCAAAGAAGTATCTCGTCATTAACCAAATTAACCAGATCCTGAAGGACGAAATATCTCGTCATTAGAAAAACTGACCTGATCTTGATTTCGTCATCACAAAAAACGGCGATATCTTCATCATTCGGAATTCAATCGGCATTATTGATGACGAAATATCTCGTCATTAGCAAAATTGGTCAGATCTTGATGCACGAGGTACCACCTCGATACAACTTGGAGGGTTAAGCGATGTTTTTTCATTGAAAACAATTTTCAAAGTTCTCTATAAAAATTTTATTCAAATATAGGACTTTTTTCAAATATAGCACTTTTATACTATTATAAAATTCTGTATTCAAAAATGAAATTAATGACATGTTTCTATCATTTGAATTTTTGTGTTTATGAACAGAATAATTATTATAGAAGAAATTTTGCCTACTAATACTAATTTTTAAATTTCACAGTCCGCAAGAAAACGCAAATTGAAATACAAGAACAAAATTTTTACTGTACAGAACTTTTATCAAACTCACTGTCTAGGTATGGATGGTCGTAGTAGTTCGGAAATCATCGTAAAACAATAAGTTCGGGTATAATTAGCCTACATGCAAACGAAAAAGCACTACACAGAGCACTTCCTAAAAGACGCATTTCGATAGAAATTTTGTTTGGGATCTGATTCGAGATATGCATAGTTTTTCTATCACTTGTTATTTTTCGGTGATTCCGATTCTTTGTGTGTGATTTTTAGGGTATTTAAAAATTAGTTTTCAAGATTTTCGCAAAATGCGTTGTTTTCGTATAACTTTCACATCTTATAAAATATTTCAGGCTCATATCTTTCGTCAGGTGGTCAAGAAAAATATTCTAGAATCACTGCGATTTTAATACCTATGAATGGACGTGTGTTTGAAAACATTTTGTTATTAGGCCCATTTCTCTCTAACAGAAAATATATAGTAAATCGAAATTATTCTAATTAAATTTTTTGAGTCATTCCGTCAAATTGTTTTGCCATTTTATAAATCTTTCTGACACAAGTTAAACGAAATCCGGCCCCTGATTTTCAAGATGGGTAAGCAATTTTCAAGATTAAGGTATCCGAACACGTTCGAGACCCTTTTTTTTTTAAATGTGGTATAGTAACATTTTAATGATATTTTTATGTTTAGTGTTATTAAGCAATAGCATTGGGCTATAAATATTTAAAATATATATTAATAATTTTGTAAAAATTATAATTATGTATGAAATTTTAAAGAAATTTGTCAAAAACTTCAAATGTGCTACATGAAAATCTATTCAACCAATTTGAAAAATGATACTACCAAAATAAACTATATGCATTTTTCTAGTGAATGAACTAGAATCAAAAGGATATTTAAATAAACAAAAATTTGACAAGCGGTCGAAAAATGAATACAAGATTTTTGATAGTTTTACAGTCATATTTCTTAAATAAATGGCCATAATTTAAAAACTTTTCAACTCAGCATAATTCTTTTAGTTCATTCACTAGAAAACATTATAAAGAAGAAGTTCTCAAAGTTTTACGTGAATCCATCAATAACTTTTTGTGTTATAACATTTGAAGTGAGGAAATAGTGCATAAAAATTAATTTTGAGAAAAATGCATTTGAAGTGTTAATTGTTATGTTTTTAATTTAAATAAACAACTCACATAACTAAAATTCTCCACATTTATAAGTTATACCTTCTTCTTGCTCATCTTTAACTAATTTTCTTTTCTTACTGAATCTATTTTTTTTTCTTGCCATCTTTACATTGGGTAAGGAATGCCGTTTTGATTCGACGATTCTTTCTTCGTCAAGCTGTCTAAACCCGTTTAATGTATTTACCCCCATATTTACACCAATTCCTTTTAGAACATGTAACAATTCTTGAAATCCCTTATTGAATTGTATAACAGCCATGTTTGCTCCTAATTTTAAGGTTTGTAGCTCCACAAAGACTTCTTTGGGGATGAATTTCCACAGAACGCCATTGAAACTCTCATTGGCATTCTGTGTTTTCCCATGTAAACATTTTATCAATAACTTCCTATCACACAATTGCATGTAGATAGGCTTGATAATATTTATAATGTTCTTTGGGAGCCCTTTGGATTTGTCCTGATACGTTTCTCCATTTGACGCAGCTTTTTGAAATTTACACCAGCTGTCGGGTCCCACAGGACACTGGCCGTGCATTGGCTGGTTTGAATTTGAGCAGCAGTGGTAGAATGCAGCTATTACAGCAGTTTGCATTCCTTGCAAGTTATTAACATTGCTTCGAATTGCAATGCCGTAATAGTTTTGAAGCTTGTCGATAAAAGTGTCAGTCAATTTTCCTCGACCTCCTAGACCTTTCTGTTTTGATTTTATTTTTCTGAGTCTTGAGCCAACACGTTTCTGTATGTGCCCTATACACTCATATTTTGTGACGCTGCACTCACCGTAAACATCTTTAACAGCATCATACCCTTTCGAGTCTCCATCACCATAAAAATCTGTGTATTGCAGTTTTCTTATGTGAGAGGATCGCTCGAAAATTCTGTAAATGCCAATAGGTTCTATGGCACCAGACGACCCTGCATGCTTATTACAGATGTGAGGGTTTTCTTTTTTATTAGTTCTGCAAAATCTGCACATTTTCGACATAACCTCAATATCGAGTACTTTCCCGTTAACAATATATATAGCGGTAACGCATCCATTTACAGATGAATGTCCCCTTCGTTGCCACATTCCATCGACGGACACACCGCACTGAACAATTTCATCGACTTCCTTTGCTTTTCTAATTTCAAGGGAAGCCTCATCCATCGTTTTACATGCAATATCTTCAGCAGCACAACTGAGTTTTCTTTCAATGGCTCTGTATGCTGTTTTAGATAGAGTGTTAAGGTTAAGAGCTGGACACAGTTTTCTTGCTGCAGAATGTCCTTTCCCAAGAAGTCTGAGGCCAAAAACAAGTGCAACATTAATGCTATGCATTTTGTTAACCTTTTCAGTAGTGCAAAAAGAATGTAAATAATCACAGTTTTGGCATTTCAATGTCATAGTTGAAGCCAATCCAAACACAGAATCTTGAACGAGAGTTACACCACTTTTGAAGCAAACAGGACAACACAGAGAAGAAATTATACAGCTTAGAATTTTGAAATTAAAAATAATGTTATGATTATCACTTTCTGGAACATCTGTTGGTGCCGAATCACTCTGAAGTTTCGATTCACTCGCAGTTGGAGCAGCTGTTTCTACAGACACATCATTGTCCCTGGACACTTTATTGAATCTATTGCCTTTGAATTTTCGTTTATGAGAAACACTTCTATTTCTTCTATTGCCCATAATTGCAAATTCACCGATAAATATTCCACAAAATAAATAAAATATTATTACTAATAGAATTCTAATTTTCAGTTTGAAGTGTATCGTTTGCTCTCTTGCTTTTACTGTGTGTAAACAATTTTGTTCTTCACTTCTCTTCAAAAATGCTCACAAAATTTCCAAAAAAAACATATTTAAGCATTTAAGAAACCTTTCTAAAATTATATTTGTAAAAAAAAGTAAGTTTTAAATTTAAATTTTGACAGGTTTTTGTTCTTTTCACGGCCACTTCCGGTGTTTTCCATACCTACTTCCGGTTTTTCCGCCTTGATTAAAATCTTAATATCTCTGCAACTAATTAACTTAGAGACAAAATCAAATATATTTTGGAAAGTCAAATAAATGCACTATCAAATGAGATCAAAACCTTTTTTTGGAATTTTTGGTCAAAAATGACATTTTCAACGTGTTCGGCTGATATTTATTAAGATTATATTAAGTCAAGCTGATATTTATAAAGAAAATTGTTTGTTGCGCCATCTAGGAGAAACATTTTGAAATTGTTCTCAGTTTTGGTTTCACTGAAAACAATTGAAATTTAACTGATTTTCTTACACTATAAATGATCAGATTTGAAATAATGAAGTGCTAGGGGTACTTTTCAGTAATCCAGAAGTCTTAAATTTAAAAAGGCCATTCCAGGCTTTCCAGGAAAGGCCTTTCCAGGGCCATTGAAAAAAGGAATTGATTTCCAGGAGTTTTCGAGGATTTCCAGATGTACGAGCCCTGTGGACTCTTCCCTAATTTCACTAGATGATAATTAATTAACGACACACTGAAGCAATACAACAGGCTATTGACGACGGTCCGGGATCAATCCCCAAGTGAGATATCCGATCAAAATTACACCAAGTAATTTTAAACCAAGGTCAGATGACGAGGTCAACACATGAGCTGACACCCCACTCTCCAAACATCCACACAACGTGAGAATATTTGAGGCTACGACAGATTTAACGCGCACCAGCCCCCGTGTACACGTCGGTCTTAGGTTGGGCCGAATTTCGAACTCGCAACCCTCCGATTGAAAATCCGATACTCTTCCAACCGGGCTACCGCGGCCCCTACTTTCACTGGAAGCGTGAGTTTCAAGACTATTGGCTGTCATGAAGCTCACGCTTTCAGTGGAGGGTCAAGTAGATAGGATTAGCTAAAACTGTACAAACATTGAAACAAACAGCGGACAAGAATGTTACTTACTTGTAGGCTGTATTTGTATTTCGTGGCCACTTTTTCGGAAACCCCTTCGACGGATATGGGGGACTGGAGATGGAGTCGGGTTTCGGAGTCGGGCGAGCAGTCATTGATCCTTTCGTCTACCCTTCTGGTCTAGTCGCCAAAGCACCAGTCGGTGCTACTAGCCATCGTTGTACGCTTTCTCTGAAGAGATCAAGGTGCGCTGCCTGAGCTGCACACGAACACACAAATAAGCTGCAGGAAAACACTTAAAATAAAAGAAAAGCATTTAAAACATGGCTCATCGTTTTTTAATCTTTATTTAAAAATATTCATTAATTTTCTTAAATACGAAAATTGAGAAATAAGCGCTGCCCGAGCAGCACTCGAACACGTAAACAAGCTCCAGGAAAACACAAAATAAAACAAAATGCATTTAAGACATGGCTGATCGTTTTTAAAATCTTTCTTTAAAATAATATTCGTAATCTTTAAATCTAAAATTGAAAAAAGTATCAAATTACCCTCAATGTGATTCAATTCAATGTGCCAAAAATCATTCTTCAAAAATGAAAATATTCATTAAAAATTTTTGAACTCACATTTAAAATAAGCACCAAATTAGCCGTAAATAAGCCAAACAATGAATGCAAACCTTGTCTTTTCACTGCAGTTTTAGTGCAACTGCTACGAGAGACTTGACCCCTTGTACATCTCCCAGTACCGGACGATTTGATTATAGTCTGGCTCCGTGAAATTGGTCATGTTGTGGCAACACTTAAAAACATCTCTAGAATTTGTGTTCTTATTGTGGCAACACTAAGAATGAGAATTCTGAATGGCAGTGTACCGCGCATCTTTTCTCCGTACGCATGTCAAACTATTTGGTCTGTATTCATTTACTAGTTTTTAATTGTTATGTCTGAATAAATTAAGTTTCCTTGTTCCTGAGATGCTTATGGCACAGTTGATAACACGCAGAAATAACATCGAATACTGCTAACTAGCATTTTGAGTTGGGATTTTTCCGGAAGTTAACCACCAAAACCCAGGTGACATCCCAAAATGGTTTTGGACGAGTTTACCCATTCGGTTAGACGTCGGGTTAAATGTAAATAATTGGGAATTTCTATAATTGTTGTCTTTAGCGTAATTTCTGACTCTGTTTTTATATTTCTGTGCCCTTAATCGATAACGATGATTACGAGTTGCCGAAATAGATCATCACTTATGGCCATCGCTTCACATGATTTTGCGTGTGGCAGTCCTTTCCCCAGGCGAGCTGAAACACCTTTGTGCAAATGAACTTTCCAAGTTCATCTTCCTTCTCACCGCACTTTACATAGGCAAGTGTTAAATTGCGCTTTACCTTTCGTTCAATCATTTGCGCCCTTTTTAACGTCTTGTTTAGTCTGGAATAGAATGCCTGTTGACATGAATAAGTCAATCATAAAGGTAGAAATAAAAATGTTAGTAGTGCTCTTTCGTTTGTACTTTAGAGGAGTTCAATGCAGAGTGAAATGAATTCTCCTTAAGAAGGGACGTGCCCTTCTCGTAGTTGGCAGTATAGGTATTTTTAATTAACGTCGCACTGGAGCAACACAACGGGTTATTGGCGACGGTCCGGGATCCAACCCCAAGGACGAAACCCCATCCGAGGACAAAACCACGTAATTTTGAACCACAGTCAGATGACGAGGCAACACCTGAGCTGGCACCCCACTCTCCAAACTTCCACACCACACCAACGTGAGGACATCTGAGGCCACGACAGATTCAACGAACACGAGCCTCCTTTGTACACGACGGTCTTTGGTTGGATTCGAACTCGCAACCCTCTGGTTGCTAGTCCATTACTCTTTCAACCGGGTTACAGTGGCCCTTTAAAAAACACTGATATTCAAAACTAAACAATAACAGTTATTGAAAAATTCATAATTATCGATAAATTTGATTGAGATAGCATTCAAGCGATTAAGATTGAATTTCATTTAAAAATTGAAATTTACAGAAATTAATTCATAAAAATGTAAAGTTGAAACTACTATATTCATCATTAAAAATTGCTTAATAGTTAATTTAAACAGAAAATCACTAAAATGAATCGTTTTTGTCAATTTCTAACAGTAGAGTTAGCAAAATACAAGCTATGTTACCTTCAGCATTGTGGCATCACATTGAGGATAGCAAGAACCCAACCGATTGCGCTTCGCGTGGGGTTGGAATTGGATTTCTATTGAATCATTTGGGCTTGGTGGTTTGGTCTAAATTTTCTTGATCATGATTGTATTGACTTTAAGTCTCTGTTGATAGTCTTGAATTAAATTCGGGCATTGAAGCAGAGATGAAAACCTTAGCTTCAAATTTCTACGAAAGCAAGCATACTGAAGTGTTTCTAGAATATTCTAGAGGTTTCTAGTTAATTATATAGGAAAATGTTTACAGCTTCAAAATAAATTAACCACAAATGCCGTAACAGTTTAATTTTCCATCCTCTCACAATAATGTAATTCGAAAACATCAAATCCATGGTGCAGTGGTACCACAAATAATAAATATTGATTGGAAAACTAAGTGCAAGTCTACACGCTGAAAGTTCATCATTTTTACTGAAAATGAACTTAATTGGCATTCGTAATCACTCCAAAACTCAAAATCGACTTCTGAAGGAGTCATCTCAGAAAAAGCTTTTGTAGTTTGTTTTACAGTAAGAGTGTGATAAATATGAAATGGATTATATGGATGGATATATTATGTATAGATATTTGGGTTCGAAGTAAATTGTACATGAAAAAGTTTAAACAATATTAAAAAATATTTTCTGTACACTTAAATGATGCTTACATTTTTCTATGAAATAGAATCAACATTTAACCAATTCATCCCGAGCATTGCAGGGTAATGCTGCTAGTTTTATATATGCTAGCTGAATTTACCCGGCGTTGTTCGGGTTTAATTGGTTAAACCTCGATTGAAAGTGACCCAAAAAATGACTTCTGTTGTCAGAAAATGCGAATATAGAGAAAGTATAAGCGAGCGCAAAATAATTTTTAAAACTGAGACTTTTATAGCTTATACCAATTTACTTTAAATCCATTTCACATACTATTTAAAAATAAGTCAAACCTACAAATGAGATGAATATATACAAAAGTCGATTTTGAGTTTTGGAGTGATTGTGAATGAATGCCCTTTAAGTTCATATTCTTAAAAAATGACATATATCGTATTATTACAGTCAGCTTTTTTTCTTATCAGTATTTTTTTATTTATAGCACCTTGCACCAGGAATAGGAATTTCGGAATTCCACCATCATTTTGAAAGGCTTGCAAATCATATTGATACGATATCATGATCATCGTTTCAAGCAATTACACTTTATGCTTGAAAATTCCATCCCGCATTTTGATACATAAATTATACGATACTGAGCGATTTTCAGCGCAACCGACCGATCTACGATTGCATCATACTCTAAGATTCTAAAAGAACTCCAAGGTCATCTTGAGAGGCGACTCCTGTAGATGTTAACTCTGATGTCATCTGCACAGCCAGAACAGGAGAGAGCGCCCCCTAGCAATACTCAATGTTATTAATATGGGGATTTTGAATTGTTTTTAGCCCTCTACGACAAATAAAAAGGGGATTAATATGTAGCCTACGTTACCCGCAGGGTTCTAAGGTATAAGTGTACCAAATTTGGTGTGGATTGGTCAAACGGTGTAGATTTTTATAAAGAACTATGCACACACACATCCATATTTATATACATATATAGACTAGCACAATTATCGGGCGTTGCTCGGGTTGAATTGGTTAAATGTTGATTGAAAAGTCATTAGACTAATCACTTTTATTTTATAGAAAAATGCAAGCATCATTTAAGTGTACAATTTTTTTTAACATCGTTTTAACATTTTCTTAGTTTCTACAATTTACTTCGGACGCAAATATACATACATATAATCCATTTCAGGTTCATCGCACTCTTCATGTAAAACAAACTACAAAAGTGTTTTCTAAGATTACTAATACATTAGTCGATTTTGAGTTTTCGAGTGATTACGAATGTCCCTAAATTTCATTTTCAGTAAAAATAATGAAATTGAAACCTATAGACTTGCACTCAGTTTTTCTATTAATATTTATTATTTGTGGCACTCTTGAACCATCGTTCGAATCGTGGTTTCGAATTTCATCATCATTGTGAGAGGATGAGAAATTACATTGCTACAAAATTCGTGATCAATTTACTTTGAAGCAAATGTCCCTCTGAATATCAATTCGTAAACAAACGACTATATTATTCAAGCAATGTAGAATTTTCTGTTAATAAAAATTCTTATTCCAATTCGAGTTTCGATTTCAACGAGGAAGAAAGAGGTATCACTTACCTCAATCTTGTTTCGATTCTTCCAAAAGGTCCGGGACGGTGAATGAACTTGAGGGTTTCATCCTAAAAAGCTTATTCTAATCGAAATGAAGACGATTCATATGTTTTAGAGAAAAACATATTTATTCTTCTCTTAAACACCACATACAGGACAGTTGACATGACAAAAACAGAAAAGCACGGCCCAACACCACATAACAGGACGGATCTGACTACTCTACTCAGCAGTGCGATTGTCGCGCCACCACACGTGAACCACAATAGCAATTCGGGTGATCGTTCGCGACAAGCAAACAATTGTCGATTATTCAATTTCTAGAATTTGACTCAAGTCATTGCTCAAAAAATTGCATGTGCAATCTTTACTTAGCCTAGTGCAAGGGTCGGCAACCTATTGAAACGGAAGAGCCAAAAGTTACAATTTACAAAATTTCCCAGTTTTTAAAGAGCCACTAAAAATTTTCGTTTCAATATTATAGTATTTGCTTATATATATTTGATTTAAAATAAACGGCTTTAAATACGGAATAATATTTATTCATATAAAAACACAAATATAGATAGTTACATTGGGAGCATTGGCTTTGCATGCCTTTTGAAAGTTTGATTAAATCTGGCTTATAACTTGTTGTTTTAAGTTTCAAGCACGACTCTAGATTTTTATTTGTTAGTTGACTTCTAACTTTACTTTTTATTATATTCATGCAAGAGAACGCTTGCTCGCACGAATATGTCGACCCGAAGATCGTCAGCTCTCCATATGCCAACTTCTTCACCTCACTGTAGCATTCTGGAAGACTATTCCATGCGCCGAATATGAGGGCCTCAACTCGCGGAATTTCTTTTAGAGCTGTCCACTTGTGCTGCGCGATGTGCATGCATTTCTGGACCTCCAACTCTCTCATGAGTTCTGTGAACTTGCCACTCCACAAGTCTTTGGTTTTCAAATCTAGCAATTGCATTTGAAGCGATCCAGCATCAATTCCAAATGGCTCAATGTTGGTCTCCTTTGTATTTGTGTTGAGAGGATTTACTATGAACGCGAGAGTACTTTTGTTTGTTTTGAATTGCTCGAATCTCTCAGCGAATCCATCCTTCATGTTTTTTAAAGCTATGCTGAAGTAATTCGTGTCAATAGTTGCATTGGTCTCATCGCGATAATGCTTCAGATTTTTAAAATGAAGTAATTTACCGCTCTCCATGTCTTCAACAAAAATAAGTAATTTTTTTTCGAAACAAACTACTTCTTCAAGCAAGGCGTAGGCTGGGTTGCCCTTTCCTTGCAGTTTTAGATTTAGTTCATTTAGTTTCATTGTGGTATCTACCATGAAGTTGAATTTTTGCAGCCATTTGTCTTCTTCCAATTCGGGATGGTCAATGCTTTTTTCATTGAGGAATGTTTTTATTTCACTCAAGCACAAAGCAAAACGTTGCTATACGTTACCTCTGGAAAGCCATCGCACTTTATTGATCAGAAGTAGGTCAGAAAACTGGCTATCTATTTCTTCAAGGAAATCTTTAAACTGGCGATGGTAGAGTGCTTTTGCAAAAGATGCTGTTAATAATCTTAATTACCAAGTTCATGACCTCAACTATTTCGGCCGGAAATGTTTGGGCTTCTTGATGAATTATGCAGTGAAACGTTAGAATTTCGTGGTTTATTTTTTTCTGAAGAATTGATGTTACCCCTCTATGTATTCCTGTCATACTTCTGGCTCCATCAGTTGCTATAGAAACGATTTTATTTATATCGATTCCATTGTCTTCCAGGCATTTTTGCACAGCATTTGCTATATCTTCTCCACGAGTTTGCCCTGAGAGCGGTAGCAATCCTAGCAGTTCTTTTGGACCTTGGGACGACATATACATGACGAAAAGGGTAACTTGTGCAGTGTCTTTTATGTCGCAAGACTCATCTATAGCAAGTGATAAGGCAGAAGCCAGTTGAATGTCTTCCACTTGCATATGTGTTACATTTGAAGCCATTTTAGCAGTTCTATCTTGTACTGTTTTAGCAGATAATGGCAAATCTTTGATTTTTTCATGATTTCTGCTTTGTTTTTAAAATCACGAAACAGTTCTTCAGATGCACGTATAAAACAATTTTTGACGTACTCACCATCTGTGAATGGTTTTCCTCTTTTTGCAATTTCTAATGATACTGCAAAGCTTACCAGATTTACATTATTGGAAGATTGCGCCCAGTTACTTAGCATGGAACTTGACTGTTGTTGGGTTTTTTTGGAGCTCTTCAACAGCTTTTTTTCGTGCGTCACCGGTTGGATATTTACCAGCAAACTGGGTATGTTTTGTAGTGAAGTGTCTCTCCAAATTTGACTTATTGTGTGCGAGTTTTTCGTGGCAAATAAGACAAGTCGGAAGGCCATCTGTGTTGCATATAAATGCAAACGACTCCGTCCAATCCTGATTGAATTCTCGGTTTTCTTCTTCAGTTCTTCTCTTTTTTTTTACCAGATGCCATGCTGGCGGCGGAGCTTAAAAAATGATTTTTTAAAATTTTACTTAGCTATCTAAAACGGCAAACAATTTATTTACCATTATTACTTCGTTAACACGATATGTAATCCAATTCTGTTACTGATTTTATTATATTATACGCGTACATACCTTTGAGAAGATAATTCGCTTCTAAATCGTATTCTTGAAACAACAAGCGAATAGACACGCAAAAACAGCAAGCGATTAAATTAACATACATGCAACGTAACGTCGACCGCGCTATCCAAAAATGACTGACTGACAACACGTCTAGAGTCTAGACGTGTTGTCTAGAGTCTAGACGTGTTGTCTAACTCTAGACGGTGGCTGTTTGGGTGAGACGGAAATGGAATGCAATTGGCTGAAAGATAAACATGGTCACGGAGACTCATCTCTAAGAACAAAACAATAGTTCAAAATATCTCATTACGGTCATGTTAAGCGTAGCGATTTGTAATTAACGATTATGAAAACAGAAGCTATTGAGAAATTAGGTACTTAAAAATATATTTTCTTATTTTTTAAGGGTTTTGATAATAAATTATTAATTTTTTCGTATGGAACTGGAGAGCCACAACTTTACATCAAAAGAGCCGCAGGTTGCCGACCCCTGGCCTAGTGGTTTCAACGAGATATCCCGTCCATCAAGATTTTACCAATTTAGCAAATTACGATATATCTCGACATCAAGATATTGGCAATTCTTTTAACAATGACAAGATAAAGATGTGATCATCTTTTTCTAATGACGAGATTACTCGCCCATCAAGAGCTGGTCAGTTTTCCAAATGACATCAATCAGGCAACCACTAGGAGGGTTGAATAAATCGAAAACTCAAATTCGCCTTGTTTTACCATTTATTATCATAAATTGATTTAAAAATTTGTGGAATTATTTTTATTTGGAATGTTAAACCAAAATCGGACTTTTTGATGAAAGAACACTGGCCTGACTCTAATTTCAACAAGTTATGCTAAATATGCTATTTGTTTTGAAACAGTTTTCATGTATAAAATCTAAGAATTAATGGAAAAGGAATATGTTATTTGCCATGTTATTTATGGGTTCAATCAGATATTCAATGACACAACAAAGTAGAATATTGATGCGGGGAAAGGGTAGTAATAGAAATATATAACAATACCTTTGGTTGCTACATGGATCTTTGTTATAACAATCATTCTCAAACTTTTTCTTTACATATGTCTTGAAATTCCTTTCCATAACGAATTCGTTTAGTAATAAAATTTCCTAAAATAAAGATTCAAATTGGGTACCTGCCCGGACGTCTGGAAATTGAACTTCAAGCTATCAGAATCGGGAAAGGATAATCTAGGTTCCCTATAAAAAGATCGAAATAGTTTGCGCTACTTTTCAAGGAATTTTCAATGGCACGTATGTAAAAGCTAAACAATAAATTCGGAATGTTGTCTTTCAAGATTTATGTTCAATATTCTAGCAGCGAGCACTTTGAAAAGAGATTCCATAAATAGCTTTCCGAAGATCCAATTTGATTGGTAATCACTCATAGCTGGTATATCAGCTATATTGAGCAATATCTAACTGGGCCTGGTGGGTCTGAGCTTGGAATCGTCGATCCGCGGCGGCGTTGATCAGGGGTTCGATTCCAATACTTTCCCATAAACGCCAGTGTACACACCGGGAATGTGCACGTTAAATCTGTAGGCCGGAAATAGAAGTGTAAATATGTGATCTTTTTTTATTTTTTGACATCACATCTCGAAATTTTTTTTATGCTGTTTGTCTACGGTAATTGAGTGTCGAAACAAACCAAGATTAATCTCAAAACGATTTTGCGAAATCATGACAGCAGGTGCAGAAAAGGTTATAAATTTTACTGTGTAAAATATGAGCGGGCGCATATGTTTAAATTCATATAAAATATTTTACCTGTATTTTTATATCATAATTAATATTACTATTTTATAATTTATTGCTTTTTTTATAGCGTTATTTACTTTTATTATTTGTATTTAGTATTACTCTTTTATTTAATAAATTATTACTTTTTATGCATAATTTACTAATACTATATTTGTTTAGAATTGCTATTTTTATTTACTATTTTAAAATAATTCAACGACCCATATCTTTTAACATCGTATAATTTTATTAATATGCAGTTTTATTACTCATATAAAATTAAAACTTGCAAATATAATTTTTTCTCTCGTTGCAAATTTTAATTAAAATTTGCAAATTTTAATGCCTGCCGTTGGACTACAATTTTATAGTCCAAAATGATAATATATAGCTATTAAGAATTAGTTGTCAGAAAACAAGATAGATGGCGGCATGAGCACGAAACGCATTGGTAAGTCGTATTACACAAATCGTACATTTTTCTCCAAATTAATTCAAATGAAGTATAATTTGTGGAGAACGTCTACTGTCGGTTCGCTATTGTATTCTTGAGGAGAAAACGACGAAAAATGTTTTACTCTTTCTAAATTAAATTAAAAATGCACAAGTTATTCTGAATCTTCTTTATTCCATGTCTCGCAATAAATACAACAAACTTTTCGAGCCTTTTTTAAGCATTAATTCTTTTTAGCATATTGCCAAAACGAAATGAACAAAAGAGATTAAATATTTAATATCGATTAGGGGGGGGGGTATTTCAATTAACGTCACATTGGAGCAACACAACGGGCTATTGGTGACGGTCCGGGATCAATCCCAAAGGGAAAGATCCGAGGACAATACCACGTAATTTTGAACCACGGTCAGATGACGAGGCAACATCTGAGCTGGCACCCCACTCTCCAAACTTCCACACCACGCCAACGTGAGGACATTTGAGGCCACGACAGATTTAACGTGCACCAGCCCCCTTTGTACACGACGGTGTTTGGCTGGATTCGAACTCGGTTGCTAGTTCGTTACTCTTCCAACCGGGCCACCGCGGCCCTCTAATAATATCGATTAGATACATTCAATATCGATATTAACTAAAATGTAAAAGTAAACAATACATAAATATTAACAATCTAAAATACTTGTTGAAATTGAAGTAATCTTATAATTACTTTTTCTTGTGCTAAAACTGAGCCACTACATTACTCTCCCACCAGTAACTAAGTTACGTTACGAAGGTTGGGAAATAAGTAATGACTAGCACAAAGATGTTATTAAATACAATTTAATATAGTAATACAATGCAAATATTACTGAGGATATTTTCAGAAGGAAAAAGTTTTAACTTCAGTCCTTAAATCGGACAGGTAAACGTATAATTCTACCAGTGCGAGATTGTTTTTGAACCACATCTGGATTTTTGTCTGGCATCTGTAATTTGTTGTCAGTTTTTGTTGCCTGAGGATTGTCCTGCTCGACACAAATATAGTCTGGCTTCAAGCGATTTAGTGACACATTGACATTTCTCCCTTTTATGTTTATAGTAAAATATTTATCGTTGCGGTCAATGGTCCTTCATAGGGAGGTTCTAGTTGTTTTTTGACCCTATCTATTCGTTGGAAGACGTGAGAACAGTTTTCTAAGTCTTTATGTACAAAAATCTGTTGAGACGAATTTTTACGAATCCGTCTTTGTCCCACGATTTCCATCTGCTTCTGGAGGTTATTGGCAAAACTCTCCGATGCTGTCTGGATACTCGGTTCGCTGAACAACTCTCCAGGAAGTCGGAGACCTTTGCCATAAATCATTTGGACAATCGAATGGCTGGTATCTTCCTGGACAGCAGCACGCAAACCCAAAAGTACTGTTGGTAAGGACAGTCCAAGACAGATTGTTGTGAGCTTTTAATGCTGTTTTTAATGTTATGTGAAGGCGTTCAACTTTGCCATTACACGAAGGGTGGTAGGCCGTCGTGTGTTGCAACTCGATACCACAGATTTTAGATAAAACTTGAAATGTTTCACATTTGAATTGAGATCCTCGATCGGTAATGAGTTTGTATGGAGTCCCAAATCGCGCAATCCAATTGCTCTAAAAAGCTCTTGCCACAGTATCAGCTGAAATGTTTTTTAAAGGAATCACTTTCATCCAGTTTGAAAACCTGTCTATGCAAGTAAGACAGTAAATATTCCCTTTTGATGGGGGAAGAGGTCCGATGAGATCGATATGGACTACACAAAACCTTTCCGTTGGTACTTCAAACTCACCCAATTTTGTTTTGGTATGCCGGTTGGTTTTAGCTTTTTGGCAAGGAATGCAGGTTCGAGTCCATAATTGTACATCTTTTTTAATGTTGGGCCAAATGAATTTTGATGTCACTAAATTTATAGTTGACTTTATTCCTGGATGTGATAAACTGTGAATTTGTTTGAAGACTTCTTTTAGGAAAGCTTGAGGAATGTATGGTCGAATATTGCAAGTTGATGTATCACACCGCAAATATTTCCCCGAAGGTAGAGGATACTGCTTTAAATTCAAGGAAGTAGTGGTTTTCAATCTCTTCAATTCTTCATCTTGAGTCTGTTTCTCAGCTATTTTATCATAATCTATTGATGAAACTTCATTAACCCTGGATAAAGTATCGGCTACAATATTATTTTCACCTTTTATATATTTAATATCAGTCGAGAATTGAGAGATATATTGGAGCTGGCGGGACTGTCTAGGTGCTGCTTTGTCCATTTTTTGATGAAAGGCAAATATTAAGGGCTTGTGATCAGTAAAAATTGTAAACTCTCTTCCTTCTAGATAATGCTTGAAGTGTTTGATTGAAAGATATATGCCTAATAATTCTCTGTCATAGGTGCTATAATTTTGCTGAGATTTGCTTAACTTTTTTGAATAAAATGCTATTGGCATCCAGGTTGGGTTTTCATATTGCTGTAACACTGAGCCGATTGCTGTATCTGAAGCATCTGTAAATAACGCCAGAGGTAATTCAGAATTGGGAAAAGACAACAGTGCAGTATTTGCGAGGTCATTCTTGCAGTTTTCAAACTGATTTTCAGCTTCTTCAGTCCATTGAATTTTACGCTTGTCTTTCTTTTTAGCACCCTTAAGATATTCATGTAACAGTGCTTGATTCTTTGCTGCGTCTTGTAAATAACGACGATAAAAATTAAGTATTCCGAGAAAAGTTCTAAGATCATGAATTGTTTCTGGTCGTTTGTACTTAATATCTTGAACTCTTTCTGGTAGAGGACGAGAACCCTAGGGTGTAATTAGGTATACCCAAAACTCGATTTGTTGAACAACGAACATAGATTTTGAAATATTTAATCTTAAACCAAAAGTATTCAATCGTTCAAAAACTAATTTAAGGTGATTTTCGTGTTCTTTAGTGCTGCTAGATGCAATTAGTATATCGTCTAAATACGGGAAAACAAAATCCAGACATCTGAAAACTTCATGGATTAGTCTTTGGAATGTTGCAGGAGCATTTTTTAAACCGAAACTCATAACATTAAATTCATACAAACCAAAAGGAGTGATGATAGCTGTTTTACATTTGTCCTCTTCTGCAATGGGAATTTGAAAATACGCTTTGAATAAATCAATTTTAGAGAAAATCTAGGTGTCTTTTAAAATATGATGAAAATCCTCAATCCTAGGGATGGGATATCAATCAGGAATCGTCTGCGCATTAAGCTGACGATAATCCCCACATGGCCGATATGAACCATCTTTTTTTTGTGACAAGATGCAGAGGACTTGACCATTGAGAATTTGATGGACGAATTATTTCATTGTCAAGCATAAATTTAAATTCTTCTTTAGCTATCGCTAGCCGTTTTGGATCAAGCTGTCTGAGCCTTGGAATAAATAGATTGACCATTAGTTACGATAAAATGTTTAACATCATGTTTTATTCGCGTAGGAAAAAGATTAGGTTTAGAAATTTCGGGATATTTTAAAAGTAAACTGGAAATTTTTATGGATTTGTTCAAAGTGCTGACGTCGTTATCACTTGAAATAGAGGTAATATCACCTTGGACACTGAGCTTTGTTACTCCATCAATTAATTTTTTCTTATTTATATCAATAAGTAAGTTATATTTGTGAAGAAAGTCAGCTCCTAAAATACCCTTTGTGACTTCAGCAATTATGAATGGAAACTGAAAATCACGGCGTAATCCTAAATCAAGGGTTAGATTTTTTATGCCATATGTTAAGATTTCTGTGTCATTAGCTGCATACAATTTATATTCTGCCTTCTGTTTAGTCTGAGAAGTAGCTGGAATTATGCTTACATCAGCTCCACTGTCTACGAGAAAGTGCAAATTTGATCTTCGGTCACGGAGGAATAAACGAAATTTGCGACAATCCTTCATATTTTCTGCAGAAGAGTTTGTCGCTGAACCTACTGCAGATTGGAGTTTTCCTGATTATCTTGCGGTTTTTTAATCCAACTGCAAGGAGGCTGGCATTTCTCTGGAAAGCATTTGGCGCCAAATCGAAAATGGAAATAAATTTTTTTTTTGGATCAAAATTTATATATATGTCCCGACCACTTCGAGATCTAGAACGATTACGAAAGGAATTGGTATTCAGTGTTCTTGATCTAGAACCATTACGAACACTTAACTGAGCAATTTGTTGCTCTAAACTTTGAATTCTATCTAACAGTTCGTTATTATAACTCTGTGTTACTCGTGGTACAAATTTCATTTTTAGGGCTCATGTCATTAATTTTATCAGCCATAATTGCTAAACTATCAATATCTTCTTTACTGACAATTAAAATATTTTTAATAGACTCGGGTAGTTTTCCAAGCCATAATGTTTTAATCAAATTATCAGAAACATCCGACGTAGCAATAGATTTTAATTTTTGTATCACCCAATTCAATTCCAGTGATTAATCGTTGAATTCTAGCACAGTTGAATTTTGTTTCTTCAACTATTTAGTTGAATTTTGCTTCTTCACTAATCATAAGTTGAGCTTCAACTTGATAAAACCATATTTCCGGTTTGTCTATCCAAAAAGGAGGTATTTTAACACTCACCGTGTGCAGTTCAACGTCGCTTTCGTTTTCTTTCGACATCTTATTTATTTGTATAGACAGGAAACGGGGTCACCAAAATGTCGGTTCGCTATTGTATTCTTGAAGAGAAAACGACGAAAAATGTTTTACTCTTTCTAAATTAAATTAAAAATGCACAAGTTATTCTGAATCTTCTTTATTCCATGTCTCGCAATAAATACAACAAACTTTTCGAGCCTTTTTTAAGCATTAATTCTTTTTAGCATATTGCCAAAACGAAATGAACAAAAGAGATTAAATATTTAATATCGATTAGGGGGGGGGTATTTCAATTAACGTCACATTGGAGCAACACAACGGGCTATTGGTGACGGTCCGGGATCAATCCCAAAGGGAAAGATCCGAGGACAATACCACGTAATTTTGAACCACGGTCAGATGACGAGGCAACATCTGAGCTGGCACCCCACTCTCCAAACTTCCACACCACGCCAACGTGAGGACATTTGAGGCCACGACAGATTTAACGTGCACCAGCCCCCTTTGTACACGACGGTGTTTGGCTGGATTCGAACTCGGTTGCTAGTTCGTTACTCTTCCAACCGGGCCACCGCGGCCCTCTAATAATATCGATTAGATACATTCAATATCGATATTAACTAAAATGTAAAAGTAAACAATACATAAATATTAACAATCTAAAATACTTGTTGAAATTGAAGTAATCTTATAATTACTTTTTCTTGTGCTAAAACTGAGCCACTACATTACTCTCCCACAAAGTAACTAAGTTACGTTACGAAGGTTGGGAAATAAGTAATGACTAGCACAAAGATGTTATTAAATACAATTTAATATAGTAATACAATGCAAATATTACTGAGGATATTTTCAGAAGGAAAAAGTTTTAACTTCAGTCCTTAAATCGGACAGGTAAACGTATAATTCTACCAGTGCGAGATTGTTTTTGAACCACATCTGGATTTTTGTCTGGCATCTGTAATTTGTTGTCAGTTTTTGTTGCCTGAGGATTGTCCTGCTCGACACAAATATAGTCTGGCTTCAAGCGATTTAGTGACACATTGACATTTCTCCCTTTTATGTTTATAGTAAAATATTTATCGTTGCGGTCAATGGTCCTTCATAGGGAGGTTCTAGTTGTTTTTTGACCCTATCTATTCGTTGGAAGACGTGAGAACAGTTTTCTAAGTCTTTATGTACAAAAATCTGTTGAGACGAATTTTTACGAATCCGTCTTTGTCCCACGATTTCCATCTGCTTCTGGAGGTTATTGGCAAAACTCTCCGATGCTGTCTGGATACTCGGTTCGCTGAACAACTCTCCAGGAAGTCGGAGACCTTTGCCATAAATCATTTGGACAATCGAATGGCTGGTATCTTCCTGGACAGCAGCACGCAAACCCAAAAGTACTGTTGGTAAGGACAGTCCAAGACGGATTGTTGTGAGCTTTTAATGCTGTTTTTAATGTTATGTGAAGGCGTTCAACTTTGCCATTACACGAAGGGTGGTAGGCCGTCGTGTGTTGCAACTCGATACCACAGATTTTAGATAAAACTTGAAATGTTTCACATTTGAATTGAGATCCTCGATCGGTAATGAGTTTGTATGGAGTCCCAAATCGCGCAATCCAATTGCTCTAAAAAGCTCTTGCCACAGTATCAGCTGAAATGTTTTTTAAAGGAATCACTTTCATCCAGTTTGAAAACCTGTCTATGCAAGTAAGACAGTAAATATTCCCTTTTGATGGGGGAAGAGGTCCGATGAGATCGATATGGACTACACAAAACCTTTCCGTTGGTACTTCAAACTCACCCAATTTTGTTTTGGTATGCCGGTTGGTTTTAGCTTTTTGGCAAGGAATGCAGGTTCGAGTCCATAATTGTACATCTTTTTTAATGTTGGGCCAAATGAATTTTGATGTCACTAAATTTATAGTTGACTTTATTCCTGGATGTGATAAACTGTGAATTTGTTTGAAGACTTCTTTTAGGAAAGCTTGAGGAATGTATGGTCGAATATTGCAAGTTGATGTATCACACCGCAAATATTTCCCCGAAGGTAGAGGATACTGCTTTAAATTCAAGGAAGTAGTGGTTTTCAATCTCTTCAATTCTTCATCTTGAGTCTGTTTCTCAGCTATTTTATCATAATCTATTGATGAAACTTCATTAACCCTGGATAAAGTATCGGCTACAATATTATTTTCACCTTTTATATATTTAATATCAGTCGAGAATTGAGAGATATATTGGAGCTGGCGGGACTGTCTAGGTGCTGCTTTGTCCATTTTTTGATGAAAGGCAAATATTAAGGGCTTGTGATCAGTAAAAATTGTAAACTCTCTTCCTTCTAGATAATGCTTGAAGTGTTTGATTGAAAGATATATGCCTAATAATTCTCTGTCATAGGTGCTATAATTTTGCTGAGATTTGCTTAACTTTTTTGAATAAAATGCTATTGGCATCCAGGTTGGGTTTTCATATTGCTGTAACACTGAGCCGATTGCTGTATCTGAAGCATCTGTAAATAACGCCAGAGGTAATTCAGAATTGGGAAAAGACAACAGTGCAGTATTTGCGAGGTCATTCTTGCAGTTTTCAAACTGATTTTCAGCTTCTTCAGTCCATTGAATTTTACGCTTGTCTTTCTTTTTAGCACCCTTAAGATATTCATGTAACAGTGCTTGATTCTTTGCTGCGTCTTGTAAATAACGACGATAAAAATTAAGTATTCCGAGAAAAGTTCTAAGATCATGAATTGTTTCTGGTCGTTTGTACTTAATATCTTGAACTCTTTCTGGTAGAGGACGAGAACCCTAGGGTGTAATTAGGTATACCCAAAACTCGATTTGTTGAACAACGAACATAGATTTTGAAATATTTAATCTTAAACCAAAAGTATTCAATCGTTCAAAAACTAATTTAAGGTGATTTTCGTGTTCTTTAGTGCTGCTAGATGCAATTAGTATATCGTCTAAATACGGGAAAACAAAATCCAGACATCTGAAAACTTCATGGATTAGTCTTTGGAATGTTGCAGGAGCATTTTTTAAACCGAAACTCATAACATTAAATTCATACAAACCAAAAGGAGTGATGATAGCTGTTTTACATTTGTCCTCTTCTGCAATGGGAATTTGAAAATACGCTTTGAATAAATCAATTTTAGAGAAAATCTAGGTGTCTTTTAAAATATGATGAAAATCCTCAATCCTAGGGATGGGATATCAATCAGGAATCGTCTGCGCATTAAGCTGACGATAATCCCCACATGGCCGATATGAACCATCTTTTTTTTGTGACAAGATGCAGAGGACTTGACCATTGAGAATTTGATGGACGAATTATTTCATTGTCAAGCATAAATTTAAATTCTTCTTTAGCTATCGCTAGCCGTTTTGGATCAAGCTGTCTGAGCCTTGGAATAAATAGATTGACCATTAGTTACGATAAAATGTTTAACATCATGTTTTATTCGCGTAGGAAAAAGATTAGGTTTAGAAATTTCGGGATATTTTAAAAGTAAACTGGAAATTTTTATGGATTTGTTCAAAGTGCTGACGTCGTTATCACTTGAAATAGAGGTAATATCACCTTGGACACTGAGCTTTGTTACTCCATCAATTAATTTTTTCTTATTTATATCAATAAGTAAGTTATATTTGTGAAGAAAGTCAGCTCCTAAAATACCCTTTGTGACTTCAGCAATTATGAATGGAAACTGAAAATCACGGCGTAATCCTAAATCAAGGGTTAGATTTTTTATGCCATATGTTAAGATTTCTGTGTCATTAGCTGCATACAATTTATATTCTGCCTTCTGTTTAGTCTGAGAAGTAGCTGGAATTATGCTTACATCAGCTCCACTGTCTACGAGAAAGTGCAAATTTGATCTTCGGTCACGGAGGAATAAACGAAATTTGCGACAATCCTTCATATTTTCTGCAGAAGAGTTTGTCGCTGAACCTACTGCAGATTGGAGTTTTCCTGATTATCTTGCGGTTTTTTAATCCAACTGCAAGGAGGCTGGCATTTCTCTGGAAAGCATTTGGCGCCAAATCGAAAATGGAAATAAATTTTTTTTTTGGATCAAAATTTATATATATGTCCCGACCACTTCGAGATCTAGAACGATTACGAAAGGAATTGGTATTCAGTGTTCTTGATCTAGAACCATTACGAACACTTAACTGAGCAATTTGTTGCTCTAAACTTTGAATTCTATCTAACAGTTCGTTATTATAACTCTGTGTTACTCGTGGTACAAATTTCATTTTTAGGGCTCATGTCATTAATTTTATCAGCCATAATTGCTAAACTATCAATATCTTCTTTACTGACAATTAAAATATTTTTAATAGACTCGGGTAGTTTTCCAAGCCATAATGTTTTAATCAAATTATCAGAAACATCCGACGTAGCAATAGATTTTAATTTTTGTATCACCCAATTCAATTCCAGTGATTAATCGTTGAATTCTAGCACAGTTGAATTTTGTTTCTTCAACTATTTAGTTGAATTTTGCTTCTTCACTAATCATAAGTTGAGCTTCAACTTGATAAAACCATATTTCCGGTTTGTCTATCCAAAAAGGAGGTATTTTAACACTCACCGTGTGCAGTTCAACGTCGCTTTCGTTTTCTTTCGACATCTTATTTATTTGTATAGACAGGAAACGGGGTCACCAAAATGTCGGTTCGCTATTGTATTCTTGAAGAGAAAACGACGAAAAATGTTTTACTCTTTCTAAATTAAATTAAAAATGCACAAGTTATTCTGAATCTTCTTTATTCCATGTCTCGCAATAAATACAACAAACTTTTCGAGCCTTTTTTAAGCATTAATTCTTTTTAGCATATTGCCAAAACGAAATGAACAAAAGAGATTAAATATTTAATATCGATTAGGGGGGGGGTATTTCAATTAACGTCACATTGGAGCAACACAACGGGCTATTGGTGACGGTCCGGGATCAATCCCAAAGGGAAAGATCCGAGGACAATACCACGTAATTTTGAACCACGGTCAGATGACGAGGCAACATCTGAGCTGGCACCCCACTCTCCAAACTTCCACACCACGCCAACGTGAGGACATTTGAGGCCACGACAGATTTAACGTGCACCAGCCCCCTTTGTACACGACGGTGTTTGGCTGGATTCGAACTCGGTTGCTAGTTCGTTACTCTTCCAACCGGGCCACCGCGGCCCTCTAATAATATCGATTAGATACATTCAATATCGATATTAACTAAAATGTAAAAGTAAACAATACATAAATATTAACAATCTAAAATACTTGTTGAAATTGAAGTAATCTTATAATTACTTTTTCTTGTGCTAAAACTGAGCCACTACATTACTCTCCCACAAAGTAACTAAGTTACGTTACGAAGGTTGGGAAATAAGTAATGACTAGCACAAAGATGTTATTAAATACAATTTAATATAGTAATACAATGCAAATATTACTGAGGATATTTTCAGAAGGAAAAAGTTTTAACTTCAGTCCTTAAATCGGACAGGTAAACGTATAATTCTACCAGTGCGAGATTGTTTTTGAACCACATCTGGATTTTTGTCTGGCATCTGTAATTTGTTGTCAGTTTTTGTTGCCTGAGGATTGTCCTGCTCGACACAAATATAGTCTGGCTTCAAGCGATTTAGTGACACATTGACATTTCTCCCTTTTATGTTTATAGTAAAATATTTATCGTTGCGGTCAATGGTCCTTCATAGGGAGGTTCTAGTTGTTTTTTGACCCTATCTATTCGTTGGAAGACGTGAGAACAGTTTTCTAAGTCTTTATGTACAAAAATCTGTTGAGACGAATTTTTACGAATCCGTCTTTGTCCCACGATTTCCATCTGCTTCTGGAGGTTATTGGCAAAACTCTCCGATGCTGTCTGGATACTCGGTTCGCTGAACAACTCTCCAGGAAGTCGGAGACCTTTGCCATAAATCATTTGGACAATCGAATGGCTGGTATCTTCCTGGACAGCAGCACGCAAACCCAAAAGTACTGTTGGTAAGGACAGTCCAAGACGGATTGTTGTGAGCTTTTAATGCTGTTTTTAATGTTATGTGAAGGCGTTCAACTTTGCCATTACACGAAGGGTGGTAGGCCGTCGTGTGTTGCAACTCGATACCACAGATTTTAGATAAAACTTGAAATGTTTCACATTTGAATTGAGATCCTCGATCGGTAATGAGTTTGTATGGAGTCCCAAATCGCGCAATCCAATTGCTCTAAAAAGCTCTTGCCACAGTATCAGCTGAAATGTTTTTTAAAGGAATCACTTTCATCCAGTTTGAAAACCTGTCTATGCAAGTAAGACAGTAAATATTCCCTTTTGATGGGGGAAGAGGTCCGATGAGATCGATATGGACTACACAAAACCTTTCCGTTGGTACTTCAAACTCACCCAATTTTGTTTTGGTATGCCGGTTGGTTTTAGCTTTTTGGCAAGGAATGCAGGTTCGAGTCCATAATTGTACATCTTTTTTAATGTTGGGCCAAATGAATTTTGATGTCACTAAATTTATAGTTGACTTTATTCCTGGATGTGATAAACTGTGAATTTGTTTGAAGACTTCTTTTAGGAAAGCTTGAGGAATGTATGGTCGAATATTGCAAGTTGATGTATCACACCGCAAATATTTCCCCGAAGGTAGAGGATACTGCTTTAAATTCAAGGAAGTAGTGGTTTTCAATCTCTTCAATTCTTCATCTTGAGTCTGTTTCTCAGCTATTTTATCATAATCTATTGATGAAACTTCATTAACCCTGGATAAAGTATCGGCTACAATATTATTTTCACCTTTTATATATTTAATATCAGTCGAGAATTGAGAGATATATTGGAGCTGGCGGGACTGTCTAGGTGCTGCTTTGTCCATTTTTTGATGAAAGGCAAATATTAAGGGCTTGTGATCAGTAAAAATTGTAAACTCTCTTCCTTCTAGATAATGCTTGAAGTGTTTGATTGAAAGATATATGCCTAATAATTCTCTGTCATAGGTGCTATAATTTTGCTGAGATTTGCTTAACTTTTTTGAATAAAATGCTATTGGCATCCAGGTTGGGTTTTCATATTGCTGTAACACTGAGCCGATTGCTGTATCTGAAGCATCTGTAAATAACGCCAGAGGTAATTCAGAATTGGGAAAAGACAACAGTGCAGTATTTGCGAGGTCATTCTTGCAGTTTTCAAACTGATTTTCAGCTTCTTCAGTCCATTGAATTTTACGCTTGTCTTTCTTTTTAGCACCCTTAAGATATTCATGTAACAGTGCTTGATTCTTTGCTGCGTCTTGTAAATAACGACGATAAAAATTAAGTATTCCGAGAAAAGTTCTAAGATCATGAATTGTTTCTGGTCGTTTGTACTTAATATCTTGAACTCTTTCTGGTAGAGGACGAGAACCCTAGGGTGTAATTAGGTATACCCAAAACTCGATTTGTTGAACAACGAACATAGATTTTGAAATATTTAATCTTAAACCAAAAGTATTCAATCGTTCAAAAACTAATTTAAGGTGATTTTCGTGTTCTTTAGTGCTGCTAGATGCAATTAGTATATCGTCTAAATACGGGAAAACAAAATCCAGACATCTGAAAACTTCATGGATTAGTCTTTGGAATGTTGCAGGAGCATTTTTTAAACCGAAACTCATAACATTAAATTCATACAAACCAAAAGGAGTGATGATAGCTGTTTTACATTTGTCCTCTTCTGCAATGGGAATTTGAAAATACGCTTTGAATAAATCAATTTTAGAGAAAATCTAGGTGTCTTTTAAAATATGATGAAAATCCTCAATCCTAGGGATGGGATATCAATCAGGAATCGTCTGCGCATTAAGCTGACGATAATCCCCACATGGCCGATATGAACCATCTTTTTTTTGTGACAAGATGCAGAGGACTTGACCATTGAGAATTTGATGGACGAATTATTTCATTGTCAAGCATAAATTTAAATTCTTCTTTAGCTATCGCTAGCCGTTTTGGATCAAGCTGTCTGAGCCTTGGAATAAATAGATTGACCATTAGTTACGATAAAATGTTTAACATCATGTTTTATTCGCGTAGGAAAAAGATTAGGTTTAGAAATTTCGGGATATTTTAAAAGTAAACTGGAAATTTTTATGGATTTGTTCAAAGTGCTGACGTCGTTATCACTTGAAATAGAGGTAATATCACCTTGGACACTGAGCTTTGTTACTCCATCAATTAATTTTTTCTTATTTATATCAATAAGTAAGTTATATTTGTGAAGAAAGTCAGCTCCTAAAATACCCTTTGTGACTTCAGCAATTATGAATGGAAACTGAAAATCACGGCGTAATCCTAAATCAAGGGTTAGATTTTTTATGCCATATGTTAAGATTTCTGTGTCATTAGCTGCATACAATTTATATTCTGCCTTCTGTTTAGTCTGAGAAGTAGCTGGAATTATGCTTACATCAGCTCCACTGTCTACGAGAAAGTGCAAATTTGATCTTCGGTCACGGAGGAATAAACGAAATTTGCGACAATCCTTCATATTTTCTGCAGAAGAGTTTGTCGCTGAACCTACTGCAGATTGGAGTTTTCCTGATTATCTTGCGGTTTTTTAATCCAACTGCAAGGAGGCTGGCATTTCTCTGGAAAGCATTTGGCGCCAAATCGAAAATGGAAATAAATTTTTTTTTTGGATCAAAATTTATATATATGTCCCGACCACTTCGAGATCTAGAACGATTACGAAAGGAATTGGTATTCAGTGTTCTTGATCTAGAACCATTACGAACACTTAACTGAGCAATTTGTTGCTCTAAACTTTGAATTCTATCTAACAGTTCGTTATTATAACTCTGTGTTACTCGTGGTACAAATTTCATTTTTAGGGCTCATGTCATTAATTTTATCAGCCATAATTGCTAAACTATCAATATCTTCTTTACTGACAATTAAAATATTTTTAATAGACTCGGGTAGTTTTCCAAGCCATAATGTTTTAATCAAATTATCAGAAACATCCGACGTAGCAATAGATTTTAATTTTTGTATCACCCAATTCAATTCCAGTGATTAATCGTTGAATTCTAGCACAGTTGAATTTTGTTTCTTCAACTATTTAGTTGAATTTTGCTTCTTCACTAATCATAAGTTGAGCTTCAACTTGATAAAACCATATTTCCGGTTTGTCTATCCAAAAAGGAGGTATTTTAACACTCACCGTGTGCAGTTCAACGTCGCTTTCGTTTTCTTTCGACATCTTATTTATTTGTATAGACAGGAAACGGGGTCACCAAAATGTCGGTTCGCTATTGTATTCTTGAAGAGAAAACGACGAAAAATGTTTTACTCTTTCTAAATTAAATTAAAAATGCACAAGTTATTCTGAATCTTCTTTATTCCATGTCTCGCAATAAATACAACAAACTTTTCGAGCCTTTTTTAAGCATTAATTCTTTTTAGCATATTGCCAAAACGAAATGAACAAAAGAGATTAAATATTTAATATCGATTAGGGGGGGGGTATTTCAATTAACGTCACATTGGAGCAACACAACGGGCTATTGGTGACGGTCCGGGATCAATCCCAAAGGGAAAGATCCGAGGACAATACCACGTAATTTTGAACCACGGTCAGATGACGAGGCAACATCTGAGCTGGCACCCCACTCTCCAAACTTCCACACCACGCCAACGTGAGGACATTTGAGGCCACGACAGATTTAACGTGCACCAGCCCCCTTTGTACACGACGGTGTTTGGCTGGATTCGAACTCGGTTGCTAGTTCGTTACTCTTCCAACCGGGCCACCGCGGCCCTCTAATAATATCGATTAGATACATTCAATATCGATATTAACTAAAATGTAAAAGTAAACAATACATAAATATTAACAATCTAAAATACTTGTTGAAATTGAAGTAATCTTATAATTACTTTTTCTTGTGCTAAAACTGAGCCACTACATTACTCTCCCACAAAGTAACTAAGTTACGTTACGAAGGTTGGGAAATAAGTAATGACTAGCACAAAGATGTTATTAAATACAATTTAATATAGTAATACAATGCAAATATTACTGAGGATATTTTCAGAAGGAAAAAGTTTTAACTTCAGTCCTTAAATCGGACAGGTAAACGTATAATTCTACCAGTGCGAGATTGTTTTTGAACCACATCTGGATTTTTGTCTGGCATCTGTAATTTGTTGTCAGTTTTTGTTGCCTGAGGATTGTCCTGCTCGACACAAATATAGTCTGGCTTCAAGCGATTTAGTGACACATTGACATTTCTCCCTTTTATGTTTATAGTAAAATATTTATCGTTGCGGTCAATGGTCCTTCATAGGGAGGTTCTAGTTGTTTTTTGACCCTATCTATTCGTTGGAAGACGTGAGAACAGTTTTCTAAGTCTTTATGTACAAAAATCTGTTGAGACGAATTTTTACGAATCCGTCTTTGTCCCACGATTTCCATCTGCTTCTGGAGGTTATTGGCAAAACTCTCCGATGCTGTCTGGATACTCGGTTCGCTGAACAACTCTCCAGGAAGTCGGAGACCTTTGCCATAAATCATTTGGACAATCGAATGGCTGGTATCTTCCTGGACAGCAGCACGCAAACCCAAAAGTACTGTTGGTAAGGACAGTCCAAGACGGATTGTTGTGAGCTTTTAATGCTGTTTTTAATGTTATGTGAAGGCGTTCAACTTTGCCATTACACGAAGGGTGGTAGGCCGTCGTGTGTTGCAACTCGATACCACAGATTTTAGATAAAACTTGAAATGTTTCACATTTGAATTGAGATCCTCGATCGGTAATGAGTTTGTATGGAGTCCCAAATCGCGCAATCCAATTGCTCTAAAAAGCTCTTGCCACAGTATCAGCTGAAATGTTTTTTAAAGGAATCACTTTCATCCAGTTTGAAAACCTGTCTATGCAAGTAAGACAGTAAATATTCCCTTTTGATGGGGGAAGAGGTCCGATGAGATCGATATGGACTACACAAAACCTTTCCGTTGGTACTTCAAACTCACCCAATTTTGTTTTGGTATGCCGGTTGGTTTTAGCTTTTTGGCAAGGAATGCAGGTTCGAGTCCATAATTGTACATCTTTTTTAATGTTGGGCCAAATGAATTTTGATGTCACTAAATTTATAGTTGACTTTATTCCTGGATGTGATAAACTGTGAATTTGTTTGAAGACTTCTTTTAGGAAAGCTTGAGGAATGTATGGTCGAATATTGCAAGTTGATGTATCACACCGCAAATATTTCCCCGAAGGTAGAGGATACTGCTTTAAATTCAAGGAAGTAGTGGTTTTCAATCTCTTCAATTCTTCATCTTGAGTCTGTTTCTCAGCTATTTTATCATAATCTATTGATGAAACTTCATTAACCCTGGATAAAGTATCGGCTACAATATTATTTTCACCTTTTATATATTTAATATCAGTCGAGAATTGAGAGATATATTGGAGCTGGCGGGACTGTCTAGGTGCTGCTTTGTCCATTTTTTGATGAAAGGCAAATATTAAGGGCTTGTGATCAGTAAAAATTGTAAACTCTCTTCCTTCTAGATAATGCTTGAAGTGTTTGATTGAAAGATATATGCCTAATAATTCTCTGTCATAGGTGCTATAATTTTGCTGAGATTTGCTTAACTTTTTTGAATAAAATGCTATTGGCATCCAGGTTGGGTTTTCATATTGCTGTAACACTGAGCCGATTGCTGTATCTGAAGCATCTGTAAATAACGCCAGAGGTAATTCAGAATTGGGAAAAGACAACAGTGCAGTATTTGCGAGGTCATTCTTGCAGTTTTCAAACTGATTTTCAGCTTCTTCAGTCCATTGAATTTTACGCTTGTCTTTCTTTTTAGCACCCTTAAGATATTCATGTAACAGTGCTTGATTCTTTGCTGCGTCTTGTAAATAACGACGATAAAAATTAAGTATTCCGAGAAAAGTTCTAAGATCATGAATTGTTTCTGGTCGTTTGTACTTAATATCTTGAACTCTTTCTGGTAGAGGACGAGAACCCTAGGGTGTAATTAGGTATACCCAAAACTCGATTTGTTGAACAACGAACATAGATTTTGAAATATTTAATCTTAAACCAAAAGTATTCAATCGTTCAAAAACTAATTTAAGGTGATTTTCGTGTTCTTTAGTGCTGCTAGATGCAATTAGTATATCGTCTAAATACGGGAAAACAAAATCCAGACATCTGAAAACTTCATGGATTAGTCTTTGGAATGTTGCAGGAGCATTTTTTAAACCGAAACTCATAACATTAAATTCATACAAACCAAAAGGAGTGATGATAGCTGTTTTACATTTGTCCTCTTCTGCAATGGGAATTTGAAAATACGCTTTGAATAAATCAATTTTAGAGAAAATCTAGGTGTCTTTTAAAATATGATGAAAATCCTCAATCCTAGGGATGGGATATCAATCAGGAATCGTCTGCGCATTAAGCTGACGATAATCCCCACATGGCCGATATGAACCATCTTTTTTTTGTGACAAGATGCAGAGGACTTGACCATTGAGAATTTGATGGACGAATTATTTCATTGTCAAGCATAAATTTAAATTCTTCTTTAGCTATCGCTAGCCGTTTTGGATCAAGCTGTCTGAGCCTTGGAATAAATAGATTGACCATTAGTTACGATAAAATGTTTAACATCATGTTTTATTCGCGTAGGAAAAAGATTAGGTTTAGAAATTTCGGGATATTTTAAAAGTAAACTGGAAATTTTTATGGATTTGTTCAAAGTGCTGACGTCGTTATCACTTGAAATAGAGGTAATATCACCTTGGACACTGAGCTTTGTTACTCCATCAATTAATTTTTTCTTATTTATATCAATAAGTAAGTTATATTTGTGAAGAAAGTCAGCTCCTAAAATACCCTTTGTGACTTCAGCAATTATGAATGGAAACTGAAAATCACGGCGTAATCCTAAATCAAGGGTTAGATTTTTTATGCCATATGTTAAGATTTCTGTGTCATTAGCTGCATACAATTTATATTCTGCCTTCTGTTTAGTCTGAGAAGTAGCTGGAATTATGCTTACATCAGCTCCACTGTCTACGAGAAAGTGCAAATTTGATCTTCGGTCACGGAGGAATAAACGAAATTTGCGACAATCCTTCATATTTTCTGCAGAAGAGTTTGTCGCTGAACCTACTGCAGATTGGAGTTTTCCTGATTATCTTGCGGTTTTTTAATCCAACTGCAAGGAGGCTGGCATTTCTCTGGAAAGCATTTGGCGCCAAATCGAAAATGGAAATAAATTTTTTTTTTGGATCAAAATTTATATATATGTCCCGACCACTTCGAGATCTAGAACGATTACGAAAGGAATTGGTATTCAGTGTTCTTGATCTAGAACCATTACGAACACTTAACTGAGCAATTTGTTGCTCTAAACTTTGAATTCTATCTAACAGTTCGTTATTATAACTCTGTGTTACTCGTGGTACAAATTTCATTTTTAGGGCTCATGTCATTAATTTTATCAGCCATAATTGCTAAACTATCAATATCTTCTTTACTGACAATTAAAATATTTTTAATAGACTCGGGTAGTTTTCCAAGCCATAATGTTTTAATCAAATTATCAGAAACATCCGACGTAGCAATAGATTTTAATTTTTGTATCACCCAATTCAATTCCAGTGATTAATCGTTGAATTCTAGCACAGTTGAATTTTGTTTCTTCAACTATTTAGTTGAATTTTGTTTCTTCACTAATCATAAGTTGAGCTTCAACTTGATAAAACCATATTTCCGGTTTGTCTATCCAAAAAGGAGGTATTTTAACACTCACCGTGTGCAGTTCAACGTCGCTTTCGTTTTCTTTCGACATCTTATTTATTTGTATAGACAGGAAACGGGGTCACCAAAATGTCGGTTCGCTATTGTATTCTTGAAGAGAAAACGACGAAAAATGTTTTACTCTTTCTAAATTAAATTAAAAATGCACAAGTTATTCTGAATCTTCTTTATTCCATGTCTCGCAGTAAATACAACAAACATTTCGAGCCTTTTTTAAGCATTAATTCTTTTTAGCATGTTGCCAAACGAAATGAACAAAAGAGATTAAATATTTAATATCGATTAGAGGATACATTCAATATCGATATTAACCAATATGTAAAAGTAAACAATACATAAATATTAACAATCTAAAATACTTGTTGAAATTGAAATAATCTTATAATTACTTTTTCTTGTGTGCTAAAACTGAGCCACTACACTACCTAGCTATGAAAAGCATAATCTTCGTTACATGTACTAGATTAACTCCCGGGAAACGCTTTTGTTTGTTTACGAACCTTGTGTAAATTCCCTTCAACGGGCAGGGCCTGTTACAAAACAAGTGTACTTGAATATTCTCGCATCCTGTACAGGTCAACAACTCGTGTTCTCCAAATCACTACCTTCAGTTCGAAAAGCAAGGAGAAAAAGGTTAATTATGAATCCTTAATTTTGACCATTTTGCTATTAAATGCCTGTTTTAATTGTATTAACGATTCCACATACCGCTGGACACTTGGTTTGTCCCTGTGAGGCCATTTTTTTAGTTCCACGAGGACACGTTAGAGAGGGACCTACAGCTTACACTACGTACACCCAATGACTACAAATATCTGTGCCCAAATCGGAATTCTAAGGTAGAACCCTTTAAAACGAGGGCCACAATTCAGATCACTCATTCAAGTGCTCTGATTTTTTACAGTCAGGAAGATGATGGTACAACAGATTTTCTGAAATATTAGAACAAGCAGACATGAAGAAATTAAAAACCGATCCATCTGTGTAAACTAAGATGAAAGCGAAGAATATATTTGTCGTATCTGGTTCTATTTAATTTGTTATCAGTTAATCCCAGGCAATGCAGACAGCACAAACATTTATTACATTACAAAATATTTACACTTTACCAAGGAGCGTCCTACACGACCACATCATCCGAATATATGATTGTTCTATGTTAACACAATATGACGGTGCTTTTTAGCGCCATTTTTAGGGTGATTGAATCCCTAATACGACATCTCCCCCGCAAGATATGGGTTTGGGGTTTTCTCGAAACATAAACACAGATCTGAATTTAAATATTAAGGATCCAATCACCTAAATATTATCACATCATATCAACAGCAAAAAAATGCAAAATCTAATATATATATATATAAGAATAATAATGCCCATAAAATACTAAAGCATATAATGAAAAGAAATTATGCTTAAAATCATAATAATAAATTTGTCACTACTTCTCTTCGGAAAATAGTCTGGATAATGCGTCAGCATGAGGCATTTTGACTCCTGGACAATGTTTTATTGTCCAGGAGTCAAAAATTGGTGAGTCAAAAACTCACCGCTGTAGTCGTGAAGATTGTGGAGCACATTTGTAAGGTATGACAAAGGGTTGTGATCAGTGTACAATTCTATTTTGGGCCCAAAAACTAGAGTTTCAAACTTCTTCAAACTCCACACAATAGCGAACGCTTCTCTCTCTATTGTAGACCAAGCTTATTGAGTTTTATTCAACTTCTGGCTCACATATGCAATAGGTCGGAGTAATCCTTCAATTCCTTGGGACAGACAAGCGGCGATACCAAACTGGGATGCATCACTGTGTATTATGAACGGTTCACTCATATCTGGAGTGTGCAAAACTGGAGCTTTCATTAGAGTAGATTTCGTATCATTTATTTTCTAAATTTTATCAGACAGTTCTTGTTGATACACAATTCTAGGAGAACCATGAATTTCACCAAATTCTTCATCATCTTCAAAAACAATACCAACTGCTTTCACTCTTGGGTAATATCTCCTTATCTTATTTACATAGATATGTCGTACTTTTCCGTCAGGAAGTTTCACTTTGTAAGAATGCGGCGATGGATGCTCGACTATCTCCCCAGGTCCGGTCCATCGTGCACATAACTTGTTGGAAGAATCTGGAATTAGTAAGTAAACCTGCTCTCCTATTTTAAATTTTTTGGATCTTGTGCGGCGATTAAAATAATCCGTGTAGGCTTGTTGTTTTCCCGATGAGATAAATAAAGCTTGGTCGGTTGCTCGTTCGAGATTTATTTTGAGTTCCTGGAGATAATCTACGACTGATTTGTCCATATTCAAAGGTATAGGAATTTCTCCACACCAGCTAGACTTCAACACACTCAGAGAACCTCTTGCTTCTCGGCCATACATAAACTTGAATGGAGATACTCCGGTAGTACAGTTAGGAACTTCTCTATAAGCAAACAACAGAAACGGAATGTATTTATCCCAATTACTAGGATCTGTTCGGATAACATGATGAAGTGCATTTTTAAGAACTTGATTATATCTTTCTACAAGTCCATTACCCGCTGCATATCCTGGTACCGAAAATCTAGGAGAGGATCCTAAGCGATTCATGAATTCTTGAGTAAGTTTCGATATAAAATTCGTACCTTGATCACTTGCTATAGTATTTGGTATTCCAGTTCTCATGAAAATTTCCAACAGTGCATCACATGTCGCCTTAGCAGTTAAGGAACGCAAAGGAATTGCTTCCGGCCAGCGAGAATGTCGATCAACTAAACATAACACATATTTATTACGACGAGCTGGGGGAGGCTCAATAGGGCCTATAATTTCCACATTAACACATTCAAATGGTAATTCCGGTTTGAGAACAGGAGCAATAGGAATTTTATCAGTCATTTTCTCTAGGCTTCGGAGTTGGTATTTGCATGATTTACAAAATTCTGCGATTTCACTAGTCATGTGAGGCCAATAAAAACTATATCGTATTCGTTCATTCGTCTTTTTCATTCCCATATGACTTCCAAAAACAGATTCATGAGCTAATTTTAAAACTTGAGCTCTTCTCTTTTGCGGTAAAACCAGTTGCTGAACGGTCTCTCCTAATATTTTATCTTTGTGGAATATTAATCCATCGATAAAAAAGAAATTTCCCTTTCGAAGTGATAAATTTTTTCTTACTTCTTTTAATATATCACAGCTGGTTTTATTCTTCACGAAGTCGACAGCTTTCACTTTTGCATGATAGTATTCCGTTTTCTGGTGATTCTTGTTCTGATTCATCATTTCCGGTTTCAGCGCAGACTAAATACTCTTTTACTTTCAGTGGAAAAACACAATCCAATCTCTTACATTTAGGAATACATGCTTCTTTTCCATTTTCTGTTGAGCATTTTAGTAATTCATAAATATTTGGGGGTAGAATGCACTGACCTTGAACTTTGTCCGTTACTGTTGCAAGTATTTCAATCGGACGGCAAAGTCTATTTTCATCATCGTTTTTTAATGAAATTTGGAATTTCGCCAATCCAGCTTCAATTTTTTCTCCGAATGCACTAGTTAAAATTATTTTTCCCTTTTCGGTTTTTGATTCGGAAATAAAATTTGAATTGAAAACTGGGATTTGAGCTCCAGAATCGATTAGGCTTTTCAGTTCTCGATTATCTACTAGAATGTTTACATATTGAAGAGGTGGGGGGGGGGGTATTTCAATTAACGTCACACTGGAGCAACACAATGGGCTATTGGTGACGGTCCGGGATCAATCCCAAAGGGAAAGATCCGAGGACAACACCACGTAATTTTGAACCACGGTCAGATGACGAGGCAACACCTGAGCTACATATTGAAGAGAGTTCATAGGAACATTTATTTTTTCTTTCACCAGATGCTCCGATCCTATTTCAGCAGTCAATATTTCATCTCCTGGTTTCTTTTTTTTCCTTGCTAATATTTGGTGATCTGCTGTATCTTTTAGGACAATCTCTTGCGAAGTGCGATAAAAAACATCTGTAACATTCCCTTGAAGTTTATTTCTTGTACTTTGGTAATCTTCTCTCGTCTTGAATCGATGTTCTCTGATGTGAGGGGGTGCATATTTCCGGTCTATGGAATTTTTCGTTTCTTCTCTGTTGTAATTAAAATTTTGATGTTTAAACGTGTTCGTTTGATTCTCCTTCCAAAATGTTTCCTTCACTTTTTTGTTTACGCATGTGACGAGCCACCAGATTATTTTATTTTCCAACGAGTTTTTGTTGGTTTTGTTTTGGCATCAGTCGAAGACAACTGTTGTTCTAATAAAAGGAAATCAAATCGTTACGAAAATTTTTGTTCTCTTCGTGAATTATTTTCTCATATCCGTTATTTTGGAAGGAAAATATGATGGAATTCTTGCGAATCGCATTTTTAGTGGAATAGAGAAAATCGGGTAGATTTTCCTGACATCTGGTGACCCGGACGTGATCGCATTCTAAAAGGTATTTATTAAGCCTAATTTAGTTGATATTCTATTTGAACTATGGAAACAATTGTACGGAAAAGAAAGCCAGTTCGGGCTAATTTTACGAAAACGTTTAATGCACTTATGGATACTTTAATTGATGATTCAGCGAAGGAAGAAACTATTAAGACACGATTTGGTACTTTAGAAAGATTAGCGTCAGATTTAATGAAAATGGATGAAGAGATTACAATTTATTTATTGGAAGATGAAGCAAAATGTGATGAATATGAAAAAGAATATACAGTAATTGAAGATTATAAAGAGAAAATGGATAGAGCTAGAATGAATGTCGACATATATTTTAATAGACAATCCGCACTCATAGCTGAGAGTATACATTCGCAGGATACTGAACAAAGGAAATTGAAACTTCCAAAGATTGAGCTTATTAAATTTGGCGGTGATGTGAAGGATTGACTGTCCTTTTGGAGCCAATTTAAGCGAATTCATGAAGATCGCAACATGGCTGAGGAGGACAAATTCCAGTATTTAATTCAATGTATGAGTATCGGAAGTCGAGCTCGCGAAATTATCGACAGCTTTCCTCCTACTGCAGAAAACTATGCTAAAGCCATTGAGAGTATAAAATCTCGATTTGGCAGAGAAGAATTGCTTATTGAATATTATGTAAGAGAGCTTCTAGGACTTGTAAAATAAAAAATGCTACTGATGTAAGAAGGAAGAATAGTACAACACGATTGTATGATAAATTAGAATCTTATTTACGAGCGCTTGAGTCTATCGGAATGGGCTCAGACAAATATTCTGCAATGCTATATCCTCTTGTGGAATCGTGCATTCCAGAGGAAATTTTAAGAGTTTGGCTGAGAAGTCCATTACTGGCATCGGAAGACAATAAATATAATGATAAATTGAAACAGCTATTGTTATTTTTAAGAAATGAAGTGGAAGGAGAAGAAAGAATTTTTATGGCTAAAACAGGATTTAAACTCAAAGAAAATTGCACGAGAGTACAGACATTTAAAGAGTCAGAAAATTCTACCCCAACAGCGAATGATTTGATTGTAAGTGCAAAAAACCGGTCGATTCCTGTATGTCAATTTTGTGGGAAGACACACGACTCCAGAGACTGTTTCAGGGGACAGAAGCTACCCTTAGAAGAGAAAACAAATATTTTAAAGAAGAATAAGTGTTGTTTTTCCTGTCTAAAGGTTGGGCACCGATCGCTGAATTGTAAATCTAATGTAAGATGCGCAGTTTGTGGAAAGAAACATTGGGTAATTATGTGTCCCGAATTAGGTAAGAAAAATTCAGAGATTGAAATAAAAGAGACAGAGGACACTACTTTATCCAATCAGAGCCATGCTGAAGTGTTTTTACAAACAATACTTGTTAGATTGTCCTTTCGAGGAAAGGAAAAGTCTGTAAGAGCGTTAATAGATACGGGCTCACAACGTTCTTATATATTAAGTAACACAGCTAAAGAGATGAAATATGTACCAGTTTCTAAAGAACAGTTCACCCAAGTAGTTTTTGGGGGGCATGCTGAAAGAAAAGAGCATACGTGCTATAATGTAGTTCTAAGAAGCCTCCATGGTAATAATTCAGTTGAAATCCAAGCGTTGGACCAACCGGTTATTTGTGGTTCTATACCTAGGCTTAACAAGAAAAAGTGTTCAGAGATTGCCCAAAAAATGGATATTCAGTTGGCAGATGTCGGACATGGTCAACCACCAATTGAGATTCTCATAGGCTCCGACTTTGCTGGTTTGCTGTACACCGGAGAAATACGTCAGCTTGAGTGGGGATTATTTGCAGTGCAGACTCATCTTGGTTGGATGATAATGGGGAAGTCATCGGGTAATTCAGAACAGGACTCTTACGGTTCGGACTTGATCTCACTTTTGATACAGAGCAATGATATAACGGATTTATGGAAGCTTGAAAGCATTGGTATCACAGACCCTTGCGAAACTCAGTCCAGAGGAGAAATTGAAGCTGTAGTTGAAGAGTATTTTAAAGATACAATCCGTATAAACGCAGAAGGACGTTACTCTGTACGACTCCCGTGGATGTATGATCCAGAAGGGTTACCGAAAAACCGAGAAATTGCTGAGAAACGATTGTATTCCACTACTTCAAAAGGAAGGAAAATCCCTGGATTACGACAAGGTTTTTAAAGACTGGCTAGACGATGGAATAATTGTCGAGACTTCTTTGGATGAAGGATATTTTTTGCCTCATAGAGGAGTGTTCAAGTTTCAATCTACAACTCCAGTACGTCCAGTTTTTGATGCGTCTTCTAAGCAGAAAGGGAAATTGTCTTTGAATGACTGTTTAGAAAAAGGCCCAAACATTTTAGAGTTGATTCCATCAATTCTAAAATTTCGTGAGAAGAAGATTGGTGTCATTTCTGACATTAAGAAAGCCTTCCTACAAATATCTGTGGATGTTGAAGACCGACATTTTCTCAAGTTTCTCTGGTGGGAAGATGAGGGTATGAATACTGTGAAGGCATTTCAGCACTGTAGAGTAGTTTTTGGTTTGAATTGCAGTCCCTATCTTCTTGGAGCGGTGATAAAACATCATTTGACTCAATATTCATCGGCTGTATACTCTGAGGTCACAGAAAAACTAAAGGGTGCCTTTTATGTCGACAACTGAGTAACATCTGTGGATTCGGAAACAGAATTGAAAAATTTCATTCAGTTGTCAACCCAGATGATGACAGAAGCAAAATTTGACTTGCGAGGATGAGAGCATTCAAACCTGAATCATAGTCTCCTAAAATGTGATCCGACTCCTGTGTTAGGACTTTTGTGGGACAAGGAAGATGATGTTCTGTTTTGTGACACAAGACGTATCCAAAAACCTGAAGGACCAATTAGTAGGAGAATTATACTTTCCATTGTGCAGCAAATATTTGATCCTCTGGGTATAGTTTGTCCTGTATCTTTGTGTCCCAAAATCTTGTTGCAAAAGAGTTGAAAATCCAAACTTAGTTGGGATGCAGAAGTCCCTGAAGAAGTTTCAAAGACATTTTTGAAATGGCTTGATGACCAGAAGTTTCTAGCTGAAGTAAAAATACCTAGATGTGTTCATCTTACTACCAAATTGAAGATCTCCTTGCACACTTTCTGTGATGCGTCTTCCATGGCCTATGCATCAGCTGTGTTTTTACACTGTGAAATAGGTCAGAATATATCAGTCCAGTTGCTTATGGCAAAAAGTAGAATAGCTCCATTGAAGAAAATTACCATACCCCGGTTAGAGCTTATGGCATGTTGCATTGGTGCTCGTTGACATATTTTGTAAAAGAGAGCTTGAAAGATTATGAGTTTGAGGAGTTTTACTGGACTGATTCCTCTACCGCATTGTACTGGATCAAGCATGATGAGCAGTGGGCTGTATTCGTTAAAAACAGAGTTGATGAAGTTAGAAAGCTAACGAAACGAGAAAACTGGAGACATATTCCTGGCCAAAAAAATCCTGCCGATCTACCATCTAGAGGTTGTACAGCGAAGAGATTAATTGAATCTAGATGGTGGGAGGGACCATCTTGGTTAAAACAACGAAGAAAATTGGCCTCGTTCAGAGGTCGCAATTAAGAATGATGAAATTTCTCAGGAAAGGAAAACGACAGTAGCAGTCAGCATCGAAAAGGAAATACCTTGGTATTGTTACAGATTTTCATCATACTTGAAAATAGTTAGAACCATCGCTTGGATGAAACGCTTCGTAGATAATGCAAAAAAGACTTCGTCAGACCGTAATGTATCAGCATTTACTGTTGTGGAATTAGAAACGGCTAAAATAACGCTACTGAAGCTAATACAACGTGAATCATTTGGAACGATTAAGAATGATGCTCTGAAATTTTTGCAACCAAAATTAGATGCAGATGGTTTAATCCGTGCTACTACTCGTCTTGTACAAAGAGAAGATACTGTAGCGTCTTCACGCTATGTGGTGGGAAATCGTATAAATGAGTACTAATGGTTGTACTGCTTTCTGGATTATTTAATAACAAAGAAATATCTCCAGTTACATGAAATATGTACAGTACAGAAAACAAATTTGCCCGCAACGGGACTTAAAGGCGGTACCCTTTCTGGGACCTCTGAGAGACACTCCCAACACCGTTGAAGTTCTAGCGCCGTCTGCCTTCATCCTCCCCGGACTCGGGTCGGCAAAAGGCGGTGGGGGACGTCCTCTCGTCCCCCATTGGTCAAAGTTCTCCTCCTGGTGGATTTTTCTTTTTTTTTCTCATGAGTTCCAGAATGTTCGGGCGCCGCCGAGACGAACTGTCCCCGAATTCCTTCAAAACCCTGGGAGCGTCGGCAGAGATGAAGGGGCTTCGGTTCCCATTCACCTTTTGTGCCCCGGCACCGAACCATGGCTGCTGGGCTGATCGGCGCCTCCATAGTCTGAAAAGGGGAGAGGAACACCTCCGGGAAAAGGAGTGTAAGATGCTTCGTCACAACTCCTCCCCCCATAAAGACGAAGTTTCCAAGGTAACCTGGAAACTTCGGCTAAACCTGAAAGTAAGCCCATCTTAAGATAGTCCCCTGAGAGGCATTCACCCGAATCCCCGGAATCCTCAACTCATACTAAACATTGAGTTTTAACCAAAATAACATGCTTCGGAAATACAAATTTGGGTTCCGAAACTAAATCTCATTTGTGCGATCTAGTGACAAATCTTTACATACCAACTAACAAATATTTACATTACATAATATTAACGAAAATAACACCTAAAAATACAAGTAAAAATAAAATTGATGATGTCTTGGTTTTGGACACCTTCCTAAATTTTCTGATTTCCAGCTCTACTGAGACCATCCGCGTTGCCATTTTTGCTCCCCGGCTTATGTCTTACCTCAAATCGGTACTGTTGTAGAAACAGGGCCCATCGAGTTAAACGACCATTCGTCCCAATCATTTTATTCAGGTAGGTCAGGGGGTCGTGGTCCGTCTCTATAACAAAAAGTTGACCGTCCAGATAGCAGTGGAGTTTCCTTACGCCATATACGATGGCTGCGAGCTCGCGTTCGACCACTGCGTAGTTTCGCTCTGCTCTCGAAAACTTCTTACTAAGATAAATTATGGGGTGCTCATCCTCCTCGATCTTTTGGGACAAAACAACACCCACACCGGAATCGCTGGCATCAGTTTGCATCGTGAACTCTCTCGAATAATCCGGAGCATACAAGACGGGCTTGGTTACTAAAGCATTCTTCAGTGCCTCGAAAGCCGCCTGACACTCCTCATTCCAATCTACCTTCTCTTTCCGGGTTTTCCCTTTCAACGCATTTGTTAAGGGGACCGCGATGACGCTGTAATTTTGGACGTACTTGGCATAATAACCACTCAACCCTAAAAACGACCTAATTTGCGTCTTCGTTGTTGGGCTGGGGAATTCATGAATGGCCCTAATTTTTGCTTCACTAGGGGAGCGTTTGCCACTTCCCACTTCGTGACCCAAAAACCTAACATGGTCTTGCGCAAATTTGCACTTAGAAGGCTTTACAGTGCCTCTAACAACCTATCCAATACCGAACTCACAGCCTTAACGTGCTCTTCGAATGTTTTTGAATAAATTGCAATGTCATCAATATAAGGAGATGCAATTCTCTCCAAACCTCCCAAAACCTGAGCCATTAGCTTGCAAAAATAAAAGGGAGCGTTCACCAGCCCAAACATCATCTTTTTGGGAATAAACGCTCCAAATGGCGTCACAAAAGCGGCGTACCTCTGCGCACTTTTTTTCAAAGGAATTTGAAAGTAACCTTTCGTTAAATCCATCACCGTTATATAAGGTGCGGCACTAACCCGCTCTACTACCTCTTCTATATTGGGGAGAGGAAACGACTGGATTCTGGTAATGGCATTCAGTCGCCGGTAGTCCACACAAGGACGTGGTGGTTTTCCCTGACTTTCTACCAGAATCATGGGCGATGCGTAATCGGACTGCCCCACTTCTATCACCCCCAAATCCAAAAGTCTTGTAATCTCCTCCCTCAAAATTTCTGTTTGTCTAGGAGACATGCGGTAGGGCCTAGCTCTAACGGGCTCACTACTGGTAAGCTCGATATCCATCTCTAACAGGGGCGTAGAACCCGGGTCCGAGGAGAACACCTTGCTATGATTTCGCAACATGCACCCAAAACTCCCTATCTGTTCCACCGTTAACCTTTCCACCAAAGCGCTCTCTCTTATCATCTCCTGGAGATCAAATTGGGTAGGATCGGGTAAGGGGTAAGGTATTTCTGCCTCCTGCTCCACCTCTTCACTCTCCTCGTCCATTATCAAATTAACACATCCGGGTCGCTTGAAATAGGGCTTAATAAGGTTCACATGGTATATTGTGGATTTATCCCTTTTCTCTGGGAGGTCCACCAGATAATTTGTATCGGAGATTTTACTGGTCACAGTCCCTGGCCCTATCCAGTTCACTGCCATCTTGTTTAACTTCGACGTGGACAATACCAGCACCTGATCTCCAACCCTAAAAACCCGCGATACGGCATTCCTGTCATACCACAATTTTCGTTTGCTCTGCTTGTCGGTCATTTGTTCGGCCGCAAGCTCCATCCATTTTTTTAGCCTATTGGTTATTCCCAAAATATACTCGACTACATTTGGATCTGAGTTATCCGGCTCTAACCAATTTTCAAAAATCAAAGTCTGGGGGGTACGAAGATTCCGTCCGTGCACTAATTCCGCCGGGCTAAACCCCGTACTTTCGTGAGTAACAGTTCGAAGAGCAAACAAAGCCGCTGGCAAATTATGCTCCCAGTCCTCTCCCGTCTCCAAACACAACACTTTGAGAACCCTCTTAACCGAGGAATGAAATCTCTCAACAGGGTTGCTTTGGGGGTGGCACACTGAACTGTGAGTCACATGAATCCCGAATCTTTTAAAAAACTCTGATGATAAAACACTGGTGAAGGACCTTCCCAAGTCGCTTTGGACTTCTTTAGGAAATCCCATGCGTGAAAAAACCATAATTAGAGCGTTAATTACATTCGCCGACGTAATATCCGGAACGGGAATAGCTTCGGGATATTTAGAGGCTAAACAAATCCCTGTGATTATGTATTTATTTTGTATTGTGCTCTCTGGAAGGGGACCCACCGCGTCAATATTTATTTTGGAGAAAATCTCCGAAATAACGGGAACCAGCTTCATTGGGGCCTTTCTCTTATCGTTGTTTTTGCCGACTTTCTGGCATTCATGACAATTTTTTACCCAGGACTCTAACTCGGGGTAACACCGGGGCCAGTAAAATTGCCTTAAAACCCTATCCTTCGTTTTGGTCGCCCCCAAATGACCAGCTACATCCTCGTGGCACAATGCCATAATTTTCTCCCGATACTTTAAGGGAATGCATAACTGTACTCTTTTTCCTCCCCGCTTCGACTCCACCACACGCGTTAATTTTCCCTTCAATACCTGGAATTCTCCCCTTTCTCGGAAAGTTCCCAACACGATTTCAAAGAATCACAGTTCCTCTGTGCCGATTCGAACTCCCGGGACGATACTCCAGCCAAACTATTATTCTCCTGCATGGACAACTCCGGGGGAAAGGGTAGTTCTTCCTCCTCAGGGCTCTGTGACGAATTATGAATGGAAGCTCTCGTTTCATTTGCGCCTTCGACTACTTGAGCTCGCTGCTCTTCCCTCGCCCTACTTCGCGTAATGGCATTAATAGGGGTTGGGTTTTTCCTATTATCTTCTAAAAGTTGGGCAGTTTTGTTCCCTAATAAGTAGTAACCCTGATCCAAAGCATCCGATTTCACGGCGACCTTCGTTACAACTTTCCCGAAATCCCCTTCTAGCTCAACTCTCGCTAACGGCAGACACTTGCATTCGGGGTCTAAAGGTTGGCGTAACCAAATTACTTCACCCGTAAAATCCTCTGGATCAATCCAACTCCTCACGCATACATCAATGCCGCTTCCACTGTCACGCAAACAACTTCGTTCTATTCCATTTACAGATATAGTGCTGATGAAAGGTCTAAAACTCTCGCTTAACCCACTCAGATTATTCAACCCTTCTAATCTTTTTTTTGCTAACTGGGGACAGAGGGGCCTAATGTGACCTGGCTCATTGCACAAAAAACAGACTACTGGCTTTTTCCTATCAAAACCCTTATTTTCCGTGATTAAAGCATCTCCTTTTCCTCGCTCTTTCTCCCTGGGCTTTCCTTCCCCGTTTTTAAACTCGCGCCTGTCCTTCACGGAGGCATAGTCATTCCTTTCTTTACCAAAGGGACGTTTTCCCCATGTTCTGACTTCCTTCATTTTATAATTACGCCGGACGCTCTCGTAATGGTCAAGTTTAACCGCCAAATCCGACGCCTTTTTGAATTCTTCCCATTGATCTAGATAATGGTCTCGGGCTGCGGGCGACGCTCTCCTTTTAAGTTGCTCTACCAGCATTAACTCCTTAAGTGAATCAAAATCAGTCACCTCAACCGACTCCAGCCAATTGTCTAAATACCCTTTTAATTCAAACACAAGATCTGACCATGACGCCCCAACCTTTCTTCCATGTTCTTCGAATTTAATTCTCAGGTCTCCGGAGCTGAGTCTAAATCTCTTTAATAACACCTTTTTAACATGATAATAATCATCATTCCATTCCCTTGGAGTAGTATACGGGTGCCTATAGGCGGCGGAAGTGACGTCATACCACGTGACCGGAAGTGGGCGGTGCCAAGTGACGTCATACCACGTGACCGGAAGTGAGCGGTGCCAAGTGACGTCACACCACGTGACCTGAAGTGGGCGTGTCCGAATGACGTGACGTATTGTTTGTTTACATTTTGGACTTGGAATTTTTTTTTGTCATCGTGCAGGCGTTGAGTTGTTTCAAGATGGCGTCGTTTCGTTGCCATGGTGATGAATCACTCGCGTAGTGCCATCTGGTGGAGAAATTCGAAACCCTATTATTTTTAATTAAAAAGCAATTTCGTGGATTCGAACCGAGGACCATAGGATCCGAAGTCAAGTGCGCTATCCGTTAGGCTGTAAGAGAGTTAACTATGGGCGGTGAATTAATGTAGTGTTGGATTTTTTTTTCTCTTTTGGACTTGTATTTTTTCTTAGTATTAGGAATGGGTTATATTTTTAGAAAATGGTTTGAATAATTGCATAGGGGTTTTAATAAATGCTTTTTCAAAATGACTTATGGCGCCATCTGGTGATTTTAAAAGTAATTAATCTAAGGAACGAATTGATTTCTTAATGTTTTTACTTTATTCATGACCGGTGACGTCAGTGTGTTTACGTTTGGGACTTGGATTTTTTTTCCTTCTGAGATTTCGATGTGACGTCACGATTATGTCCATCGAGCAAGTCTGAACTTGAAAAAGTCTACTCACAATTCTTTATGTTATGAGTATGGTAAATTGTTTACAGATCGTGAAGACTGGGCATACTTCCGTCGATTGGAAAACGAATTAACGTATTAAAAAAAGACGAAATTTAGAAATTTTAGGTCAAAAATATACTGTGCCTTGTCAACTTGTAGCATACGAAGACGAAGGAATAAGCTATACTTTTAGTGGGTCTTCTATTGCAGCCAAGCCTTGATCTCCTTAAGTATTGGAAATAAAGGGAGAAATGGAGCGAATAATTGGTGCAAGATTTAATTTTGAGTTGGTGAACCGTTATAAAGATGGTAAGGACTGCATAGTTGCCCATAAAAACAACGAGAAGGACTTGGAACTTTATGCACCCATAGCGTCTGTTTCATTTGGGCAGAAAAGACAATTTGTGTTTTCTAACTACAATTGTTTAAAAATTGTTCTGGAAAATGGAAGTTTGCTTGGAATGAAGTATCCAACAAACCAATTTTGGTTTCACAAGTTTCGTAAAATTCTAGCGTAAATAAGCAATAATCCACTTATGTGCCCCCGAACTGGAACACATATACTGTATTTTGGATTGTTTGTTTTTTATTACATAGTTTTATAAATTGTCTTAAAATGCAAGATCTGAAATGAAATTTTTCTATGCTATAAAGATTTATGGTTTTTTTTAAGTTAGATGTTTTTACTCAAAAATTAATTATACATTAGATGCTATAAGACCTATTTTTTAACAGAAATTTTGTTTTAATTAATATACACTTAAGTAAGAGTAAAATTTTTGAAACTTTATAAGACCCATACTATGAATACGTTTTCTTGTACATTTGAAGAAGTTTTAGTATAAAAACCATTTATCCTATAAATCTAAATTAAATGTTATTTTTTAAATTCTCTTTCCTTGCATATTATTTTTTTACTTTGAATAAATCTTCATAAATTTTAGTGATTTAATTTATATTATATAGATTTACAAACCTGTTTTTGGATGAAATATAAGGATTTTATATTTTAAAAGTTAATGTTTTTACTCAAAAATTAATTATATATTAAATACTATTACACATATTTTTAATGTTGAAGATTTTAGAAAACATTTTACAATTGAAACATATGCATTACATATTATGACAAACACTTAAATGGAGATCCATAAGGGAATATTGGAAATCTTTTTAATGCTTACACCTTTCTATTTTAAATAAACTTTTGCTTGTCTTACCACATACACTGTATTTTGGATTATTTGATTTTTATTACCCATGGTCTTATAAATTTTCTTTTAAAATACAAGATCTGAAATGAAATTTTCCTTGATTTTAAGATTTATGTTTTACTCAAAAATTAATTATACATTAGATGCTATAGCACATATTTTATTACAGAATTTTTTAATATTATACACTTAAGTGAGCGTAAAATTTTTGAAACTTTACAAGACCCATATTATGAACATGTTTCCTTACACATTTGAAGTAGTGAAAAATAGTATTAAAACCCTTTATCCTGTAAAATCTAAATTAAATATTATTTTTAATTAATCTTTCCTTGCATATTATTGTTTACTTTAAATACATTTTCATTAATTTTAGTGATTTTATTTATATTATAAAGATTTACAAATTGTTTTTAACAAAATTTTCTTTGATATAAGGATTTTACATTTTAAAAGTTAGATGTTTTTTTACACAAAAATTAATTATATATCAAATACTATTGCACGTATTATAACATTGAAGATTTTTAGAAAACGTTTAACAATTGAAATATATACTTTAAATATTATTGTATATATTTCAATTGTTAAACGTTTTCTAAAAATCTTCAATGTTATAATACGTGCAATAGTATTTGATATATAATTAATTTTTGTGTAAAAAAACATCTAACTTTTAAAATGTAAAATCCTTATATCAAAGAAAATTTTGTTAAAAACAATTTGTAAATCTTTATAATATAAATAAAATCACTAAAATGAATGAAAATGTATTTAAAGTAAACAATAATATGCAAGGAAAGATTAATTAAAAATAATATTTAATTTAGATTTTACAGGATAAAGGGTTTTAATACTATTTTTCACTACTTCAAATGTGTAAGGAAACATGTTCATAATATGGGTCTTGTAAAGTTTCAAAAATTTTACGCTCACTTAAGTGTATAATATTAAAAAATTCTGTAATAAAATATGTGCTATAGCATCTAATGTATAATTAATTTTTGAGTAAAACATAAATCTTAAAATCAAGGAAAATTTCATTTCAGATCTTGTATTTTAAAAGAAAATTTATAAGACCATGGGTAATAAAAATCAAATAATCCAAAATACAGTGTATGTGGTAAGACAAGCAAAAGTTTATTTAAAATAGAAAGGTGTAAGCATTAAAAAGATTTCCAATATTCCCTTATGGATCTCCATTTAAGTGTTTGTCATAATATGTAATGCATATGTTTCAATTGTAAAATGTTTTCTAAAATCTTCAACATTAAAAATATGTGTAATAGTATTTAATATATAATTAATTTTTGAGTAAAAACATTAACTTTTAAAATATAAAATCCTTATATTTCATCCAAAAACAGGTTTGTAAATCTATATAATATAAATTAAATCACTAAAATTTATGAAGATTTATTCAAAGTAAAAAAATAATATGCAAGGAAAGAGAATTTAAAAAATAACATTTAATTTAGATTTATAGGATAAATGGTTTTTATACTAAAACTTCTTCAAATGTACAAGAAAACGTATTCATAGTATGGGTCTTATAAAGTTTCAAAAATTTTACTCTTACTTAAGTGTATATTAATTAAAACAAAATTTCTGTTAAAAAATAGGTCTTATAGCATCTAATGTATAATTAATTTTTGAGTAAAAACATCTAACTTAAAAAAAACCATAAATCTTTATAGCATAGAAAAATTTCATTTCAGATCTTGCATTTTAAGACAATTTATAAAACTATGTAATAAAAAACAAACAATCCAAAATACAGTATATGTGTTCCAGTTCGGGGGCACATAAGTGGATTATTGCTTATTTACGCTAGAATTTTACGAAACTTGTGAAACCAAAATTGGTTTGTTGGATACTTCATTCCAAGCAAACTTCCATTTTCCAGAACAATTTTTAAACAATTGTAGTTAGAAAACACAAATTGTCTTTTCTGCCCAAATGAAACAGACGCTATGGGTGCATAAAGTTCCAAGTCCTTCTCGTTGTTTTTATGGGCAACTATGCAGTCCTTACCATCTTTATAACGGTTCACCAACTCAAAATTAAATCTTGCACCAATTATTCGCTCCATTTCTCCCTTTATTTCCAATACTTAAGGAGATCAAGGCTTGGCTGCAATAGAAGACCCACTAAAAGTATAGCTTATTCCTTCGTCTTCGTATGCTACAAGTTGACAAGGCACAGTATATTTTTGACCTAAAATTTCTAAATTTCGTCTTTTTTTAATACGTTAATTCGTTTTCCAATCGACGGAAGTATGCCCAGTCTTCACGATCTGTAAACAATTTACCATACTCATAACATAAAGAATTGTGAGTAGACTTTTTCAAGTTCAGACTTGCTCGATGGACATAATCGTGACGTCACATCGAAATCTCAGAAGGAAAAAAAATCCAAGTCCCAAACGTAAACACACTGACGTCACCGGTCATGAATAAAGTAAAAACATTAAGAAATCAATTCGTTCCTTAGATTAATTACTTTTAAAATCACCAGATGGCGCCATAAGTCATTTTGAAAAAAGCATTTATTAAAACCCCTATGCAATTATTCAAACCATTTTCTAAAAATTAACCCATTCCTAATACTAAGAAAAAATACAAGTCCAAAAGAGAAAAAAAAATCCAACACTACATTAATTCACTGCCCATAGTTAACTCTCTTACAGCCTAACGGATAGCGCACTTGACTTCGGATCCTATGGTCCTCGGTTCGAATCCACGAAATTGCTTTTTAATTAAAAATAATAGGGTTTCGAATTTCTCCACCAGATGGCACTACGCGAGTGATTCATCACCATGGCAACGAAACGACGCCATCTTGAAACAACTCAACGCCTGCACGATGACAAAAAAAAATTCCAAGTCCAAAATGTAAACAAACAATACGTCACGTCATTCGGACACGCCCACTTCAGGTCACGTGGTGTGACGTCACTTGGCACCGCCCACTTCCGGTCACGTGGTATGACGTCACTTCCGCCGCCTATAGGCACCCGTATACTACTCACCAGCTTTTGGCACATCTGAATGCATAGAACAAGCAATCACTGATTTCTTCCTGGAATCAGAAATATCTATGGAGTCTTTGGTGGCAGTTGGGTGTAATGGAACTAACGTGAACGTTGGTAAATATGGAGGTGTCATACGTCTGCTTGAAAAAAGGTTAGATAAACCGTTACAGTGGATTTTCTGCCTACTGCATATGAACGAATTACCCTTCCGACACTTGTTTCTACATATTGATGGAAGCACATCGGGACACAGGACATTTTCAGGGAGAATCGGCAAAGATCTAGAAATGTGTAAAAAAGCATTGCTGCAACAAGATATTTGCCCACAGAACTGAAGCCAAAATAGAGCCCGTAATTCAAAGAAACAGTTACTTCGCACACCCTGAAAATTTATGGATCGCAATACTGACAGACTTTGAACCGCACATCCGTGAACTGGCAGTCCATCGCATTTTGAAAGACTGCAGCATTCAGGAAAATAGACTCCGACTGTTTCAACTTCCTACTGTAAAATCTGATGCATCATATACCGATCTCATTAACTGGCAGGAGAATATATCTGATCCACCAATATTGAAATCCATACCTGACGAAGACATCCAACTGTTTGTCGTCCAAAAAGCAGAACTGTCTTTACTACGCCTGCAATGTCACATTGTGCAAAAAATCTGAGAGAAGGTTTCATAAAAAAACCATAGTCTCGAAAGCCATGCTGAAATTCGATAGCAAGAAGCATTTTCGCGCTATTTGAAATATAATAATATAGATGTCATTTTTGTAAACCTTTGTTTTAATAAATAAGTCTTACTCATACAATTTCAATTTGTTTTATAGACACATTTTAAACTTTTTTAACCTTGCTGTGACAACTCCTCAAAAATAAAGTTTTTTTTTCAAAATATGTGTTCTTTAAAGTCAATCCGGAGGCAGAAGATGATATCCCATTCTAATCAAATATTATATGTGAGCTAAAAACATCATTTGGCACCCTTTTCTTGCTGTGCCGGATAGAAAACAAAAAAAATTTTCTCCGTACGACGGTGACCCACCCTATTAGATATAGTGCCTTGAACCTCGGTCAAGTTATGAAGTATGCTTTGGGTGTCAAGTCCGGGAAATTATTGTGGTGGAAGATGACATTAAGGCCTTCAAGCGCTTAATATACTATATACTGGTCTTTTCAGAATAATATCTGCGATATTTGAACTTCACTAAATGGATATTAATTAACATTGAACTGGAGCATCACATAGGGCTATTGAGGACGGTCTGGGATCAATCCGCAAGGGAAAGAATCGAGGAAAAGAATAATGGCACCGCACTCTCCAAACTTCAAAGCCAGGCCAACGTATGGCCACGTAGTTTATAACGGGCACCAACCCTCATGTACAAAAGAGCTATAATCAATAATTTTTTAATAGCTTCTGAAAATGTCGAAGTGTATTTTGATGATGTTATTGTGACTGGCAGTAATGAAAGTGAACATGACCAAACTTTGTCAAAAGTCTTTAAAAGAGCTAAAGAAAACAACATCAAGTTTAACCCTGAAAAGTTCCAATATAAAGTACCTGAAGTTAAATATGTAGGCCAGATAATATCTAAGGAGGGAATAAAAGCAGATCCACAGCATATTAGGGCAATTACAGAAATGGAAACTCCCAATAATAAAGGGGATGTTAGAAGATTCTTGGGTATGGTTAATTATGTATCTAAGTTCATACCAAATGTTTCCACTATTACCTCTCCCTTAAGAAATCTAATAAAAGATAGTGTGGATTTTAGTTGGTGTGAAGAGCACAAGGAAGCATTTAAGAAAATACAAAACCTATTGAGTTCCTCAACTGTTTTAAAAGTTTTTAATAGTTCCAAACAAATTATAATACAATGTGACAGCTCTAAAGATGGATTAGGAGCTTGTCTCATTCAAGAGGGTCACCCTATATCATATGCATCCAGGAGTCTCACTGAGACAGCAAAATTATGCTCAGATTGAAAAAGAAATGCTATCTATTGTATTTGCTGTACAAAAGTATCACAATTTTGTATATGGAAAAAAATTTACTGCGAGACATGGAATAAAGAAGATTCAGAATAACTTGTGCATTTTTAATTCAATTTAGAAAGAGTAAAACATTTTTCGTCGTTTTCTCCTCAAGAATACAATAGCGAACCGACAGTAGACGTTCTCCACAAATTATACTTCATTTGAATTAATTTGGAGAAAAATGTACGATTTGTGTAATACGACTTACCAATGCGTTTCGTGCTCATGCCGCCATCTATCTTGTTTTCTGACAACTAATTCTTAATAGCTATATATTATCATTTTGGACTATAAAATTGTAGTCCAACGGCAGGTCCAAAAAGAAAAAAAAAGAATTTTCACTGTTCGTTTGTAAAATGTGAAACAATTATAAATGTGTGCATAAAATTAATTAATCGAAGTAAATTATTTCGATAATATTTATTCCTCTGCCTTTTATTTATTTAAAGTAATATCAATCCAAGTAATTTTTAGAAAAGATCAATATTTGATTGACACAGGCATTTCTATTAATAAAAATTAGACTCGAAACTAAGAGAAATTCTAGATTCGAGAAACTTTCTATACGTACGACACTCTTTATCATTTTTTCGTATTGAGTCACTCTCCGAAAAGGTTACTTCCTATATATCCAGCAATTGCGATGATTTGCACTAATAAGTTTCTATTTAGCCTAAATTGAGATAGAAATTGTTTCAATGACATTAAAAAGTGCATGTAGCTGTGTATATATATATCTATAACGTTTTGGAAATAATACTAAACAAATATGAAAATTTATCCTCATGGAAATAAATACGCATTTTTCCTTATCAAATGATACTTTTAGTTTGAAAGTGTGAATCCAGGATCGTGAATAAGAGGTATTCAAATATTTTTGACTGACTGCATGCGACAATTAATGTTATTTAAAATTAAGACTCTACTCGCTTTTGAATGAATTTGATAAATTTTATCCAAACCATCTGCTTTGAATGAGTTGAAATTAATGCGTTACTGAATCTACAAAATACCCTAAACAAATATAGTATTAGTAAATTATGCATAAAAAGTAATAATTTATTAAATAAAAGAGTAATACTAAATACAAATAATAAAAGTAATTAACGCTATAAAAAGAGCAATAAATTATAAAATAGTAATATTAATTATGATATAAAAATACAGGTAAAATATTTTATATGAATTTAAACATATGCGCCCGCTCATATATTTTGCACAGTAAAATTTATAACCTTTTCTGCACCTGCTGTCATGTCGCAAAATCGTTTTGAGATTAATCTTGGTTTGTTTCGACACTCAATTACCGTAGACAAACAGCATAAAAAAAATTTCGAGATGTGATGTCAAAAAATAAAAAAAAGATCACATATTTACACTTCTATTTCCGGCCTACAGATTTAACGTGCACATTCCCGGTGTGTACACTGGCGTTTATGGGAAAGTCTTGGAATCGAACCCCCTGATCAACGCCGCCGCGGATCGACGATTCCAAGCGCAGACCCACCAGGCCACCCAAGCCCAGTTTGGTCTCGCTCAATATAGCTGATATACCAGCTATGGTGATTACCAATCAAATTGGATCTTCGGACAGCTATTTAAGGAATCTCTTTTCAAAGTGCTCGCGGCTAGAATATTGAACATAAATCTGGAAAGACAACATTCCTAATTTATTGTTTAGCTTTTACATACGTGCCATTGAAAATTCCTTGAAAAGTAGCGCAAAGTATTTCGATCTTTTTATAGGGAACCTCGATTATCCTTTCCCGATTCTGATAGCTTGAAGTTCAATTTCCAGACGTGCATAATTTACATCTTTATTTTAGGAAATTTTATTACTAAACGAATTCGTTATGGAAAGGAATTTCAAGAGATATGCAAATAAAAAGTTTGAGAAACATTGTTGTAACATACAAAGATCCACTTCATGTAGCAACCAAAGGTATTGTTAAATATTTCTACTTTGTTGTGTCATTCAATATCTGATTGAACCCAGAAATAACCTGGCAAATAACATATTCCTTTTGCATGAATTCTTAGATTTTGTACATGAAACTTTCAAAACGAATGGTATATTTAGCATAACTTGTAGAAATTAGAGTCGGGCCAGTGTTCTTCCATCAAAAAGTTCGATTTGGGTTTAACATTCCTAATAAAAATAATTCCACAAATTTTTTAAAACAATTTATAACAATAAATGGTAAAATAGGGCGAATTTTAGTTTTCGATTTGTCCAACCCTCCTGGTGGTTGCCTGGATGATGTCATTAGAAAAACTGACCAGCTCTTGATGGACGAGTAATCTTGTCATTAGAAAAAAATGACCATATCTTTATCTTGTCATTGTCAAAACAATTGCCAATATCTTGATGTCGAGATATATCGTCATTAGCTAAATTGGTAAGATCTTGATGGACGAGATATCTCGTTGAAACCATTAGGTTTAGTAAAGATTGCACATGCAATTTTTTGAGCAATGGCTTGAGTCAAATTCCACAAATTGAATATTCAACAATTGTTTGTTCGAATAGCATAGTCGTCCGTTGACGAATTGATTTTCAGAGGGACAATTTTTCAACATATTTTTTTAACAGAATCTATCTCTAATTTAAATTCAAAGTATATATACGGTAGGCTGTTGATTTGATATGCAGGATATTAACACCCATGCCACATTAGTCCACGAGCTCTCCAATAGATGTGTGCAGCCGTTATGAGTTGTTCAGAGACATTAATTGCGGAATCGATAACTCCAGTTTTCTAAAAAAGAGAGTACGTAATCAATCATGCACGGTAGACAGTCTGAAACAAGCAACAGCTGTTCTCTACGGAGCTATGAAGCTGCTCTCTACGGAGCCATATTCTCACTGTGCCCAGCTCTGATCTCTTGACGACAACAAGTACTGTTTCAAAGTCCTATAGTTTCCTTAATGTTTAACGATGAATGAAAAGTTACTTGTCGACTTCGTTTTGGTAGGACCACCATTTTTGACAAGAACATTTTCATTCCCATAGATTGGTAGGTGAATTATGAAGCCATGGATTGATGAGGATGTATTTTAACAAAACAAATAACTTGTTTAGACTAATTAAGTACAAAAAGAGGGATAAGGCTATAAGGGAGTTCTCTTCTAATTCCCCCTATTAAATGTTTTAGTCACTTGACTGCGCAAACACTCACATGCTGCAATTAATTCAGATTCCATCGTTGATAATGCAACGAGCATCTGTTTTCCACTTTTCCATCCGACGAGCGACTTCCCAATTTTCAATAAAGATCCACTGTATGATTTTCCATCTGCTGTTGTGCTCCAGCTTGCATCAGTACTTGCATTAAGTTTTCCATTTGCAGGATCAGTCCCGAAGGGAAAGATTCAAGGACAATACATCGTAACTATAAACTAATCAGAGGACGGAATCCACACCTGACTGTACTCTCTCATTCTCAACACCATGCCAAAGTGAGGACATTTCAGACCACGACAGATTTTTAGTACACAGATAATCTTTTTATGGATCGAAATTTTAACTTGCAACCCTCCGGTTGCTAATCCGCGACGCTATCAACTGACCGCAAAACGTTTTTAGAAAGTTAATTCTCTAATTTCTGGTAAATTTAAAAATCCATATCCTACCAATCTGATGCTACGATTATAATCTACTAACATGAAATATTAAAAAAACATTTTAACTTAGTTTCACATGTGTTTTTGTCCCGATTTGACCGGGTTTGTTGTGCTTTGATGAACCCTTTTAAGTGTGTTTGTGTTTATGGTATTTTTCGGGTCATATCTGCAGAACATATCAATAAAGCTGATGGTGAATTTGCAATAAGCTTTGAGGAAATGTTTGATGAAGGTCCGACCACAAAGATTGTCCAGGTTTCTAACACTAATTAATAGAAATTTGAGAACATCAGTGCATTTAAGAGATTAGACATAGTGCGAACCTCGGTCAAGTTATGAAGTATGCCTTGGGTGTCAAGTCTGGGAAATTATTTTGGCGAAAATGTGTCCTCGTGGAACTAAAAAAATGGCCTCACAGAGACAAGTCCAGAGGTATGTCGAATCGATAATACAAATAGAAAATGCATTTAATAGCAAAATGGTCATAATTAAGGATTCATAATTAACCTTTTCCTCCTTGCTTTTCGGCAGAACTGAGAGGTAGTGATTCGGCCAACACGAGTTGTTGACCTGGGCAGAATGCGAGGATATTCAAGTACACCTGTTGTATAACAGGCCCTGCCCATTAAAGAGAATTTACAGAAGTTTCGTAAACAAGCAAAAGCGTTTTGCGTGAGTTAATCTACATGTTTCGAAGATTATGCTTTTAATAGGAAGGTAGACGTTCTCCACAAATTATACTTCATATGAATTAATTTTGAGAAAAATGTACGATTTGTGAAATATGACTACCAATGATTTTAATGCTCATGCCGCCATCTATCCAGTTTTCTGACAACTAATTCTTTATAGCTATATATTATCATTTTGGACTATAAAATTGTAATATCCGTCCAAGTACGGCCGTGACACTTCTTGGCCACTGCATGACTAAAAAGAATTTTCACTGTTCGTTTCTAAAATGTGAAACAAACATTAATGTGTGCATAAAATTAATCGAAGTAAATTATTTCGATAATATTTATTCCTCTGCCTTTTATTTATTTAAAGTAATATCAATCCAAGCATTTTTAGAAAAGTTCAATGTTTGAACGACACAGTAATTTCTATTAATAAAAATTAGTCTCAAAACTAAGTAATTCTAGATGCGAGAGCAAATTCGAAAATATGCTAAAACTTTCTACACGTACGACAGCAGCATTTTTTCGTATTGAGTCACTCCGAATAGGTTTCTTCCTATATTTCAAGCAATTGCGATCAGATTTGCACTAATAAGTTTATATTTAGCCTAAATTGAGGTAGAAATTGTTTTAATGACATTAAAAAGTGCATGTAGCTGTATATATAACGTTTTGGAAATAATACTAAACAAATATGAAGATTTATCCTCATGGAAATAAATACGCATTTTTCTTTATAGTTGAACTCAAATGATACCTTTAGTTTGAAAGTGTGAATCCAGGATCGTGAATAAGAGGTATTCAAATATTTTTGTCAGACTGCATGAGACAATTAATGTTTTTTAAAATTAAGGCTCATACTCCCTTTTGAAGGAATTTGATAAATTTTACATAAACCATCTGCTTTAAATCAGTTAAAATTAATGCGTTACATGAACTACAAAATACCCTAAGGTGACAAACTAAATCTTACAAATATCAATTTTTATTTCATATTTAAATGAAACTATTTAAATTTGGCAGCGAGAGAAGAGATTATATTTACAAGTTTTAATTTTATATGAATAATGAAACTACATATTAATAAAACTATACAATGTATAAACAAATGGGTCGTTGAATTATTTTGAAATAGTAAATAAAAATAGTACTAAACAAATATAGTATTAATAAATTATACATAAAAAGCAATAGTTTATTAAATAAGAGTAATACTAAATACAAATAATAATAAAAGTAAATAACGCTATAAGAAGAGCAATAAATAGAAATAGTAATTGTGATATAAAAATACAGGTAAAACATCTTATATGAATTTAAACATATGCGCCCGCTCATATATTTTGCACAGTAAAATTTATAACCTTTTCTGCACCTGCTGTCATGTCGCAAAATCGTTTTGAGATTAATCTTGGTTTGTTTCGACACTCAATTACCGTAGACAAACAGCATAAAAAAAATTTCGAGATGTGATGTCAAAAAATAAAAAAAAGATCACATATTTACACTTCTATTTCCGGCCTACAGATTTAACGTGCACATTCCCGGTGTGTACACTGGCGTTTATGGGAAAGTCTTGGAATCGAACCCCCTGATCAACGCCGCCGCGGATCGACGATTCCAAGCGCAGACCCACCAGGCCACCCAAGCCCAGTTTGGTCTCGCTCAATATAGCTGATATACCAGCTATGGTGATTACCAATCAAATTGGATCTTCGGACAGCTATTTAAGGAATCTCTTTTCAAAGTGCTCGCGGCTAGAATATTGAACATAAATCTGGAAAGACAACATTCCTAATTTATTGTTTAGCTTTTACATACGTGCCATTGAAAATTCCTTGAAAAGTAGCGCAAAGTATTTCGATCTTTTTATAGGGAACCTCGATTATCCTTTCCCGATTCTGATAGCTTGAAGTTCAATTTCCAGACGTGCATAATTTACATCTTTATTTTAGGAAATTTTATTACTAAACGAATTCGTTATGGAAAGGAATTTCAAGAGATATGCAAATAAAAAGTTTGAGAAACATTGTTGTAACATACAAAGATCCACTTCATGTAGCAACCAAAGGTATTGTTAAATATTTCTACTTTGTTGTGTCATTCAATATCTGATTGAACCCAGAAATAACCTGGCAAATAACATATTCCTTTTGCATGAATTCTTAGATTTTGTACATGAAACTTTCAAAACGAATGGTATATTTAGCATAACTTGTAGAAATTAGAGTCGGGCCAGTGTTCTTCCATCAAAAAGTTCGATTTGGGTTTAACATTCCTAATAAAAATAATTCCACAAATTTTTTTAAACAATTTATAACAATAAATGGTAAAATAGGGCGAATTTTAGTTTTCGATTTGTCCAACCCTCCTGGTGGTTGCCTGGATGATGTCATTAGAAAAACTGACCAGCTCTTGATGGACGAGTAATCTTGTCATTAGAAAAAAATGACCATATCTTTATCTTGTCATTGTCAAAACAATTGCCAATATCTTGATGTCGAGATATATCGTCATTAGCTAAATTGGTAAGATCTTGATGGACGAGATATCTCGTTGAAACCATTAGGTTTAGTAAAGATTGCACATGCAATTTTTTGAGCAATGGCTTGAGTCAAATTCCACAAATTGAATATTCAACAATTGTTTGTTCGAATAGCATAGTCGTCCGTTGACGAATTGATTTTCAGAGGGACAATTTTTCAACATATTTTTTTAACAGAATCTATCTCTAATTTAAATTCAAAGTATATATACGGTAGGCTGTTGATTTGATATGCAGGATATTAACACCCATGCCACATTAGTCCACGAGCTCTCCAATAGATGTGTGCAGCCGTTATGAGTTGTTCAGAGACATTAATTGCGGAATCGATAACTCCAGTTTTCTAAAAAAGAGAGTACGTAATCAATCATGCACGGTAGACAGTCTGAAACAAGCAACAGCTGTTCTCTACGGAGCTATGAAGCTGCTCTCTACGGAGCCATATTCTCACTGTGCCCAGCTCTGATCTCTTGACGACAACAAGTACTGTTTCAAAGTCCTATAGTTTCCTTAATGTTTAACGATGAATGAAAAGTTACTTGTCGACTTCGTTTTGGTAGGACCACCATTTTTGACAAGAACATTTTCATTCCCATAGATTGGTAGGTGAATTATGAAGCCATGGATTGATGAGGATGTATTTTAACAAAACAAATAACTTGTTTAGACTAATTAAGTACAAAAAGAGGGATAAGGCTATAAGGGAGTTCTCTTCTAATTCCCCCTATTAAATGTTTTAGTCACTTGACTGCGCAAACACTCACATGCTGCAATTAATTCAGATTCCATCGTTGATAATGCAACGAGCATCTGTTTTCCACTTTTCCATCCGACGAGCGACTTCCCAATTTTCAATAAAGATCCACTGTATGATTTTCCATCTGCTGTTGTGCTCCAGCTTGCATCAGTACTTGCATTAAGTTTTCCATTTGCAGGATCAGTCCCGAAGGGAAAGATTCAAGGACAATACATCGTAACTATAAACTAATCAGAGGACGGAATCCACACCTGACTGTACTCTCTCATTCTCAACACCATGCCAAAGTGAGGACATTTCAGACCACGACAGATTTTTAGTACACAGATAATCTTTTTATGGATCGAAATTTTAACTTGCAACCCTCCGGTTGCTAATCCGCGACGCTATCAACTGACCGCAAAACGTTTTTAGAAAGTTAATTCTCTAATTTCTGGTAAATTTAAAAATCCATATCCTACCAATCTGATGCTACGATTATAATCTACTAACATGAAATATTAAAAAAACATTTTAACTTAGTTTCACATGTGTTTTTGTCCCGATTTGACCGGGTTTGTTGTGCTTTGATGAACCCTTTTAAGTGTGTTTGTGTTTATGGTATTTTTCGGGTCATATCTGCAGAACATATCAATAAAGCTGATGGTGAATTTGCAATAAGCTTTGAGGAAATGTTTGATGAAGGTCCGACCACAAAGATTGTCCAGGTTTCTAACACTAATTAATAGAAATTTGAGAACATCAGTGCATTTAAGAGATTAGACATAGTGCGAACCTCGGTCAAGTTATGAAGTATGCCTTGGGTGTCAAGTCTGGGAAATTATTTTGGCGAAAATGTGTCCTCGTGGAACTAAAAAAATGGCCTCACAGAGACAAGTCCAGAGGTATGTCGAATCGATAATACAAATAGAAAATGCATTTAATAGCAAAATGGTCATAATTAAGGATTCATAATTAACCTTTTCCTCCTTGCTTTTCGGCAGAACTGAGAGGTAGTGATTCGGCCAACACGAGTTGTTGACCTGTGCAGAATGCGAGGATATTCAAGTACACCTGTTGTATAACAGGCCCTGCCCATTAAAGAGAATTTACAGAAGTTTCGTAAACAAGCAAAAGCGTTTTGCGTGAGTTAATCTACATGTTTCGAAGATTATGCTTTTAATAGGAAGGTAGACGTTCTCCACAAATTATACTTCATATGAATTAATTTTGAGAAAAATGTACGATTTGTGAAATATGACTACCAATGATTTTAATGCTCATGCCGCCATCTATCCAGTTTTCTGACAACTAATTCTTTATAGCTATATATTATCATTTTGGACTATAAAATTGTAATATCCGTCCAAGTACGGCCGTGACACTTCTTGGCCACTGCATGACTAAAAAGAATTTTCACTGTTCGTTTCTAAAATGTGAAACAAACATTAATGTGTGCATAAAATTAATCGAAGTAAATTATTTCGATAATATTTATTCCTCTGCCTTTTATTTATTTAAAGTAATATCAATCCAAGCATTTTTAGAAAAGTTCAATGTTTGAACGACACAGTAATTTCTATTAATAAAAATTAGTCTCAAAACTAAGTAATTCTAGATGCGAGAGCAAATTCGAAAATATGCTAAAACTTTCTACACGTACGACAGCAGCATTTTTTCGTATTGAGTCACTCCGAATAGGTTTCTTCCTATATTTCAAGCAATTGCGATCAGATTTGCACTAATAAGTTTATATTTAGCCTAAATTGAGGTAGAAATTGTTTTAATGACATTAAAAAGTGCATGTAGCTGTATATATAACGTTTTGGAAATAATACTAAACAAATATGAAGATTTATCCTCATGGAAATAAATACGCATTTTTCTTTATAGTTGAACTCAAATGATACCTTTAGTTTGAAAGTGTGAATCCAGGATCGTGAATAAGAGGTATTCAAATATTTTTGTCAGACTGCATGAGACAATTAATGTTTTTTAAAATTAAGGCTCATACTCCCTTTTGAAGGAATTTGATAAATTTTACATAAACCATCTGCTTTAAATCAGTTAAAATTAATGCGTTACATGAACTACAAAATACCCTAAGGTGACAAACTAAATCTTACAAATATCAATTTTTATTTCATATTTAAATGAAACTATTTAAATTTGGCAGCGAGAGAAGAGATTATATTTACAAGTTTTAATTTTATATGAATAATGAAACTACATATTAATAAAACTATACAATGTATAAACAAATGGGTCGTTGAATTATTTTGAAATAGTAAATAAAAATAGTACTAAACAAATATAGTATTAATAAATTATACATAAAAAGCAATAGTTTATTAAATAAGAGTAATACTAAATACAAATAATAATAAAAGTAAATAACGCTATAAGAAGAGCAATAAATAGAAATAGTAATTGTGATATAAAAATACAGGTAAAACATCTTATATGAATTTAAAGATATGCGCGCCGCTCTTATATTTTACACAGTAAAATTTATAATCTTTTTTGCCCCTGCTGTCATGATCTTGCAAAATCGTTTTGAGATTAATCTTGGTTCGTTTCGACACCAAATTACTCTAGACAAACAGCATAAAAAAAATTCAAGATGTTGATGTCAAAAATAAAAAATGGTTAAAAATTCTGCGATACGACACGATTTCCGGCCTACAGATTTAATGTGCACATTCCCGGTGTGTACACTGGCGTTTATGGGAAAGTCTTGGAACCGAACCCCTGATCAACGCCGTCGCGGACCCACGATTCCAAGCGCAGACCCACCAGGCCACCCAGGCCCAGTGGTTTGGATGAATATAGCTGATATACCAGCTAAGGTGATTGCTAATCAAATTGGATCTTCGGAAAGCTATTTAAGGAATCTCTTTTCAGTGCTCGCGGCTAGAATATTGTACATAAATCTGGAAAGACAACATTCCTAATTTATTGTTTAGCTTTTACATACGTGCAATTGAAGATTACATTAAAAAGTAGCCAAACAATTTCCATCTTTTTATAGGGAACATCGATTATCATTTCCCGATTCTGATAGCTTGAAGTTCAATTTCCAGACGTGCATAATTTACATCTTTATTTTAGGAAATTTTATTACTAAACGAATTCGTTATGGAAAGGAATTTCAAGAGATATGCAAATAAAAAGTTTGAGAAACATTGTTGTAACATACAAAGATCCACTTCATGTAGCAACCAAAGGTATTGTTAAATATTTCTACTTTGTTGTGTCATTCAATATCTGATTGAACCCAGAAATAACCTGGCAAATAACATATTCCTTTTGCATGAATTCTTAGATTTTGTACATGAAACTTTCAAAACGAATGGTATATTTAGCATAACTTGTAGAAATTAGAGTCGGGCCAGTGTTCTTCCATCAAAAAGTTCGATTTGGGTTTAACATTCCTAATAAAAATAATTCCACAAATTTTTTAAAACAATTTATAACAATAAATGGTAAAATAGGGCGAATTTTAGTTTTCGATTTGTCCAACCCTCCTGGTGGTTGCCTGGATGATGTCATTAGAAAAACTGACCAGCTCTTGATGGACGAGTAATCTTGTCATTAGAAAAAAATGACCATATCTTTATCTTGTCATTGTCAAAACAATTGCCAATATCTTGATGTCGAGATATATCGTCATTAGCTAAATTGGTAAGATCTTGATGGACGAGATATCTCGTTGAAACCATTAGGTTTAGTAAAGATTGCACATGCAATTTTTTGAGCAATGGCTTGAGTCAAATTCCACAAATTGAATATTCAACAATTGTTTGTTCGAATAGCATAGTCGTCCGTTGACGAATTGATTTTCAGAGGGACAATTTTTCAACATATTTTTTTAACAGAATCTATCTCTAATTTAAATTCAAAGTATATATACGGTAGGCTGTTGATTTGATATGCAGGATATTAACACCCATGCCACATTAGTCCACGAGCTCTCCAATAGATGTGTGCAGCCGTTATGAGTTGTTCAGAGACATTAATTCCGGAATCGATAACTCCAGTTTTCTAAAAAAGAGAGTACGTAATCAATCATGCACGGTAGACAGTCTGAAACAAGCAACAGCTGTTCTCTACGGAGCTATGAAGCTGCTCTCTACGGAGCCATATTCTCACTGTGCCCAGCTCTGATCTCTTGACTACAACAAGTACTGTTTCAAAGTCCTATAGTTTCCTTAATGTTTAACGATGAATGAAAAGTTACTTGTCGACTTCGTTTTGGTAGGACCACCATTTTTGACAAGAACATTTTCATTCCCATAGATTGGTAGGTGAATTATGAAGCCATGGATTGATGAGGATGTATTTTAACAAAACAAATAACTTGTTTAGACTAATTAAGTACAAAAAGAGGGATAAGGCTATAAGGGAGTTCTCTTCTAATTCCCCCTATTAAATGTTTTAGTCACTTGACTGCGCAAACACTCACATGCTGCAATTAATTCAGATTCCATCGTTGATAATGCAACGAGCATCTGTTTTCCACTTTTCCATCCGACGAGCGACTTCCCAATTTTCAATAAAGATCCACTGTATGATTTTCCATCTGCTGTTGTGCTCCAGCTTGCATCAGTACTTGCATTAAGTTTTCCATTTGCAGGATCAGTCCCGAAGGGAAAGATTCAAGGACAATACATCGTAACTATAAACTAATCAGAGGACGGAATCCACACCTGACTGTACTCTCTCATTCTCAACACCATGCCAAAGTGAGGACATTTCAGACCACGACAGATTTTTAGTACACAGATAATCTTTTTATGGATCGAAATTTTAACTTGCAACCCTCCGGTTGCTAATCCGCGACGCTATCAACTGACCGCAAAACGTTTTTAGAAAGTTAATTCTCTAATTTCTGGTAAATTTAAAAATCCATATCCTACCAATCTGATGCTACGATTATAATCTACTAACATGAAATATTAAAAAAACATTTTAACTTAGTTTCACATGTGTTTTTGTCCCGATTTGACCGGGTTTGTTGTGCTTTGATGAACCCTTTTAAGTGTGTTTGTGTTTATGGTATTTTTCGGGTCATATCTGCAGAACATATCAATAAAGCCGATGGTGAATTTGCAATAAACTTTGAGGAAATGTTTGATGAAGGTCCGACCACAAAGATTGTTCAGGTTTCTAACACTAATAAATAGAAATTTGAGAACATCAGTGCATTCAAGAGATTAGACATTAGGGTGGGTCATTTTATTTTTTTCTCCTTTTTTAAGGGGCACAGCGATAAAAAGGTGCTAAATGGTCTCAAAATAACGTGTGAAATATTACATTCTCATAAGTCTAACTGCCTCCGGATTGATATCAAAGTTTCGATTTTTTCGAGGTAAGTTCCAATTAGTGTTCCAACCAATAAACGTTACTTTCTTCATACATGGACAATGTGTCATGATTGCAGGTGTGAGGAGTGGGTGGGTCGAGTGGAGGAGAGTCGAGGAACACCCTGAGCGTGCGCGCGCCCCTCCCACGTTTCCAGTATAGCTCCGGCTGTAATAAGGCGAGGTTGTGTTACGCTCGTTTGCGCCATTTTTACCATGAATCGTACTCGTTCAGAGTGGAAATGTCCGTTTGGTGATTCAAGTGATATTATATACCATTTTTTACCAACCTACGAAGATGTTATGAAGTTCTATGAGTGGAACCGGCATTAGATAAAACGTGATAAAGAAGCTAATAAAGAACCCACGTATAAGGAAATAGAGGTCATCGTCATGGCAAAAATTGAAGAAATATGGTCAAGAGTTTCCATTCCTACTGTCCAACATAAACGAGTGAAAGCGATGTTGAAGGCGTATCATCTGAAATGCAAAAACCTTTTAAATCACACCCTAAAATACCGAAGAAGAAATTAGAAGAGTTTCGCGTACCAGTAAAGGGGTATTGTTTGACATTTCATCCTGCAAGTGTAAGAACATCGATGAGTGCATTTATCCCAGACACAAAAAACTACCTGTCAGAGAGAAAAGCTTCCTAATCGACCAACGAACCACTAGAAGAATGGTGATCGGAACTGTAGATATTGTTACAACGAATAAAATAACGAACACTTTGAAAAGGAAAATGCTAATCAGTTTCAGTCTCAAAAGAAAGCACAGAGAAGCTTAATGTGTCGACTTCATCTGAATCTAGTCAATTGGACAGTGACGATGTATTCCAGCCAGTCACAAGCCTCAACGTCGGCGGTTCCTGCCGATAAGACTACCGCTACAAACAGTACAGTAGACTAAGCTTTACTTTCAAGAACGTGTGATAGATACGAAGTATCAGACAGGGCTGGGGCAGCTATTGCTTCAGCTGTTCTTCACACTTCCACTTCGGAAATTATTGATAAAAATACGAAAATTGGTCGCGGAAGAAGATAAAGTCCTACAAATACCTGCTTTATACTTCTGCGGACGGAAAGACAAAACTTTAATTATATCAGAGAATTACGGAATAATGTATTGACAGAGCATTCTTGAAGAGCATATTTCATTGATAATGGAACCAGAGTTGAAGTTCTTGGGTTATATTGCACCAGCTTTTGGCACATCTGAATGCATAGAACAAGCAATCACTGATTTCTTCCTGGAATCAGAAATATCTATGGAGTCTTTGGTGGCAGTTGGGTGTAATGGAACTAACGTGAACGTTGGTAAATATGGAGGTGTCATACGTCTGCTTGAAAAAAGGTTAGATAAACCGTTACAGTGGATTTTCTGCCTACTGCATATGAACGAATTACCCTTCCGACACTTGTTTCTACATATTGATGGAAGCACATCGGGACACAGGACATTTTCAGGGAGAATCGGCAAAGATCTAGAAATGTGTAAAAAAGCATTGCTGCAACAAGATATTTGCCCACAGAACTGAAGCCAAAATAGAGCCCGTAATTCAAAGAAACAGTTACTTCGCACACCCTGAAAATTTATGGATCGCAATACTGACAGACTTTGAACCGCACATCCGTGAACTGGCAGTCCATCGCATTTTGAAAGACTGCAGCATTCAGGAAAATAGACTCCGACTGTTTCAACTTCCTACTGTAAAATCTGATGCATCATATACCGATCTCATTAACTGGCAGGAGAATATATCTGATCCACCAATATTGAAATCCATACCTGACGAAGACATCCAACTGTTTGTCGTCCAAAAAGCAGAACTGTCTTTACTACGCCTGCAATGTCACATTGTGCAAAAAATCTGAGAGAAGGTTTCATAAAAAAACCATAGTCTCGAAAGCCATGCTGAAATTCGATAGCAAGAAGCATTTTCGCGCTATTTGAAATATAATAATATAGATGTCATTTTTGTAAACTTTTGTTTTAATAAATAAGTCTTACTCATACAATTTCAATTTGTTTTATAGACACATTTTAAACTTTTTTAACCTTGCTGTGACAACTCCTCAAAAATAAAGTTTTTTTTTCAAAATATGTGTTCTTTAAAGTCAATCCGGAGGCAGAAGATGATATCCCATTCTAATCAAATATTATATGTGAGCTAAAAACATCATTTGGCACCCTTTTCTTGCTGTGCCGGATAGAAAACAAAAAAAATTTTCTCCGTACGACGGTGACCCACCCTATTAGATATAGTGCCTTGAACCTCGGTCAAGTTATGAAGTATGCTTTGGGTGTCAAGTCCGGGAAATTATTGTGGTGGAAGATGACATTAAGGCCTTCAAGCGCTTAATATACTATATACTGGTCTTTTCAGAATAATATCTGCGATATTTGAACTTCACTAAATGGGTATTAATTAACATTGAACTGGAGCATCACATAGGGCTATTGAGGACGGTCTGGGATCAATCCGCAAGGGAAAGAATCGAGGAAAAGAATAATGGCACCGCACTCTCCAAACTTCAAAGCCAGGCCAACGTATGGCCACGTAGTTTATAACGGGCACCAACCCTCATGTACAAAAGAGCTATAATCAATAATTTTTTAATAGCTTCTGAAAATGTCGAAGTGTATTTTGATGATGTTATTGTGACTGGCAGTAATGAAAGTGAACATGACCAAACTTTGTCAAAAGTCTTTAAAAGAGCTAAAGAAAACAACATCAAGTTTAACCCTGAAAAGTTCCAATATAAAGTACCTGAAGTTAAATATGTAGGCCAGATAATATCTAAGGAGGGAATAAAAGCAGATCCACAGCATATTAGGGCAATTACAGAAATGGAAACTCCCAATAATAAAGGGGATGTTAGAAGATTCTTGGGTATGGTTAATTATGTATCTAAGTTCATACCAAATGTTTCCACTATTACCTCTCCCTTAAGAAATCTAATAAAAGATAGTGTGGATTTTAGTTGGTGTGAAGAGCACAAGGAAGCATTTAAGAAAATACAAAACCTATTGAGTTCCTCAACTGTTTTAAAAGTTTTTAATAGTTCCAAACAAATTATAATACAATGTGACAGCTCTAAAGATGGATTAGGAGCTTGTCTCATTCAAGAGGGTCACCTTATATCATATGCATCCAGGAGTCTCACTGAGACAGCAAAATTATGCTCAGATTGAAAAAGAAATGCTATCTATTGTATTTGCTGTACAAAAGTATCACAATTTTGTATATGGAAAAAAATTTACTGCGAGACATGGAATAAAGAAGATTCAGAATAACTTGTGCATTTTTAATTCAATTTAGAAAGAGTAAAACATTTTTCGTCGTTTTCTCCTCAAGAATACAATAGCGAACCGACAGTAGACGTTCTCCACAAATTATACTTCATTTGAATTAATTTGGAGAAAAATGTACGATTTGTGTAATACGACTTACCAATGCGTTTCGTGCTCATGCCGCCATCTATCTTGTTTTCTGACAACTAATTCTTAATAGCTATATATTATCATTTTGGACTATAAAATTGTAGTCCAACGGCAGGTCCAAAAAGAAAAAAAAGAATTTTCACTGTTCGTTTGTAAAATGTGAAACAATTATAAATGTGTGCATAAAATTAATTAATCGAAGTAAATTATTTCGATAATATTTATTCCTCTGCCTTTTATTTATTTAAAGTAATATCAATCCAAGTAATTTTTAGAAAAGATCAATATTTGATTGACACAGGCATTTCTATTAATAAAAATTAGACTCGAAACTAAGAGAAATTCTAGATTCGAGAAACTTTCTATACGTACGACACTCTTTATCATTTTTTCGTATTGAGTCACTCTCCGAAAAGGTTACTTCCTATATATCCAGCAATTGCGATGATTTGCACTAATAAGTTTCTATTTAGCCTAAATTGAGATAGAAATTGTTTCAATGACATTAAAAAGTGCATGTAGCTGTGTATATATATATCTATAACGTTTTGGAAATAATACTAAACAAATATGAAAATTTATCCTCATGGAAATAAATACGCATTTTTCCTTATCAAATGATACTTTTAGTTTGAAAGTGTGAATCCAGGATCGTGAATAAGAGGTATTCAAATATTTTTGACTGACTGCATGCGACAATTAATGTTATTTAAAATTAAGACTCTACTCGCTTTTGAATGAATTTGATAAATTTTATCCAAACCATCTGCTTTGAATGAGTTGAAATTAATGCGTTACTGAATCTACAAAATACCCTAAACAAATATAGTATTAGTAAATTATGCATAAAAAGTAATAATTTATTAAATAAAAGAGTAATACTAAATACAAATAATAAAAGTAATTAACGCTATAAAAAGAGCAATAAATTATAAAATAGTAATATTAATTATGATATAAAAATACAGGTAAAATATTTTATATGAATTTAAACATATGCGCCCGCTCATATATTTTGCACAGTAAAATTTATAACCTTTTCTGCACCTGCTGTCATGTCGCAAAATCGTTTTGAGATTAATCTTGGTTTGTTTCGACACTCAATTACCGTAGACAAACAGCATAAAAAAAATTTCGAGATGTGATGTCAAAAAATAAAAAAAAGATCACATATTTACACTTCTATTTCCGGCCTACAGATTTAACGTGCACATTCCCGGTGTGTACACTGGCGTTTATGGGAAAGTCTTGGAATCGAACCCCCTGATCAACGCCGCCGCGGATCGACGATTCCAAGCGCAGACCCACCAGGCCACCCAAGCCCAGTTTGGTCTCGCTCAATATAGCTGATATACCAGCTATGGTGATTACCAATCAAATTGGATCTTCGGACAGCTATTTAAGGAATCTCTTTTCAAAGTGCTCGCGGCTAGAATATTGAACATAAATCTGGAAAGACAACATTCCTAATTTATTGTTTAGCTTTTACATACGTGCCATTGAAAATTCCTTGAAAAGTAGCGCAAAGTATTTCGATCTTTTTATAGGGAACCTCGATTATCCTTTCCCGATTCTGATAGCTTGAAGTTCAATTTCCAGACGTGCATAATTTACATCTTTATTTTAGGAAATTTTATTACTAAACGAATTCGTTATGGAAAGGAATTTCAAGAGATATGCAAATAAAAAGTTTGAGAAACATTGTTGTAACATACAAAGATCCACTTCATGTAGCAACCAAAGGTATTGTTAAATATTTCTACTTTGTTGTGTCATTCAATATCTGATTGAACCCAGAAATAACCTGGCAAATAACATATTCCTTTTGCATGAATTCTTAGATTTTGTACATGAAACTTTCAAAACGAATGGTATATTTAGCATAACTTGTAGAAATTAGAGTCGGGCCAGTGTTCTTCCATCAAAAAGTTCGATTTGGGTTTAACATTCCTAATAAAAATAATTCCACAAATTTTTTAAAACAATTTATAACAATAAATGGTAAAATAGGGCGAATTTTAGTTTTCGATTTGTCCAACCCTCCTGGTGGTTGCCTGGATGATGTCATTAGAAAAACTGACCAGCTCTTGATGGACGAGTAATCTTGTCATTAGAAAAAAATGACCATATCTTTATCTTGTCATTGTCAAAACAATTGCCAATATCTTGATGTCGAGATATATCGTCATTAGCTAAATTGGTAAGATCTTGATGGACGAGATATCTCGTTGAAACCATTAGGTTTAGTAAAGATTGCACATGCAATTTTTTGAGCAATGGCTTGAGTCAAATTCCACAAATTGAATATTCAACAATTGTTTGTTCGAATAGCATAGTCGTCCGTTGACGAATTGATTTTCAGAGGGACAATTTTTCAACATATTTTTTTAACAGAATCTATCTCTAATTTAAATTCAAAGTATATATACGGTAGGCTGTTGATTTGATATGCAGGATATTAACACCCATGCCACATTAGTCCACGAGCTCTCCAATAGATGTGTGCAGCCGTTATGAGTTGTTCAGAGACATTAATTCCGGAATCGATAACTCCAGTTTTCTAAAAAAGAGAGTACGTAATCAATCATGCACGGTAGACAGTCTGAAACAAGCAACAGCTGTTCTCTACGGAGCTATGAAGCTGCTCTCTACGGAGCCATATTCTCACTGTGCCCAGCTCTGATCTCTTGACGACAACAAGTACTGTTTCAAAGTCCTATAGTTTCCTTAATGTTTAACGATGAATGAAAAGTTACTTGTCGACTTCGTTTTGGTAGGACCACCATTTTTGACAAGAACATTTTCATTCCCATAGATTGGTAGGTGAATTATGAAGCCATGGATTGATGAGGATGTATTTTAACAAAACAAATAACTTGTTTAGACTAATTAAGTACAAAAAGAGGGATAAGGCTATAAGGGAGTTCTCTTCTAATTCCCCCTATTAAATGTTTTAGTCACTTGACTGCGCAAACACTCACATGCTGCAATTAATTCAGATTCCATCGTTGATAATGCAACGAGCATCTGTTTTCCACTTTTCCATCCGACGAGCGACTTCCCAATTTTCAATAAAGATCCACTGTATGATTTTCCATCTGCTGTTGTGCTCCAGCTTGCATCAGTACTTGCATTAAGTTTTCCATTTGCAGGATCAGTCCCGAAGGGAAAGATTCAAGGACAATACATCGTAACTATAAACTAATCAGAGGACGGAATCCACACCTGACTGTACTCTCTCATTCTCAACACCATGCCAAAGTGAGGACATTTCAGACCACGACAGATTTTTAGTACACAGATAATCTTTTTATGGATCGAAATTTTAACTTGCAACCCTCCGGTTGCTAATCCGCGACGCTATCAACTGACCGCAAAACGTTTTTAGAAAGTTAATTCTCTAATTTCTGGTAAATTTAAAAATCCATATCCTACCAATCTGATGCTACGATTATAATCTACTAACATGAAATATTAAAAAAACATTTTAACTTAGTTTCACATGTGTTTTTGTCCCGATTTGACCGGGTTTGTTGTGCTTTGATGAACCCTTTTAAGTGTGTTTGTGTTTATGGTATTTTTCGGGTCATATCTGCAGAGCATATCAATAAAGCCGATGGTGAATTTGCAATAAACTTTGAGGAAATGTTTGATGAAGGTCCGACCACAAAGATTGTTCAGGTTTCTAACACTAATAAATAGAAATTTGAGAACATCAGTGCATTCAAGATATTAGACATTAGGGTGGGTCATTTTATTTTTTTCTCCTTTTTTAAGGGGCACAGCGATAAAAAGGTGCTAAATGGTCTCAAAATAACGTGTGAAATATTACATTCTCATAAGTCTAACTGCCTCCGGATTGATATCAAAGTTTCGATTTTTTCGAGGTAAGTTCCAATTAGTGTTCCAACCAATAAACGTTACTTTCTTCATACATGGACAATTTGTCATGATTGCAGGTGTGAGGAGTGGGTGGGTCGAGTGGAGGAGAGTCGAGGAACACCCTGAGCGTGCGCGCGCCCCTCCCACGTTTCCAGTATAGCTCCGGCTGTAATAAGGCGAGGTTGTGTTACGCTCGTTTGCGCCATTTTTACCATGAATCGTACTCGTTCAGAGTGGAAATGTCCATTTGGTGATTCAAGTGATATTATATACCATTTTTTACCAACCTACGAAGATGTTATGAAGTTCTATGAGTGGAACCGGCATTAGATAAAACGTGATAAAGAAGCTAATAAAGAACCCACGTATAAGGAAATAGAGGTCATCGTCATGGCAAAAATTGAAGAAATATGGTCAAGAGTTTCCATTCCTACTGTCCAACATAAACGAGTGAAAGCGATGTTGAAGGCGTATCATCTGAAATGCAAAAACCTTTTAAATCACACCCTAAAATACCGAAGAAGAAATTAGAAGAGTTTCGCGTACCAGTAAAGGGGTATTGTTTGACATTTCATCCTGCAAGTGTAAGAACATCGATGAGTGCATTTATCCCAGACACAAAAAACTACCTGTCAGAGAGAAAAGCTTCCTAATCGACCAACGAACCACTAGAAGAATGGTGATCGGAACTGTAGATATTGTTACAACGAATAAAATAACGAACACTTTGAAAAGGAAAATGCTAATCAGTTTCAGTCTCAAAAGAAAGCACAGAGAAGCTTAATGTGTCGACTTCATCTGAATCTAGTCAATTGGACAGTGACGATGTATTCCAGCCAGTCACAAGCCTCAACGTCGGCGGTTCCTGCCGATAAGACTACCGCTACAAACAGTACAGTAGACTAAGCTTTACTTTCAAGAACGTGTGATAGATACGAAGTATCAGACAGGGCTGGGGCAGCTATTGCTTCAGCTGTTCTTCACACTTCCACTTCGGAAATTATTGATAAAAATACGAAAATTGGTCGCGGAAGAAGATAAAGTCCTACAAATACCTGCTTTATACTTCTGCGGACGGAAAGACAAAACTTTAATTATATCAGAGAAGGACGGAATAATGTATTGACAGAGCATTCTTGAAGAGCATATTTCATTGATAATGGAACCAGAGTTGAAGTTCTTGGGTTATATTGCACCAGCTTTTGGCACATCTGAATGCATAGAACAAGCAATCACTGATTTCTTCCTGGAATCAGAAATATCTATGGAGTCTTTGGTGGCAGTTGGGTGTAATGGAACTAACGTGAACGTTGGTAAATATGGAGGTGTCATACGTCTGCTTGAAAAAAGGTTAGATAAACCGTTACAGTGGATTTTCTGCCTACTGCATATGAACGAATTACCCTTCCGACACTTGTTTCTACATATTGATGGAAGCACATCGGGACACAGGACATTTTCAGGGAGAATCGGCAAAGATCTAGAAATGTGTAAAAAAGCATTGCTGCAACAAGATATTTGCCCACAGAACTGAAGCCAAAATAGAGCCCGTAATTCAAAGAAACAGTTACTTCGCACACCCTGAAAATTTATGGATCGCAATACTGACAGACTTTGAACCGCACATCCGTGAACTGGCAGTCCATCGCATTTTGAAAGACTGCAGCATTCAGGAAAATAGACTCCGACTGTTTCAACTTCCTACTGTAAAATCTGATGCATCATATACCGATCTCATTAACTGGCAGGAGAATATATCTGATCCACCAATATTGAAATCCATACCTGACGAAGACATCCAACTGTTTGTCGTCCAAAAAGCAGAACTGTCTTTACTACGCCTGCAATGTCACATTGTGCAAAAAATCTGAGAGAAGGTTTCATAAAAAAACCATAGTCTCGAAAGCCATGCTGAAATTCGATAGCAAGAAGCATTTTCGCGCTATTTGAAATATAATAATATAGATGTCATTTTTGTAAACTTTTGTTTTAATAAATAAGTCTTACTCATACAATTTCAATTTGTTTTATAGACACATTTTAAACTTTTTTAACCTTGCTGTGACAACTCCTCAAAAATAAAGTTTTTTTTTTCAAAATATGTGTTCTTTAAAGTCAATCCGGAGGCAGAAGATGATATCCCATTCTAATCAAATATTATATGTGAGCTAAAAACATCATTTGGCACCCTTTTCTTGCTGTGCCGGATAGAAAACAAAAAAAATTTTCTCCGTACGACGGTGACCCACCCTATTAGATATAGTGCCTTGAACCTCGGTCAAGTTATGAAGTATGCTTTGGGTGTCAAGTCCGGGAAATTATTGTGGTGGAAGATGACATTAAGGCCTTCAAGCGCTTAATATACTATATACTGGTCTTTTCAGAATAATATCTGCGATATTTGAACTTCACTAAATGGGTATTAATTAACATTGAACTGGAGCATCACATTGGGCTATTGACGACGGTCTGGGATCAATCCCCAAGGAAAAGAGTAATGGCACCGCACTCTCCAAACTTCAAAACCAGGCCAACGTAAGGCCACGAAGTTTTTAACGTGCACCAACCCTCATGTACAAAAGAGGGTCTTTGGTTGTACCGTGTTCCGAACTCGCAACCTTCCGATTGCTAACATGTTGGTTTTGCAACCGGGCACTCCACACAGGTGCTGGTCTTAATACATGAGGAACACTTTGGTGTGGAGAAGAGTAAAAACAGGGAAAGAGAGATAATGTATTGGCCAGGCATGTCTAAAAGTGTAGAAGATATTGTATTAAAATGTGAAGTGTGCCAGAAGTTTCAAAAGGCTAATGTTAAAGAGCCTCTTTTATCGCATGGTAGGCCATTTGAAAAGTTGGGTATTGATATTATGGAATTTAGGAATGTAAGTTATCTAGTTATTGTGTGCTATCATTCAAAGTGGATTGAGGTAGAAAGATTAAATAACAAAACGATAACTGAAATTAAACAAAAATTAAAGATTTGCTTTTCTAGGTTTGGCATTCCTTCAGTAGTTGTTAGTGACAACGTTCCATTCAATAGTTTTGAGTTTAAGAACTTTGCAAAGGAATGGGACTTTGAGTGCATTTTCGTAAGTCCACGATATCCTCAAATTGTTGAAGTAATTTTCAGCGCTTTAGCCAGAGGGCGCGCGCTACCGTGAAGATTCCCTTCACACAGTGTAAGGGAAAAACAAAGAGAGGACTGAAGGATGATGCTATGGAAGGTTGTTGGCTGTATCGCTCTATGATGTTGTTATTGTTTTAAATAAACCATTTGAAAAGACAGTTCTCCGTTTTTAATGCCTCTCCAAGTGCACAGTGAAAGCGATATGGAAGCCAACACGTAAGTCCACGATATCCTCAAAGTAATGGTATGGCTGAAAGATCTGTGCGGTATTGCCAAAGCTATATTTAAAAAAGCCTTTGAGGATAATAAAGAGTGGGTTAATGGAGTATAGGAATACCCCAATCTCAGGATTAAATTTATCTCCTGCGCAACTGTTATGTGGTCGTAGGTTAAAAACAAAAATTCCTATACATAAAAAATTATTAAATCCCGAAATATTCAAAGATTTGGAAAAAAGAGTTGTCGTGAGACAGGAAAGACAAAAACACTACTACGACAGAAGTGCAACTTCATTGAAGCCTTTTAACCCTGGTGATAGCATATTGGCATACGACTAATAGAAAAACTTGGGAACCAGCTCAGATTGTATCTAAATGTAAAAAACCGAGGTCATACATTATTCAAAACAATTTGGGTAGGTCCTTAGTAAGAAACAGGATCCATTTAAGACCCTCAAAAGTGCCCTTTAGAATAGTAACAGAACATGATATTGATATGCCTGTGGATTCTGTGGCTAGCACTATTATTAGTGACAATCCTGGAAAACAAACAAGGGTTGGTCGTCTTGTAAAAAGACCAAAATATCTTAATGATTATGTGTGTGATTGATATCTTCAAAGGGGGATGTCACATGTTTAACTGCAACTGTATTCGTCCTCTGTCTAACTGTAACTACTTGTCCTGGTATAACTGTATCTCACCATCTATGTAGTCTTAGCCACTTTGTGTGTTAGTTAGGCTTGCGTGCCATGTCCTGTTCTTATTGTAAATAAATTATATCTTAATTCAGAAATACTTGTCTCCTGCCTCTATGCAACACAGCAAATAACATTTCGAATATTGCGGATTTGATTGTTAGTGACCAGGGTGCAAGGGACGTAACGTCTACATATGAAGCAGTACACTGCCATGCTGTACTTAGTTTATAACAACTCTCTTTCGTTTTGAATTTTAATTCTCGGGAACACGGTTTAGTGCTCATGAAAAAAATCATAGCACTTGAATGAGTGATCCGAACTCTATGTCCCTCGGTTTAGAGCAGGGATGGGCAAACTTTTTCGGTCGCGGGCCAAAAATCGAAAAAAAAAGTTTGGCGGGCCAAGATAAATTTTTCTAAAATTTTAAAAACAATATACAAGTATTACAATTTAAATATGTTAATGAGATGAATGAAATTGCGATTTCATTTTTAAAAGTTCCTTATATTGAGGTTCGAAGTGAGATGTACTGATTCTAAGGAACGAGGCTAAATGCTCATCTGTCAGTCTACTTCTGAAATGATTCTTTCTAAGGTTCATAGTTGAAAACACTTGTTCACATATATAAGATGAAGCAAACATAGCACTGATTTTCTGGGCGTGAGATATTAAATTTGGGAAACTTACTTTCGATAATGATTTGTAAAACTCTAACTTTGGCATATTTAGAAACAGCTGCTTGAGAGGATTGTTAGATTGCAACTCAATTAATTCAAGCTGCAAATCTGACCTCACTGCTTCACAATTTACGTTGAAAGGCATGGTAAAAATATCCAATTCTGTTTGAATGGCACTGAAATCTTGAAATCTGCGTTCGAACTCAAAATGCAGTTTTTTCAAGCCATCTTCATAATTCTTAAGCAAACAGACTGCCCAGCAAACAGATTAAGTTTTAGTTTAAAAGCTTTGAGATGGGCCCAGATATCGTCGATAAATTGATTTTTTCCTTGCATCTTGACATTCAAGTTGCTCATATGACAAAGAAGATCTGTGAAAAATGCAAAGTCCGAAAGCCATTCTGTATCTTCTAACATTTCGCACTCCTCAGAACACTGTTTCTCATGGAAGAACGACACAATGTCGTCTTTCAGCTGCCAAACTCGCTCGAAAACACATCCTGCACTAAGCCACCTTACTTTCGTGTAATACAGTACATCAGAGTATTCAGATTGCACGGACTGAAGAAAATCTCGAAATTGCCTGTGAGTAAGCCCACGAGATCGAATAGTATTTATAAGCTTCACGACTGCATCAAGCACGGGTTTCATATTCAATGCAGATTTACACAGAGTATCTTGATGTATAACACAATGTAGAAAAACAACATTGTTTCCGGGATAGTTTTGATTAAAGAGTCCAAGAAATCCAGATTTTTTTTCCTGTCATATTTGGTGCTCCATCGGTCGTAATATTACATATATTTGTTATAGGCACTTTCAAAGTTAAAAGCCCTTCCTGAAATTCACGAAAAATATCACATCCCGTTGTAGTGTCCCTTTAAAGAACGCATGCACGCCAGTTCCTCGGTAATTTCAAAGTTCTCATCAACACCTCTTATAAATAATACTAATTGAGCAGTATCATTTATATCAGTGCTTTCATCCATAGCTATGGAGCAAAATTTAAACTGGCCAATCTTTGACTCTACTTGTGATGTCAAATTTTTATCGATGGCTTCGATTCTAGAAGTCACCGTTTTTCGAGATAAGCTTACAGTTTCAAAATTATTTTTCTTGTCTGGACATAAAACATCACAAACTTGGAGCATGCATTGTTTAACGAACTCCCCATCACTGAGAGCTTTATTATTTTTAGCAATATTGTATGCTACAATGTAACTTGCATGTGTAGCTGCTTCTTGGATAGTGTTTACCTTCTTGAAAAAATTTTGTCGGCCTGATAATTTTTTACAAAGACTTTCTACATTTTGTTTTCTTTCATATTCGGACATTGCTTCGTAATTGGAATTCTTATGCTTGGATGTGAAATGACAGGAAATGTTATATTCTTTGAAGACTGCTACAGCTTCATTGCAGATGAGACACACTGGTTTATCTTTAACAACTGTAAAAAAATATTTCCAGGTCCATTCATCATTAAAAACACGGCACTCTGAATCAACTTTACGTTTTTTAGTAGCCATTTTGGGGTTGAAATATTTTACGAATAACCCAAACAAGCACTAGCTACGCTATACTTTTTATACTTTCACCACTATTCACAATGATGCTATATGTCCGCAATCTTTCCATACGCAATCAATAATATTAAAACTCGCGCCAAAAGAAAAAGCCGCTGGCTGGAGCTTAAAATGCGCAGTCTGCCGCATGTGAGGTCTAATTCACCTATATTGGATTCCCATATGTCTGCTCCCCGAGAAAGAGATAACGCTTGTTGGCGCCAGTCTACAGCTATAACTAACAAAGAACTTCCGCTTTTAACACTTTACCGATTGAAAGCTGTCTGTGCTTGCTATTTCCGTCGATTCATGTTTTGTAGAACAACAATAAAGTAAAAAGATCATCAGTCCTTTGAAAAAAGGAAGAAAAAAATAATATTTAAACAAAGTAGAAAAGGAGATGGATATATAATATATAAATCATATTTTCTTTTAATTTCCGTCGGACCGGCAAAAATTCTATCCGCGGGCCGCATAAAACCTTCCGGCGGGCCGTAGTTTGCCCATCCCTGGTTTAGAGGGTTCTAATAATCGATGTCAGGAATCTACAGGAAAATCTACCCGATTTTCTCTATTCCACTAAAAATGCGATTCGTAAGAATTCCATCATATTTTCCTTCCAAAATAACAGATATGAGAAAATAATTCACGAAGAGAACAAAATTTTCGTAACGATTTGATTTCCTTTTTATTAAAACAATTGTCTTCGACTGATGCCAAAACAAAACCAACAAAAACTCGTTGGAAAATAAAATAATCAGGTGGCTCGTCACATCCTCCCACCTTTTTATGAATGGAAATTTAATAAAAACATTTAATTTAACACCACACACAAAAAAAATAATACAAAAAATCTAGAGTTATAAGATTTACAGTTCAAAGGTAACACTAATTCAATGTGTACTGCTCTAATCACCGCACAAGTGAAAAGGACGAACCAGGCCTTCTCTCCCGTTCGTAAGTACAACGAACCTCCCAAGTCAATGCCTATTATCTGGAAGACAGCAGCATCTTTGACTCGGTTCCCAGGTAATGGTGCTGGTATAACTTCAGTCCTTGAAGCATCGAATCTTCTGCAATTTCTACATTCTCTTAGAGCTTGTCGAATTGTTCGTCTGCACTGCAAAATCCAATATCTTTCTCTTAACCGCGACATCAGAGTATGCACTCCAGCGTGGCTCATACTTCTGTGTTCTTCTAAAATAAGCAGCTTAACGGCAGGATGTTTACTAGGCAACAATATTGGATTTTTGAAAGCATTGGTATTGTGACGAAGCATCTTACACTCCTTTTCCCGGAGGTGTTCCTCTCCCCTTTTCAGACTATGGAGGCGCCGATCAGCCCAGCAGCCATGGTTCGGTGCCGGGGCACAAAAGGTGAATGGGAACCGAAGCCCCTTCATCTCTGCCGACGCTCCCAGGGTTTTGAAGGAATTCGGGGACAGTTCGTCTCGGCGGCGCCCGAACATTCTGGAACTCATGAGAAAAAAAAAGAAAAATCCACCAGGAGGAGAACTTTGACCAATGGGGGACGAGAGGACGTCCCCCACCGCCTTTTGCCGACCCGAGTCCGGGGAGGATGAAGGCAGACGGCGCTAGAACTTCAACGGTGTTGGGAGTGTCTCTCAGAGGTCCCAGAAAGGGTACCGCCTTTAAGTCCCGTTGCGGGCAAATTTGTTTTCTGTACTGTACATATTTCATGTAACTGGAGATATTTCTTTGTTATTAAATAATCCAGAAAGCAGTACAACCATTAGTACTCATTTATACGATTTCCCACCACATAGCGTGAAGACGCTACAGCTATTAATTATATTTCTATTGGTGGCAGCTTATCGGATGCGGATTTTCGTTAAATCAAATCTGCGGACCCGTTCGTCATTACTGTACTGAACTCTATAGTCAACTACAGCGTAAGCCGCGTCCCAGACGTTTGAAGGAGAGCAGTCAACTTCAGCGTGAGCCGGGTGCTAAACTCTTCAAAGGAGCTGTTCCAGACATCTGAAATCAGCGAGTCAACTTCAGCGTGAGCCGGGCATTAAACTCTTCAAAGGAGCTGTTCCAGACCTCTGAAATCAGCGAGTCAACTACAGCGTGTGCCGCGTCCAGACGTTTGAAGGAGCGCAGTCAACTCCAGCGGTGAGCCGAGCGACGGAGTGGAATCTTGGACCCGACCTTGCGAGATTGATGACAAGGGAGCCTGATGTTCTGATGTGGGAAAAGGTAGGCCTATTTGGAGATTTTTCTTTTGAGAGGCATAATTCTATGTAGTTTTCCAAATTGTTAGCGAGAGAGTTTATATTCAGTGAAAGTAGGGTAAAACTTTAGTGTTTAATTTAATTTAATGGCATTAGCAATTGTGTTTTCAGTGTATTTTGTTAAAGTTAAATTTACTTCAGAGTGATACCTAGTGTGGGAATTTGTACATCTAAGAAAGTAAGGTTTATTATTGTGCATTGTGTGATTAGTAGATGATAAGAACTCAGTTTTGAAATCTAGTTGACAACTTTTCTTCGGAGTAGAGAATTTATTTTTGATCTAGTAAGAAATTGTAGAAGTTTAGTGTGTATCGTTGAGAGTACCCTTTAGGTAATATTAATTCATTTAGGGTAAAATATGGCTTATTTAAAAAAGCAGAAAAAGCAGGTCTTATTATTATTAGCGGCAGAATTTGAAGTTAGCGTATCTAGCTCAGATGTGGTTAAAAATATCATTCGGTCCATATTGAGTGCACCGGATTATGATGAGGAGACCGGAATAGCTTTTGTGGATAGGATTTTGGATGAATTAGAACAAGAACGTCTTGATAAAGTAGCAGAACAAGAACGTCTTGATAGTTTAGCAGAGCGGGAGCGCGCGCATGAGTTGGAGAAATTAAAAATTAATGCTTCATTTGAGAACTCAAGTTTGGCGTCAACTACTACTCCAGCTGAGGAAATTGTTAGGCGCGTAAATTTAAAGGACTTAGTGCCTAAATTTGATCCAAAGGTGTTGGACATCGCCCTATTTTTCATGATTTTTGAGCGGCAAGCGAACAAAGAAAGTGTGCCAGAAAACAAGTGGGTGTCCCAATTAATTCCTTTATTGCCTGCGGATGTTTCTGAAATTATAGTTAAAATACCAAGGAGTAGTATACGGGTGCCTATAGGCGGCGGAAGTGACGTCAGACCACGTGACCGGAAGTGGGCGTGTCCGAATGACGTGCGGACGTGACGTATCGTTTGTTTACATTTTGGACTTGGAATTTTTTTTTGTCATCGTGCAGGCGTTGAGTTGTTTCAAGATGGCGTCGTTTTGTTGGAGTTGTGTTGCCATGGTGATGAATCACTCGTAGTGCCATCTGGTGGAGAAATTCGAAACCTCATTATTTTTAATTAAAAAGGAATTTCTTGGATTCGAACCGAGGACCATAGGATCCGAAGTCAAGTGCGCTATCCGTTAGGCTGTAAGAGAGTTAACTATGGGCGGTGAATTAATGTAGTGTTGGATTTTTTTTTCTCTTTTGGACTTGTATTTTTTCTTAGTATTAGGAATGGGTTATTTTTAGAAAATGGTTTGAATAATTGCATAGGGGTTTTAATAAATGCTTTTTCAAAATGACTTATGGCGCCATCTGGTGATTTTAAAAGTAATTAATCTAAGGAACGAATTGATTTCTTAATGTTTTTACTTTATTCATGACCGGTGACGTCAGTGTGTTTACGTTTGGGACTTGGATTTTTTTTCCTTCTGAGATTTCGATGTGACGTCACGATTATGTCCATCGAGCAAGTCTGAACTTGAAAAAGTCTACTCACAATTCTTTATGTTATGAGTATGGTAAATTGTTTACAGATCGTGAAGACTGGGCATACTTCCGTCGATTGGAAAACGAATTAACGTATTAAAAAAAGACGAAATTTAGAAATTTTAGGTCAAAAATATACTGTGCCTTGTCAACTTGTAGCATACGAAGACGAAGGAATAAGCTATACTTTTAGTGGGTCTTCTATTGCAGCCAAGCCTTGATCTCCTTAAGTATTGGAAATAAAGGGAGAAATGGAGCGAATAATTGGTGCAAGATTTAATTTTGAGTTGGTGAACCGTTATAAAGATGGTAAGGACTGCATAGTTGCCCATAAAAACAACGAGAAGGAACTTTATGCACCCATAGCGTCTGTTTCATTTGGGCAGAAAAGACAATTTGTGTTTTCTAACTACAATTGTTTAAAAATTGTTCTGGAAAATGGAAGTTTGCTTGGAATGAAGTATCCAACAAACCAATTTTGGTTTCACAAGTTTCGTAAAATTCTAGCGTAAATAAGCAATAATCCACTTATGTGCCCCCGAACTGGAACACATATACTGTATTTTGGATTGTTTGTTTTTTATTACATAGTTTTATAAATTGTCTTAAAATGCAAGATCTGAAATGAAATTTTTCTATGCTATAAAGATTTATGGTTTTTTTTAAGTTAGATGTTTTTACTCAAAAATTAATTATACATTAGATGCTATAAGACCTATTTTTTAACAGAAATTTTGTTTTAATTAATATACACTTAAGTAAGAGTAAAATTTTTGAAACTTTATAAGACCCATACTATGAATACGTTTTCTTGTACATTTGAAGAAGTTTTAGTATAAAAACCATTTATCCTATAAATCTAAATTAAATGTTATTTTTTAAATTCTCTTTCCTTGCATATTATTTTTTTACTTTGAATAAATCTTCATAAATTTTAGTGATTTAATTTATATTATATAGATTTACAAACCTGTTTTTGGATGAAATATAAGGATTTTATGTTTTAAAAGTTAATGTTTTTACTCAAAAATTAATTATATATTAAATACTATTACACATATTTTTAATGTTGAAGATTTTAGAAAACATTTTACAATTGAAACATATGCATTACATATTATGACAAACACTTAAATGGAGATCCATAAGGGAATATTGGAAATCTTTTTAATGCTTACACCTTTCTATTTTAAATAAACTTTTGCTTGTCTTACCACATACACTGTATTTTGGATTATTTGATTTTTATTACCCATGGTCTTATAAATTTTCTTTTAAAATACAAGATCTGAAATGAAATTTTCCTTGATTTTAAGATTTATGTTTTACTCAAAAATTAATTATACATTAGATGCTATAGCACATATTTTATTACAGAATTTTTTAATATTATACACTTAAGTGAGCGTAAAATTTTTGAAACTTTACAAGACCCATATTATGAACATGTTTCCTTACACATTTGAAGTAGTGAAAAATAGTATTAAAACCCTTTATCCTGTAAAATCTAAATTAAATATTATTTTTAATTAATCTTTCCTTGCATATTATTGTTTACTTTAAATACATTTTCATTAATTTTAGTGATTTTATTTATATTATAAAGATTTACAAATTGTTTTTAACAAAATTTTCTTTGATATAAGGATTTTATATTTTAAAAGTTAGATGTTTTTTACACAAAAATTAATTATATATCAAATACTATTGCACGTATTATAACATTGAAGATTTTTAGAAAACGTTTAACAATTGAAATATATACTTTAAATATTATTACAAACATTTAAATGCAATTTGCTTTTTATTTTTAATTTTACAATTGAGACATTTTTAAAAGTTTGGTTCTTAAAGTGTGTGTTTTATGCATAGTAAAAAAATTATTATAAAAAACCTGTAAGAGTAAAAAGAATTTTATGCATTAATTTCAAACTTTACAAGACCCATACCATGTTTCCGTGTACATTTGAAGTAGTGAAATATAGAATTAAAAACCATTTGTCCTTGAAGTTCTAAATTAAAAGTTATTTTTCTTTAATGCTTTTTCAAACCACACATTTTACTAAATATGAACTTTTATTTATTTGAAAACCTTATGCACATCGTACAATTAAATTGCACCGCAAAATACCAATACTGTACGAAGCTATGAAGTATTTTACAAGATACTTTGGTACTGTTTTCTTAATTTTAAGTGTTCTACATTGCTATGTTAAATGGATAGTAAGTGGTTTTTCTGTTTTTGAAAATAATGTGTGCACATCTGTGCTGCTAAGCAAATTAACTTTTGCCCTTTTCTTGATATTTAATGCATAATCTAAATATTTACTGACACCGCTGATAGTTTTACCCATGAGTAAAATTAAATAATAACTGAAAATTTTAAGTATTAATGTGAATTTTAAAATGAACAAATATTATTAAAATAATGGATTAAATCTGAATTTTATGTATTCTTAAAACAATCTCTGCAAAAACCAGCACAGACAATTCTTAAACAGATTGAAGGAAGCCACATGGAAACAAAGTTAATGGAAGCACATTTTATAGAAAAAAACATAGTTCATATATTTTACACAAGTAATACATTGTAGTGTAAAAAATAACTTTAGTTTTTTACATACTTGCACAGACGCATATTTCCGACAAGCCAATTATTCGATGCCGCCACCTAAACTTTTGGGCAATGCAAATTATTTTTGTGATGACCACATGATAGTTTTTGGAAATCAAGTTGATATTCGGAAGTAATACATCTAAGCGTTTCTTTTCCATATGACCACCTTTGTAAGCAACTAGGTACTGAGTGGCCCTCTTGGTCTGATCGTACAATTCTAAAAGCTTAGAGTCTAAACTTTCTAAGGGAGCACAATTTGCTATGTCATGAGACAGAAATGAAGAGTACATACGTAATTTTTAACATATCACACAGTTGTACGATCTTTGGCACTAAGTTTATGCTCAGACGATAAGTTAAAACGAATACTTGAAGCTACTTGCGATTTTTTTTACAGCGATGTATGCATATTTACGTACTAAGAAACTTTCTTGAGTCTGAAATCCATCAAAATCCACAATTTCACAAATATTAAGCATTGCTATTGAAAAGCGTTAACTGTTCTTGGAAAAATAATTGTAAACTGGAGGCCACGAAGAACTGGACTATATAACACCATACACTTACTAATCATACTAATCAGTAAAGTTAAAATTTATCTTTTGCGTTCCATAGTTACTCACAAAAGATAAGACTAAGTGAAGAATGTACATACTCAGAAAACATGGTGTTTGTGATAATGCGCGAAATAAAATTTTGTGTTATAATACAAGATTTTAACGAAAGGATATACTTAAATGTGCGTTTGATTTTTTTTACTCTACCACGTTTATGCGCTGAATGCAATTCAATTCTACGACTAAACTTGAGCAAGAAAAAAATATAACCAAATATAATTTATAAGAGAAACGCATTTTGACTTTCTTTAAAACGAGAACTTTAAAGTATACTGAATTCTCTTGATTCCGCAGTTTTATGTTTTTTCTAAAATTACATCAACGAATTGAATTATTTATTTGTGGGCGCACACACAAGTCTTTGCCCTTGTTGAAAGGAAACTAGTATCTTTGACAAGTATCAGATTTTTAAAAATTGATTAAGAGAAGAACCTTTTTTCATGGAATTTAATTCAATCTGCACCATAATTTTACACTTAAGAGTAATAGAGCATAATATAGTTTTAAGGAAAATGAATAACCATTATGCAAATTTGAAGCCAAAAGTTCCAAGCATGTCTATGCGCCTATCTACGTTTAGAGATTGGCCAACGCACAGACGTTGACCTTAGAGACCTAGCCGAAAACGGATTGTATTATACTGGTGTCTTGGACGTGATCAGGTGCTATTGGTGTGGCGAAGGGGCTTGAAAATTGGTAAAAAGAAGATGTAGTGAGACACAAACACAAAGTTTTATCCAAAATGTTTGGTAGCCCATAGATGAAATTGTACAGGTGCTGGATGAAATCAACAACAATAATACCAATGATTTTATAAAAAACCCGATGTATAGCTTTACCCCTTATACAACGACAAGGACGAACGACTTTGAAAAATTTGCAAGGAATCGGAAAATGAATGCTACTTTACAGCCTTGCGGTCATTTGGTGACATGCATGAGATGTACGAAGAGTCTTTCAACGTGTCCTATGTGCCGAAAAGCATTTAGTAACTCCTGTTTAAGGCACTCTTTAAATTTCTTTAGTAAATAGGTTTAACATGTAATGAACAAACGACTAATAATTAAAATAGTCAATATATTTATAAGGGTGTATAAGTCTTTCCTACACGACTTTTTCCTTAATAAAGAGTCTTAGGGTTTTAGAATCTCAAACTTCCTTACTAATCTTTTTACTGAAGCACTTGTGCCAATTTAATAACTTGCAACTCAATACCACCCTTTTACAATTGGATTTTCTTCCTCACCATGTTCAGTATATCACTTGAAATTGCATCTACGGCATGTACTAATAAATAGACAGTTTAGTAACAAATGTACGTTTTAAAATTTTGTGCAAAATATTGGTTCGGCACATAGGACACGTTGAAAGACTCTTCGTACATCTCATGCATGTCACCAAATGACCGCAAGGCTGTAAAGTAGCATTCATTTTCCGATTCCTTGCAAATTTTTCAAAGTCGTTCGTCCTTGTCGTTGTATAAGGGGTAAAGCTATACATCGGGTTTTTTATAAAATCATTGGTATTATTGTTGTTGATTTCATCCAGCACCTGTACAATTTCATCTATGGGCTACCAAACATTTTGGATAAAACTTTGTGTTTGTGTCTCACTACATCTTCTTTTTACCAATTTTCAAGCCCCTTCGCCACACCAATAGCACCTGATCACGTCCAAGACACCAGTATAATACAATCCGTTTTCGGCTAGGTCTCTAAGGTCAACGTCTGTGCGTTGGCCAATCTCTAAACGTAGATAGGCGCATAGACATGCTTGGAACTTTTGGCTTCAAATTTGCATAATGGTTATTCATTTTCCTTAAAACTATATTATGCTCTATTACTCTTAAGTGTAAAATTATGGTGCAGATTGAATTAAATTCCATGAAAAAAGGTTCTTCTCTTAATCAATTTTTAAAAATCTGATACTTGTCAAAGATACTAGTTTCCTTTCAACAAGGGCAAAGACTTGTGTGTGCGCCCACAAATAAATAATTCAATTCGTTGATGTAATTTTAGAAAAAACATAAAACTGCGGAATCAAGAGAATTCAGTATACTTTAAAGTTCTCGTTTTAAAGAAAGTCAAAATGCGTTTCTCTTATAAATTATATTTGGTTATATTTTTTTCTTGCTCAAGTTTAGTCGTAGAATTGAATTGCATTCAGCGCATAAACGTGGTAGAGTAAAAAAAATCAAACGCACATTTAAGTATATCCTTTCGTTAAAATCTTGTATTATAACACAAAATTTTATTTCGCGCATTATCACAAACACCATGTTTTCTGAGTATGTACATTCTTCACTTAGTCTTATCTTTTGTGAGTAACTATGGAACGCAAAAGATAAATTTTAACTTTACTGATTAGTATGATTAGTAAGTGTATGGTGTTATATAGTCCAGTTCTTCGTGGCCTCCAGTTTACAATTATTTTTCCAAGAACAGTTAACGCTTTTCAATAGCAATGCTTAATATTTGTGAAATTGTGGATTTTGATGGATTTCAGACTCAAGAAAGTTTCTTAGTACGTAAATATGCATACATCGCTGTAAAAAAAATCGCAAGTAGCTTCAAGTATTCGTTTTAACTTATCGTCTGAGCATAAACTTAGTGCCAAAGATCGTACAACTGTGTGATATGTTAAAAATTACGTATGTACTCTTCATTTCTGTCTCATGACATAGCAAATTGTGCTCCCTTAGAAAGTTTAGACTCTAAGCTTTTAGAATTGTACGATCAGACCAAGAGGGCCACTCAGTACCTAGTTGCTTACAAAGGTGGTCATATGGAAAAGAAACGCTTAGATGTATTACTTCCGAATATCAACTTGATTTCCAAAAACTATCATGTGGTCATCACAAAAATAATTTGCATTGCCCAAAAGTTTAGGTGGCGGCATCGAATAATTGGCTTGTCGGAAATATGCGTCTGTGCAAGTATGTAAAAAACTAAAGTTATTTTTTACACTACAATGTATTACTTGTGTAAAATATATGAACTATGTTTTTTTCTATAAAATGTGCTTCCATTAACTTTGTTTCCATGTGGCTTCCTTCAATCTGTTTAAGAATTGTCTGTGCTGGTTTTTGCAGAGATTGTTTTAAGAATACATAAAATTCAGATTTAATCCATTATTTTAATAATATTTGTTCATTTTAAAATTCACATTAATACTTAAAATTTTCAGTTATTATTTAATTTTACTCATGGGTAAAACTATCAGCGGTGTCAGTAAATATTTAGATTATGCATTAAATATCAAGAAAAGGGCAAAAGTTAATTTGCTTAGCAGCACAGATGTGCACACATTATTTTCAAAAACAGAAAAACCACTTACTATCCATTTAACATAGCAATGTAGAACACTTAAAATTAAGAAAACAGTACCAAAGTATCTTGTAAAATACTTCATAGCTTCGTACAGTATTGGTATTTTGCGGTGCAATTTAATTGTACGATGTGCATAAGGTTTTCAAATAAATAAAAGTTCATATTTAGTAAAATGTGTGGTTTGAAAAAGCATTAAAGAAAAATAACTTTTAATTTAGAACTTCAAGGACAAATGGTTTTTAATTCTATATTTCACTACTTCAAATGTACACGGAAACATGGTATGGGTCTTGTAAAGTTTGAAATTAATGCATAAAATTCTTTTTACTCTTACAGGTTTTTTATAATAATTTTTTTACTATGCATAAAACACACACTTTAAGAACCAAACTTTTAAAAATGTCTCAATTGTAAAATTAAAAATAAAAAGCAAATTGCATTTAAATGTTTGTAATAATATTTAAAGTATATATTTCAATTGTTAAACGTTTTCTAAAAATCTTCAATGTTATAATACGTGCAATAGTATTTGATATATAATTAATTTTTGTGTAAAAAACATCTAACTTTTAAAATATAAAATCCTTATATCAAAGAAAATTTTGTTAAAAACAATTTGTAAATCTTTATAATATAAATAAAATCACTAAAATTAATGAAAATGTATTTAAAGTAAACAATAATATGCAAGGAAAGATTAATTAAAAATAATATTTAATTTAGATTTTACAGGATAAAGGGTTTTAATACTATTTTTCACTACTTCAAATGTGTAAGGAAACATGTTCATAATATGGGTCTTGTAAAGTTTCAAAAATTTTACGCTCACTTAAGTGTATAATATTAAAAAATTCTGTAATAAAATATGTGCTATAGCATCTAATGTATAATTAATTTTTGAGTAAAACATAAATCTTAAAATCAAGGAAAATTTCATTTCAGATCTTGTATTTTAAAAGAAAATTTATAAGACCATGGGTAATAAAAATCAAATAATCCAAAATACAGTGTATGTGGTAAGACAAGCAAAAGTTTATTTAAAATAGAAAGGTGTAAGCATTAAAAAGATTTCCAATATTCCCTTATGGATCTCCATTTAAGTGTTTGTCATAATATGTAATGCATATGTTTCAATTGTAAAATGTTTTCTAAAATCTTCAACATTAAAAATATGTGTAATAGTATTTAATATATAATTAATTTTTGAGTAAAAACATTAACTTTTAAAACATAAAATCCTTATATTTCATCCAAAAACAGGTTTGTAAATCTATATAATATAAATTAAATCACTAAAATTTATGAAGATTTATTCAAAGTAAAAAAATAATATGCAAGGAAAGAGAATTTAAAAAATAACATTTAATTTAGATTTATAGGATAAAGGGTTTTTATACTAAAACTTCTTCAAATGTACAAGAAAACGTATTCATAGTATGGGTCTTATAAAGTTTCAAAAATTTTACTCTTACTTAAGTGTATATTAATTAAAACAAAATTTCTGTTAAAAAATAGGTCTTATAGCATCTAATGTATAATTAATTTTTGAGTAAAAACATCTAACTTAAAAAAAACCATAAATCTTTATAGCATAGAAAAATTTCATTTCAGATCTTGCATTTTAAGACAATTTATAAAACTATGTAATAAAAAACAAACAATCCAAAATACAGTATATGTGTTCCAGTTCGGGGGCACATAAGTGGATTATTGCTTATTTACGCTAGAATTTTACGAAACTTGTGAAACCAAAATTGGTTTGTTGGATACTTCATTCCAAGCAAACTTCCATTTTCCAGAACAATTTTTAAACAATTGTAGTTAGAAAACACAAATTGTCTTTTCTGCCCAAATGAAACAGACGCTATGGGTGCATAAAGTTCCTTCTCGTTGTTTTTATGGGCAACTATGCAGTCCTTACCATCTTTATAACGGTTCACCAACTCAAAATTAAATCTTGCACCAATTATTCGCTCCATTTCTCCCTTTATTTCCAATACTTAAGGAGATCAAGGCTTGGCTGCAATAGAAGACCCACTAAAAGTATAGCTTATTCCTTCGTCTTCGTATGCTACAAGTTGACAAGGCACAGTATATTTTTGACCTAAAATTTCTAAATTTCGTCTTTTTTTAATACGTTAATTCGTTTTCCAATCGACGGAAGTATGCCCAGTCTTCACGATCTGTAAACAATTTACCATACTCATAACATAAAGAATTGTGAGTAGACTTTTTCAAGTTCAGACTTGCTCGATGGACATAATCGTGACGTCACATCGAAATCTCAGAAGGAAAAAAAATCCAAGTCCCAAACGTAAACACACTGACGTCACCGGTCATGAATAAAGTAAAAACATTAAGAAATCAATTCGTTCCTTAGATTAATTACTTTTAAAATCACCAGATGGCGCCATAAGTCATTTTGAAAAAGCATTTATTAAAACCCCTATGCAATTATTCAAACCATTTTCTAAAAATAACCCATTCCTAATACTAAGAAAAAATACAAGTCCAAAAGAGAAAAAAAAATCCAACACTACATTAATTCACCGCCCATAGTTAACTCTCTTACAGCCTAACGGATAGCGCACTTGACTTCGGATCCTATGGTCCTCGGTTCGGATCCAAGAACTTCCTTTTTAATTAAAAATAATGGGGTTTCGAATTTCTCCACCAGATGGCACTACGAGTGATTCATCACCATGGCAACACAACTCCAACAAAACGACGCCATCTTGAAACAACTCAACGCCTGCACGATGACAAAAAAAAATTCCAAGTCCAAAATGTAAACAAACGATACGTCACGTCCGCACGTCATTCGGACACGCCCACTTCCGGTCACGTGGTGTGACGTCACTTGTCCCGCCCACTTCCGGTCACGTGGTCTGACGTCACTTCCGCCGCCTATAGGCACCCGTATACTACTCTGGTGCAATATAACCCAAGAACTTCAACTCTGGTTCCATTATCAATGAAATATGCTCTTCAAGAATGCTCTGTCAATACATTATTCCGTCCTTCTCTGATATAATTAAAGTTTTGTCTTTCCGTCCGCAGAAGTATAAAGCAGGTATTTGTAGGACTTTATCTTCTTCCGCGACCAATTTTCGTATTTTTATCAATAATTTCCGAAGTGGAAGTGTGAAGAACAGCTGAAGCAATAGCTGCCCCAGCCCTGTCTGATACTTCGTATCTATCACACGTTCTTGAAAGTAAAGCTTAGTCTACTGTACTGTTTGTAGCGGTAGTCTTATCGGCAGGAACCGCCGACGTTGAGGCTTGTGACTGGCTGGAATACATCGTCACTGTCCAATTGACTAGATTCAGATGAAGTCGACACATTAAGCTTCTCTGTGCTTTCTTTTGAGACTGAAACTGATTAGCATTTTCCTTTTCAAAGTGTTCGTTATTTTATTCGTTGTAACAATATCTACAGTTCCGATCACCATTCTTCTAGTGGTTCGTTGGTCGATTAGGAAGCTTTTCTCTCTGACAGGTAGTTTTTTGTGTCTGGGATAAATGCACTCATCGATGTTCTTACACTTGCAGGATGAAATGTCAAACAATACCCCTTTACTGGTACGCGAAACTCTTCTAATTTCTTCTTCGGTATTTTAGGGTGTGATTTAAAAGGTTTTTGCATTTCAGATGATACGCCTTCAACATCGCTTTCACTCGTTTATGTTGGACAGTAGGAATGGAAACTCTTGACCATATTTCTTCAATTTTTGCCATGACGATGACCTCTATTTCCTTATACGTGGGTTCTTTATTAGCTTCTTTATCACGTTTTATCTAATGCCGGTTCCACTCATAGAACTTCATAACATCTTCGTAGGTTGGTAAAAAATGGTATATAATATCACTTGAATCACCAAACGGACATTTCCACTCTGAACGAGTACGATTCATGGTAAAAATGGCGCAAACGAGCGTAACACAACCTCGCCTTATTACAGCCGGAGCTATACTGGAAACGTGGGAGGGGCGCGCGCACGCTCAGGGTGTTCCTCGACTCTCCTCCACTCGACCCACCCACTCCTCACACCTGCAATCATGACACATTGTCCATGTATGAAGAAAGTAACGTTTATTGGTTGGAACACTAATTGGAACTTACCTCGAAAAAATCGAAACTTTGATATCAATCCGGAGGCAGTTAGACTTATGAGAATGTAATATTTCACACGTTATTTTGAGACCATTTAGCACCTTTTTATCGCTGTGCCCCTTAAAAAAGGAGAAAAAAATAAAATGACCCACCCTAATGTCTAATCTCTTGAATGCACTGATGTTCTCAAATTTCTATTTATTAGTGTTAGAAACCTGAACAATCTTTGTGGTCGGACCTTCATCAAACATTTCCTCAAAGTTTATTGCAAATTCACCATCGGCTTTATTGATATGTTCTGCAGATATGACCCGAAAAATACCATAAACACAAACACACTTAAAAGGGTTCATCAAAGCACAACAAACCCGGTCAAATCGGGACAAAAACACATGTGAAACTAAGTTAAAATGTTTTTTTAATATTTCATGTTAGTAGATTATAATCGTAGCATCAGATTGGTAGGATATGGATTTTTAAATTTACCAGAAATTAGAGAATTAACTTTCTAAAAACGTTTTGCGGTCAGTTGATAGCGTCGCGGATTAGCAACCGGAGGGTTGCAAGTTAAAATTTCGATCCATAAAAAGATTATCTGTGTACTAAAAATCTGTCGTGGTCTGAAATGTCCTCACTTTGGCATGGTGTTGAGAATGAGAGAGTACAGTCAGGTGTGGATTCCGTCCTCTGATTAGTTTATAGTTACGATGTATTGTCCTTGAATCTTTCCCTTCGGGACTGATCCTGCAAATGGAAAACTTAATGCAAGTACTGATGCAAGCTGGAGCACAACAGCAGATGGAAAATCATACAGTGGATCTTTATTGAAAATTGGGAAGTCGCTCGTCGGATGGAAAAGTGGAAAACAGATGCTCGTTGCATTATCAACGATGGAATCTGAATTAATTGCAGCATGTGAGTGTTTGCGCAGTCAAGTGACTAAAACATTTAATAGGGGGAATTAGAAGAGAACTCCCTTATAGCCTTATCCCTCTTTTTGTACTTAATTAGTCTAAACAAGTTATTTGTTTTGTTAAAATACATCCTCATCAATCCATGGCTTCATAATTCACCTACCAATCTATGGGAATGAAAATGTTCTTGTCAAAAATGGTGGTCCTACCAAAACGAAGTCGACAAGTAACTTTTCATTCATCGTTAAACATTAAGGAAACTATAGGACTTTGAAACAGTACTTGTTGTCGTCAAGAGATCAGAGCTGGGCACAGTGAGAATATGGCTCCGTAGAGAGCAGCTTCATAGCTCCGTAGAGAACAGCTGTTGCTTGTTTCAGACTGTCTACCGTGCATGATTGATTACGTACTCTCTTTTTTAGAAAACTGGAGTTATCGATTCCGCAATTAATGTCTCTGAACAACTCATAACGGCTGCACACATCTATTGGAGAGCTCGTGGACTAATGTGGCATGGGTGTTAATATCCTGCATATCAAATCAACAGCCTACCGTATATATACTTTGAATTTAAATTAGAGATAGATTCTGTTAAAAAAATATGTTGAAAAATTGTCCCTCTGAAAATCAATTCGTCAACGGACGACTATGCTATTCGAACAAACAATTGTTGAATATTCAATTTGTGGAATTTGACTCAAGCCATTGCTCAAAAAATTGCATGTGCAATCTTTACTAAACCTAATGGTTTCAACGAGATATCTCGTCCATCAAGATCTTACCAATTTAGCTAATGACGATATATCTCGACATCAAGATATTGGCAATTGTTTTGACAATGACAAGATAAAGATATGGTCATTTTTTTCTAATGACAAGATTACTCGTCCATCAAGAGCTGGTCAGTTTTTCTAATGACATCATCCAGGCAACCACCAGGAGGGTTGGACAAATCGAAAACTAAAATTCGCCCTATTTTACCATTTATTGTTATAAATTGTTTTAAAAAATTTGTGGAATTATTTTTATTAGGAATGTTAAACCCAAATCGAACTTTTTGATGGAAGAACACTGGCCCGACTCTAATTTCTACAAGTTATGCTAAATATACCATTCGTTTTGAAAGTTTCATGTACAAAATCTAAGAATTCATGCAAAAGGAATATGTTATTTGCCAGGTTATTTCTGGGTTCAATCAGATATTGAATGACACAACAAAGTAGAAATATTTAACAATACCTTTGGTTGCTACATGAAGTGGATCTTTGTATGTTACAACAATGTTTCTCAAACTTTTTATTTGCATATCTCTTGAAATTCCTTTCCATAACGAATTCGTTTAGTAATAAAATTTCCTAAAATAAAGATGTAAATTATGCACGTCTGGAAATTGAACTTCAAGCTATCAGAATCGGGAAAGGATAATCGAGGTTCCCTATAAAAAGATCGAAATACTTTGCGCTACTTTTCAAGGAATTTTCAATGGCACGTATGTAAAAGCTAAACAATAAATTAGGAATGTTGTCTTTCCAGATTTATGTTCAATATTCTAGCCGCGAGCACTTTGAAAAGAGATTCCTTAAATAGCTGTCCGAAGATCCAATTTGATTGGTAATCACCATAGCTGGTATATCAGCTATATTGAGCGAGACCAAACTGGGCTTGGGTGGCCTGGTGGGTCTGCGCTTGGAATCGTCGATCCGCGGCGGCGTTGATCAGGGGGTTCGATTCCAAGACTTTCCCATAAACGCCAGTGTACACACCGGGAATGTGCACGTTAAATCTGTAGGCCGGAAATAGAAGTGTAAATATGTGATCTTTTTTTTATTTTTTGACATCACATCTCGAAATTTTTTTTATGCTGTTTGTCTACGGTAATTGAGTGTCGAAACAAACCAAGATTAATCTCAAAACGATTTTGCGACATGACAGCAGGTGCAGAAAAGGTTATAAATTTTACTGTGCAAAATATATGAGCGGGCGCATATGTTTAAATTCATATAAAATATTTTACCTGTATTTTTATATCATAATTAATATTACTATTTTATAATTTATTGCTCTTTTTATAGCGTTAATTACTTTTATTATTTGTATTTAGTATTACTCTTTTATTTAATAAATTATTACTTTTTATGCATAATTTACTAATACTATATTTGTTTAGGGTATTTTGTAGATTCAGTAACGCATTAATTTCAACTCATTCAAAGCAGATGGTTTGGATAAAATTTATCAAATTCATTCAAAAGCGAGTAGAGTCTTAATTTTAAATAACATTAATTGTCGCATGCAGTCAGTCAAAAATATTTGAATACCTCTTATTCACGATCCTGGATTCACACTTTCAAACTAAAAGTATCATTTGATAAGGAAAAATGCGTATTTATTTCCATGAGGATAAATTTTCATATTTGTTTAGTATTATTTCCAAAACGTTATAGATATATATATACACAGCTACATGCACTTTTTAATGTCATTGAAACAATTTCTATCTCAATTTAGGCTAAATAGAAACTTATTAGTGCAAATCATCGCAATTGCTGGATATATAGGAAGTAACCTTTTCGGAGAGTGACTCAATACGAAAAAATGATAAAGAGTGTCGTACGTATAGAAAGTTTTAGCATATTTTCGATTTTGCTCTCGAATCTAGAATTTCTCTTAGTTTCGAGTCTAATTTTTATTAATAGAAATGCCTGTGTCAATCAAATATTGATCTTTTCTAAAAATTACTTGGATTGATATTACTTTAAATAAATAAAAGGCAGAGGAATAAATATTATCGAAATAATATACTTCGATTAATTTATTTTATGCACACATTTATAATTGTTTCACATTTTACAAACGAACAGTGAAAATTCTTTTTTTTTTTCTTTTTGGACCTGCCGTTGGACTACAATTTTATAGTCCAAAATGATAATATATAGCTATTAAGAATTAGTTGTCAGAAAACAAGATAGATGGCGGCATGAGCACGAAACGCATTGGTAAGTCGTATTACACAAATCGTACATTTTTCTCCAAATTAATTCAAATGAAGTATAATTTGTGGAGAACGTCTACTGTCGGTTCGCTATTGTATTCTTGAGGAGAAAACGACGAAAAATGTTTTACTCTTTCTAAATTGAATTAAAAATGCACAAGTTATTCTGAATCTTCTTTATTCCATGTCTCGCAGTAAATTTTTTTCCATATACAAAATTGTGATACTTTTGTACAGCAAATACAATAGATAGCATTTCTTTTTCAATCTGAGCATAATTTTGCTGTCTCAGTGAGACTCCTGGATGCATATGATATAGGGTGACCCTCTTGAATGAGACAAGCTCCTAATCCATCTTTAGAGCTGTCACATTGTATTATAATTTGTTTGGAACTATTAAAAACTTTTAAAACAGTTGAGGAACTCAATAGGTTTTGTATTTTCTTAAATGCTTCCTTGTGCTCTTCACACCAACTAAAATCCACACTATCTTTTATTAGATTTCTTAAGGGAGAGGTAATAGTGGAAACATTTGGTATGAACTTAGATACATAATTAACCATACCCAAGAATCTTCTAACATCCCCTTTATTATTGGGAGTTTCCATTTCTGTAATTGCCCTAATATGCTGTGGATCTGCTTTTATTCCCTCCTTAGATATTATCTGGCCTACATATTTAACTTCAGGTACTTTATATTGGAACTTTTCAGGGTTAAACTTGATGTTGTTTTCTTTAGCTCTTTTAAAGACTTTTGACAAAGTTTGGTCATGTTCACTTTCATTACTGCCAGTCACAATAACATCATCAAAATACACTTCGACATTTTCAGAAGCTATTAAAAAATTATTGATTATAGCTCTTTTGTACATGAGGGTTGGTGCCCGTTATAAACTACGTGGCCATACGTTGGCCTGGCTTTGAAGTTTGGAGAGTGCGGTGCCATTATTCTTTTCCTCGATTCTTTCCCTTGCGGATTGATCCCAGACCGTCCTCAATAGCCCTATGTGATGCTCCAGTTCAATGTTAATTAATACCCATTTAGTGAAGTTCAAATATCGCAGATATTATTCTGAAAAGACCAGTATATAGTATATTAAGCGCTTGAAGGCCTTAATGTCATCTTCCACCACAATAATTTCCCGGACTTGACACCCAAAGCATACTTCATAACTTGACCGAGGTTCAAGGCACTATATCTAATAGGGTGGGTCACCGTCGTACGGAGAAAATTTTTTTTGTTTTCTATCCGGCACAGCAAGAAAAGGGTGCCAAATGATGTTTTTAGCTCACATATAATATTTGATTAGAATGGGATATCATCTTCTGCCTCCGGATTGACTTTAAAGAACACATATTTTGAAAAAAAAACTTTATTTTTGAGGAGTTGTCACAGCAAGGTTAAAAAAGTTTAAAATGTGTCTATAAAACAAATTGAAATTGTATGAGTAAGACTTATTTATTAAAACAAAGGTTTACAAAAATGACATCTATATTATTATATTTCAAATAGCGCGAAAATGCTTCTTGCTATCGAATTTCAGCATGGCTTTCGAGACTATGGTTTTTTTATGAAACCTTCTCTCAGATTTTTTGCACAATGTGACATTGCAGGCGTAGTAAAGACAGTTCTGCTTTTTGGACGACAAACAGTTGGATGTCTTCGTCAGGTATGGATTTCAATATTGGTGGATCAGATATATTCTCCTGCCAGTTAATGAGATCGGTATATGATGCATCAGATTTTACAGTAGGAAGTTGAAACAGTCGGAGTCTATTTTCCTGAATGCTGCAGTCTTTCAAAATGCGATGGACTGCCAGTTCACGGATGTGCGGTTCAAAGTCTGTCAGTATTGCGATCCATAAATTTTCAGGGTGTGCGAAGTAACTGTTTCTTTGAATTACGGGCTCTATTTTGGCTTCAGTTCTGTGGGCAAATATCTTGTTGCAGCAATGCTTTTTTACACATTTCTAGATCTTTGCCGATTCTCCCTGAAAATGTCCTGTGTCCCGATGTGCTTCCATCAATATGTAGAAACAAGTGTCGGAAGGGTAATTCGTTCATATGCAGTAGGCAGAAAATCCACTGTAACGGTTTATCTAACCTTTTTTCAAGCAGACGTATGACACCTCCATATTTACCAACGTTCACGTTAGTTCCATTACACCCAACTGCCACCAAAGACTCCATAGATATTTCTGATTCCAGGAAGAAATCAGTGATTGCTTGTTCTATGCATTCAGATGTGCCAAAAGCTGGTGCAATATAACCCAAGAACTTCAACTCTGGTTCCATTATCAATGAAATATGCTCTTCAAGAATGCTCTGTCAATACATTATTCCGTCCTTCTCTGATATAATTAAAGTTTTGTCTTTCCGTCCGCAGAAGTATAAAGCAGGTATTTGTAGGACTTTATCTTCTTCCGCGACCAATTTTCGTATTTTTATCAATAATTTCCGAAGTGGAAGTGTGAAGAACAGCTGAAGCAATAGCTGCCCCAGCCCTGTCTGATACTTCGTATCTATCACACGTTCTTGAAAGTAAAGCTTAGTCTACTGTACTGTTTGTAGCGGTAGTCTTATCGGCAGGAACCGCCGACGTTGAGGCTTGTGACTGGCTGGAATACATCGTCACTGTCCAATTGACTAGATTCAGATGAAGTCGACACATTAAGCTTCTCTGTGCTTTCTTTTGAGACTGAAACTGATTAGCATTTTCCTTTTCAAAGTGTTCGTTATTTTATTCGTTGTAACAATATCTACAGTTCCGATCACCATTCTTCTAGTGGTTCGTTGGTCGATTAGGAAGCTTTTCTCTCTGACAGGTAGTTTTTTGTGTCTGGGATAAATGCACTCATCGATGTTCTTACACTTGCAGGATGAAATGTCAAACAATACCCCTTTACTGGTACGCGAAACTCTTCTAATTTCTTCTTCGGTATTTTAGGGTGTGATTTAAAAGGTTTTTGCATTTCAGATGATACGCCTTCAACATCGCTTTCACTCGTTTATGTTGGACAGTAGGAATGGAAACTCTTGACCATATTTCTTCAATTTTTGCCATGACGATGACCTCTATTTCCTTATACGTGGGTTCTTTATTAGCTTCTTTATCACGTTTTATCTAATGCCGGTTCCACTCATAGAACTTCATAACATCTTCGTAGGTTGGTAAAAAATGGTATATAATATCACTTGAATCACCAAACGGACATTTCCACTCTGAACGAGTACGATTCATGGTAAAAATGGCGCAAACGAGCGTAACACAACCTCGCCTTATTACAGCCGGAGCTATACTGGAAACGTGGGAGGGGCGCGCGCACGCTCAGGGTGTTCCTCGACTCTCCTCCACTCGACCCACCCACTCCTCACACCTGCAATCATGACACATTGTCCATGTATGAAGAAAGTAACGTTTATTGGTTGGAACACTAATTGGAACTTACCTCGAAAAAATCGAAACTTTGATATCAATCCGGAGGCAGTTAGACTTATGAGAATGTAATATTTCACACGTTATTTTGAGACCATTTAGCACCTTTTTATCGCTGTGCCCCTTAAAAAAGGAGAAAAAAATAAAATGACCCACCCTAATGTCTAATCTCTTGAATGCACTGATGTTCTCAAATTTCTATTTATTAGTGTTAGAAACCTGAACAATCTTTGTGGTCGGACCTTCATCAAACATTTCCTCAAAGTTTATTGCAAATTCACCATCGGCTTTATTGATATGTTCTGCAGATATGACCCGAAAAATACCATAAACACAAACACACTTAAAAGGGTTCATCAAAGCACAACAAACCCGGTCAAATCGGGACAAAAACACATGTGAAACTAAGTTAAAATGTTTTTTTAATATTTCATGTTAGTAGATTATAATCGTAGCATCAGATTGGTAGGATATGGATTTTTAAATTTACCAGAAATTAGAGAATTAACTTTCTAAAAACGTTTTGCGGTCAGTTGATAGCGTCGCGGATTAGCAACCGGAGGGTTGCAAGTTAAAATTTCGATCCATAAAAAGATTATCTGTGTACTAAAAATCTGTCGTGGTCTGAAATGTCCTCACTTTGGCATGGTGTTGAGAATGAGAGAGTACAGTCAGGTGTGGATTCCGTCCTCTGATTAGTTTATAGTTACGATGTATTGTCCTTGAATCTTTCCCTTCGGGACTGATCCTGCAAATGGAAAACTTAATGCAAGTACTGATGCAAGCTGGAGCACAACAGCAGATGGAAAATCATACAGTGGATCTTTATTGAAAATTGGGAAGTCGCTCGTCGGATGGAAAAGTGGAAAACAGATGCTCGTTGCATTATCAACGATGGAATCTGAATTAATTGCAGCATGTGAGTGTTTGCGCAGTCAAGTGACTAAAACATTTAATAGGGGGAATTAGAAGAGAACTCCCTTATAGCCTTATCCCTCTTTTTGTACTTAATTAGTCTAAACAAGTTATTTGTTTTGTTAAAATACATCCTCATCAATCCATGGCTTCATAATTCACCTACCAATCTATGGGAATGAAAATGTTCTTGTCAAAAATGGTGGTCCTACCAAAACGAAGTCGACAAGTAACTTTTCATTCATCGTTAAACATTAAGGAAACTATAGGACTTTGAAACAGTACTTGTTGTCGTCAAGAGATCAGAGCTGGGCACAGTGAGAATATGGCTCCGTAGAGAGCAGCTTCATAGCTCCGTAGAGAACAGCTGTTGCTTGTTTCAGACTGTCTACCGTGCATGATTGATTACGTACTCTCTTTTTTAGAAAACTGGAGTTATCGATTCCGCAATTAATGTCTCTGAACAACTCATAACGGCTGCACACATCTATTGGAGAGCTCGTGGACTAATGTGGCATGGGTGTTAATATCCTGCATATCAAATCAACAGCCTACCGTATATATACTTTGAATTTAAATTAGAGATAGATTCTGTTAAAAAAATATGTTGAAAAATTGTCCCTCTGAAAATCAATTCGTCAACGGACGACTATGCTATTCGAACAAACAATTGTTGAATATTCAATTTGTGGAATTTGACTCAAGCCATTGCTCAAAAAATTGCATGTGCAATCTTTACTAAACCTAATGGTTTCAACGAGATATCTCGTCCATCAAGATCTTACCAATTTAGCTAATGACGATATATCTCGACATCAAGATATTGGCAATTGTTTTGACAATGACAAGATAAAGATATGGTCATTTTTTTCTAATGACAAGATTACTCGTCCATCAAGAGCTGGTCAGTTTTTCTAATGACATCATCCAGGCAACCACCAGGAGGGTTGGACAAATCGAAAACTAAAATTCGCCCTATTTTACCATTTATTGTTATAAATTGTTTTAAAAAATTTGTGGAATTATTTTTATTAGGAATGTTAAACCCAAATCGAACTTTTTGATGGAAGAACACTGGCCCGACTCTAATTTCTACAAGTTATGCTAAATATACCATTCGTTTTGAAAGTTTCATGTACAAAATCTAAGAATTCATGCAAAAGGAATATGTTATTTGCCAGGTTATTTCTGGGTTCAATCAGATATTGAATGACACAACAAAGTAGAAATATTTAACAATACCTTTGGTTGCTACATGAAGTGGATCTTTGTATGTTACAACAATGTTTCTCAAACTTTTTATTTGCATATCTCTTGAAATTCCTTTCCATAACGAATTCGTTTAGTAATAAAATTTCCTAAAATAAAGATGTAAATTATGCACGTCTGGAAATTGAACTTCAAGCTATCAGAATCGGGAAATGATAATCGATGTTCCCTATAAAAAGATGGAAATTGTTTGGCTACTTTTTAATGTAATCTTCAATTGCACGTATGTAAAAGCTAAACAATAAATTAGGAATGTTGTCTTTCCAGATTTATGTACAATATTCTAGCCGCGAGCACTGAAAAGAGATTCCTTAAATAGCTTTCCGAAGATCCAATTTGATTAGCAATCACCTTAGCTGGTATATCAGCTATATTCATCCAAACCACTGGGCCTGGGTGGCCTGGTGGGTCTGCGCTTGGAATCGTGGGTCCGCGACGGCGTTGATCAGGGGTTCGGTTCCAAGACTTTCCCATAAACGCCAGTGTACACACCGGGAATGTGCACATTAAATCTGTAGGCCGGAAATCGTGTCGTATCGCAGAATTTTTAACCATTTTTTATTTTTGACATCAACATCTTGAATTTTTTTTATGCTGTTTGTCTAGAGTAATTTGGTGTCGAAACGAACCAAGATTAATCTCAAAACGATTTTGCAAGATCATGACAGCAGGGGCAAAAAAGATTATAAATTTTACTGTGTAAAATATAAGAGCGGCGCGTGCTGCTAAGCAAATTAACTTTTGCCCTTTTCTTGATATTTAATGCATAATCTAAATATTTACTGACACCGCTGATAGTTTTACCCATGAGTAAAATTAAATAATAACTGAAAATTTTAAGTATTAATGTGAATTTTAAAATGAACAAATATTATTAAAATAATGGATTAAATCTGAATTTTATGTATTCTTAAAACAATCTCTGCAAAAACCAGCACAGACAATTCTTAAACAGATTGAAGGAAGCCACATGGAAACAAAGTTAATGGAAGCACATTTTATAGAAAAAAACATAGTTCATATATTTTACACAAGTAATACATTGTAGTGTAAAAAATAACTTTAGTTTTTTACATACTTGCACAGACGCATATTTCCGACAAGCCAATTATTCGATGCCGCCACCTAAACTTTTGGGCAATGCAAATTATTTTTGTGATGACCACATGATAGTTTTTGGAAATCAAGTTGATATTCGGAAGTAATACATCTAAGCGTTTCTTTTCCATATGACCACCTTTGTAAGCAACTAGGTACTGAGTGGCCCTCTTGGTCTGATCGTACAATTCTAAAAGCTTAGAGTCTAAACTTTCTAAGGGAGCACAATTTGCTATGTCATGAGACAGAAATGAAGAGTACATACGTAATTTTTAACATATCACACAGTTGTACGATCTTTGGCACTAAGTTTATGCTCAGACGATAAGTTAAAACGAATACTTGAAGCTACTTGCGATTTTTTTTACAGCGATGTATGCATATTTACGTACTAAGAAACTTTCTTGAGTCTGAAATCCATCAAAATCCACAATTTCACAAATATTAAGCATTGCTATTGAAAAGCGTTAACTGTTCTTGGAAAAATAATTGTAAACTGGAGGCCACGAAGAACTGGACTATATAACACCATACACTTACTAATCATACTAATCAGTAAAGTTAAAATTTATCTTTTGCGTTCCATAGTTACTCACAAAAGATAAGACTAAGTGAAGAATGTACATACTCAGAAAACATGGTGTTTGTGATAATGCGCGAAATAAAATTTTGTGTTATAATACAAGATTTTAACGAAAGGATATACTTAAATGTGCGTTTGATTTTTTTTACTCTACCACGTTTATGCGCTGAATGCAATTCAATTCTACGACTAAACTTGAGCAAGAAAAAAATATAACCAAATATAATTTATAAGAGAAACGCATTTTGACTTTCTTTAAAACGAGAACTTTAAAGTATACTGAATTCTCTTGATTCCGCAGTTTTATGTTTTTTCTAAAATTACATCAACGAATTGAATTATTTATTTGTGGGCGCACACACAAGTCTTTGCCCTTGTTGAAAGGAAACTAGTATCTTTGACAAGTATCAGATTTTTAAAAATTGATTAAGAGAAGAACCTTTTTTCATGGAATTTAATTCAATCTGCACCATAATTTTACACTTAAGAGTAATAGAGCATAATATAGTTTTAAGGAAAATGAATAACCATTATGCAAATTTGAAGCCAAAAGTTCCAAGCATGTCTATGCGCCTATCTACGTTTAGAGATTGGCCAACGCACAGACGTTGACCTTAGAGACCTAGCCGAAAACGGATTGTATTATACTGGTGTCTTGGACGTGATCAGGTGCTATTGGTGTGGCGAAGGGGCTTGAAAATTGGTAAAAAGAAGATGTAGTGAGACACAAACACAAAGTTTTATCCAAAATGTTTGGTAGCCCATAGATGAAATTGTACAGGTGCTGGATGAAATCAACAACAATAATACCAATGATTTTATAAAAAACCCGATGTATAGCTTTACCCCTTATACAACGACAAGGACGAACGACTTTGAAAAATTTGCAAGGAATCGGAAAATGAATGCTACTTTACAGCCTTGCGGTCATTTGGTGACATGCATGAGATGTACGAAGAGTCTTTCAACGTGTCCTATGTGCCGAACCAATATTTTGCACAAAATTTTAAAACGTACATTTGTTACTAAACTGTCTATTTATTAGTACATGCAGTAGATGCAATTTCAAGTGATATACTGAACATGGTGAGGAAGAAAATCCAATTGTAAAAGGGTGGTATTGAGTTGCAAGTTATTAAATTGGCACAAGTGCTTCAGTAAAAAGATTAGTAAGGAAGTTTGAGATTCTAAAACCCTAAGACTCTTTATTAAGGAAAAAGTCGTGTAGGAAAGACTTATACACCCTTATAAATATATTGACTATTTTAATTATTAGTCGTTTGTTCATTACATGTTAAACCTATTTACTAAAGAAATTTAAAGAGTGCCTTAAACAGGAGTTACTAAATGCTTTTCGGCACATAGGACACGTTGAAAGACTCTTCGTACATCTCATGCATGTCACCAAATGACCGCAAGGCTGTAAAGTAGCATTCATTTTCCGATTCCTTGCAAATTTTTCAAAGTCGTTCGTCCTTGTCGTTGTATAAGGGGTAAAGCTATACATCGGGTTTTTTATAAAATCATTGGTATTATTGTTGTTGATTTCATCCAGCACCTGTACAATTTCATCTATGGGCTACCAAACATTTTGGATAAAACTTTGTGTTTGTGTCTCACTACATCTTCTTTTTACCAATTTTCAAGCCCCTTCGCCACACCAATAGCACCTGATCACGTCCAAGACACCAGTATAATACAATCCGTTTTCGGCTAGGTCTCTAAGGTCAACGTCTGTGCGTTGGCCAATCTCTAAACGTAGATAGGCGCATAGACATGCTTGGAACTTTTGGCTTCAAATTTGCATAATGGTTATTCATTTTCCTTAAAACTATATTATGCTCTATTACTCTTAAGTGTAAAATTATGGTGCAGATTGAATTAAATTCCATGAAAAAAGGTTCTTCTCTTAATCAATTTTTAAAAATCTGATACTTGTCAAAGATACTAGTTTCCTTTCAACAAGGGCAAAGACTTGTGTGTGCGCCCACAAATAAATAATTCAATTCGTTGATGTAATTTTAGAAAAAACATAAAACTGCGGAATCAAGAGAATTCAGTATACTTTAAAGTTCTCGTTTTAAAGAAAGTCAAAATGCGTTTCTCTTATAAATTATATTTGGTTATATTTTTTTCTTGCTCAAGTTTAGTCGTAGAATTGAATTGCATTCAGCGCATAAACGTGGTAGAGTAAAAAAAATCAAACGCACATTTAAGTATATCCTTTCGTTAAAATCTTGTATTATAACACAAAATTTTATTTCGCGCATTATCACAAACACCATGTTTTCTGAGTATGTACATTCTTCACTTAGTCTTATCTTTTGTGAGTAACTATGGAACGCAAAAGATAAATTTTAACTTTACTGATTAGTATGATTAGTAAGTGTATGGTGTTATATAGTCCAGTTCTTCGTGGCCTCCAGTTTACAATTATTTTTCCAAGAACAGTTAACGCTTTTCAATAGCAATGCTTAATATTTGTGAAATTGTGGATTTTGATGGATTTCAGACTCAAGAAAGTTTCTTAGTACGTAAATATGCATACATCGCTGTAAAAAAAATCGCAAGTAGCTTCAAGTATTCGTTTTAACTTATCGTCTGAGCATAAACTTAGTGCCAAAGATCGTACAACTGTGTGATATGTTAAAAATTACGTATGTACTCTTCATTTCTGTCTCATGACATAGCAAATTGTGCTCCCTTAGAAAGTTTAGACTCTAAGCTTTTAGAATTGTACGATCAGACCAAGAGGGCCACTCAGTACCTAGTTGCTTACAAAGGTGGTCATATGGAAAAGAAACGCTTAGATGTATTACTTCCGAATATCAACTTGATTTCCAAAAACTATCATGTGGTCATCACAAAAATAATTTGCATTGCCCAAAAGTTTAGGTGGCGGCATCGAATAATTGGCTTGTCGGAAATATGCGTCTGTGCAAGTATGTAAAAAACTAAAGTTATTTTTTACACTACAATGTATTACTTGTGTAAAATATATGAACTATGTTTTTTTCTATAAAATGTGCTTCCATTAACTTTGTTTCCATGTGGCTTCCTTCAATCTGTTTAAGAATTGTCTGTGCTGGTTTTTGCAGAGATTGTTTTAAGAATACATAAAATTCAGATTTAATCCATTATTTTAATAATATTTGTTCATTTTAAAATTCACATTAATACTTAAAATTTTCAGTTATTATTTAATTTTACTCATGGGTAAAACTATCAGCGGTGTCAGTAAATATTTAGATTATGCATTAAATATCAAGAAAAGGGCAAAAGTTAATTTGCTTAGCAGCACAGATGTGCACACATTATTTTCAAAAACAGAAAAACCACTTACTATCCATTTAACATAGCAATGTAGAACACTTAAAATTAAGAAAACAGTACCAAAGTATCTTGTAAAATACTTCATAGCTTCGTACAGTATTGGTATTTTGCGGTGCAATTTAATTGTACGATGTGCATAAGGTTTTCAAATAAATAAAAGTTCATATTTAGTAAAATGTGTGGTTTGAAAAAGCATTAAAGAAAAATAACTTTTAATTTAGAACTTCAAGGACAAATGGTTTTTAATTCTATATTTCACTACTTCAAATGTACACGGAAACATGGTATGGGTCTTGTAAAGTTTGAAATTAATGCATAAAATTCTTTTTACTCTTACAGGTTTTTTATAATAATTTTTTTACTATGCATAAAACACACACTTTAAGAACCAAACTTTTAAAAATGTCTCAATTGTAAAATTAAAAATAAAAAGCAAATTGCATTTAAATGTTTGTAATAATATTTAAAGTATATATTTCAATTGTTAAACGTTTTCTAAAAATCTTCAATGTTATAATACGTGCAATAGTATTTGATATATAATTAATTTTTGTGTAAAAAACATCTAACTTTTAAAATATAAAATCCTTATATCAAAGAAAATTTTGTTAAAAACAATTTGTAAATCTTTATAATATAAATAAAATCACTAAAATTAATGAAAATGTATTTAAAGTAAACAATAATATGCAAGGAAAGATTAATTAAAAATAATATTTAATTTAGATTTTACAGGATAAAGGGTTTTAATACTATTTTTCACTACTTCAAATGTGTAAGGAAACATGTTCATAATATGGGTCTTGTAAAGTTTCAAAAATTTTACGCTCACTTAAGTGTATAATATTAAAAAATTCTGTAATAAAATATGTGCTATAGCATCTAATGTATAATTAATTTTTGAGTAAAACATAAATCTTAAAATCAAGGAAAATTTCATTTCAGATCTTGTATTTTAAAAGAAAATTTATAAGACCATGGGTAATAAAAATCAAATAATCCAAAATACAGTGTATGTGGTAAGACAAGCAAAAGTTTATTTAAAATAGAAAGGTGTAAGCATTAAAAAGATTTCCAATATTCCCTTATGGATCTCCATTTAAGTGTTTGTCATAATATGTAATGCATATGTTTCAATTGTAAAATGTTTTCTAAAATCTTCAACATTAAAAATATGTGTAATAGTATTTAATATATAATTAATTTTTGAGTAAAAACATTAACTTTTAAAACATAAAATCCTTATATTTCATCCAAAAACAGGTTTGTAAATCTATATAATATAAATTAAATCACTAAAATTTATGAAGATTTATTCAAAGTAAAAAAATAATATGCAAGGAAAGAGAATTTAAAAAATAACATTTAATTTAGATTTATAGGATAAATGGTTTTTATACTAAAACTTCTTCAAATGTACAAGAAAACGTATTCATAGTATGGGTCTTATAAAGTTTCAAAAATTTTACTCTTACTTAAGTGTATATTAATTAAAACAAAATTTCTGTTAAAAAATAGGTCTTATAGCATCTAATGTATAATTAATTTTTGAGTAAAAACATCTAACTTAAAAAAAACCATAAATCTTTATAGCATAGAAAAATTTCATTTCAGATCTTGCATTTTAAGACAATTTATAAAACTATGTAATAAAAAACAAACAATCCAAAATACAGTATATGTGTTCCAGTTCGGGGGCACATAAGTGGATTATTGCTTATTTACGCTAGAATTTTACGAAACTTGTGAAACCAAAATTGGTTTGTTGGATACTTCATTCCAAGCAAACTTCCATTTTCCAGAACAATTTTTAAACAATTGTAGTTAGAAAACACAAATTGTCTTTTCTGCCCAAATGAAACAGACGCTATGGGTGCATAAAGTTCCTTCTCGTTGTTTTTATGGGCAACTATGCAGTCCTTACCATCTTTATAACGGTTCACCAACTCAAAATTAAATCTTGCACCAATTATTCGCTCCATTTCTCCCTTTATTTCCAATACTTAAGGAGATCAAGGCTTGGCTGCAATAGAAGACCCACTAAAAGTATAGCTTATTCCTTCGTCTTCGTATGCTACAAGTTGACAAGGCACAGTATATTTTTGACCTAAAATTTCTAAATTTCGTCTTTTTTTAATACGTTAATTCGTTTTCCAATCGACGGAAGTATGCCCAGTCTTCACGATCTGTAAACAATTTACCATACTCATAACATAAAGAATTGTGAGTAGACTTTTTCAAGTTCAGACTTGCTCGATGGACATAATCGTGACGTCACATCGAAATCTCAGAAGGAAAAAAAATCCAAGTCCCAAACGTAAACACACTGACGTCACCGGTCATGAATAAAGTAAAAACATTAAGAAATCAATTCGTTCCTTAGATTAATTACTTTTAAAATCACCAGATGGCGCCATAAGTCATTTTGAAAAAGCATTTATTAAAACCCCTATGCAATTATTCAAACCATTTTCTAAAAATAACCCATTCCTAATACTAAGAAAAAATACAAGTCCAAAAGAGAAAAAAAAATCCAACACTACATTAATTCACCGCCCATAGTTAACTCTCTTACAGCCTAACGGATAGCGCACTTGACTTCGGATCCTATGGTCCTCGGTTCGAATCCAAGAAATTCCTTTTTAATTAAAAATAATGAGGTTTCGAATTTCTCCACCAGATGGCACTACGAGTGATTCATCACCATGGCAACACAACTCCAACAAAACGACGCCATCTTGAAACAACTCAACGCCTGCACGATGACAAAAAAAAATTCCAAGTCCAAAATGTAAACAAACGATACGTCACGTCCGCACGTCATTCGGACACGCCCACTTCCGGTCACGTGGTCTGACGTCACTTCCGCCGCCTATAGGCACCCGTATACTACTCCTTGGTATTTTAACTATAATTTCAGAAACATCCGCAGGCAATAAAGGAATTAATTGGGACACCCACTTGTTTTCTGGCACACTTTCTTTGTTCGCTTGCCGCTCAAAAATCATGAAAAATAGGGCGATGTCCAACACCTTTGGATCAAATTTAGGCACTAAGTCCTTTAAATTTACGCGCCTAACAATTTCCTCAGCTGGAGTAGTAGTTGACGCCAAACTTGAGTTCTCAAATGAAGCATTAATTTTTAATTTCTCCAACTCATGCGCGCGCTCCCGCTCTGCTAAACTATCAAGACGTTCTTGTTCTGCTACTTTATCAAGACGTTCTTGTTCTAATTCATCCAAAATCCTATCCACAAAAGCTATTCCGGTCTCCTCATCATAATCCGGTGCACTCAATATGGACCGAATGATATTTTTAACCACATCTGAGCTAGATACGCTAACTTCAAATTCTGCCGCTAATAATAATAAGACCTGCTTTTTCTGCTTTTTTAAATAAGCCATATTTTACCCTAAATGAATTAATATTACCTAAAGGGTACTCTCAACGATACACACTAAACTTCTACAATTTCTTACTAGATCAAAAATAAATTCTCTACTCCGAAGAAAAGTTGTCAACTAGATTTCAAAACTGAGTTCTTATCATCTACTAATCACACAATGCACAATAATAAACCTTACTTTCTTAGATGTACAAATTCCCACACTAGGTATCACTCTGAAGTAAATTTAACTTTAACAAAATACACTGAAAACACAATTGCTAATGCCATTAAATTAAATTAAACACTAAAGTTTTACCCTACTTTCACTGAATATAAACTCTCTCGCTAACAATTTGGAAAACTACATAGAATTATGCCTCTCAAAAGAAAAATCTCCAAATAGGCCTACCTTTTCCCACATCAGAACATCAGGCTCCCTTGTCATCAATCTCGCAAGGTCGGGTCCAAGATTCCACTCCGTCGCTCGGCTCACCGCTGGAGTTGACTGCGCTCCTTCAAACGTCTGGACGCGGCACACGCTGTAGTTGACTCGCTGATTTCAGAGGTCTGGAACAGCTCCTTTGAAGAGTTTAATGCCCGGCTCACGCTGAAGTTGACTCGCTGATTTCAGATGTCTGGAACAGCTCCTTTGAAGAGTTTAGCACCCGGCTCACGCTGAAGTTGACTGCTCTCCTTCAAACGTCTGGGACGCGGCTTACGCTGTAGTTGACTATAGAGTTCAGTACAGTAATGACGAACGGGTCCGCAGATTTGATTTAACGAAAATCCGCATCCGATAAGCTGCCACCAATAGAAATATAATTAATAGCTGTAGCGTCTTCACGCTATGTGGTGGGAAATCGTATAAATGAGTACTAATGGTTGTACTGCTTTCTGGATTATTTAATAACAAAGAAATATCTCCAGTTACATGAAATATGTACAGTACAGAAAACAAATTTGCCCGCAACGGGACTTAAAGGCGGTACCCTTTCTGGGACCTCTGAGAGACACTCCCAACACCGTTGAAGTTCTAGCGCCGTCTGCCTTCATCCTCCCCGGACTCGGGTCGGCAAAAGGCGGTGGGGGACGTCCTCTCGTCCCCCATTGGTCAAAGTTCTCCTCCTGGTGGATTTTTCTTTTTTTTTCTCATGAGTTCCAGAATGTTCGGGCGCCGCCGAGACGAACTGTCCCCGAATTCCTTCAAAACCCTGGGAGCGTCGGCAGAGATGAAGGGGCTTCGGTTCCCATTCACCTTTTGTGCCCCGGCACCGAACCATGGCTGCTGGGCTGATCGGCGCCTCCATAGTCTGAAAAGGGGAGAGGAACACCTCCGGGAAAAGGAGTGTAAGATGCTTCGTCACAATACCAATGCTTTCAAAAATCCAATATTGTTGCCTAGTAAACATCCTGCCGTTAAGCTGCTTATTTTAGAAGAACACAGAAGTATGAGCCACGCTGGAGTGCATACTCTGATGTCGCGGTTAAGAGAAAGATATTGGATTTTGCAGTGCAGACGAACAATTCGACAAGCTCTAAGAGAATGTAGAAATTGCAGAAGATTCGATGCTTCAAGGACTGAAGTTATACCAGCACCATTACCTGGGAACCGAGTCAAAGATGCTGCTGTCTTCCAGATAATAGGCATTGACTTGGGAGGTTCGTTGTACTTACGAACGGGAGAGAAGGCCTGGTTCGTCCTTTTCACTTGTGCGGTGATTAGAGCAGTACACATTGAATTAGTGTTACCTTTGAACTGTAAATCTTATAACTCTAGATTTTTTGTATTATTTTTTTTGTGTGTGGTGTTAAATTAAATGTTTTTATTAAATTTCCATTCATAAAAAGGTGGGAGGATGTGACGAGCCACCTGATTATTTTATTTTCCAACGAGTTTTTGTTGGTTTTGTTTTGGCATCAGTCGAAGACAATTGTTTTAATAAAAAGGAAATCAAATCGTTACGAAAATTTTGTTCTCTTCGTGAATTATTTTCTCATATCTGTTATTTTGGAAGGAAAATATGATGGAATTCTTACGAATCGCATTTTTAGTGGAATAGAGAAAATCGGGTAGATTTTCCTGTAGATTCCTGACATCGATTATTAGAACCCTCTAAACCAGGGATGGGCAAACTACGGCCCGCCGGAAGGTTTTATGCGGCCCGCGGATAGAATTTTTGCCGGTCCGACGGAAATTAAAAGAAAATATGATTTATATATTATATATCCATCTCCTTTTCTACTTTGTTTAAATATTATTTTTTTCTTCCTTTTTTCAAAGGACTGATGATCTTTTTACTTTATTGTTGTTCTACAAAACATGAATCGACGGAAATAGCAAGCACAGACAGCTTTCAATCGGTAAAGTGTTAAAAGCGGAAGTTCTTTGTTAGTTATAGCTGTAGACTGGCGCCAACAAGCGTTATCTCTTTCTCGGGGAGCAGACATATGGGAATCCAATATAGGTGAATTAGACCTCACATGCGGCAGACTGCGCATTTTAAGCTCCAGCCAGCGGCTTTTTCTTTTGGCGCGAGTTTTAATATTATTGATTGCGTATGGAAAGATTGCGGACATATAGCATCATTGTGAATAGTGGTGAAAGTATAAAAAGTATAGCGTAGCTAGTGCTTGTTTGGGTTATTCGTAAAATATTTCAACCCCAAAATGGCTACTAAAAAACGTAAAGTTGATTCAGAGTGCCGTGTTTTTAATGATGAATGGACCTGGAAATATTTTTTTACAGTTGTTAAAGATAAACCAGTGTGTCTCATCTGCAATGAAGCTGTAGCAGTCTTCAAAGAATATAACATTTCCTGTCATTTCACATCCAAGCATAAGAATTCCAATTACGAAGCAATGTCCGAATATGAAAGAAAACAAAATGTAGAAAGTCTTTGTAAAAAATTATCAGGCCGACAAAATTTTTTCAAGAAGGTAAACACTATCCAAGAAGCAGCTACACATGCAAGTTACATTGTAGCATACAATATTGCTAAAAATAATAAAGCTCTCAGTGATGGGGAGTTCGTTAAACAATGCATGCTCCAAGTTTGTGATGTTTTATGTCCAGACAAGAAAAATAATTTTGAAACTGTAAGCTTATCTCGAAAAACGGTGACTTCTAGAATCGAAGCCATCGATAAAAATTTGACATCACAAGTAGAGTCAAAGATTGGCCAGTTTAAATTTTGCTCCATAGCTATGGATGAAAGCACTGATATAAATGATACTGCTCAATTAGTATTATTTATAAGAGGTGTTGATGAGAACTTTGAAATTACCGAGGAACTGGCGTGCATGCGTTCTTTAAAGGGACACTACAACGGGATGTGATATTTTTCGTGAATTTCAGGAAGGGCTTTTAACTTTGAAAGTGCCTATAACAAATATATGTAATATTACGACCGATGGAGCACCAAATATGACAGGAAAAAAAATCTGGATTTCTTGGACTCTTTAATCAAAACTATCCCGGAAACAATGTTGTTTTTCTACATTGTGTTATACATCAAGATACTCTGTGTAAATCTGCATTGAATATGAAACCCGTGCTTGATGCAGTCGTGAAGCTTATAAATACTATTCGATCTCGTGGGCTTACTCACAGGCAATTTCGAGATTTTCTTCAGTCCGTGCAATCTGAATACTCTGATGTACTGTATTACACGAAAGTAAGGTGGCTTAGTGCAGGATGTGTTTTCGAGCGAGTTTGGCAGCTGAAAGACGACATTGTGTCGTTCTTCCATGAGAAACAGTGTTCTGAGGAGTGCGAAATGTTAGAAGATACAGAATGGCTTTCGGACTTTGCATTTTTCACAGATCTTCTTTGTCATATGAGCAACTTGAATGTCAAGATGCAAGGAAAAAATCAATTTATCGACGATATCTGGGCCCATCTCAAAGCTTTTAAACTAAAACTTAATCTGTTTGCTGGGCAGTCTGTTTGCTTAAGAATTATGAAGATGGCTTGAAAAAACTGCATTTTGAGTTCGAACGCAGATTTCAAGATTTCAGTGCCATTCAAACAGAATTGGATATTTTTACCATGCCTTTCAACGTAAATTGTGAAGCAGTGAGGTCAGATTTGCAGCTTGAATTAATTGAGTTGCAATCTAACAATCCTCTCAAGCAGCTGTTTCTAAATATGCCAAAGTTAGAGTTTTACAAATCATTATCGAAAGTAAGTTTCCCAAATTTAATATCTCACGCCCAGAAAATCAGTGCTATGTTTGCTTCATCTTATATATGTGAACAAGTGTTTTCAACTATGAACCTTAGAAAGAATCATTTCAGAAGTAGACTGACAGATGAGCATTTAGCCTCGTTCCTTAGAATCAGTACATCTCACTTCGAACCTCAATATAAGGAACTTTTAAAAATGAAATCGCAATTTCATTCATCTCATTAACATATTTAAATTGTAATACTTGTATATTGTTTTTAAAATTTTAGAAAAATTTATCTTGGCCCGCCAAACTTTTTTTTTCGATTTTTGGCCCGCGACCGAAAAAGTTTGCCCATCCCTGCTCTAAACCGAGGGACATAGAGTTCGGATCACTCATTCAAGTGCTATGATTTTTTTCATGAGCACTAAACCGTGTTCCCGAGAATTAAAATTCAAAACGAAAGAGAGTTGTTATAAACTAAGTACAGCATGGCAGTGTACTGCTTCATATGTAGACGTTACGTCCCTTGCACCCTGGTCACTAACAATCAAATCCGCAATATTCGAAATGTTATTTGCTGTGTTGCATAGAGGCAGGAGACAAGTATTTCTGAATTAAGATATAATTTATTTACAATAAGAACAGGACATGGCACGCAAGCCTAACTAACACACAAAGTGGCTAAGACTACATAGATGGTGAGATACAGTTATACCAGGACAAGTAGTTACAGTTAGACAGAGGACGAATACAGTTGCAGTTAAACATGTGACATCCCCCTTTGAAGATATCAATCACACACATAATCATTAAGATATTTTGGTCTTTTTACAAGACGACCAACCCTTGTTTGTTTTCCAGGATTGTCACTAATAATAGTGCTAGCCACAGAATCCACAGGCATATCAATATCATGTTCTGTTACTATTCTAAAGGGCACTTTTGAGGGTCTTAAATGGATCCTGTTTCTTACTAAGGACCTACCCAAATTGTTTTGAATAATGTATGACCTCGGTTTTTTACATTTAGATACAATCTGAGCTGGTTCCCAAGTTTTTCTATTAGTCGTATGCCAATATGCTATCACCAGGGTTAAAAGGCTTCAATGAAGTTGCACTTCTGTCGTAGTAGTGTTTTTGTCTTTCCTGTCTCACGACAACTCTTTTTTCCAAATCTTTGAATATTTCGGGATTTAATAATTTTTTATGTATAGGAATTTTTGTTTTTAACCTACGACCACATAACAGTTGCGCAGGAGATAAATTTAATCCTGAGATTGGGGTATTCCTATACTCCATTAACCCACTCTTTATTATCCTCAAAGGCTTTTTTAAATATAGCTTTGGCAATACCGCACAGATCTTTCAGCCATACCATTACTTTGAGGATATCGTGGACTTACGTGTTGGCTTCCATATCGCTTTCACTGTGCACTTGGAGAGGCATTAAAAACGGAGAACTGTCTTTTCAAATGGTTTATTTAAAACAATAACAACATCATAGAGCGATACAGCCAACAACCTTCCATAGCATCATCCTTCAGTCCTCTCTTTGTTTTTCCCTTACACTGTGTGAAGGGAATCTTCACGGTAGCGCGCGCCCTCTGGCTAAAGCGCTGAAAATTACTTCAACAATTTGAGGATATCGTGGACTTACGAAAATGCACTCAAAGTCCCATTCCTTTGCAAAGTTCTTAAACTCAAAACTATTGAATGGAACGTTGTCACTAACAACTACTGAAGGAATGCCAAACCTAGAAAAGCAAATCTTTAATTTTTGTTTAATTTCAGTTATCGTTTTGTTATTTAATCTTTCTACCTCAATCCACTTTGAATGATAGCACACAATAACTAGATAACTTACATTCCTAAATTCCATAATATCAATACCCAACTTTTCAAATGGCCTATGGGGAATTGCATGCGATAAAAGAGGCTCTTTAACATTAGCCTTTTGAAACTTCTGGCACACTTCACATTTTAATACAATATCTTCTACACTTTTAGACATGCCTGGCCAATACATTATCTCTCTTTCCCTGTTTTTACTCTTCTCCACACCAAAGTGTTCCTCATGTATTAAGACCAGCACCTGTGTGGAGTGCCCGGTTGCAAAACCAACATGTTAGCAATCGGAAGGTTGCGAGTTCGGAACACGGTACAACCAAAGACCCTCTTTTGTACATGAGGGTTGGTGCACGTTAAAAACTTCGTGGCCTTACGTTGGCCTGGTTTTGAAGTTTGGAGAGTGCGGTGCCATTACTCTTTTCCTTGGGGATTGATCCCAGACCGTCGTCAATAGCCCAATGTGATGCTCCAGTTCAATGTTAATTAATACCCATTTAGTGAAGTTCAAATATCGCAGATATTATTCTGAAAAGACCAGTATATAGTATATTAAGCGCTTGAAGGCCTTAATGTCATCTTCCACCACAATAATTTCCCGGACTTGACACCCAAAGCATACTTCATAACTTGACCGAGGTTCAAGGCACTATATCTAATAGGGTGGGTCACCGTCGTACGGAGAAAATTTTTTTTGTTTTCTATCCGGCACAGCAAGAAAAGGGTGCCAAATGATGTTTTTAGCTCACATATAATATTTGATTAGAATGGGATATCATCTTCTGCCTCCGGATTGACTTTAAAGAACACATATTTTGAAAAAAAAAACTTTATTTTTGAGGAGTTGTCACAGCAAGGTTAAAAAAGTTTAAAATGTGTCTATAAAACAAATTGAAATTGTATGAGTAAGACTTATTTATTAAAACAAAAGTTTACAAAAATGACATCTATATTATTATATTTCAAATAGCGCGAAAATGCTTCTTGCTATCGAATTTCAGCATGGCTTTCGAGACTATGGTTTTTTTATGAAACCTTCTCTCAGATTTTTTGCACAATGTGACATTGCAGGCGTAGTAAAGACAGTTCTGCTTTTTGGACGACAAACAGTTGGATGTCTTCGTCAGGTATGGATTTCAATATTGGTGGATCAGATATATTCTCCTGCCAGTTAATGAGATCGGTATATGATGCATCAGATTTTACAGTAGGAAGTTGAAACAGTCGGAGTCTATTTTCCTGAATGCTGCAGTCTTTCAAAATGCGATGGACTGCCAGTTCACGGATGTGCGGTTCAAAGTCTGTCAGTATTGCGATCCATAAATTTTCAGGGTGTGCGAAGTAACTGTTTCTTTGAATTACGGGCTCTATTTTGGCTTCAGTTCTGTGGGCAAATATCTTGTTGCAGCAATGCTTTTTTACACATTTCTAGATCTTTGCCGATTCTCCCTGAAAATGTCCTGTGTCCCGATGTGCTTCCATCAATATGTAGAAACAAGTGTCGGAAGGGTAATTCGTTCATATGCAGTAGGCAGAAAATCCACTGTAACGGTTTATCTAACCTTTTTTCAAGCAGACGTATGACACCTCCATATTTACCAACGTTCACGTTAGTTCCATTACACCCAACTGCCACCAAAGACTCCATAGATATTTCTGATTCCAGGAAGAAATCAGTGATTGCTTGTTCTATGCATTCAGATGTGCCAAAAGCTGGTGCAATATAACCCAAGAACTTCAACTCTGGTTCCATTATCAATGAAATATGCTCTTCAAGAATGCTCTGTCAATACATTATTCCGTCCTTCTCTGATATAATTAAAGTTTTGTCTTTCCGTCCGCAGAAGTATAAAGCAGGTATTTGTAGGACTTTATCTTCTTCCGCGACCAATTTTCGTATTTTTATCAATAATTTCCGAAGTGGAAGTGTGAAGAACAGCTGAAGCAATAGCTGCCCCAGCCCTGTCTGATACTTCGTATCTATCACACGTTCTTGAAAGTAAAGCTTAGTCTACTGTACTGTTTGTAGCGGTAGTCTTATCGGCAGGAACCGCCGACGTTGAGGCTTGTGACTGGCTGGAATACATCGTCACTGTCCAATTGACTAGATTCAGATGAAGTCGACACATTAAGCTTCTCTGTGCTTTCTTTTGAGACTGAAACTGATTAGCATTTTCCTTTTCAAAGTGTTCGTTATTTTATTCGTTGTAACAATATCTACAGTTCCGATCACCATTCTTCTAGTGGTTCGTTGGTCGATTAGGAAGCTTTTCTCTCTGACAGGTAGTTTTTTGTGTCTGGGATAAATGCACTCATCGATGTTCTTACACTTGCAGGATGAAATGTCAAACAATACCCCTTTACTGGTACGCGAAACTCTTCTAATTTCTTCTTCGGTATTTTAGGGTGTGATTTAAAAGGTTTTTGCATTTCAGATGATACGCCTTCAACATCGCTTTCACTCGTTTATGTTGGACAGTAGGAATGGAAACTCTTGACCATATTTCTTCAATTTTTGCCATGACGATGACCTCTATTTCCTTATACGTGGGTTCTTTATTAGCTTCTTTATCACGTTTTATCTAATGCCGGTTCCACTCATAGAACTTCATAACATCTTCGTAGGTTGGTAAAAAATGGTATATAATATCACTTGAATCACCAAACGGACATTTCCACTCTGAACGAGTACGATTCATGGTAAAAATGGCGCAAACGAGCGTAACACAACCTCGCCTTATTACAGCCGGAGCTATACTGGAAACGTGGGAGGGGCGCGCGCACGCTCAGGGTGTTCCTCGACTCTCCTCCACTCGACCCACCCACTCCTCACACCTGCAATCATGACACATTGTCCATGTATGAAGAAAGTAACGTTTATTGGTTGGAACACTAATTGGAACTTACCTCGAAAAAATCGAAACTTTGATATCAATCCGGAGGCAGTTAGACTTATGAGAATGTAATATTTCACACGTTATTTTGAGACCATTTAGCACCTTTTTATCGCTGTGCCCCTTAAAAAAGGAGAAAAAAATAAAATGACCCACCCTAATGTCTAATCTCTTGAATGCACTGATGTTCTCAAATTTCTATTTATTAGTGTTAGAAACCTGAACAATCTTTGTGGTCGGACCTTCATCAAACATTTCCTCAAAGTTTATTGCAAATTCACCATCGGCTTTATTGATATGTTCTGCAGATATGACCCGAAAAATACCATAAACACAAACACACTTAAAAGGGTTCATCAAAGCACAACAAACCCGGTCAAATCGGGACAAAAACACATGTGAAACTAAGTTAAAATGTTTTTTTAATATTTCATGTTAGTAGATTATAATCGTAGCATCAGATTGGTAGGATATGGATTTTTAAATTTACCAGAAATTAGAGAATTAACTTTCTAAAAACGTTTTGCGGTCAGTTGATAGCGTCGCGGATTAGCAACCGGAGGGTTGCAAGTTAAAATTTCGATCCATAAAAAGATTATCTGTGTACTAAAAATCTGTCGTGGTCTGAAATGTCCTCACTTTGGCATGGTGTTGAGAATGAGAGAGTACAGTCAGGTGTGGATTCCGTCCTCTGATTAGTTTATAGTTACGATGTATTGTCCTTGAATCTTTCCCTTCGGGACTGATCCTGCAAATGGAAAACTTAATGCAAGTACTGATGCAAGCTGGAGCACAACAGCAGATGGAAAATCATACAGTGGATCTTTATTGAAAATTGGGAAGTCGCTCGTCGGATGGAAAAGTGGAAAACAGATGCTCGTTGCATTATCAACGATGGAATCTGAATTAATTGCAGCATGTGAGTGTTTGCGCAGTCAAGTGACTAAAACATTTAATAGGGGGAATTAGAAGAGAACTCCCTTATAGCCTTATCCCTCTTTTTGTACTTAATTAGTCTAAACAAGTTATTTGTTTTGTTAAAATACATCCTCATCAATCCATGGCTTCATAATTCACCTACCAATCTATGGGAATGAAAATGTTCTTGTCAAAAATGGTGGTCCTACCAAAACGAAGTCGACAAGTAACTTTTCATTCATCGTTAAACATTAAGGAAACTATAGGACTTTGAAACAGTACTTGTTGTCGTCAAGAGATCAGAGCTGGGCACAGTGAGAATATGGCTCCGTAGAGAGCAGCTTCATAGCTCCGTAGAGAACAGCTGTTGCTTGTTTCAGACTGTCTACCGTGCATGATTGATTACGTACTCTCTTTTTTAGAAAACTGGAGTTATCGATTCCGCAATTAATGTCTCTGAACAACTCATAACGGCTGCACACATCTATTGGAGAGCTCGTGGACTAATGTGGCATGGGTGTTAATATCCTGCATATCAAATCAACAGCCTACCGTATATATACTTTGAATTTAAATTAGAGATAGATTCTGTTAAAAAAATATGTTGAAAAATTGTCCCTCTGAAAATCAATTCGTCAACGGACGACTATGCTATTCGAACAAACAATTGTTGAATATTCAATTTGTGGAATTTGACTCAAGCCATTGCTCAAAAAATTGCATGTGCAATCTTTACTAAACCTAATGGTTTCAACGAGATATCTCGTCCATCAAGATCTTACCAATTTAGCTAATGACGATATATCTCGACATCAAGATATTGGCAATTGTTTTGACAATGACAAGATAAAGATATGGTCATTTTTTTCTAATGACAAGATTACTCGTCCATCAAGAGCTGGTCAGTTTTTCTAATGACATCATCCAGGCAACCACCAGGAGGGTTGGACAAATCGAAAACTAAAATTCGCCCTATTTTACCATTTATTGTTATAAATTGTTTTAAAAAATTTGTGGAATTATTTTTATTAGGAATGTTAAACCCAAATCGAACTTTTTGATGGAAGAACACTGGCCCGACTCTAATTTCTACAAGTTATGCTAAATATACCATTCGTTTTGAAAGTTTCATGTACAAAATCTAAGAATTCATGCAAAAGGAATATGTTATTTGCCAGGTTATTTCTGGGTTCAATCAGATATTGAATGACACAACAAAGTAGAAATATTTAACAATACCTTTGGTTGCTACATGAAGTGGATCTTTGTATGTTACAACAATGTTTCTCAAACTTTTTATTTGCATATCTCTTGAAATTCCTTTCCATAACGAATTCGTTTAGTAATAAAATTTCCTAAAATAAAGATGTAAATTATGCACGTCTGGAAATTGAACTTCAAGCTATCAGAATCGGGAAATGATAATCGATGTTCCCTATAAAAAGATGGAAATTGTTTGGCTACTTTTTAATGTAATCTTCAATTGCACGTATGTAAAAGCTAAACAATAAATTAGGAATGTTGTCTTTCCAGATTTATGTACAATATTCTAGCCGCGAGCACTGAAAAGAGATTCCTTAAATAGCTTTCCGAAGATCCAATTTGATTAGCAATCACCTTAGCTGGTATATCAGCTATATTCATCCAAACCACTGGGCCTGGGTGGCCTGGTGGGTCTGCGCTTGGAATCGTGGGTCCGCGACGGCGTTGATCAGGGGTTCGGTTCCAAGACTTTCCCATAAACGCCAGTGTACACACCGGGAATGTGCACATTAAATCTGTAGGCCGGAAATCGTGTCGTATCGCAGAATTTTTAACCATTTTTTATTTTTGACATCAACATCTTGAATTTTTTTTATGCTGTTTGTCTAGAGTAATTTGGTGTCGAAACGAACCAAGATTAATCTCAAAACGATTTTGCAAGATCATGACAGCAGGGGCAAAAAAGATTATAAATTTTACTGTGTAAAATATAAGAGCGGCGCGCATATCTTTAAATTCATATAAGATGTTTTACCTGTATTTTTATATCACAATTACTATTTCTATTTATTGCTCTTCTTATAGCGTTATTTACTTTTATTATTATTTGTATTTAGTATTACTCTTATTTAATAAACTATTGCTTTTTATGTATAATTTATTAATACTATATTTGTTTAGTACTATTTTTATTTACTATTTCAAAATAATTCAACGACCCATTTGTTTATACATTGTATAGTTTCATTAATATGTAGTTTCATTATTCATATAAAATTAAAACTTGTAAATATAATCTCTTCTCTCGCTGCCAAATTTAAATAGTTTCATTTAAATATGAAATAAAAATTGATATTTGTAAGATTTAGTTTGTCACCTTAGGGTATTTTGTAGTTCATGTAACGCATTAATTTTAACTGATTTAAAGCAGATGGTTTATGTAAAATTTATCAAATTCCTTCAAAAGGGAGTATGAGCCTTAATTTTAAAAAACATTAATTGTCTCATGCAGTCTGACAAAAATATTTGAATACCTCTTATTCACGATCCTGGATTCACACTTTCAAACTAAAGGTATCATTTGAGTTCAACTATAAAGAAAAATGCGTATTTATTTCCATGAGGATAAATCTTCATATTTGTTTAGTATTATTTCCAAAACGTTATATATACAGCTACATGCACTTTTTAATGTCATTAAAACAATTTCTACCTCAATTTAGGCTAAATATAAACTTATTAGTGCAAATCTGATCGCAATTGCTTGAAATATAGGAAGAAACCTATTCGGAGTGACTCAATACGAAAAAATGCTGCTGTCGTACGTGTAGAAAGTTTTAGCATATTTTCGAATTTGCTCTCGCATCTAGAATTACTTAGTTTTGAGACTAATTTTTATTAATAGAAATTACTGTGTCGTTCAAACATTGAACTTTTCTAAAAATGCTTGGATTGATATTACTTTAAATAAATAAAAGGCAGAGGAATAAATATTATCGAAATAATTTACTTCGATTAATTTTATGCACACATTAATGTTTGTTTCACATTTTAGAAACGAACAGTGAAAATTCTTTTTAGTCATGCAGTGGCCAAGAAGTGTCACGGCCGTACTTGGACGGATATTACAATTTTATAGTCCAAAATGATAATATATAGCTATAAAGAATTAGTTGTCAGAAAACTGGATAGATGGCGGCATGAGCATTAAAATCATTGGTAGTCATATTTCACAAATCGTACATTTTTCTCAAAATTAATTCATATGAAGTATAATTTGTGGAGAACGTCTACCTTCCTATTAAAAGCATAATCTTCGAAACATGTAGATTAACTCACGCAAAACGCTTTTGCTTGTTTACGAAACTTCTGTAAATTCTCTTTAATGGGCAGGGCCTGTTATACAACAGGTGTACTTGAATATCCTCGCATTCTGCACAGGTCAACAACTCGTGTTGGCCGAATCACTACCTCTCAGTTCTGCCGAAAAGCAAGGAGGAAAAGGTTAATTATGAATCCTTAATTATGACCATTTTGCTATTAAATGCATTTTCTATTTGTATTATCGATTCGACATACCTCTGGACTTGTCTCTGTGAGGCCATTTTTTTAGTTCCACGAGGACACATTTTCGCCAAAATAATTTCCCAGACTTGACACCCAAGGCATACTTCATAACTTGACCGAGGTTCGCACTATGTCTAATCTCTTAAATGCACTGATGTTCTCAAATTTCTATTAATTAGTGTTAGAAACCTGGACAATCTTTGTGGTCGGACCTTCATCAAACATTTCCTCAAAGCTTATTGCAAATTCACCATCAGCTTTATTGATATGTTCTGCAGATATGACCCGAAAAATACGATAACAAACACATTAACAAAGGTTCACCAAAGCACAAATATCCCGGTCAAATCGGATCAAAACCACATGTGAAACGAAGTTAAAAAATATTGTAAATATTTCATGTTAGTAAATTATAATCGTAGCGTCAGATTCGTAGGAGATTTTTAAATTTACAAGAAATTAGTGGCACCTTTCTGAAAACGTTTACCGGTCAGTTGATAGAGTCAAGGATTAGCAACCGGACGGTTGCAAGTTAGAATTTCGTTCCACCCAAAGATTATCCGTGTACGATAAATCTGTTGTGGTCTGAAATGTCCCCTGTTTAGCATGGTGTGGGTGTTGAGAATGGGAGCGTAAGTTGATGTGTGGACACCGTTCTCTGATTAGAGTTTATAATTACGAGGTGTCCTTGAATCTTTCCCTTCGGGACTGATCCTGGATCATCGTCCCATTGTGTTGGTGTTTGCGAGGTCAATTTGTTGGATATTCTTATCTGATGCTAAAGAATACTTACAACTCCACTTGTGATGTTACTTTTATAAGACTTTTTTGCGCTAGTGTTCTAACTCATGATGGGATGCTGTATAAACCTGCTTTTCTTTTTGTACTTTATTATATCTTAAATTAGTCTAAATAAATTATTTGTTTTGTTAAAATGCTTCCTCATCAATCCATAGCTTCAAATTCGTAGCAGAGCGTGGTTGATATTTGAAAATGATTTTAAATAAGAATTAATTTGAATAAGCCGAACTTTGTGTTGCGTTCCTTGGAAGTTCTTTTTTTGAAGCCTAACCGCACACTCAGAAAAATGGATTTCAATTAAACTAGGATAGAACGGTTGAATGAAACAAACTATGCAAATTGGAGCATGAAAATAGAAGCTCTATTAGAAGGAACTGTTGAAGGAAGAACATAGTTATTGCTGGATCTCACGAGATTGAAAGTATTGCGAAACGAAAGCATAGACCTTACAAGGTCGCGAGGACGTTTCACAGCAAATAAACGAACTGGGTAAATCGGTTACTGAAAGAGAATTATTTCGGTATATCGTTGAACATCTGCCAGAAATTTGAGATTATTGCAATGGCATTATCCGTAAATAGAGGCGTCAACTTCACAGACTTGAGGCAAATCTTAATAAATTTTTAAAGAAAAATAATAAGGATGAAGAAAAGTTCTGTATAGCTCACAGAACTTATGACAAGCAAAAACAGGAGCAGAAGTTATGCTACATATTTAAAAAACCTGGACACTTACAAGGATTGTTGGTTTGGAAAATCTAACCAAAATGTAAAGAAAAGAAATTTCAATACTACAAAGCATGCAAGGAACTAACAGAAATGAGTGTGCACATGTTTCTGAGGAGGAGCCTAAACTTGGTAAATAATTAGCTATGGCAATAAGTGAAAAAGCGAATTTTGATAAGGAACTGACAGAATGGCATTTGAACACTGCCTGTACATCACACATGAACCCAAACGAAACTTGGATGGAAAATTTAAAAGAGAAAAAAATTGTCAATGTTGCAGAAAGTAGAAACAGAATCGACCTACCGAGGAGAGATTAGAGCAACTATTACTGAAGGAGATACAAGAACTATCAGATTAAAGAATGTCTTATGTGTTCCAAAACTCAGAGGTAATTTAATGTCTGTTCCGAATATTGCTAAGCATGGAAATGAAGTAGTGCTTAATTCAAAAGGAGCATACATTTATGATGAAAATGGTCAATTGGTGTGTGAAGGTAAATTAAGAGACAATATGTTTATTATGAAACTGATACCTCGAAAGACGCTAACAGAATTGAAACAAGTCTCCAAACACAAGTAAATTCCTATGAAATGTGGCACAGAAGACTTAGAAATCTACATAATGAATACCTTAAAATGATGTTGGAAAATAAAATGATACGAGGACTAGAAAAACTGGAAGGAGAAATCAAAACTTGTGATTCATGTATAAGAGGCTAAATGCCACGTTATTCATACGACACCACCTAATCAGAAACATCAAAAAAAACTTGAAGCCTTACATATAGATCTGTGTGATCCATTTACAGTGGTAACTTTAAGCGGAAAGAAATATATGACAGTGGTAGATCAGTTTTCAAGAAGATATTTTGTTGAGTTTTTGAAAACAAAAGATGAAGCAAGAGAAGTTACACAAGTCTTAATAAGAAGAAAGCGAGAAAATGAACTGAATACAAAAGTTAAAAGAATAAGGACAGATAATGGAACAAAATTTATCAATGAAGAAATGTGTCAGTATTTGGATCAAAAAGGCAATAAAGCATGAAAAGACTACATTCTATTCACCAAGAAGTAATGGAGTGGCTGAAAAAGCAAATAGAACACTACTTGATAAAGCACGAACTTTACTAATAGATAGTCAGTTACCTCTTGAATTTTGGGCTGAATCTGTAGCTACTGCAGAGTATATGCACAATATAACACCCACAAAGAACAGAAGATATAAAAACACCTATGGAGCTTTGGAAATCCAGAAAAACTTCCATGTGAAAGCGTTTGAATGAGTAGCATATTACAAATTTCATGAAAACAAAAGACATAAGTTAGAAACGTAAGCAAATAATATTTTCATCGGATATTCAAGGGAAAGGAAAGCTTACAGAATATTTGATGTTGAAGAAAAAGTTTGTGAATCATCAGATGTAATATTCGACAAATTAAAGAATGGATATATACCAAATGCAGAGAAAAATAAAGAAATTAACTGCATGGAAATAAGCTATACTGGATAACCAAGATGACGTTGAAAAACTAATACAAGACCTGTGAAAATCTCAGAAGACAACTTGGATATACAAGATAATAATTTAAGTGCTGCTGATGGAAGTAATGAGGTAAGGAGATCATCACGAAATAGAAGGATGCCTATAAGATACATTGATTATCAAGTGTATTCTGCGGGGGACTTCACACCAGAAACTTATGAAAGTGCAACATCTAACGACAAAGATCAATGGACACGTGCAATGGATGAAGAAATTAATTCTATAGAAATGCATGAAGTATGGGAATCAGTGGAGAGACCCAAGAACAAGAAAGTTATCAAAAGTCGTTGGGTATACAATATCAAGAATTGTGATGATGGGAAACATTATAAAGCAAGATTAGTAGCAGTTGGTTATGGATTCCAGGTACATCAGAGGTAGGTGCTGCTTGGCTCATTGGGCCCGAAAAACCAAAAGGGGAACTTTCTTATAACAGGATATAGAAAAAGGGGAGACAAGCAAACACGCCAATGTCCAACAATGGTTCTGCATGAATGTTTCCAAGATTTCCTATTTTCTGGTATCACCATTGTCACACATTAGCTCGGGCATCATATATAATTCCAGAATAACTTATCCTTCTTTTCTCTATAAGGTTATTGGTTATTTCTTTGCTAGACGAGTGCCAATTATACCGATAACATAAAGGTGAAATACGAACTACTTTCATTCCACTAATAGAATTCGAACCCAGAGCCTGTTGAACCAAGACCCAGACAAAAAAGCCATGAGACTAAATGTCATTCTAAGTTCCTTCTCCCTTTCTTGGGAGATAATTTTGTTTCAATGTCAGAAATTCAATAATATATCTGTTGCAGGGACTTTTCTGTTTTTCTATTCATCTAACTATATTCGTTGTATGGTTCAAAAATACGTGGTGTTGTCTTCGATCTTTCCCTTTGTTTTTTCCCCCGAAACGTCACCAATAATATGTATTGCTCCAGCGTGACGTTAATTAAATACCTACCTATGTTTGTCGTAAATAAGAGTGACAAGACGAAAACATGCCTTTTTTCTTGTTCTTCAACATTTAGATCATTGTTAAATGGCAACAATACCTGGAAAAAGAAATTAAAACAATAAATTTGATAACAGATGACTGAACAATAATGGAAAACAATGGAGCCATTTTCTTTTTTACCATTCATAAAATTGCTCTTTTGACTGTAGAAAAGAGTGAAAACTATATTGTTGGGTAAACAATTCATCCAACATGTTGCTGAAACAGTGATTAAAATTACCAATGCCTTGACGCATGTTAGTTTTGGTCATTGTTCCCTGTTCTGCGTGTGAAGGCAGAAAAATTCGTTCGTTAAGGTATCCGACTACCTTTGGATAGGATTTTTTGAAATACAGGTAACCCCCATATAACACGGGAGTTATGTTCCAAAAAATTGCCGTGTTATGCGAATCCGTGTTATAAGAAACAAAGAACTAGTATACGAAAAGGGGGAGGTTAGGTTCCAAAAATTAAAAAACATGCTATTATATTTTCATAATTAAGATAAATATCTTTATTAAAATTTTCTTAAGTAATACATATTAATATGAATTAAACAATGTTTTCTTCGTCATCACTAAGCACTATTAACCGAGGGTGTTTTCTTTTTGGCAAGATATCCTCATCCTCTGAGTGACAGCCACGAGATAAGTCCTTTATTTCTCAATTCCGTTTTCTCCCTCGCTCCAGTGACGCTCATTAAATATGCTAAGAATCTTCCAGAAAGTTATGTCATGCCATGTCATGTGTGTCCGTCTAACAAATTACAGATGAGTAGTTTAAAAACAGCGAATCAGGAAGTCCAGCACCCTTGATTGACAAGACCATCTCCCCTGAAAAACTGATAAAAAGCGTGGAGAGGAAGAACACGCTCTTTTTTCGCCTCAGTCCAAAGACCTTGCAGTTTTGTGAGAAAGAAACGCGTTAAGCGTTCTTGCCATTTTTTCTTTTTGATGACGAGCGGGGATCCCCAAGAGATGCCATGTCTCTTCTAAGCTAAGTTACTTTTTATTTAATTTATCTCGAGATAATATCCGCACGTGTAGTTCTTAGGATATTCCCATGCTACACAGTTTAAATTAAACTTTCGTAATGCCCGTCCTTTTCGCATCGTTGTTCCAATCATTCCATAAAAGCACCGTGTTATATGGGGATGTTCCCAATTCTCGAACCGTGTTAGAGTGAATCCGTGCTATACGGGGGTTACCTGTAATTTGAAATTTGACTTTTTTTGTTTTATATTATAGAATATGGTTAAAAACCTAGAGAATAACATAAAAAATTCATAAATATTTTTTTAAAATTTAAACCCAAAAAAAGGGGTGAAAAATAGACAAAAAAATAGAAAAATAAACAAAACATGATAATTTAAATTAAGATATTCTTATTTTGTAAATTTTATTTTGAAGATTGAAACCTCCTTTACGGAATGTACCTCTCACATCATTGTAAACCAGTTCTTTTAAAAACTGGAGAGAGAGAGGTTCAAGTACAACCAAGAAAAAAATCTTCCATAAATTATAGCAACGCATAACTTTTATAATTAAAAATAAAAAAACTAATTAATGCACAATTACAGAAGTGGTTCCTCCCCCCCCAAAAAAAAATATTCCCCTTTATAAACTCTTTGAAAGTATTCCTACCAAATTTCATAACATTTGAAGCATAACTTTTTATGTTTTGCGTAAAAGCAAAATTCTAAAATGTCAATTTAAAGAAAAAGCTAAAAACAAAATTCAAAAATGAATCTTACCTTTAAATGGAAAATGAAGCTCTAAAATGATCCTGATTTATAAAGATCACCTTCTACAGAAGTTAAATCAACTACTTTTTTTCCTAATTGCCCTCAAAACCTTCCTGCGCTTCTTTGAAATGGGTGTTGTATGGCGCTTGGAATCACTGATTCTAATGTGATCCAAACTTTGGTAACCTTTTAATGTGAAGTAACCAAGATTTTCAATGTTCATCTAGCTTAAAACGTTGGTGCAACTCTCGAATCCATCATATTGTATTACTGCATCATAAACCCCTAATTTTAGTTTTTTGGCTGACGAAAACCTCCTTCGGAACTCTGCCAAATAACACCATTGAAACTTTCATTGGCATTTTGAGTTTTGCCATGCAGACACTTTTCCAAAAGTTCTCTGGTGCAAAGCTCTAAATACACTGGCTTGACTACATTTAAAATATTGTTGGGCAAACCAGAATGCTTGAGCTTCTCTGGTTCTTTCCCTTCGCTTACAGCTCTCTGGTAATAGCACCAACTGTCTACACCAATAGGGCACTGGCCATGCATCGGTTTCTTTGGTGATGAAGCACAATGAAACAAAGCTGCAATTACATTTTGGTGCATCATTTGTAAGTTGCCCACGTTACAGCGAATCGCAATGCCACAATAATTTTGTAGTCTGTCAATAAAGACATCTGATAACTTACCTTTACTAGACAGACCTTTGGTTTTGCTTTTCAATTTTCGCAAACGTGTACCCACCCATTTTTGAATGTGCCCAATGCATTCCAGTTTTGAAACACTTTTTTCGCCATATGTGTTTTGGACACACAAATAGCCTTTAGAATCCCCATCACCATAGTATTTCGTGTACTTCAACTTTTGAGTGCTCATTGACCTCTTGAAAATTCTGTCAACACCAACAGTTTCCATCTTTGCTGATGACCCTTTAAAATTGCACTGGCATATATGGTCAGCTTCCTGCGATTCAAATGATGGGTTTCTCTTCAGTTTCTGTAATCTTTTGCAAATTCTGCAGTATGAGGACATGTCTTCTAAATCAAGAACCTCCATGAAAGGGCAGCAACACAACCATTCAAAGAAGTGTACCCTCTACGCTGCCACGTTCCATCTACAGACACGCCGCATTCACTGTCTTCTCCCTTTGAACCAACTTCATCAGCTGCTTTTACATTGAAGATTCAGCAACCTTGGACACAACTTTCAAGAGTTTCTCTTCATGGATGTCATATGCAGCTTTAGAAATTGGTGGCAAATTCAGCGTGGTGTGCAGTTTATACCGCTGAAGAAAATCCCTTTCCAATCTGCCTCATCCCATAAACTATTCTAAAGTTCACTTCAGGTACATTTTTGTTCTTTTTGGAGGAGGCAAAGCCTTTTACAAAGTCACAACTGTGACATTTCAAAGAGAAGTGTGAGCACAATCCATACCTGGAGTCTTCAACTAAATGCAAACCAGAAGCAAAGCATTTGGGACATGGAAGCACCAAAAATATATTTATTAAAGTTTCCCGGTCGAAAATCCGATTACCACACAGTTCCTCATTCAAAACTTCGAATTTGGAAGAGCTAGATGCTTGCAGCTTTGAAGCACTGGCTGTGCACACCGGATCTTCAAGACTGTTAGTCTTCAGTATTTTAGAGTGTTGATCACCTTTGAAGTGGTATTTCTTCTTCCTGGCAATACTCTTTCCCATTTTGTAAAGAAAAATCACTTTATGCAAGAATTATCAAGCTGTAAGAACTTTTTGAACGGACGATCACGAGTTCAAATTGTGTACAAACTGAAACTCAAATTTGATGCCAGATTGTGAAAAATCCACACTTCAGAGCAAATTTTAACGTTTTAATTTGTTAAAATAAGAATGTAAACAAAGTTTTACGTGTTAAGAAATAATTATTAAAGTTAAGTTAATCAAGAGTGGCAACACTAGAATTGTTTATGTTCTGTATCGTATGTTATGTGGTTTGGTGTGGTGAGTGCTGATGAAAGAGGAAATACTCGGAAATAAACCAACATGGAATTTATTCAAACATAACAAATTAGAAGGTGAGCCGGCGTGTCTGGCGAGAGAGGAGAAAAGAGAGAAAGAACAAGTATGCGCTCGGCATTATATAATATCATGTGACGTCATACAAACGAGCTGCTAGCAGCGCCGCTCCTCAATCAGGAGGGAGTGAATCACTATAGAGTATCCCTCCAGAGACGAAGGGAACGAAACATATTCATAGGAATGTTTACAAAGTGATGACGAAGTAATTGACAATGTTACAATAATTGACTATGAAATAAAATTCTTGTACAAGTAATGATAAAAAAAATACAGTAAAATGTTACATGAAAAAAAAATACATCTAATGAAAGAAAATACAATATATATGCTATAAAATTATTAAACATGTGACATGGATTTTTCTTATAGCTATTACATGCGCATAACTAATCTTTTTGGAAAGTGAACATGTCTACCTGATTTTGTAATCCTAGGTTGTATGGCAGGTGCAGAAGCTTTTTGATCTACTGTTTGTTGCTTGGATGGTTTGTTTGTCTGATCTAAATGTGAAGATACTTTCAATGGCTGTAAGTCAGCAGAAAATGTATATGCGGGTTTCAAGCGATCAATAGATACAGTAGTGTTTTTACCATTTAAATTAACAACGAAATTTATATCCGTACGACTGAGAACTAAATGCGGTCCAGAATAAGGAGGTGTAAGCGGTGGTCGAATTTTGTCAATTCTCAAAAATACATGTGTGCATGTATTCAAAGATGGATGTACATAAAATTTGCTATTGCCGTGTGTTGCAGGAGTAATAGGACTAAGTTTTCTCATCATTGAAATTAAATTTGACACGTAAGTTAGTGTAGCAGGTTGTTTTAGAGAATCAGTCGAAATGAGATCTGATGGTAAACGTAAAGTTGTTCCATAAACTAATTGAGAGGTTGTTGCGTTTAGGTCATTTTTAATGGCTGAGCGTAATCCTAACAATACAATTGGTAAAACCTCAGTCCATTTTACGTTCTCATGAGCAATAATAGCGCCTTTAAGATGCCTGTGAAATCTTTCAATCATACCATTGCTTTGAGGGTGGTATGATGCGGAATGAATTCTATGACTGCCTAACATGTTTGTTAGTTCGCGAAATAGTCCTGATTCAAAATTTCGTCCTTGGTCTGTAGTGATAGTGACTGGTGTTCCGAATCGCGAGATCCATGCATGTAATATAGTTCGTGCTGTTGTCTCTGCGGACATATCCGCTGTAGGAATCACTTCTGGCCATCGAGTATATCTATCTATGATTGTAAGACAGTATTTATAGCCATCGGAAGAAGCAAAAGGTCCAATGTAATCTAGATGGATATGAGAAAAACGAGCATCTGGTTGAGAAAATGTGCTAAGTGGAGCTTTCGTATGATGAAATACTTTTGCTCGCTGACATTTGTCACAAGTGCGAACTTTATTTTTAATATCGTTCCTCATTCCAGGCCAAAAGAATCGTTTAGAAATTATATTAGTGGTGGCTGATATTCCGGGGTGAGAAAGAAAATGCAAGTTTTCAAAAACTAGTTGTCTGAAATTTTTGGGGACGAAAGGTCGAGGATTTTCAACTGATTTGTCACAAAACAAGGTAATGTCCTCAAGAGGAAAATAATGTTTGTCCCACTTTAATGTGTTTTGCTGAATTAATTGCTCTAATTCTTCATCGTGAAGTTGAGCTTCAGCAAGTTTCTTATAGTCCAAAGCAAGTGGTTTGGAGACAGCATCAATCTCTATCCTAGATAATGCGTCAGCAATTGTGTTTTGTTTGCCATTGACATGACGTATATCTGTGGAGAACTGGGATATATAATCTAAGTGTCTAAGTTGGCGCGGAGAACATTTATCGGGCTTTTGTTTAAAGGCATATATAAGGGGTTTTTGATCGGTATAGATAGCAAAATTTCTACCTTCAAGCATGTGTCGAAATTTCTTAATGGATGTGTAAATAGCCAGTAATTCACGGTCGTAAGTGGACCAATTCTTTTGACTGTTATTAAGTTTAATTGACAAAAATGCTATAGGTTCCCATTGTTCATTTGCAAATTGCATAAGTGAACTGCCTATAGCAACATCGGATGCATCAGTCCAAAGACTTAATTGAGCACCAGGCACTGGGTGTTTAAGCAAGGTTGACTCAGCAAGTGCCTGTTTTGCGGCAGAAAATGATTTGTCTGTTTCATCAGTCCATACAAGTGATATATCGGTTTTGGAAGACGGACGAGAGGATTTCTTTTTGTTTTTCTGTCCTTCCAAAAATTTTATTAAAGGAGCCAAAATGTGGGCAGCTTTTGGAATAAATCGCCTATAAAAGTTAAACATGCCCAGAAATCTGCGAAGTTGAGTAATAGTTTGTGGTTTGGGAAATTTTTGAATTGCTGCAACACGATCAGGAAGAGGTGCGAGTCCTTCACCACAAACTTTGAAACCTAAAAAGCTTAAACTAGATGCTCCAAAAATACATTTAGAAGGTTTAATTGTGAGACCATAATGATTCAATCTTTCAAAAAGAGCTCGTAAGTGGAGAATATGCTCTTCATGGGTTTTACTAGCAATTAAAATGTCATCAATGAAAGCATAAACACCATCCAGACCTCTAGTGACCTCATCAATAAATCTCTGAAATGTACTGGATGCATTACATAACCCAAATTGCATTCTAGTACTCTCAAAGAGTCCGAAAGGGGTACAAATAGCAGTTTTGTTAATATCTTGTGGAGCAATGGGAATTTGATGAAATGCTTTTACTAAATCAACATGAGAGAAAATTTTGGTGCCATGCAATTCACTTGTGAAATCCACTATGCTAGGAATTGGGTATTTATCCTTGACTGTTTGGGCGTTTAAGGCACGATAATCGCCAACTGGACGCCAGTCATCACTATCTTTTTTCGGGACCATGTGTAATGGTGATGCATAGTTACTGCTAGATGGACGTATGTGTCCTAAATCAAGCATGTATTGGAATTCAGTTTTTGCTATTTTTAACCTATCTGGTGCAAGTCGACGAGGCTTAGCAAAAACCGGGGGACCAAAAGTTTCAATATAGTGCATGACATTATGTTTCAAGGGTTGATTGGCACAAGGAGATTTCGTAACATCTGGAAATTCTCCCAATAATTTGCAAAAATCATTGTTATCAGGGACAGTTTTAACAGAAACAATAGTAGAATCATCTAAAATACAATGACAATTTAATTTTGTGCATGAATCAGTCAAACGACGATTACGAATATCGGGTTTTAAATTAAAATAATGCAAAAAATCAGCACCAAGAATAGCAGTTGTAACATTACAAATATAAAATGGAAAAACAAAATTACGTCGTAAGCCTAAATTTAAAGAAAGTAATTTTTTACCATAAACTTCAATAGGTGTTCCATTTGCTGCATTAAAAGTTTGTGAAAGTTTAAGTTTCTTTTCATGTTTATTTGCTGGGATGATAGAACAGTCACTGCCAGTGTCCACAAGGTATTTAATATTGGTGCGTTGATCAATCACAAAAAGGCGACGCGAGGTTGGTGGCGAGGAATATGTCGCCGCTACTCCTGGCCGATGATGTTTTCCGAAAAATGAGCAGGGCTTGGAACACTTATTTGCTTTCGATTGGAACTTACGGTGGTACCAACAGATGTCTTGGGCTTTGGTAGAAGGGCTTCGATGTCGATAACCGGAATTATTCCGCTTTCGTGAAAAACTCCTTGAACGTCGCAAATTGGCAACTTCTTTTCGAAGATCTTTAATTTCTTGCATCAAGATAGAGTGAATGTTTGAAGCACTGGAACTAGAATTACCAATAGCGGAAACGGCACTTACTTCTGCAGGCGTAACTTCGAGAATGCGGTCAGCTACTTCAGCTGCCTTTTGTGGCGTCAAAGGTTCAATTGAAGCAAGGATTGATTGTACATTAGGTGGTAATTGTTGTAAAAATAATTCCAATAAAAGAACGTCGGTGATGTTATGGCTTTCGGCACGGCGTTGCATAACACGAAGAAGTTCTGTAGGCTTCCGATCTCCTAATTGTTCACCAGCTAACAATCTACGTATTTCTTGCGATTTCGTTTCACCACATCTGGAAATTAGTTGCTCCTTGAGTTGTGCATAAGGATCTGTTGAATCAGGAGATAAAATGATATCTCGAACAATTGAAGCTATTTCTGATGGTAAATGAGCAAGACAATAATTATATTTAGTTTTGTTGTCGGTGATGGGCTTCGGAACAGCCAGTTTAAAAGTAGCCTCAACCATCACAAACCATAAGGCTGGATCATTCGAAATAAAATTGGGAATTTTAACAGCAGCGGTTTCCTCCATTTCGATTCAGAATAAAACGTTCACAAAATAAAAAGATTTCGTGATCAAACTGAACGTGCGATCCAGTAGTATCCAGTCAGGAAACGTTCGAAAAGAAACTAAATACTTGGCGCCATAAGAAAGAAAATGGTGGAGGCCAAATCAACTGTGTATTAGTTTTGAAGCCACATTCAAAAGTTACAACAAGCGAAATAAATTCATACCTCAAAGTCCAGCATCAGGGTCACCATTTATGTGGTTTGGTGTGGTGAGTGCTGATGAAAGAGGAAATACTCGGAAATAAACCAACATGGAATTTATTCAAACATAACAAATTAGAAGGTGAGCCGGCGTGTCTGGCGAGAGAGGAGAAAAGAGAGAAAGAACAAGTATGCGCTCGGCATTATATAATATCATGTGACGTCATACAAACGAGCTGCTAGCAGCGCCGCTCCTCAATCAGGAGGGAGTGAATCACTATATATGCATGTTTGTGATCTTCTAGTCTTAGCTGTTGTAGAATTATTATTTTGCTGCTACCATGTTTTGTCCTCAATAAACTAATTTAGCCATAAACCAATGTGTTGTCTCTGCACTAAAAACCTTCAGGTCATGGGACCAGATTATCGTTTGGTGGCTAATTTGAAACAAAAGTAAAAAGCTCCAGGCAACGAAAAAGAAAAGAAAAAACTAAAAAAATGGCTAACGTATTTGAAGATTTAAGCAGTGTTGAAAAACTGAAAAACCAAAGTAATTTTCCAGTGTGGAAGTTTCAAGTAAATATACTTTTTAAATCTCATTCTTTATTCGATATAGTAAACGGAACTGAATCAAAAGAAGGCTTAGCTGATGGTGCATTTTCTTCGTGGATAAAAAGAGATGCACAAGCTCAAAGAATAATTGTGACAACTATTGATAAGAAAGTTATGATGCATATTTTAAATTGCGGAAATAGTTGCGATATGTACAAAAAACTTTGTGCAATATATGAACGGGATTCTGAGCAGCAAAAATGTAATTTGTTGCAGGAATTTTTTAATTACAATTTTGATTCTGAATCCAATATTGCTACGCATATAAGTAAACTAGAAAATATAGCATTCCGTTTAAAAGCTCTTGACAAAGACATAGATGATGAAATGGTAATATCAAAAATTCTCTCAGCTCTTCCAGAAAAATACAAACACTTTCGAAGTGCATGGGATTCCACAAATAAAGATGACAAGACATTAGAAAATTTAACAGCTCGATTGTTGAATGAAGAAAATTCTAGTAAAATGCCTGAAATTCAAGAGGAAAGTGTTGCATTTAAAGTCCAAGAAAAAAGATGCTTCAGGTGTAACAGCGGAGATCACCTTGCCAGATCCTGCCCTAAAATTAGGATGCAGGAAAAATATGTCAAAGAAAGAAATTGTTATAAGTGTAACAGTTCTTCACATTTTGCTAAAGATTGTAAGAACCAGAAAAATCAACTTCATTGTAACATCTGTAAAAAAACTAATCATGTGGAAAAAGATTGCTATTTTAGAAAAAATGGAAAAAAACAAGTTTCCTTTCTTGCTCCTAATGGAAATTCTACTCACAAATGGGTTGTCGACTCGGGATCTTCTAGTCACATGGTAAATCGCGAAACATTGTTGGAAAATTCTGTAAAAATCTCAACAGAAATTGGTCTTGCAAAGAATTCAGAAGTGATGGAAGCAAAACGTGTCGGAAGTGTCAAAACAGATGGTTGCATATTAAATCAAGTGTTATATGTTCCTGAACTCTCTAAAAATTTACTGTCAGTAAATGCTATTACTAAAAACAAAGGAGAAGTGAAATTTGTTAAAGATAGAGTTGAAATTTCTAAACAAGGTGAAATTGTGTTAAAAGGCTATAAAAATGAAATAGGACTGTATGAAATTGATTTGAATAAACAAAATGAAGCATTGTTGACAGAAAGTAAAAATTATGCAGATGTATGGCATCGTAAACTTGGACATTTGTGTGAAAAGAACATGAAACTTCTATTGAAGCATTCAAAAGGCATGAAGCTGTCAGGAAAAGAAATAAAAGGTATGTCAAATTCTTGTGAAGTATGCCTAAAAGCTAAACAAGTTAGATTTCCTTTTAAAACTGAAAGAACTAGAGCTACAAGACCATTGCAAATAATACATACAGACATATGTGGGCCTATAGAAGTAGAAACATGGGACAGGAATAGATATTTTTTAACCTGTTTAGATGATTATACACATTTTGTTATGGTGTTTTTGATTAAAAGCAAATCTCAAGCTATCAATGTTCTAAAACAGTATACAGAGGAAGCTGAAGCAAAATGGACACTTCGTGTAGATAAAATACGTTGTGATAATGGAATGAAAAGTTGGTGTAAGTCAAAAGGTATCAAGTTAGATTACACAATTCCACATACACCTCAATTAAATGGGAAGGCTGAACGCTTGAATCGAACTTTGCTTGAGAAAACTCGGGCATTGATTTTTGATTCTGGTCTTAAAAAATTTATGTGGGGTGAAGCATTAAGAACTGCAGCTTATCTAGTAAACCGAAGTCCTACTGAGGTAACACCAGCTGAAATGTGGTATCAAAATAAGCCTGATTTGTCTCAATTGCAAATATTTGGAAGTGTAGCTTATGCAAAGAAACTTGGTCAACTAAAAAAATTGGATTGTAGAAGTAACAAACTTATTTTTGTAGGATATACTCACAATGGCTATCGGTTGTGGGATGAAGAGAAAAGAAGAATAGAAATCTCAAGAGATGTGGTATTCCTTGATCCAAGAAATGAAGAAAGAAATATTTTATCACTTCCAATTGATGCTGAAGAAAATAAGGAGAATATAGAAGATTCTAAAGAAACAAAATTATTTCAGACAGATGAAGAAACACAAGAAAACAATGAGGAACTTGGACGAGGCAAAAGAATAAAGAAATCACCTAATCATCTCAATGATTATGTTTTACTTACATATGAAGAAGCAGTAAATGGCCCTAATAAAGAAAATTGGATAAAAGCTATAGAAAATGAAAAGAAATCTCTGAAAAAAAATGAAACTTGGCAAGTTGTGGATAGAAGTACGGCTGGAAATAAAAAGATTCTAAGTAATAAATGGATATTTAAAATTAAAGATGATGACACATACAAAGCAAGATTAGTTGTCAGAGGCTGTGAACAAAATTATGGAATAGATTATGAAGAAACTTTTAGTCCAGTTGTGAACATTACATCCCTAAGAATTTTATTCGGATTGGCAGCAAAAAGAGAATATCATATTATGAAATTTGACATCAAGACAGCATTCCTGTATGGAAAACTGGATGAGGAAATATTCATGAAAATGCCAGAAGGTTACAGTGATCAGTCTAAAATATGCAAGTTACAAAAATCTATATATGGTTTGAAACAAGCTCCTTTAAGGTGGAATAAAAGGCTAACTGATTTTCTGAAAAGTAAAGATTTTCGTCAAATTAAATCTGAACAATGTATTTTTGTGGGAAATGATACAATATTAGCTTTTTATGTAGATGATGGAATCTTAATTGGGCCAGATAAATCCAAACTAGTTAAATACTTAGAAATTCTTCAAAACGAGTTTGAAATGACATCATATGATAAACCAGATTCATTTTTAGGAATTAATATGGAATTAAATTCTGAAACATTGAAAATTCATCAAGAAGCTTATGCGAATCAAGTACTACAAAAATATAAAATGCAAAGCCAATGAACACTCCTATGTTAAAAACTTCAACAGATGATGCAGAAAAACTTGAAGAAATTGTTGGAAGTCTTTTATATTTATCGTGCAGGACAAGACCAGATTTGACTTTTGCAGTGAATTCTAACAGTCGTCATGTTGAAAATCCATCAAATAAAGATGTTTTAAATCTGAAAAGAACTCTAAGATATCTAAAAGGAAGCTTAAATTCAGGAATAAAAGGAAAGCAGTGAAAAAGAACTTATTGTGACTCTGACTATGCGGGAGATAGTGAAACACGTAAAAGTACTACTGGATATGTGATTTACTTTTGTGGTGGACCAATAAGTTGGTGCTCTAGAAAACAGTCCATTGTAGCTACCTCAAGCACTGAAGCTGAATATATATCAGCAGCAGAATGTAGTAGAGAACTTGTGTACCTTAAAACTTTAATTGAAGAACTTACAAATGAAAACATTTCTGTTATTTTAAACATTGATAACCAAAGTGCTATAAGTTTAATTAAAAATGGGGTATTTAACAAACGTAGTAAACACATAGATGTTAGATACCATTATATAAAAGAAAAGGTAGATGAAGGTTTAATTAATATAAAGTATTGTCCTACTGACATACAAATTGCAGATATTTTCACTAAAGCATTGGGATCAAATAAATTTCAGAAATTTAAATCTGAATTAGTAATATAACTTTATTTCTGAAATATATTAGCTTAGTATTTATGAATGTAAAATTATGATTAATTTTTGGTGTATTTTTTGTCTTTTGCTGTTTTATTTTTATATTCAGTGAATGTGAAAACTTTGATAATTAAGAGGGTGTGTTAAGAAATAATTATTAAAGTTAAGTTAATCAAGAGTGGCAACACTAGAATTTTTTACTAGTATTACACTAGAATTTATTAGAATTGAAACTCAAATTTGATGCCAGATTGTGAAAAATCCACACTTCAGAGCAAATTTTAACGTTTTAATTTGTTAAAATAAGAATGTAAACAAAGTTTTACGTTCACTTCCTGTTTGCAGAAAGTTACTTCCGGTTTTAAAAAGTGTCGACTAAGTAGTATTAAAAGGCCTGTATCTTACGTTCTATGCCAAGGTAGGAACAAAATTTAAACAGATTTGGAAAGATAAGAAATCGGGCTTTCATATTCTATCAAATTTGGAAAATCGAAATTCCCGCCGAAAATCGTGTTTTAAAGGTAGTCGGTTAACGCAGAATTTCGAATGATTCGAAGTTTTGTGTGAGTGAAATCCCTATTTATACCCTACAGGACGAGGAGGAGCCATCTTCACTTTCGTTTGTCATTGGTGGAAAGAATGAAATGTTCAATCTATCAAAAGCCCCATAAAAGCAAACATTTCAAATTTATCTTCGATATGTCGAAGACTGACTATGTTTCATGGTATTGGTATTTTCAATTAACGTCACACTGGAGCAACACAAAGGGCTATTGGTGACGGTCCGGGATCAATCCCAGAGGGAAAGATCCGAGGACAACACCACGTAATTTTGAACCACGGTCAGATGACGAGGCAACACCTGAGCTGGCACCCCACTCCAACGTGAGGACATTTGAGGCCTCGACAGATTTAACGTGCACCAGCTCCCTTTGTACACGATGGTGTTTGGCTGGATTCGAACTCTCAACCCTTCGGTTACTAGTCCGTTACTCTGCCAACCGGGCCCTGACTGTTTCTTGAAGGATCTGGTAAAAGTTTCAACGCGTCCAAAAAGACACATTTCGGTGTGGAACAGGCCAAGTCTGAAACAACCAAGAGTGTCACTATGCACACGATCTCCGAGTAAATTGGTGGAGAGTTTAAAAAAGGGGACGTTTTCATGACCTACAAATTGTGGAGGGAAATAATTAAGATTGCATTCCTAACTCTAGGTACATCAGATGTAAGTGCTGCGTGTATCATTCAGCCCGAAAATCCAAAGGGGCACTTTTTATAACCAGACTGAAAAAGGGAAGACAGCTAAACCAACATCCGGCAACGGTCATGCATGAATCAGCCATCGCAGAACTTTTCTTCCAAGATTTCCCTATCTTCGGCAGTCACCATTGTCAGACAGTAGTTCAGGTATCATATAACATTTCAGAATAACTTACCCTTCTTTTCTCATAGGTAATTGTTTAGCTAGGTTAGGGCTAACTATAGCGATAACTTCAATGTGAAATACGAACTACATTCACACCACGAATGAAATTCGAACCCAGAGCAGCCTGTCGAAACAAGGCCCAGAGATAAAAACCATACGACTAATTCTTTCTAGTTGCATTCTCCCTTTCTGGGATGTTAATTTGGTTTCGATGACATAAATTCGATAACATATCTGTTGAAGGGTCGTTTTCTGTTTTTAAAATTCATCTAACTCTGTTCGTTGTGAATCAGAGCGACAAAATGAAAACATACCTTGTTTCTTGTACTTCAACAGCTAAATCATTGTTGAATGGCATCAATACCTTAAATAAAGAAATTGAAACAAAAATTTGATAACAGATGACTGAAGAATAATGGAAAACGATAGAACTTGGAATGGGAAATAATTGAATTTACAATGGAACTTTTTCGTTTCTTTACCATTAATAAAAGTGAACTCTTTTTACTGCACGAAATAGCGAAAACTATATTATTGGGAAAAGATTTCACCAAACACACACACAGTGCTGAAGCAGTGATTAAAATTTACAATGCCTCTACGCATCATAGTTTTCGTCATTGTTCCCTGTTCTGCGTGTGAAAGCAAAGTAAATTCGTTCGTTTACTCAGGATTTAGCTAGTTGTGTTGTGGTCAAGTGCGATATTAATTCAACAACTTATCTACCTACCTATAGAGATGTTACTGTTGATGAGAATGGGAAGCGTAAGAGGTAGAAAACCCGAATAGAAATCAAATCAAGAAGAGTTGCTGTTCGTGTGTTTTGCGAACAAAATGCTAAGTTTGAGTTTAATGTTCAAAGCTGAGTCTGATAAATCAATCACGCTTAATACAAAAACGAATCCAATTGACCGACCCTAGCTGCTCTGAGTTGTTTCTCCAGCAATTAATAATTAGCCAATTAAATAACGTCAGTCAACTGAATTTAAATTCAAAATGGAAGTCACAAATTTCAAAGCTTGGTATTTGATAGCAGATTCATTTGTTATTGTTATTGTTATTGTTATTTCAATTAACGTCACACTGGAGCAACACAACGGGCTATTGGTGACGGTCCGGGATCAATCCCAAAGGGAAAGATCCGAGGACAACACCACGTAATTTTGAACCACGGTCAGATGACGAGGCAACACCTGAGCTGGCACCCCACTCTCCAAACTTCCACACCAGCAGATTCATTTGAAAATTACAAAACAAGAGTTTGGATAACTTTTTTAAATGTTAAACCCCTGTATGGGGGGTGGGGGGGGTATTTCAATTAACGTCACACTAGAGCAACACAACGGGCTATTGGTGACGGTCCGGGATCAATCCCAAAGGGAAAGATCCGAGGACAACACCACGTAATTTTGAACCACGGTCAGATGACGAGGCAACACCTGAGCTGGCACCCCACTCTCCAAACTTCCACACCACGCCAACGTGAGGACATTTGAGGCCACGACAGATTTAACGTGCACCAGCCCCTTTGTACACGACGGTGTTTGGCTGGATTCGAACTCGCAACCCTTCGGTTGCTAGTCCGTTACTCTTCCAACCGGGCCACCGCGGCCCTAAACCCCTGTATGAAGCGAATGTAATCTGTGTCATCTTTTCAAAGTGCAAAAACTTACAAACGTTTGAACAAAAAATTTATAACTGCACATTAGTAGTAAGAGGGCCAATGTTCATTATGCACGTTTTTGTAAAAAAAATGTACTATTATTTTTTATTTTTAATAGAGCTATCGAAAGATTCTTTTCAATTTTGATTCTTTCATATTGCATTGACTGGAGATCATTTACACTTTTTTCTATTATAACTTCCATTGCCGTGAAATTATTTCTTGACATAATTCAAAATCAGCATATTTGGACAGTGATCCTTTTCTATGCAGATACAGGTATATTTGTGTTTTTGAATCATTGTTATTTCATAAAGGGTCATCTTCGGGAGCGGCCATCATCTAACCTGATGTCAGGGCCTGGAGTGCAGATATAGAGATCTGCCCAGACTCTAACAGCGACTCCTTGTGGCAAGAGTCGTGGAACCTGCAAGTCACCCATTGCATTGTATAAAACCCATTATTCATCAGTGGCCAGTATCTCCAGTGCGGAGTGCAGATGTCAAACTGACCCGCCTTCGCATTGGACACACACGATTCACTCATTGTCATCTATTACTAGGAGAGAGAGCACCCATTTGCAACTCATGCTGTTATACCATTTTCTGTTTATCACATTTTAATTGTCTGTCCTGCTTTTAATCATCAACGTTGTGAGGATTCATTGATGGACCCCTCAATTAACCCTCCCAAGACAAACTCGCCGACAGAGTCGTAAAAGAACAGGACAATGCATTTCCATCTCTCTGGCACCAGACGATCGGGCCTTGGATCAAAGATTGACAAAAGAGAATTCGTTCCGAAAAGCGCCCAGGTGTTTAGGAGTGCACCTGCCAGGTGATTAAGTCCACCTGCTAGGTAATCAAGCCCACCTGCGCTAAGTAGCTGATCCCATTTTACGTCAGACAGTCGCCACCGAATCAGAACCAATCGAAAGCGAACAAATTAAAAGCAATAACCAATCAAGAGAGAACCAATCAGAAAAACCACCAGCGAACAAAGGCTGCGAGGTTTCAAAAGGAAAAGAGAGTCGAATAGAGTTCTTGCCGGTGTTCTCGATCGAGAGGCTTGACTCAGCGACCCTTTGAGCGGTCACTCCTTAGGGAGAAAAGCATTGTTAAGAGACGGTTCTCTCACCCCGAGAGTACGCGTTCTTGTAGCCTGGCGTAGGCTGCCCATCTCGAGTCTTGCTTGTGTTCTCGTTCGAGCGGCTTGGCTCAGCGACCCTTTGAGCGGTCAACCTCATTAGGGAGCTCTTATTAATTTGGAAGACCGTTCTCTCACCCCGAGAGGACGCGTTCTTGTAGCCTGGCGTAGGCTGCCTATCTCGAGTTCCTGCTTTGTTCTCGTTCGAAAGATTCGAACCAGCGGAGCCGTGCCTGTCTTGTGCTGATCTGACGACCCCAGTGGAGCCGATCCCTGATTGTGCCGAACCGACGACCTGCGAAGAATCCGATGCCGACTTCTCGTCCGGCAGGGAACCTGAATTGACCCGTCATCACGTGAGGATCCGGTGCTGATCTTATGTAATCGTCACCCGACGAGTAGAGTCTCATCTAGAGACCTTTCTCCCACTCAGAGACTTTCGTGCGTACCTGAGATTACGACAACCTGTCGCATTCCGTTAGCAGAGGCATCGAATTCATGAAAGTGCCTTGTACATAGACCCTCACATAACCAAGAAATTGTTCTGAATAAAATTAATGTTTATTATTTAAGCTAGACTGTTCTCTGTAGATTTGAATCTACCACGCTACCCAGAGAAATCGTTACAACGTCTTAGTTTTTTAAATACAATTCTAAATCTGCGATATTGATAGGGGAAAATAGCCTGTTGTGTTGCTCCAGTGTGACGTTAAATAAAATACCTACCTACCTTGATAGGGGAAAATCCGCATTCAAACCTTTTCGCATTTTTAAGTTCAGTTGTTTTTTTTAAATCACATTTAATTTTTTCCAAATTCAAAATGACCGATCAATCTATTTGATCAAATTCTTTTATAATTCAGTCTTTTAAATTTCGTTTTTCCAAATTTTATGAATATGCAAATTAAATTCCTTAGTTATGTTGGTCTTGTTTTTATCATCTGACTATTTGAATATTTTTATCCTCATTTACACATTTTACATGTTTCATATCTACCCTTTATCTTTGTCTTGGACTTGATTTTTAAATGTTTTGTGCTTTTATTAGGTTGTATTCTGTCTTGTGTTTAGCGCAGCTTGTTCACTTTTGGACCTTGAGCCATAGAACCCCAACATCCAATCCAGACTCTAACAGTTTTTACTGCTTTATGAGTTTCAGGATGCGTAGATTCGATGTTTTTATTATCTGTTCTGAAGTAGGTAGGTAGCTGCTTAATTAACGTCGCACTGGAGCAACACAACGGGCTATTGGCGACGGTCCGAGATCAGTCCCCAAGGTAAAGATCTGAGAACAACTCTACGTAATTTGAACCACGATCAGATGACGAGGTAACGCCTGAGCTGGCACCTCACTCTCCAAACTTCCACACCATGCCAACGTGAGGACATTTGAGGCTGCGACATGTTTAACGTGCACCCCCCCCCTTTTTACACGACGGTCTTTGGTTGGATTCAAACTCGCAACCCTCCGATTGCTAATCCGTTACTCTTCCAACCGGGCTACCGCCGCCCTATCTGTTCTGATCTGCCACTTAATAAACTTGAAAACATGTCCTGTACCGCTTTATAAGCGCTTGCTTGCTCTATCTAAATGCTGGAATGTACGACTTCTAATCTCTGGCTTATCTTCGCTCACATAACGTTTTTGTTTAAAAATTCGAGACCTTGCTGTTATGACACGAATTTATCATTCGATACACGTGATCTTCCAGCTATCTTACAACCCTCCCCTCTCAAGACGAGAAATCATTTCGTCATAAGGTCTAGGTCAGAAACTGTTCTAGTAGAGGAACGCTAAATAATCACAAAACATTCCATTTTCATCTTCCAACAGCAAAGCGTACAGGTCATCCCAAGCTCTTTTACCACCATGACCAACGTTCACGAAGCTTCTTTCAGTGATCATCATTATATGAAGTATGTTATGATAAATTATAAGAATTTTTTTAAACGATTTTAATTGCTAGAAATTCGAAATTGTCGATTCAAAATGAAATGCTCATATACAAAGCTATGCTCCGATCAGTGGCTGCGCTTACTTACTGACTGTATCCTGGTCCCTCCGACTCACCAGAAGGACGGGGAGAAGAGAGAATTCGAGATAAAATAAAAAATAAACTATCACATACAATATATTAAATACGCTTGTCAGGTCTGGGGATATTCAGCTAAAACCGGGGCGTAAACAAACTCGAATCTCTTCAAAATTCTATCCTCCGAATTATTAGGAGAGCACTAACATTAAAGAAATATCAAAACAAGAGATTAACTCGAGATAAAATAAAAAATAAACTATCACATACAATATATTAAATACGCTTGTCAGGTCTGGGGATATTCAGCTAAAACCGGGGTGTAAACAAACTCGAATCTCTTCAAAATTCTATCCTCCGAATTATTAGGAGAGCCCTAACATTAAAGAAATATCAAAACAAGAGATTAACTCGGAGTTCTCGAACTAAAAGAATTTTTCGTCCAAATCAGTAAAACACTTTTCCGTTCCCTTCTTTACAATGGATATCTAGCTGTAGCACAGATCTTCAGATATGATCACCATCTACCAATTAATTTTAGATTAATAAGAACCGGGGCAAAGGGCTATTATTAATTATCCTAAAAATTTAACTAATAATTTAAGTTCTTATTTTTGAAATCCTCCAAATTTTAATTCTTTTTTTAATTTAAATTATCTATTGAAATGCTATGCCACCCTTACTAAGTTTTTAAACAACTAAAAATTTAACACTTAATCTTCGAAGTCACTGGTATTCTTAACTGGTATTTTTTAACATCTCGCTGAGGTGATAGGCTTGCCTACTACTCGTTGTAATACCTTCTCTTCCAGCACCATCTGCATCTCCCCTTACCTGCTCGATATTCAAATCCCTGTTCATACCTACGAAATATTCCGGAAACTCATATTTGTCTGTGAACTAGAGATTATTATCACCTGGAGACAGAGGGCCACGTCTTATTTCAATCCATTTATAATGAATATGGCATCCATATTCAGATAAACGGATTTCATATCTCTAAATGAAGTAAAATCCAAAAATATAATCCATATAATTGCATTTTCATTTAAATTCAGTTTCCAATAAAATACATGACAAAAAGCACACTTCAATCATGTTACCACAATTAGATTCTGAACGTCTACTTCAATTTCATTCCATTCCCTTTGAGACGCCATTTAGTATTATTTTACTTTAAAATATTTTCCCTCGTATTTTCTTATCTGCATTGAATTCTATCTTCCAGATTTCTCATTGCTCTCTGTAATCAGACAGCTGAAGAGTTTCATTAGAGTGGCGAGCACTTCCGTGTAGTTTTAGCAATTTTATGCAGTTCCATAGCTTAAATCAAGCATATTTAAAGTAAGCGATCAAATTGGCGAATGAATCCTAACGGTCGATCTTATATGGTTTACATCCGTTGTTGCCATTCGACAATAAAAAATAACGCCATATTTATACCTTTTTAACAGACAACAGAAAGACTAAACAATTTATATTCTAGAAACCCTCACTCTGTAGAAAAACTCTATAATTTAATGATGGTGTTGACTGATAACTTTTTTCTTTCCTTTTTTTGCTCGCAGATATAAAAGTTTTTCTAAGGTGGCTACTACAGAAGTCAATTTTGAGTTTTGGAATGATTACGAATATCCCCGTACGTTCATTTTCAGTAAAAATGGCAAATTTTCGACGTAGTCTTGCACTTTGTTTTCCTATGAATATGTTTTACTTGTGGCATTCTTGCACCTGGTATGCGATGTTTTCGAATTTCATCATCAATACGAGAAGATTGTAAATTAAATTGTTACGGCATTCGTGATTAATTTATTTTGAAGCAAACACATTTTTTTTCTTGAAAATTCCATTCGACGGCACGTGCAATAACGGTAGGTATTTTATTAACGTCGCCCTGGAGCAACCTCGTAAGTAAGCAACCTCGACCTTCTGTCACTTAAGACAAAAAAATTCATTTTTTCAAAATTCCTAACTGTGATATTATTCCGATATCAGCAGTCTTATTTGAAATTTTCTTTCCCAACAGACATTCAGTTTTAAATCGAATTCTTATGAAATTTTTTTAAATTCAGAGATTAGGTTTCTAAATGGAAACCACGTACGTATTTAGAATGATAGATGTAGTTACTTGACTATGGAGTACAGCTTTCAAATAACACCCATGAAACATGGAAAACAAATGTAAATTTAATTGATTTCAATCGTCTTGTAATGAAAATCTATGTCAAAATTTTGAAATATATTTTAACTTCAACGTATGACTACCCGTTTTATTTTAAAGTGATTTTTTGAACTTTACCGGTCATTTTAAAATAAGAAATTACACACTCAAATTACTCAAAAATGTTTTGTATATTTTATTCATTTTTATGAAACAGCCTTCTACATACTATTACCTATTCAACCAAGGACTTAAAGAAAGTTGGTGGAAATATACATATACCGCCAAGAAATTATCCATGTCTAGTGATATTTTGTAGAAAATAAATAATTAATTGAAGTTTAACTCCTAAATAATATAGCTGTAATATATAAAATACTGGAACATATAAATACAAACTGAAACGAAACTCCGATCCTTCAAAAAATGCAAAATTCAGAAAAAAGAAATATACAGTGAGTAAAAAAGTTTCTGCACGCACTTACTATTTAAAAAAGAGCTTTATTATTTGCAGAATATAAATATTGAAGAAATAATGGAAAACAGATGAGCATAATTGCATAGAAAATTTCTATTACATTTAAACAAAAAATATTAATATAATTTAATGCATAATTCACAATAACACAGAAATGTGCAAATTGCATTATTCACAATAACACAGAAATGTGCAAAAAAGTCTCCATACTGTGAAAAATCTTTCATTAAATGTTATTTCTCCCACCATGTTTCATCATTTAATGGTCAGTTGAATCTGCTTTTTGCTTTAATGACCTCTCTCAGAAGTTTAGGCATGATTCTCACCAGTTTTTTTGTTGTTTCTGAAGTAATTTTGTTCTAGCCGTCCATAATGGCACTTTTCAGGTTTTATTTGCTGCTGGTAGCATAATTTTTTGGTTCACGGTCGATTTCTTCCCATCAGTGTTCCATGGGGTTTAAATCAGGAGACTGGTTGTGTGTGAAGTTGCTGAGACACATGGTAAAGGCATCATTCTTTACAGAATGTTGCAGTGTGTTTTGAATCGTTGTCCTTTTGGAAGATAAATGGTCTTCCAAGAGACAGTTTCGAAGCACTAGCAAGGGTATTTGGTTTCAAAATGTCTAGGTACACATAGCTATCCATGTTACCTTCAACAAAACATCAATTGTTCACACCAGAACTCATCAACCCCATAACTTTACATTTCCTCCGTCGTGTTTTATATTTCTACATAGGATTTTTGCTTTCTTTTGATGTTTTGGTTTTCCCCATTCCATAACACGTCCATATTTAATTTTGAGCCAAAATATTTTGGATATCGTTTTTTTGTGCATAAACAAAGGCCCTCAAATTTCATGAAAATCTGTCACCTTAAGTCCACAGGTTTTTCTGATTTTTGTTAATTTCACATGGAATGACCCTGTTGTGAAATATCACATCAATTCTAGAAAACTAGAATGGTAAAATCAAAAAGATAATGTTTTGTAAAAATTAATAAAGAAGGCTCAAATAATCGCGAGATTGCCATAATTCTGACTTTACCTGCCACAACTCGTTACAAGATGCAAGCAAAAAACGCTGCCACCAAAAAAGTCTTAAAATCAAAGCTGTACGTATACATTTTGACACCCAATTTTCTTTTTTTGCATTTCCTCGTAAAGAATGAATTGTGAGCTCATTTTCTTAATTTGAACAGAAAAGTTGTTTTGCAATATAACGTGTTTGGTAACATTCTACCACTGTGCTGTCTGTTGGGATATTTCATGAACAGATATTTCTGAATGACTTTGATATTATGTATTCATTCACTCAAATATTGGGGGGGGGGGAATAAACACAGGAGAAATTTTCGCGAGAATTTTGTAATTACCTCTTTTATAATGTGTCTATGGAATATTTCTCAACATTATGGTGCATAACAGTTTCCCAAAGTTCGTAGACATTTAAAAAATTCATTAAGGTAGGTAGGTAGGTATTTTAATTAACGTCCCACTGTAGTAACACAACCGGCTATTAGCGACGGGAAAGGGTGTGACACATCGTGCGTGGCTAACACCATTATCCAATCAAGCGTTTTGAGACGTCAGACGTCTACATTCCCTGGTTGGCTTCTTTCTGTGAAAATCAAGGACGTTAAAAGTCAGAACCGGAGTCTCATCCAGGTTTGCGTTAAAAAAAAACAATTTTGCTTCGTGTTTTATCGATTGTCTTTGTTCATTTAAATTATTTGATTAGGGGATGCCTAGTATTCACAGACGCCACACCACTGCCAAATCCTGAAAAAAAAATGTCTGCAAGGACATAAAATTCGGCGTCCTTTTCAACAACTGGGTTCAACCGTTACCACCGAGATAACAAGGCCTGACCGCTGCCGTCATGGCGTCTCCCTAGTAGTCATACGTGCGATACGAACGACCACCGCCGTATTGGAATATTCAAAGCCTAATACAGTGAAGCTCAGGTGTTGCCTCGTCATCTGACCGTGGTTCAAAATTACGTGGTATTGTCCTCGGATCTTTCCCTTTGGGATTGATCCCGGACCGTCACCAATAGCCCGTTGTGTTGCTCTAGTGTGACGTTAATTGAAATACCCCCCTAATACAGTGAAATCTGTCTACAACGATACATAATGTATTCTATATACGTCGAGACCACAGGAAAATATTGTTATACGTTATTGCAAATTATTATAGCAGTTTGTAAATATGGTTTTTCCCTAGTCAAAACTATGATAATCTCAGAATGAAACTTCCACACCCGCGCGTCTTTCTTCCTTATTTACTAACGATAACAAAGAGTGTGCGTAAATAGTAAAACTTATTAAAAAACCAGCCAAAATTATATCGTAAATTCAATTAAAAAATAGTGAAAAACTCGCTTATGACTTTTATTAACTAAAATACATACGTCAATCAAGCTTAATACAGCCCAATATCATAGTTTCTCAAATGCGTCCATAAATCAAAAAGAAAAGAAAACCCTTTCTCATAGTCTAAAGAAATCCAATTAATGTTTTCTTCATCATTAAATCTGTAAAAATGGGAAATCAAAGCAATTGAAGCGATTATTCTTATAGTTGGCTGAAGAATTTTTCATTTATAAAATTCAAACAATTTTCAATAATTTCCAAATATTAACGTGACAGGGTGTTTTGATTTGATTGTTATCTACAGAAATTTCTTGGCCATATAAATGTTTCCATTTTCAGATTTGAATGTATTACAACAGTGTAATTTGTTGCTGGTCCTGGATTAAAACAAATTTTGAAAAAAGTAACTTGACTCCTCAATTAGTTTAAACCAATTTTGTTTATGGGATAATGAATCCAGAATTTCTAGTAGCCTATTAAAATTTTGAAAAGAAATAGATTCATGATGAGCAATAAACTCAGATTTGCTTTCGTTGATTGCTCTCAATAAATTGGATTCCTCAGTTTCACGAATTTTATCTTCCCTGCTTTTACGAACGATGGGACAAGTTTTCGAGAGATATTAGGGCAATTCGGAAATATACTTGGTATAGCACCAATTTTCAAACGGAGACGTTTCATGGAAAAGGTAGAACACTCACCAGTTTTTTTTTGTTGAATTTCGATACATTCCGGACGATATCATCGTTTTGAAAATGAAGTTCGCAGACTTTGCTGCGTTTTGATGGTGTAAAGTCAGCTCGTGGAATCGCCCTGAGCCATCTTTTTCTAATATTTTTATCCTCTGGAAAGGAGAAAACCGCCACTTTTGGTGCATCACCATGTCTATAATTTCCAGAGCAAGTAGGTACACAGCATCTAAAGGGCATTTTGGATAGCCTCGTGGTTAAGCCTAAAGAAATCGGTCTGGACACACGTTAAACGTATTGTTTGACGAAAGCCTTTAACACCTTGACACTGTAATGTTCCACAAATGTTATATAACAATATTTAACTGCAGCTGCACTTACTTTTCGGTAAAATAATATAAAAACCCCTAATTTCTTAAGCTACATTAAAGGTAATCTACAAGTAGCCGACCATGCGGCGATGTTTGTTATGACTACTAGTAAGCGAGTCACGTGATCGAAACGTCACAGCGGTCTGGCCTTGTTATCTCGGTGGTAACGGTTCAACAGGCTCTGGATTCGAATACCTGTCACGGCATGGATGTTCGTAGTGTTGTACGGAGTTCACTTTTAAGTCGTAGGACGCGATCGAATTTGCCCTCGAGTAGCAAAAATGAATTTGGCTTAGCACTCAAAAGTTAAAACTAAAAATCATTGTCACAATTCAGCACACCATTTTGATGGTTCACGTTTTAACGAAAGTAAGTAAAGCAACAATTACAAAGTTCAGCGACAGGTCACATTTTTAAACAAAACAATTTAATGGACGATCACATTGCAAGGCATTCACAGGATGACAAGAAATCTATATCATAGTTCAACAGAATCGAAATTGGTATCTTGCCAACGGAGAACAAATATAATGAGGGGGCAGCGCCCTCTGGAGTGATAAATTTATTTACAAAAGTGTCCGTACCATTTCGCGAAGCTTCTGTTTTAGAAGCACGAATTTGAAAGTTAGGCTTTGACTAGAGGAAGGATGTGTGATTTATATCCGTTTTGTTTACAATCACACTAATGGCCATCGAAAATGCAACACCATGATGGAAGCATCCAATAGACTTGAAATTTTCATGAGGCATAGATCATGGAAGGATATACAAATGATTAGCAATGCAGCTTATTTGCATGTCATGTGCTCTAGTAATGCTCCCTGTAAGCAGTATAAAAAGGAAGAACAGAGCCGGTTTTAAGTATCGGAATTGTGTTTTCTCGCTGTTCCTGTTTGAGAAACTTAATTGTGCCTCGTTCAAATATCGGCAGTCATACGAGCACGTTTATGAGTTTGACAAATGACGAACTTTGGCTTATCGAGACTGAAGATTTTTTTATCCTTCCGAGAAAACGGTGCTTGGACGAAATCGAGCCGAAGTGATGCGAATATAGGACTGGTGGGTAATCAGGAGGGATGAACTGACATGGCATGTATTGACATACTCCAAACACACGTCCAAAGCATCGTTCTTTCAACACCGACGTGTAGCAGCATTTATTGCCGCCCATGGAGGCCACACAAAATGCTGAGTTCTTCGCGTTCCCAAGTCAATTCCATCATTTCACCCTTGTATCTTATGTTATTTGTATAATAAGTATGTCTTAGATATATGTCTTTCATGTTGCATTTTCGATGGCCAGACGTATATTTTTATCTTGAAACAGTAATATGTGAACAACTGAGGACATCATTTATGTTATAGTACAGAAAATTTGCATACCGAACTTCAGCCAAATTGTAAAGGGTTGGCATACGTTCCGGTTTAAGGCTGGTTTGTGCAAATATTCTAGGTATATTTAGGCTTATACATAAGTACTCTTTCATTGATTTTTCGGTGCCAAGGAGTGCATTAGATTACCTCTTGACCTTGCGGTGTCCCACAAAGTACATAGGTCTACAAAAACTATTGTCTTTCAATGTCTCTAGTCTTTCATGGTGTTAATTTTTCAATGGCCAGCAGTGTATTTTGATCTTCCAACAGTAATATGTGGAGAACTGAAGACAACAGTTATGTCATTGTTCAGAACATTGTTCAGAACTTCAATCGAAATGTAAAAAGTTTCCATACGTCCCGGGTTAAGGCTGGTGTGTATAAATATTCTAGATATACTATAGTATATTTAGGCTAATATATAAAAGTATTATTTCATTGATATCCCTCTCGTATATTCTTTCACTGAGCCTGCATACATAGGTCTTCAAAAACTTTCACAAATTTAAAGGAGATGGAAACACTTTATTGTAATTTAATTAAAATGCTTAAAATGAGTAATGGCGTTGATATCCCTTGCTCTTAGGTATAAGAGTGAAATGGAAGGCATTGAGGCAAAGACCCATATTGCAGATGGTATTCCGGCGGTCGGCGTAGCCATTTTTGGTCTTGGTCGAATTGGAACGATCCATTTGAACAACCTGAGGTCGAACCCCAGGTGCCGGATTCTATACTGCATCGAAGAATCAAGCGACAGAATCAACTTCGTCCGAAATAAATGGAAGTTAGTGGAACCGGAAACCAGATTTTTGAATCCATCCAAGCAGGATATTGCATTCAAAGACAGCAGGTAAGCAACATACTTTAATGTGACAGAATATTCTGATACATACAGGGTGGTTTCGAAAATAATAAAAAAATTGTAAAGATTGATAGAGGGGCCCAAAATTGATATTTTTTGTTAAAGGTGTCCGAAAATGCCGCGTTTTGGTGGTAGAGGGCGCTGTTTAGTTCAGTCGATGACATCATTTCTGTAGCGTAAGGCGTCATTCCTCTCTCGGATTTTCAAAGGCATGCATCGCAACACGAATTCGGAACGGGGAATGATTCCTTGCGAACCAAAACGAAAATTGCTAGAGTCAAGGCAATTTCCAAGACCAGATGACCCACAACGACTTTCGTTAACTTCAAACCCACCGACTTTATACAGTCTATTGGTACGTCAGGACTTTGGCTAAGTGATTGTACTTTATTTAAAACGAGCATGGGAAAGCACAACCTAAACGTAAATTGCAAGACAGTCAAGGTCAGACAACTGTCGTTAACTCTACTACGATACCCTTACACTGTCCTTTGAATTATTGGGATATAAAAAATAGATTTGATAAAAGAACAGCGTTAAATTTGGTACCTGACATCACATGAAGTTAAGATACATTTGATGAGTTTCATCTTTATTCGGCAGTTTTATAAATCGAACCGCATATTTGGTCGGCCTGCAAGTTGACTTTCGCTTGTCTAAGTAGTACGTATCCTCTACAGAGACAGAACATGCACACAAACATGTCAGATGGCCATGTATTTAGACAGAATGTAGTTTCTCCTGAGACCCGACAACGCTTTTCCCAGCCTTAAACGCTTTGTTGGTGGGCTGAGTGACTTAGGTCTTAAAAAAGATGGGCATGTCGTTTTGATGTGTAATTTTCAATTAAGTTTTCAGTGCGTGAAGCGTAGACACTGAAACCTTGATAGTGACATTTCCTTGAATTGAAACAGTTTTAGACGCATTTCTTGTGTTGTCGTATTTTCACTCGAGTCTTGATCATACTAAACATGTCTCTCTTTATTCGAGCTCGAGTTTCATGCACTCCCACAACGAATATGATTCCCAGTTTTAAATAAAAGTGTGTGTGAAACACCTCATGTTTTATTTTTGCAGAGTAACTGCTGTTTTGGTGTGCACGCCCACTTTTTCTCATGAAGAATTGATTTTGAAATCATTGCAATCAGGTGAGTTATGGCTTTATTAAAATAACCTCATTTATTTACCTATACTCGGGGTCAATTTCACTTATTTATGCAGAATACCCTACAGATAGGTAAAAAGTTTCACGAGTGTAAATGGGCGACGTCCTGATTTGCTAAGAGTGAATCACGCACAACATACGTCACACGAGCGAAAGCTTTTATTCGTTGATTGCATTATGACGTAGCAATGGGTAAAACAAACAAAAACACAGTCAAAGAATATCATTAAAATATAGAATAAATATTCTTTATTTTCAATTTGTATCACAGCATTCTAAAAGAAATTTCCCGTTCCAAAAACAGTTTTTATAGCGGAAGGATCCACTTTGTAGTACAAATACGTATAATAAAGTTAAGTTGACCCGAAGTACGGATCTTGTATATAGATAGAAATTAAATTCTTGACTGAAATCTTTTATTTTTAGTAGTATCATTTGAGATACATTCACTCATTACAGCAAGCCTCAGGACGAAAACATAGACAAGGAATAACTGGACAAAACATCAAAACGGAATAAATAAAAAAAATTGAAGTTAAAAAACAAAATAAACAGCAGTTAATCAGTCTGTATGCTTTGAAGTAGATCTCTTACCTGTCAATTTGGACTTGTTGAAAGTTTTGAATCTGTACAGGTGTTTGATTAGGCAGTCATGTCCAGTCTCCAATCTGAAGGCAGCAACAGTATTTCGATGAGGGGTAGCCGGAATTTAAGAAAGTGTATCCTTTCAAGCTTTATTTTTGATTTCTTCTGCCAGCCTTGCTTGGGAATTTTCCTCCATTGTGTGTTAGAAAAATTCGTGTAACAGATGAATAAGGGATTGCAATTTGAAAGTTGGAAAATACTTGTCTCTTTTTGCCAATATAGCTGTCATCTCATTTCCATATAGCCGCAATGAACCAAAGCCCATTGTAGAATGAAAACTTTATTTTTTGACTGTAGTTTTCCTAGGTTAATTTTGCAGCTTTTGTCTTCGACAATCTGGGTGAGAATGTGAAATAATTCCTAAATTGACTCTGAAATGGATATCATAGAAATAAATTTTCATACTCGACATTGTCAGAGATTTGAATTTTTCATTTGAATTTTGTGTTTTAGGAAAGGCAGTTTTTTGTGAAAAACCTTTGGCTCTAGACGAAGAAGGTATCGAACGCTGCCTGAAAGCTGCAAAAAAGTATTCCAAGCCACTACTATGTGCATTTAACAGGTAAGAATTTTTTTTTGCATTCATTAGTTTTTATTTATTTGAGAGTTAAGAACTTTTTCAGGAAAGGCGCATATCAGTTAAGTATCTGCCTTATAACACGCACTTGTATATCCTGCGGACGTATGGAAACATTGTGCTGAAATTGGATAATTTGAGGAAAGTGAAAAGTTGCCTTTTGTGTGTGTGTGTGTGTGTGTGTGTGTGTGTGTGTGTGTGTGTGTGTGTGTGGTGTTTACAGGAAACAAAAGAAAATCATTTCAAAAGCAGATTCAATTGATGTATCTAAATACAATATTTTGCATTAACCAGTAGGGATGTTACTCTAAATCATACTTAATTTTACTTTTGAACAAATCTAGACATTAAATTTTTTTGAAAGAATGTACATGGCTACACGAGAGCTAAGGCAGTACAAGAAATCATGCATACATCTCTATTGTCTGACATGACAATGGTGTCAGACGCTCGTATCACCAGAAAAATATTTCTATCTGCTAAATAATTATGCTCAATTATTTCTTGGATTTGTTTAAAATAGTTTTAGAAATTTAAGACTGCTACTATCAATACATTAACTTCTCAAAAAGTGCTTACCTACCCAAAAGTACATCACTACATCTATTACAACGACCTTTTAATATACAGTAATTACATGTCATATTTATGGTAGGTTATGACGATTCCATTAGACTTAAAAATTAAATTATTTAATTTAGACAAACTTCTATAACACTTACCTAGTAGTAGTAGGAAAAATCAGTTGTGTGTTTTTTTTTTTGCATTCTTTTCGTTAATTTTTTTACGCTAAACCTAAAACTGTTTTTTCTTTGAAATTCTTCCTTGGCGACATAAAAAGCACGCCGAAAGCGTTGCTTCAAGAGTCTTTGTATCAACACCAATGTATCTCTCATTAAATAATTGCAGTGGAGTTTGGTATAATCATTTACGCGTTTCAGCAGTTCAATCAAACCACCGAAACTTTTGTGTGACTGGGTTTTGTGTATCTCAAACGATGAACGAGGGTGGGTGTGGGTGTGGGCGGAGCCCATGGGCCGAAGGCCCTCCATCTCCGAGTAGAGTCCATAGGAATTCCGAACTGTTTGATTTTTCGAGCAATTCTTTGATGATAGCACTGGAATCTTGGAAGTCAAACAGGAAAGGGGTGATAAGAGTTTCTGAAGAGTGGTGGCGATGGCTTCTTCTAGGTGAAGTCCGGTGGAACATTGCAGCTAGATGGACGGTGAAAACAAGGGCAGGCGAACTCTGAACAGTATTTCGGAGTGGAAAAGGAAAAGGGGAAAAGGTCGATCAAATAGTTTTAACTCATAATAAATTTAACAAAGTAGTATTGTAACGCATCAGCCCCTTAACGTGTATCTCAGCGATATGCGCCTTGATTGGCGATGGCGGACCACGTGACACACTCTCCGCGAAAGAGAATGAACCATTTTTCTCTAGTTGTTTCCCAAGGCGAGCGTAGAACCGACGCGCTGAAGTTTTGTTCCCCCGAGATGTTACTTTTTATGTTTGTTTATTCTTGTAATTGTTTTGTCTTGTGCTTAGTGTTAATTAAAATTGCTCTTTTGGCCAATTCTTGCATTAGTCATTGGATTCAGCTCTAAAGTATCTTAATTTATTTAGTGGTAGTAGGAATATTTCCATTAATGCTTGTTACGAGTGTGAAAAGCTTGAATTGCTTGGGAAAGTACACGATCTCATCTGCTGGACAAGGTTTTTAATATTAGTATATGTAAATATATTCTGGATTTCATTAAGAAGATCCATTAGGTCTCGCAGATTGCTTGTATCTCCTAAAGGAGGGCAGGTTGAATGTCTTAGTTCACGACGTTGCTCTGGGTGTTGTCTCGTGAGGGGTACCTCAGTATTAAGCGGTTGGGTGGTGGGTAGGGTTTGGGTTTTAAGGATGTTGGCATAAGTCATTTCAGGTTGGATATAACTCCGATTTGGGTTTGGGATGCTTATTGCACCCTTTGAAGTTTGCAGTATGTTGCTCACTACAATTAGCGCATTTTGGTTTTAAATTTTTATTTTTGCAGTCAGAGGACCGGTGGTCCTGGCCGCAGATGACGCATCCGGGTTTCATGCGACAGTTTTCGTTGCTATGATTAAATAGCTGACAATTATAGCACTGAGGCACTCCTCTCTTATTGACATATTTCATGATCTCAACAATGAGGCACATGAAATGGGTAATTTCAAAGATTTATTTCGACTTTTCGCCGGGTGTCAGATGAATTTGGAAGATGGGTAGTAATTTTTTGTTTCTGAATTTTTTCAACTGGTTTACTCTCAAGACCTGGAAACCCATCTCTTGGAGTTCAAGTTTAATGTCATTGCATTCAGTGGTAACCGGGAGACCCTTAATAACAACCTTTAAAGGTTTGTCTTCCTTCTTCGAGCGATAGAAATAATTAATGTTGTTCTCATCAAGATATTTTGTTACTGTGCGGTGTTCATCCGCGGAAGAAATATGCAGCTTCAGTAGATCTGATAATCTCCCAACGACTAGGAAGCCTAACGTTTGGTTTAGTCGCTTAATTACCGTTTGGTAATCCTCAGTCAAGTTGACCATGATAGGGAGGATTTTAGGACTCCTAGCAACAGCGATTCATCATCTGTTGGCAAAGTATTTAAAACATCAAAGGGGTTTTTAGATTCAAAGGTAGAATTAGGATTTTGGTCACTTGGACCGGCAATATTTGGATTAATTTGGATATTAGTATTACTTTTAACTGATGGAAGGGTAGCAGTTTTGCTAAGCTTTTTCCTGGATTTAGAAACTGAGCATCAAGTTTACGTTTAACAGTTTTCCACTCCGAAATAGAATGAGAAAGTTCAGACAGCCTACCTTGATAGAGTTCTAATGTATCCTGGAGTCCCTTCATAATCTCATTCTTGGAGGATTCCGGAAAGCAGTCGGCATACGAATCGATTATTTTTTCATGGGCGGCAATCTTCTTGATTAGATCATCTTTTTCAAACTGAAAGCTTCTCGTACGAAGTCTTCACTATTCATGAATGACTTCTCAGCTTCAGATAAGTCCATCGCACAGATCTGGTCACTATTTCCGCTACTATTAGCTGATGCACTCGTTGATATAGCTAGTCAGTCCTGATAAGGACTCGCAACTAGGCTAATCGGTGATCAATGCGTTATCACTTGAGGAGGCAGGGAGCGCTACAGAACACGTCCGTTCGTCTCGGAGGTCGAGTGGAAAATATGAATGACCTGAAAAATTATGAATGACTGGGTTTTGTATGGTCACACTACATGTATGCTTGCAGTATTTAAAAAAATCTTTTTTATTCACTAGTAGTGGCTAATTCAAAATTTTTTCCAAGGCAAAAAATAATTAACATAAGTTTGAATTTTCGTTGAAAAACACGTTTCAAAATCACAGTTCTTACTAATTATACCGGTCAAAACATTTATCATTTATAGGGGTGGCCCAATGCAGATAACCAAGGTAAGCACTGCTTGGGGACGCCTCTGCCTGTCACGGGATTCCACACATATTGGCTTTCATTTTCTCTTATGGTTTTGCATATTTGCCACCCACACTGTCCGGGGATCGAATCCCTGTTTCTAAGCGTATGAATATTCCAGACCCACCTCCCCTCACCGTGAGGTGTAGAGCCCTTGGAAGGGGGAGGACCACCAGCCCCACGAAAAAGGACAACGAGCCACCCACTCGGACAGCATTTATTAACATATAAAAAATCTTTACAGAGAACAAAGACCAACAGGGTCTAAAAAACAAAACAAGGGACGACCAGCACAGGCTGGTGTACAAGGTCGATTAAATCTTACAAAGAAGATTTCAAATAAATTCAAAGTGTAAAGACCTAAATAAATCAAAGGAAAATTTTTTTTAATTCAAAATATAAATAGAGACAATCAATTTGACACATGTTTAAAATGACATTATAAAAGACAACATCAATTGAAGAAATTCTTTATTATATATGTAAAACCCTAAAAATCTTAAACATTTTAAAATTTTAAAATAATTAACAGAAAGTAAAATGGGGCCGGACCTAGTCCTAGGCCCCTTACTTACCGCACGGGCCGACCACTTGAATCACCAAATTTAATCGTTGTGGGGTGCGGGGAGCCATCCGCCACCCCTCCAACCGCCAACACGCAGTGGCTGATTTTATTTCTCAAAATTTTAGATTTTAAAACACCTTTCAGCCACTGCGGACCAAAGGCACCTGGTGATTTTAAGTGGTGTTCTCTGGTGTGTGGGCAGCAGAAGAGGTAGTGGTCGGCATCACCCACTACCCCACAACTGCAGAGGTCCGAATCCTTTATGTGGAACCTGTGGAGATAAGCCATAAACGGCCCATGCCCCGTCAAGAACCATATTAGATGTCTGTTAGTGATGAGGGTTGAGGTCTGGGTCTCCGGCATGAACACGCATATGAATATTGATGAATGTCTGTTAGAAGCAACGGCTGCACACTCACTGAGTGCCCCCTCGTAAATAGCAGCCAGTTCGTTCAAAGACCTGAGAGGCCAGTGGTCACGTATTAAAAAATACATCATTATAGAGAATTATTTTTACATCTGCTTCATAGGAAGGTAGTCTTGGATCATTTTCTGCTTTGCTTTCCAAGGCATTTATGTCCTGATTGGAAATTTTGCGTTGACTGTATTGAAAAGTTGTGGTTGAGATAGTTTCACAATAAAAATTTATGAAACTCACATAAGTAAAATGAAAAATATGATACCCGCTGAACTAAATCACCATGACATACCAAATCACTAAATCACCATTATGATATTTAAAACCCGAAATACGTTGATCAAAACAATTTTTGATAAGATTAAATTCATATACCGTGGAAAAGAAGCATAAAATGCAGAAGTATAATACATACATTTTGAAACCGACTGTTTAATAGGTAGGTAGTTGAATTTACGTCTTACTGAAGCAACACAACGGGCTATTTGCGATGGTCCGGGATCAATCCCTAAGGGAAAGATCTGAGGACAACGCCTCGTAATTTTCAACCACGATCAGATGACGAGGTTACACTTGAGCTGGCATCCCACTCTCCGAACTTCCATACCACGTCAACGTGAGGACATTTGAAGTCACGACAGATTTAACGTGCCCCAGCCCCCGCTTTCACGATGGTCTTGGGTTGGATAGAGTTTCGAACTTGCAATCCTCCGGTCACTATTCCATATCAACAATCAGCATGTTGTCATATTTATGTTATTTTCAAACTATTTCTGCTCACAACATTACCTTTGTAGCAGGGAGAGCGCAGCAGATTTGCCTTGTTTCGGGTATATTAAGGAAGCTCTTCGAATCCTATTTTTCGAGATTTGCTGCTGAATTTGGATCCAGGATCACAGAAATAGTACCGTGGACTCGCACCCATTATCCTATTGGTTGCCACACCGTGTCGAGGGGGTGTCACTGTGAAGAGTGGGTAACGTACCTTGGGATTTTTCACCTTGTAGGATCACCCTAGACGCGAAGAAGTCCACATTTCCATCTACATGACGAATTCCAGACGAAATTCAATTTTTTAGGTCTCCATAATGGACAATCTCCGTTTGCATTTATAGTTGAGATATCGCTGTGTATAAAGGCATAGTTAATAAGAATATTTATGAACAATCTTCATTTCTAGGCGTTTTGATCCTGGTCTTAGATCTCTGAAACTTCGTGCCGATTCGGATGAAATCGGAAAAATCCATGTGATCAAGACATGCAGTCGTGATTCTCCAAAACCTGGTGTCGACTACTTGAAGATATCAGGTATAAATCAATGGCTCTTAAATTTTTAACATACGGGATTTCTCTGAATTTCATTGGGTGGTTCAAAATTACGTGGTGTTGTCCTCGGTTCTTTCCCTCCGGGAATAATCCCTGACCGTCGCCTTTGGGGTTGATCCCGGACCGTCACCAATAGCCCTTTGTGTTGCTCCAGTGTTACGTTAATTGAAATACTTACCTACCCTGACCGTCGCCAATTGTGTTGCTCCAGTGCGACGTTAATTAACTACCTACCTACCTGAGTTTCATTCCAGAGACCTTTGGGCACATTACAATTTCAGTTACAAATCAAATTACATGCTTAAAATTGTTCTTTTAGGAGAAGTATTAGGACGCATACATTTAATGTTATAATAAACATATTAATTTAATACTAACACATTGCTACAATTAATACTTTTATTCGTCCTTTAAAAAATCAAAGCCGAATCCCTAACTAAATACTTTTTACAATACAATACAATCTGCGCAGAATCTCCTCTCCCAATCAGAGCCGTGAGATATGTCGCTTTCCACCCACTAACAGTAATCCTTTTAGAGTTCATAGTCATTAATGAAAAATAACAAAAACTTTTTAAGTCTTTTTTATTAGGTCTTAAATTTGCATATACAGAATTTCATTTTTCGTATTGGACCCTCTCCGAAATAAATCGCGACCATTCAAAAATTTTTTTATAACGCATTGATGTCCTGGGTTAAATTATTCAATAATTTTTTGGCTCTCCTGTAGAATTTAGAGAGCCAAAAATGATTTTTATACTTTTTTATTAACTTATTTACTTTTACTTTTTATCTTTTTACTTTTTTAATATAAAAAATTTAATTTTTTACTTTTACTTTATATTTTTTTATATGCTTTTTATTTTTCTAAGCTTTTAATTATTTTAATTTACTTACTTTTTACTTTTACTTTCACAATACTTTAGTACTTTTATTTTACTTTTACATTATTTATTGTTTTATTTTATTTTTTTAAGCTGTACCATTTTATTAATTTTATTATTTACTTTTTAACTTTTTTAAGCTATGCCATTTTTGCTCGAGAAGGATGTGATATCCATAATTCTATTTACGAGACCTTATTTCCAGGCGGGATTTACCACGATTGTGCAGTGCACGACATCGACCTCATCTGTTGGATCCTCGGGGAGTATCCAGAGAGTATATCTGCATTTGCTCATGCTAATTATGAGGATGTCAAGGCACTGGGGGACCATGACACCGTCGTCCTCACGATGAAGTTCCCCAGTGGGGCGCTGGCTACCACGGACCTCAGCAGGCAGGCCGTCTACGGCTACGACCAAAGAGTGGAGGTGAGCTGTGGCGCTTTTTCTTAAACTCTCATTTCATTCTATGCTGTTGTCTTAGTTTGAAGAGTATGCTTCCATCATCTCCAAGAGCGGATTGTTATGTTCTCATGTGACATGTTAGAATTTATGAGTTACAGAATTTCTCTCTCTGCTATATTTATACGATATACCATGAAACTCAACGTGCTCATTGAGCATTCACATGTTCACATTCAAAATTGAGTCCGTGGTTACAATAAAGAATTTTGATCTCAGTTGGATTTCAAACGGCAAAACCAAAAGTCCATATATGTGAATCTCTGGAACGAAGATTATGTAGTCCAGTACTTTAACCCTTCAAGTGGTTTCGACGAGATATCTCGTTCATCAAGATCTGACCAATTTTGCAAATGACGAGGTATCGCGTCATCAAGATATGTACTGCCGAGTTTTGATGATGATGAGATCAAGATCTGGGCAGTTTTTCTCTAATGACGAGGTATTTCGTCTATAAAGATCTGGACACTTTTGCTAATGACGAGATACCTCATCTGAATTACCACCAGGAGGGTTGAAACAGACGTCTCAAAGTCACACCCTCTTCGGTTACTATGATGCAATCAGCTCTCTAAATGCTGAGCACCCTTTTTCGGTTTTATTTCCGTTCCATGTTTGGATTTCCTCTTTTCCCTCAACGAATGAATTACTAGCCTTAACTGATGTGGGGGAATAAGTTCAGCTCTCAGATTTCGGCAAAATTTTACCATGGTTAGAGTGATATAGGGAGTGAGGATGCACGTGACCGTGATGCGCCCATGTAAAAGCAATACTTTGGTGTTGAGGCTATTTTGTTTGGGTAACGATGCCTTAATCGGTATTCGAATCACAGATTTCTGAAATTAAGGTGTCTTACTTTAGCTTATTGTAGCGACTAGTACAAATAGGAGTACAAGAGTACGTGAGCCTCCTGGTATAAAAAAGAACCAAAGCATGCCTAATCTAATTAAACATTTTATTCTGCAATTAATACTGTTTAAGCACGCTGTTAGTCGTTGAGTTTTACACACATTTTTCACGGTTTCATCAACAAATAAAAAACGCGTTCAGATTTCTCAGTGAGAGACTTTTTCTGAAAAGCTAAATATAGATAGCACAAAGATAAAAGAGTTAAACACAGCCATAAAAGACCGAATTTCTCATCCGTCACTCATGACACAAATTCCAGGGTATGCAAAGCTGTAAATTTTACGATAGAAGAGAAATGCTTGAAATGCGAAAAAAGTTATGGGAACGGAGATTTCGAGAATCAAAGTTCTCATAAACTTCCAACGTACGTATTTTGGGATTCCTAATTCAGAGCATCCACAAGTTCTTTGTCTAAATTTTGAAAATTGCCATATTTTATATTTGACAGTATTAAGCAAATGGAGCGAGAAAGAACTTTATGGATTTGCACATTTCATTTGTTTTCTTTTTCTTCTTTTCCAATATTGTACGCATATATGCAAGAAATATCCCATTAATTTATATTTGCGCTGTTAAGGAGACATAGGACTTTCAAAACGAACTTTTTCTGAAATCCAATTATCAAAACATTGCATAGATTGTTTATTTTCTACTAAAAATCTTACATATAGAGTTTGGTCTAAAAACATTAAGTTGTGCGGAATGTCAATGGTAATTGGTAATTAAATAACGTCGCACTGTTGCAACACAACGGACTATTCGCGACGGTCCGGGATCAATCCCTAAGGGAAAGATCTGAGGACAACACCTGGTAATTTTGAACCACGGTCAGATGGCGAGGGCAACACCTGAGCTGGCATCCCAATCTCCAAACTTCCACACCACGCCAACGTGATGACATCTGCGGCCACGACAGATTTAACGTGCACCAGTCTTCGTGTGCATGACGTCTTTGGCTGGACCAGGTTTTGAACTCGCAACCCTCCGATTGCTAATCCGTTACTCTCCCAACAGGGCTACCGCGGCCTTCTAAGTTGCGCGGAAGCTATTACATCAAACATGGTCAAATGTGTTTTGATTAATTACAAAATGGATAGGTCTCATGAGCATTAACTTAACCTGTCCCAAAAAGGTTGTTCCGCAATTTATCTTTTTACCATTTGGAGATAGGTAGGCAATGTAAGCGGATACGTGCACCAAATAAGGTAAGTAATTAAGATATGTGAATAAAATTATCATGTGATAACAATTTAAGCGGATACAGTTTTTAATTTCTATACAACCCCTCTAGATAAAAATCCGAGATAGCAAAAATGTTCCTTACCTGCATCCCTATCGTTAGCAGAAAACTGCATTTCTGTAGGTTGAACAGTAACGGAGTGACTTATACCGCTTGTGCACAGCTGTTCAGGCAGTCAGATAGGGACCGCATACACAATGCTAAAAAGCATTTTTTTTTCGGTCAGGAAGTGCAACATTGTGCAAAGTAATGTAGTATTGCAATTGCAGATGAAAATCGCAATGCATACTAGTAGACAATGTAATCTTTAATAAAAATATTGTAGAAAAAATGATTTAAATAAAAATAAAAGGAAATTTTTCCATCTGCAGCAATGCAGAACTTAGCTCTTCATTCTTGGCCATGGGTCAGTTTCCGTTCTAGATTAGATACGGCCCCCTTAAAATAGAAACTCTTGTATCTCCGTTACTATTCAACCTACAGAAATATGGTTTTTTACTAACGATAGGGATACAGGTAAGGAACATTTTTGCTGTCTCGGATTTTTATCTAGAGGGGTGGTATACAAATTAAAAACTGTATCCGCTTAAATTGTTATCACGTGATAATTTTATTCACATATCTTAATTACTTACCTTATTTGGTGCACTTTTGCAATTTACATTGCCTACTTATCTCCAAATGGTAAAAAGATAAATCGCGGAACAACCTTTTTGGGACACCCTGTATACGGTAAAAATTTGTAAACAAAAATTTTTAAATTTGAAAGCGTGAGGAACTTCTCACCATTTTAAAATCAAAGCATTGTAACGACTTCGACTAAGAACTCAGGTTAAAAATAGAACCTTTTATTTTTCTGGAATAGATTAACACTGAGAGAACATCTCACACGATAGTATAGGTAGCGATGACCCAAGCAATGGGAAAGTTCTAGGCTACGGGCCTTTCACAAGGATCTCGGATGAGACCAGATCTGGCGGGGTGCCAACACAAGTCCGCCCAAGCTGGACGTCTGGCCGGGTGGCCTTTCGGGCGCTCTGCCCTGTAGAAATCGGAAGTCCGGCTATTTGCCGCGACTGCTGCGTCCCTTCGCTGGGACAATCTGGGCCGGATGCCCGGGTAGCTTCAAAACTCAAGACCTCACGGGGTCACGTGGCAATCAGAACACCGTCCGAACCTCCCAAAAAACCCGTGCACACCTTCTTATACCTGCCATTTTGGGGGTGGGCTTTTGGCGCTGTCATCGCTTCTCGGCGTAACCAGCGTCCTTTTATTGGTTTGGTGTCAAGGGTGCCCACTGACCCAATTGGCCTTTGAACCCCGACGGAAAGTCTCGGTCCAGCCTCTCGCTGTCTGGTTCTCTTCCCAGGGTCGTTCATCATCCTGGGGAGCCTATCTCTCCTCTTTTGTGCACAACTGTCATGTAGGGCGACTGGATGTCGCCACGGTTTCCGCTGGGACTTAGTCGTGGGAGAGGGAATATATTGATACTTCACAGCATATTTTTAAAAACCTGAATTGGGGAACAATGCGTTTTTCTAGTAGAATTTCTATACTCGTGTACTTTATGTATTATGTTCGTAATTCCGTCAAAAATGATCGTAATAGTGGTTAAGTGCAATTAACGTCGCACTGGAGCAACACAACGGGCTACTGACGACGGTCCGGTATCAATTTCGAAGGGAAAGATTACCAAAAGCTTGGAAAATTGACATTGGCCCCTTTCTACCAAGGTACAGAAATTTTTAAAATATAAATTGTACGAAAACCATATGGGCCCGATTGGAATAGTAGCGGATTAGCAACTGGTGGATTGCGAGTTTAAAACTCTACCAAACCAAAGACCATCGTATACGTGGGGGCTGATGTTCGTGTCTGTCGTTGCTCCAGATGTCTTCACACGGTGTGGAAGTTTGGAGAGTGGGGTTGCCAGCTCAAGTTTTGTCCTCGTCATCTGGCCACGGTTCAAAATTACGTGGTGTTATCCTCGGACCTTTCCCTTCGGAGTTGATTCTGTACCGTCGTAAGGCTCCAGTGAGACGTTAATTATCTACCTTCCTACCAATACATAGAAACACATTTTGTACATATGCTGAATACCTTTCTCTATACATAATTTTCTTTCTCATAGGTATTTGGACCGAAAGGAATGCTGACGAATGGAGATCAGAGGCCAACTGGAGTACAATGTCATTCTGCTAAAGGGACGACATCAGTGCCCATATTCTTTTCCTTTGCTTCCCGATACCAAGAATCGTATGAAAATGAAATGAAACATTTCCTCGATGTAGCACAAGGTAATAAATAGGCAAATAATTTTCAGGGGGGATTTACATGTAGTCAGAGAATATAAGTACGGCCAAAACACAGCCACGATATGCCTCCAATTTTTGACAAAATGTCCAGTCAAATATTTTCTGATATTTATAAGTTTTCATACTTTCTTTATTCGTTGGTATTTTAAAGTTCCTTTGAGATTTTGATTAAAAGGTTTAATTTGTCGCTCTGCGGTCACTTGCTATACGAGTGCTAACTAGTCCGGGACCTACGGCTTGAAGTGGATTCTGAGTCATTACAGCATCCATACAAATACCGGGATTCGAACCCGAGACTGTTGAACCGAGTGCCAGACATAGACATTACGTAGAAATATACATAAGTAGACTGAGCATTGCTATTGAGAGGAGATTTAAAAAGTGTGACCAACATGTCTGCTAGTAGTCACGCGACATTTCTGTGAAAAATTAACTTGGTTGGCCGATTTGACATCTTATCACCTCGTTTGGCGATATAACATCTTACGACAGAATAGATGTGTGAATGCGCATTTCTATGGAGTGGCGACAAAAATGGTGAAATCGACAAATTCTTCTCTGTCGCGCGGACCAATAAGATGAAGAATCAATGGATGGGCGTCTTCTCCTGTCTCGTGGACCAATCAGATGATTAATGTTGGGTTCCACCCAGCAGACGAAAGTAGCCATCACGTAGAAAGTAGGGTCTCGTTACTACTAGGTTTTGATCACATGATGATGGGCACATTAAAAGGTTATCATTGTTCACTCTACTTTTATATTTCCTCTATGGGTACCTCTTCCTGTATCCAGTATCATCCTACTATTGGTTCGACTACTAATGAAGGCAGAAGGCCTTCACGGCCAGACTTCTGTGCTATGTGGTGGGGCTGAACTGCAAGGACGACTTACGGCCCGTTTCATATGTGTGTTCATATTCTTTTGTCCACCACCTGTAACTGCATTCTTTTCAACCAAAATTACGTACAAAAATAATTGATCATACTGTATCTTCGTTCTAATTAATTTCTATGTGCACTGTTTGTTTCCAATGCTGTTATCGAATTTCATTTCAATCAGGATGGGGATAGTTTAATTTTTGATAAAAAAATATCCGGAATTGTGAAAAATTGATTGGCCGATTTAGCATCTTATCGCCTCGTTTGGCGATAGAATATCTTATAACAGGGGATGTGTGTGAATGCTCGACGAAAAAAGTGATGAAATTGCCTAAGTCTACTACTGTGGCGCGCGGACTATTCAGATGATGCATCAATGGAAGGGCGTCTTCTCCCGTCCTTTCGACCAATCAGATGATAAATGTTCGGCAGATGATAGTAGTCTAAGGATCACGTTACTGCTGGTTTTGATCACATGATCCTGGGCACATAAGGTTTCCATTGCTCACTCTACTTTTATATTTCCTCTACGGACCAGAGCGCTAACCACTCAGACTGCCAGGATACCTAAGAATCTGCATATTTCAACTTCATTTACTTTAGAATATTCAAAAAGGCCTAGAAGAGACGATTTTTGTGGAGAGGGTGGCTAATTGAGGTTCGCACGTAGAAGATTAATGCCTCAGGAACGGTCCTGTGTGGATACGTGTGATAAATGATTCACCTTGATTAAATCAGCTTCAATGTGTGCATTTTTAACATTTAAAATAATTCGGAGAGGGCTCGACCTTTTGGGTCCTTCCTCTAAATACTTCCTTGTTTTCATGTCTAGGCGAATAGGCAACAGATTTTTATCGTCTTGTCCAATCCCTTCTCATGCAAACAGCCACCTATGATAGATGGATTCCTCGCTTGTTCTAGCAACCGATAACATTGCAGCATTTCGTTTGCAAATACATTGAATATTTTCTGACCCGTCCATGATTTTTCTACTAATGTATTTAACACTCCAAGTGGTTTCGACGAGATACCTCGCCATCAAAATCTGATAAATTTTGCTAATGATGAGATACCTCATCAAGGTATTGCCCATTTTTTATGACGAGATCAAGATCTGGTCAGTTTTCGAATAACGAGATATCTAGTCCATCAAGATCTGGTCAGTTTTCTTCGAATAACGAGATATCTAGTCCATCAAGATCTGGTCAGTTTTCTTCGAATAACGAGATATCTAGTCCATCGAGATCTGGCCAGTTTTCTTCGAATAACGAGATATCTAGTCCATCGAGATCTGGTCAGTTTTCTTCGAATAACGAGATATCTAGTCCATCGAGATCTGGTCAGTTTTCTTCGAATAACGAGATATCTAGTCCATCAAGATCAGGTCAGTCTTCTTCGAATAACGAGATATCTAGTCCATCAAGATCTGGTCAGTTTTCTTCGAATAACGAGATATCTAGTCCATCAAGATCTGGTTAGTTTTCTTCGAATAACGAGATATCTATTCCATCAAGATCTGGTCAGTTTTCTTCGAATAACGAGATATCTAGTCCATCAAGAGCTGGTCAGTTTTCGAATAACGAGATATCTAGTCCATCAAGATCTGGTCAGTTTTCGAATAACGAGATATCTAGTCCATCAAGATCAGGTCAGTTATGTTACGTCCATGGGGCATCTTTTTCATTCAGTTCTAATTAACTAATACTCTTTCACTCGAACGTAAAGTAATATATTTCTTGTTATTAATTATTTCATACATTGAAGGTTTCATTTAAAAAATAACTTGTTCTTATTTTAGGTCTAGAAGAATGCGAGATTAAAGGTGAATCTATCTTAGCTGTCTATAAGATTGCGACCGCATGCGAGGAAGCTGCCAAGTCTGGAAAGTCCGTTAAACTAAATTGGAACTAGGACCAAAATAGCATTTAAAACTAAGAGAATTTTAGTTCAGTCGAATGTAATGAGATTGGAATTCTAATCTACGCCGTTATTTATTTGTGATGAATAATAAAAATTTCTAGATTTGAGACGTGAATTTTTATAACTTCAAAAGAGGAAGCTTATGAGAGGCATTTTCTGCCAAGCTAAATGTAGGTGGCGAAACGTGATTCCTGTGTGTATTCTGAGCGTCACGGCTTGTTTTTCGAATACGATTTCAGCCGGTCGCCAATAAAAATTCCGAATCGATATATGATAGTTGATTGGTCAACGTTAATTCGATTAAGCGCTAAATGTCTCCAAAACGGCGATGAACTACATTTTAAGGTAACTCCAATATATATATCATGCGAGTACATTTGGGTAGTGTAAGTAAAATCTTCGCATACCGTCTGTTTGTTCTGAAAAAATCCTTCATATTGGCCTTAATTTTTTAAAAAATCGTGAAGCCAAATATTCAATTTTGGAAGAAAAGTACTAAAATGAGTAAAAATGTGAGCAGAATAGAGAAAGAACGGCAACAAATCTGAACCAATATGTTTCATAATTTATTATGCTGCAACTAGACAAGCAAAACAGCAATATTAACATCATAATACGGTATACAAACCAGGTTATATATACTTAACAGTGTTAACAATCAATAAGCTGCCTCCTAAGACGAGTACACATTTCAAAAAGATCACATAGCAAACACTAATAAAATATACAATTGTACTATACGAGATTCTAATGAAGTGCGTCAGTGCTTGAGATACTCGTATGACAACCAATCCATGTAAACCGGAAGACAAAATGAAAGACAAATGCCGAGATTGTTCACTCACAAATTTAAATATATATATATCAGTCCAAGAGTACGTTTTACACATTTACAATTTTAAATGTTGACTCGAAAAGCTAAAGATGCTTAAAATTCCAAAAGGAAATAATATGAGTTCTTTTGAAAATACAATTCTTAATTAAGATGTGTAACATATGTTTATAGGGGTTAATTTAAAATTTTAATAGCCTTGTAAAAGGGGAATATTGAGTATTTTCTCTTAACTTGCTACTAGTCGGTCATGTTCATAATTACTTCAACACAAAGGAGCAAAAAATTAAGTAGTCCATTCTTTTTAGAACAATCGATGTAAATAATATACAAAATCTGTGTGTAAGAGCGATATTATTAAAATAGCAAATCTGGTAATTCAGATAGAATAAAGACTTACTTTGAGCTAATTTAATATTAAAACCCTCATTAAACAAAATTTAAAAATCTATTAATTTACTAAGTGAAAATGTAAGGTATTATGTAAAAGGATCCTCATTCTCAAATATAATTTGACATAAAAGAAATTTATCATTATTCAAAATCTGTATAATGCTATAAATTTTAGTGAATAATACTAATAGCAGATACTAATTAAATAAAATGGTTAAGAGTGTTTTAGAGCTACAATTACACAAACACAGCTGCTTACAACTTGAGCATTGCAATTCCATTTGAAATATTATAAATAACTCCAAACAAGAGTTTTTAAAACCATGCAAGAAATGCTTATTATAATAACTATGAAATCCACCACACATTTTTAATTTTAGATTTCCTTAACACGCAAGTTGTTTTCCCAGCTACACTAATCATGTTCAGTCTCCAAATTTTTTTTCATCAAAGGCCATTCTGTAAGTACACACATGTCCAAAAAGTTAAGGAAATTGCAATCTGAGAGCATTCCAAGGATGCTTTATTGGATTAAGATCGGTTGACCTTGTTTGATGCGAATTCAGTATTACCCTTAATTTTTGGACATGTGTGTAGATAAATTAGAGAACAAGATTAATAAAGAACTCGAGGGAATTTAATAGGCTACTTAATGAGGATTATGATTTTACATTAGTAGATAATTTTGAGGATTAGTGTATTGGGGGACTACATTCCCAACTAAGCAAATTTAGGATGCAGTATTTTAAACAAATATGTTCATAAATAGAATGGGACTTAGTGGCAAAGGAACTAGTAATGTAGAAAATTCCACTCGTGTCGGCATACTTAAGAAATTTTACATCAAAAAATTAAGTTTAAAATGTTTCTAATCAATAAAAAAATGACTACCTGGCTCTATCCAGCCTAATATTACTTCATTAAATTAAAAAGCAATTATGCATTCTTTAAGGATGCTATAAACAGTTGTGGTTTGTGTAGATAAAGAAAAACACAAGCATATACAAACTACATTATCTTCCCAATCAATAAAAAATATTTATCGATTCTATCCAGCCTACAATCGCTTCAACACAATCGAAAAAATACTTAAATTTTTAGTTGAAAAAAAAACTTCAATAAAATATAAAATAAATTAATCAGGCGAAAAAAGTACAGAAAATTTTGAACATTTATGTAAATTTAAGATATAGGCCATTCATACATTTTCCACAGTAAATTTTGGAAGCCAGTCCATTCTGCCGAGTGGTTTCGATTAAATAAAAAATCCCAATCAGGATGCACACCATAGGAAATAGTGGGTTCAATTTCTAAATGAAACCCTAGGTGTAATTTTCTCTCATCTGTGTCAGTAAAAGTGCTATTGTTTTTTATCCATGATTTGATAATATATAAGATCCTTGAGATCAAGCACACAATTTGGAATAAATGTACTCAAAAAATCAAAAATAAATAAAATTAAAATTTCTAAGTAGATTTATGATATCAAGAACACGGGTCAGATTATACATTCTAAAATCATATCAAGTGCTTAGGAAAACAGTATATGAAAAATAGATGTGCATAGTATTTTAGAATAGCAATATCTAGCTATATCTTTACCTTTTGCTTAGAATAAAAATATTTACAATCAAATAACTCTTTTTCTAAGATTATGCTTTGTAAATTCTTGGGCAGGAGAAAGTTATTGAAATCTGAATAAGTGATATGAATTGCCGATTTAAAGTGATCAAGAGTTAATGTCACAACAGAAAACTACATGATGGTAACTTGTAAATAATTATTCTAATATTGATAATATAGTGTGGCTCCAACAAGAAGACAATTGACCTTGGATCAGTTGATTTTTGAATACCTAGTTAATTCTGTTAGAATAAAAGGAAAAACAAATAAAACGAGATTTTTGGAATACCCTTTAAAGATATATAATACAAAATTTTAAACCTAAATTTCTAATATTAATTTACAGTCCTGTTATTTGAGACTATTCATTACCATCAATTATAAAAAGCACAAAGACTAATGATAGTAATAATGAGCGACATAAGAAAATAACTTAATGAATAAGAGCATGAGTTTCATATGAAAGCACATTGTTTAAAAATACTTACAATTTTTTACTTACAAAATACTTACAATTTTAACAAATAAACATGTTTTATTACTGTAGATTAATTACACATTTTCTACATCATTTTTACTTTACAATTCAATTTTTTTAACAGTTTATGCTTTAAATTGTGCAGCATTCAATTAGAATAAAATTGAAGCATAAGTTTAAAAACACTTGAATGTACACATCTATTTCATATTCTATCATCTATACAGCATATTTATATTATCTATTTCAAGTCATTCATGTTGTATATTCAATACACAACTATTTTAAGAGCTTTCCAGGCCTTGGAATGCATTAAATTTTAAGTACATTTTTTGTTGTTCAAACAGTCACAAACATCTATTTAAATAGCACACACAAAATACTCTCAGTAAAACAATATAAAATGCTGAATTCAAACTTCAAATCGTAAACAAGGAAAAAATCGTAAAGTTTCTGTTAGGATAGTTGTAAACTATCAAATAATTAATAGTAACTATTCATATTTAATCAGATGTAAAACTAGCACCATTATACTTTCCCAAATCTTTATGGAATGTCAATATCAAGAGCCAGGATTCATAAATGAAACAAAATATACCTACATAATATATTCAAACCTCAAATTTTGGAAACTGCATTACTGTTCAAGCATATGATTAATGCACTTTAGTTTACAAAGTCTCATAACTAATAATTTATCCAGGAAATTATTGTTTTAATAAATTGTAGCATATTTATTTATGAGTATGCATTCATTCGAGGTGAATATGAATCAGTAACACAGTTTAACAAACATACATCAGTTGCTAAATAAATGAAACCAAATATTATGACCCTAAAAATCATTTAGAGTTACATTAATATTTACAATTGTACTGTTCAAATGAACTTTTTCACACAATACGATTCTGATTTTACATTAAATACTACACAAAAATATAACACATGAACATACTCTTGGCATACATTTAATATCATACTTAATTAGTTATCAACTCTATCCATATATTTCACAAGAATGTAACATTTTTATGCTTATGTCAATATATATTTCTGTATTTTATACAATAAAAGCATACAGTATGTATTTTACACAAAATAAAATTTTGCAAAGTTTAAACACTGTTCAGAGATTGTACTAACATTCTCTATTTATGAATGAGTAAATAAAATTTAATTTTAAAAATATATCATTAATTAGTTGAAAAGTATTTTCTTCTTGTCAGTACATACAATTAAAATGAGCACCTTGAACTTAGATGACATAACAAAAAATCCTTTTCATAAATATAGACTATTTTTAAACATCTTTTGTAACAAAAATTAAATGGGATGGTCTGTTGCTTTTATGATGAAAATAAATGTAAAATACAAGTTAACAGTTCCAGCCCTGGCATGATTTCAATTTTTGTTGCCAAGCAAATGCCAAATGATAACCTAGCTGATAAGATACCAATTTGGCTACCTTTCACTCTAATTCTGGTAACAGCCCCAATTCATTTAAGATCATTATGGTTAAGGCAGGTAGGTATTTTAATTGTCACACTGGGCTATTGGTGACGGTTCGGAATCAATCCCAAAGGGAAAGATCGAGAACACCACGTAATTTTGAATCACGGTGAGAGGACGAGGCAAAACCTGAACTGGCACCCCACTCTCCAAACTTCCACACCATGCTATTGTGAGGATATTTGAGGCCATGACCGATTTAACGTGCACCCCAGTCCCCTTTGTATCATTATGAAGAAGTCTCTAAAGATGAGAAACGAGACATTTTAAGGCTCAAGATGAAACTGCATTGTGTCAAGTACTTTGACGACAGTACAGTATGCAAGTTAGTTTTTTAGGGCACAAGGTCTAGTCAAGTTTTTCTGTCAAGTAAATCACATACAGAAGAAAAGTTGTTAAAGATACAGAAGAGGGAAATACATCCAGGGTAGTCATGGGAACTGAACCTGTGCAGCCTACACTTTCAGAAGCTGCTAGAGCATTAAGCAAACCCATTGAGCCACTTTGGGTCCTGTATGCTAGGATTTAAACAAATAAATTTATGAGGTGGCTACTTGTACAATTCAATTTTAGTTTTTCATATGAAATGTCGCATTTACAGTAAACACAAATAGAGTTGTTAATGCAACCTCTGAATAAATTTCATTGTCATGGAATATAACATTTCTTGAGGTATAAGGAATAATAATCTACATAAAGTCTTTTCATCAGTTAATCCATTCAACTACAATGATTTATTTTTTACTGAAGCTACAACACTATTTAAATATAGAATAGATGTTTAAAATACAAAGTCCTATCAAGTATCTACATGGATTTAAACAGCATATTCTTTAAAGCTTGCTTTTAACAGTTAAGTTTCTAATTTCACTAATGTAGACAACATATTGCTGATATACTTATCATAGAATGTCAACATCATTTCTGGGTACAGTACATATTTTCCCATTTCTGTTGAATCCTCAAATTATGCTGTGAGGTAAACTAGCAGCAGAATAACATGAAAATACAACACAATACAAAAAGTTTAAAAAATATTATAATAAATGACATGTAACCTATCAAATAACTAATTTGCTCGTATTACAACTTTTAATTCAAATTTATGAAAATAATTCAATGAGAAAGACCAACTGATGGTCTGATGAATATATGGAAATATGCACTTATTTCATATTCCTATCAATATCTTCTACTGCAAATATGCTCTCATTTAATGAAGTTTGAAGTCAAATCCTCTCTGGTATAGCATCTACAACACTTCCAAGATGACTTTTAATTCCAGAAAAACCCTATTCTCATCTCTATAAAAAACTTCAAAATAGTAACTGATACACGACATCCAAAGGTAAAGCAATGTATGATCTTAGAGGCTATCCATATGCAAATATAAAGTAACATACTTCTGTTCAAGCACTACTCAAACTTTTACTGACAAAATACTTCTTTACTTTTTAGTAAATACTTCTTGAATAATTTTTTTCTTCTTTTTCAAGAAATAAAAATAAGAGCAAGTGTAAAATTAATAAAAGGCAACCCTTTTTTAATAAATAAATTCACACATACACTAGAGTCCAATACAAGTCCAAAATTCATGGCCTAATTGGGGGAAAATATTAATCCAGCTGAAAATTTAACTTTTGCAGTTCAAAATTATTAATTAATAAACACATGAAATATTTAAAAATAGTAAATACAGCCACAAACTTGACAGTATGACAACCCAAAGAATTTGCAACCTCAGTGCAAGATTTTAAAGTCATCATTGTGTAATCTCTCTTGTAATACCTTCAGTAATAAAATTAAATGTAAGTTACAAAACAAATAAACATAATTTATTGATTTGCTCAGATAAAGTATTTATTTGGAACAATAAATAAAATTGTTAGAAATAGTTTGGGAAATGCTGTTACAGTTCATTGTTGTACTGCCTTTATTTTCAATTAAAATATGATTAGTAATTACACTGCTGTTTCAAATGTGGAGAAAAGGATGGATTATATAATACCAAAAGGGCTCCTGTTAAACAAGTAATGCCAGATTTGGTTAAACTGGTTAAAGAATAGGTACCTGTTCTTGGTTTTACATTTTCAGTTGTTTTGTAACTTATAATTTAAATTGCTACAAAGATATACGTATGAATGCATAATATTATTGCAGTAATTTCATCACTTGTAGACTATAAGGGCTTGGGTTTTGTGTTGCTTTCAGACAAGTAATATCTTTTAGGTTACACAAAATAGCTTTAAATTAAAAAAATTATTTCAATATAAACTTAAGATTATTTTACTGAAATACACACCAAACAATATGAATATTTTCTCAATGTATTAGAAATGTCAATAATTTGTAGTGCAATAAGGATAAAAGATGAAAGAATTCTTTTACATTTTACTTATATCATTTAAGAATACTGAACTTTTAATCATTTGTAGTATTTGTAATCAAAATTTATTACTGGTGAGCACAAATTCTTTGAAGTAGTCAAAATTTTGTTGATGCACTTTGGTTTAAAAAGCAAGTTGAGTTGTAGATGTTGAACTTGTGAAAAGTTTGGTTTTATTTGTCTCTTTATGGTCAATTTTTGCTACAGAAGGTCTAATTAGACCTGGACCTATGGCTCAAAATAGCTACGAACTTCTACACTGAGACTGAGATTTGAACGCAGGAACTATTGAACCAATAGCTAGAGTGATAGCCACTCAGTCACTAAAAAGGATAACGTATGCAAAGAGGGTGTATGTAGCTATTACAGCCAGTAGTCTACATGCACAATAATCTTTGCTTTATACACAAAGTTATTCTTAAGTAAATGCTAGAAGTTTAGACTATGCTCAAAGTCCTCAATACAGCGCATACTACATATTTAATGAATCAATAACTTTAAAGATTAAGTAATTAACACCACTAGTCACATCTTAACTTCATTCTATACACAAGCAGAGTCACTTGCTAGAATTAGATTATATAAAACTCTATTCCATCTAATTTTTGACATTGCTAAAATAAGGAATTCATAAAAAAGTAAATGGCAATATTTCAAGACCTAAGCCAATTGATGATGAAAATGACCTATGAGGCAAATGATGGCACAATTATTTCTACAGAAGACAATTCACAGCCCCAATTTTTCAATATACATTGACAGACTCTTCTAGTATTTCAAACAAGGCACCTAAGGGACCTGTGCGGCATGCAATGTCATAGGCAGTGTCTCCTGCATCATTCTTGATGTTTGTGTCGACATATTGCTGCCAGAGTAAAAGTTCCAGAGTCCTCCTTCCAGCAACATTGGAGGCAGCGAGGTGTAGTGGCGTAATGTGACCTTTTGTTTGAGCATTTACATTAGCTCCATTTTGCAGCAGTAACGAAACAGCTTCCACACTGTCCCATTTGCAAGCACAATGTAGAGCTTCCCAGCCATCGGCAGTTTTTGAGCTGATGTTAGCATCATAGGACAGCAACAACTGAAAAATAAAATTAAAAGTTTTATAAACAACTGAACAGAAGACAAGATTTGAAATAATTCTTTAAGAAAATTTGAAAAAATATATACATATTATGTAGTATCAACTAGAGCTAAATCCTAGTATAGAATGCAGTCGGCAAAGTTTGCCAAGTTGACTTCTTATCGAGAGTGTTGACCATTACAAATGGGCTGTTATTCCGTTAAAATTACATCTGTTGTTAAAATAACAATATCATTACAAAATAACAGTTAGCAACCATTATCAAAAATATCAACAATGGATACTGATAAATATTTAAAAGTAATTTAAATATTTCTAGACTTAAATAATTTAAAACTGTTCAAATTGAAAACTGGTATAAAAAATGTTAAAATCATGAACAATTTCAACAATTTTCCACCCTCACAGTGTTGTCTTTTTCTGATATAGCATGATATATTGAAATACTGCCCATATGCTGTATCTTTACATAATTAGAAAAACTATAGTTAGTATTAATTTAATATTAAAACAATGATTAGGATGAAAATACTGACTGCACATGTATTGAGAATGAAGAGATGAAACATGTTGCAATTCAATGCTAATTTTATTATACCATCATTACCTTAATCACTTCAACATTGTTACTGTAACAAGCTCTATGAAGAGGAGTATATAAATCATTATCCTTAGCATTCACAAGACTTGGATCCTCTTCCAGGAGTCTTCTCATAGTTTCTAATTCATTCTTTTCAGCTGCCCATAGTATAAGCTTTTGAGGGTCACCTGAAGATATAATCGAAAAGTCTTATCAAATTGGGAAAAATGCTTTAGACAAATTTTTACTATATTACATCAAGAAATCAGAATTCAAATTAAAATAAATTTTTAACATTTAACTTGATTTATGAAAATGCTTAAGTTTAGAAAAGAAAAAAGATTACAAATTAGAATATAAAAATTGGATGGCTAGTAGTTTACTATTAATTATCTAATCTTTGAACAATTGTATTTATCTAAGCAACAATAAAATTTTTTGCAGTTTTATTTTAGTTTTGTCATATCAATTTCCAACATAAGGAAATAGCACAAAAATTTTTATCTGAAGAAAAGAACTTTTCAGGATACATCATAATATAAAAACACATACACATACTTGTACATAGATCAGAGCTAATTACTCATATTTCTAAGAATCTTTCAGCAGCAAGGACATGCCTTTCCTTGGCTATTGATATCTTCAATTCATACATCTGTGCAGGCTCTGCTCTTTTTACAAAAGGCGAAATGACAACCCATTTCTTGAATACATTTGGAGTTGATTAAGAATATGTTATATTTTAACCATCTTGAGAAGAGATTTTGGCATGCTTTTGAGGGAGAGCTCATTTCACTTCAGGAAGAGAGGACCCCACTAGTGTTGCAAATAAAAAATCTGCCAACATCTATTCTGCCTTTGTGCTAGTCCTGTTTATGTCAACAGTCATTCCTTATTCAAAACTAAATATGAGGCTGAAAAGACAGCTAAAGATTGAACAGAGCAACCCATCCTACTAAAGCTTAGTTTGATACCTATCTAGAGTAACATAATCAATGCCAAGTCTTCTCATGGTGGTCATATTATACCTTGATTTGTGAGTAATATTTGTAAATTATAAAATAATTTCAAAAATAAATTTTAAAAAATATTATTTATAAAATGAATCGTAAAAGTAGAAGTAAATACCCTTTGTTTTCACTAAATTGCAGTGCTTCACCTAGAACTTAAATAATTCCCTCATGCCATCAGTTTTTGGCTTCAAAATTAACTGTCAAGCTTCCAACCAAATGCAATTCTACATAAGAATTGCCTACCTAATCAAGTAAATGTTAAACAGGTTATATACAGAGGCTTTCCTAGAGCACAGCAGTGAAACTAGACTTCTTGGAACTGGGGGAAATGATGCTGATGCCAACCTTTATCCAAAATTTGTGTTTAAAAATGTTAATCTATTAAAATAATACCAATAAGTTATAATGTTTCATATTAATTTCCACCAATCAATTTATATTCACTATACATATAGATCACAATTATTCATTGGCCCACCCTTCAAATATTTTTAAATACAATTTATAATTGCAGGTAAATTATATTTGATACAATGAATTTAGCTTCACACACAACTTTAAAAATAGCTGGATATAATAGCAATAGCTGGTCAATTTTGGCCAAGTGCATAAATGTTAATTAACCTCAATACCTTAAATCAATTCTATTGTTGGTTTATATTTAGTTTTAAACATGGTGTGGGGGGAAAATCACGATTTTTTTTAAAATAGAAAAACTGGATTTATTAGCTTTACATCAGATTTTTATGAATTCATTTGTTATCCCCATAAGTTTAACTGTGTTAGACATGACACATGCAAATCAGTGTAGTTTCTAAATAATATTGATTCATGCTAAACATTTATATATACAGGGTCTCCTCAACTTACGACAGAGTTCCGTTCTGACAGGTCATAAGTTGAGCTGGTCATATAAGTTGGATTTATATTTTTCAACACTATTTTCATTCACATGGGTTATAAAAATTGTACATAAAACACAAAAATTCAATCTATGTATCTATAATTATTGTACATAATGTGAAAAATACATATGTACTCTATTGTATCTTTTTGACCCTACCAATGTAGTTATCTTTCTTTCTTTACTATTTTTATTTATTTATTTTTCGTGGTTGTAAGTGCAGATGGGGTAGCAAGTTGCACAGGTCGTAAGCTGAGAAGGTGTAGTGGGTTTAGGAAATATAGCAGTTTGAAAAATTTATACGAATTATTTTTGGGCCTTGTTTCTGCTTTTATTCTCCCATTTAAATTTCATTATATGATATAAAGCAATAATTCCTAAAATTTCACATTCAAAAATAAACATTTTAATAACAAGATAAAATTTAATTTCAAATAAAATAAAATTTCAAATAAAATAAAATTTTATAAACCATAAAAAATAGACTTGTTCCATAGGTTTTAATTTTAATGGCCATTTTGTTACCTAACTTGTTTTAAGAGTATAAACTGTAAGTTGAGTTAAAATATTAATTTAAAAATATTCTTACTACAAATACAGAAGATACTGATAGTAAGATGAATGACTTTCTTGTCTTCTATACAAGTCACACTAAAATATAAATGAGCTTCTTCCATTCCGAAGGAGATATCTGAGGTACAATGTTAACACAGAGAAGAAATTGGGAATAAAAAAGGTTCTAATTTCTCTTGAATTTTCATTGTTAGAGGCATGATTTTTGATGAATATATAGCTTTTGTGAAAAAAAGAGGTTCTTTCCAATTAAACTTTCTTTTGGAGAATTAATTAAATAAGCTACGAAGTGAAGAGGGACCCCAAACTCATTTGTAACATACTGAAAACAAATGCTAAACAGTGATGATTCCTTAATCAAAAACGACAAATTCCCTATGAATCTCGACAAAAGCAACTGTCACTAATTTAATTAGTATTGTGTTAAGTCAGAAAAGATGCATAAATACTTTTTAGAAAATGTTTTTTCCAAGAAAAGCCACAAGATTAATATGTTTCTGAAATACCATGCTCTTATAGACATTGGCGTTAGTAGCCCTCCCCTTTTAGCTACACCTCTGCTAGTGCAGTGAAGGTATATACAATGTTACAGTTGGGCCACAGCAATTAGCATATTTTACTCTTCGCCCAGTCTCAACGATGGCTACTGAGAATATAATTTATTGCACAAAAAACTCACCATCTAACTCTTCTACAGGTCTTTCATCATCCAAACTTTCATAGTTCTCAGACCACTGAGAGAAAGACCAAGTAGAGGGATGGGATTTACTTTCGACTGAGGACTGACGATCTTTATTGTCAACAGATCCCTCCCGCTCTATTTCTTCGATAGACAATTGATTCTTTACGCTTTCCACAGAATCTTGGCGACCTCCGTTTTCAATAGGCTTTTCTTGGTCAGGAGAGTGATCCTTGTCATTGTCTGTCAATGTTTCCGCGTTTTTTCCATTTGGTGATTGTTCTCCACTTTCGGCTGTGCTTGTCGTTTCTTCGTCATTTTGCACCTTTGTATCAGCATCTTCTGTTTTAATCACATCGGAATTCAATCGACCATTTGTAGAATTAACGTCAATATCTTGATCCTCACTCATTGGCCTCATTAAAATGAATTCCCAATTATTTGTACTTTAAATTTAAAACAAAGGACTCGGTAGACTACTTTAAAAATGTCTTTGAACACATTAAATGTAATATGTTGAATAGAAAGATTTAAAACATTTCATCTGCAGCCGGTTTTTATTTGTTTACACTTTTTGTCGCAGACTTAGATATTACGTAATCAAAAAGCTTAGTTGTCTGCAGTTTCTTTGATGCAGTAACAATAACATTTCATTTATCATATCTTATTTATACACTTTGAAGAAAATTATTTAATAGAATCAAAACTTGTTCTTGTTTTATTTTTGATTGTTGGATAGAAATATTTTTTTTCTTGCTGAATGTGAAATAGTTTAATTTAATCGATTTGCCTAAGTAATAAAAGACAAAAAGCTCTTGGTTTCATAGAGTTTAGGAAAGTACTAAGTAACACGTGACCAGAAGCAGCCACTTTTGGCTTCATTGGCGCACATTTGGCACATGTTTTCCTCCCCATCCGTCGTAACGTCCTTGAAAAGTTGACAGTCGAGCAAAGACGGTTGCCTTTTTCAAAATGCTTCATTGCATGGGTAAAACACGCCAAGGCTGTGACCGTTGTCTCGGTTGCTAAGCTAGCTGTTGGAGCTTTCCGATCACTAATGTGCTCACGTTTATCTGAAACGCAGGTTGTTCTGTTTTCACTTTGTTGTTGTTTGAGATCCTACTCGGAGCCTTATTGGCTGCAACCCGTCTGTCATTGTTATTTCGTTTCGGCTTCCACTTTGAGACATGTAGATCTATAGGTAAGAATTTTATATTTATACCTTGAAATTTTCTCAAACAAAATGTGTGCACGGAAAATTGAAACAATGTTCCACAATTGGAAATTTTCTTGGAATATTTCATTGAGAACTTTTTTTATCTGTCTTGTTTGCCGGACAAATCAGCCTCAAAACTGTCACTAGAATTATAAAATTATCTTGATCTGGAAAGAGGGGATTCTTTATAATTTTTTTACATGAAAAGAATATTATCAAACAGCTGATTTTGCCCAAAATGCTGTTCAATTTGTATGACTTGAAAAAACAGAAGCTGACACTTGTTTACAAAAATAATGAAATTACCTGAACTTCTTTTTTAATGAATTATAAAAGGGATGCTCATTGCATTAAAAAGTATATTTTCATTTTTCATTGTTGCTAGCTCACTTTGGTTGCATTTTTCTATTTTGTTATGAACTCTTATATTTTATTGTATATGTAGTAGAAAGTTTTCCTTTTTGATAACTTTTCCAGGAAAGGGTCCATATTCTTTTTTGTTGTTTTAATTAATCAGTTACATGCATGCAGAATGTTGACAGGAAATGCTTTGGAAATTCATAAAATGATCTACTCTGAATGCATTCAATCCTCTTAAAGTTGATAGCATTGATAACTTAAGATTTGGTACAATAAAATAGCTGACAAACATTGTAGCTGTCAGCAAAACCTTTCTGTTTGCCTTCTAATAAAGACAGCATATGAAGGTAAGATTGACTGAGATAGTTGATGTTGATTGAGATTTTTGCTCGACAAGCAACTACTTAATCGTGATTGCTTAGATATGGCAACATCCTCGGCCCACAGAGATCTTGATAATTTTGTTCTGTTTATCTTGTCATTGCAAGTCGCCATGTTGAAGTAGAATAGTTCCTCAATGATTTGAATGAGATGACATGTTAAGGTGTGCTATAAATATTTGTACTTTCAAGCCAGAATTACGGTTCCAACTAAAAATTGTTCTTATACATATTATAATGGATACTATCTGCCATTTAAAAATCCTCATCTAGTAGCATTTGATAATTATGTTCTCAAGACGTTCCAATGTTTTTGTTGTAAAATTTAACATTGATATATATTAAAGCTTTTGCAATTTCTGAACATTTTTTAGTCTAATATCAGATCCTAGTATTTCTTAAATTTCAAGGTACTTCCTTTTTATAGCAGCCTTGGCGAGAAACAAACGGTTACGGATACACATGCCAAGACTTCCCTCATGTAATTATTCCAGTTGATGACTGCAATTTCTCCCATGTTTAATTGCTTGTCGCACCATCGGATTGAAGTTCTTGCTCTAACTATACACGAACCACAATGCCATGAGAAAGGATATTCTGGATTCACTAAAGCAATTTGCCACTCAAAAACCTTTCTTTTTGCAAGTACTGACATTGCATCTGCAGATAGTTTCTTTTCCAACATACAATTGCATATTATGACCATTTTCAAAAATTCTTTCAGAGGGCAAAATACAGTTCTCTTGAAAAAAGTTATTTTCCGTCACTGGCAGATTAAAAACTGTAAGCATATTAAATATTTAACAACGAAAAACTGTTATATTTTAAATTTCACTAGCTGACATATAGAGATTGGTAACTGTTTGTTTCTTGCCAAGATGGAAACACCAATTCTCCTTTCTTGCCAAGGCCGCTATAAAAGGGAAGTACCAATTTCGGTGCTATTGTTGCAAATGAAACACACTTAAAATTGTCTGATTAGCTAATTACCCCATGTGCTCACCTCAGCAAGCCTCCTCTCTTCTCAAAACATTTGATTTTCTAAAAGGACGGCCTTCATCAAGCACATATCACAAAATAATCGAGGACTTAGTATTCCGGTTTCTGTATCGTAATAAATATAAAATGACCATTGCGTTTATGATTTTTTTTGACTGATTTCAAACTATTGACATATTCAGATGTATGTTACTTGCATGACTAACGAAACTTTGATTTTTTCTGACATAACTAGCTTGTTTTCTAGCAGGATGAGCCCTGTAGGCTTTGACTGAATACATTCCTACCTTTGATGAGTGTTTTTTGAATATTTGAATAAAAATGAAGAACAGTATATGCAGATTCAAAAATATCTTATTACAATTACGAAAAAGAACCTACAAAGAACGAATATGTATAAAATTAATAATATCAGAAAAGTATTTACACCTAATTCTGTTTTTACACGATAGATACGTTCCTGAAGAATACATGTAAAAAAATTCGTGTAAAAAAAAAGACATTGTATCTATGGAAGAAAATAAGATTGGTTCCGGATCTAAAAAATAATTAAAAAAACCATATGAAAATATTCGTTTTAAGTTTATTATTTTATTTCAACAAAATACACATGTAATAACATGTAATGAAAATGAAAAAAATTCTTCATGAACAAAAAAATCTGTTCTACATCCCCTGTCATCCAACCTGTACTTATAGAAAATTCATACTTTCTGTTTAACTGAAATGAAGTGCTTGGCTCCTTTTCTTTAATCTGTCTATAAATTCTTAGTGCTGTTTGCTTGAGGCATTTCCATCTACTGGTACTCTTTTTTGTGACTTATCTTCTATCCATATTACCAGAGCCTTTTCCATCTTTTCCTTGACAATATCTCTTGTATATTATGATGAATTAACACTTACTATCGTTCCAGAACATACCGACTTCCTAATTGCAGCTTCATTTTTCTTAATTGTTCTTATGGTAGCTTCATGTACACCAAAATGCTTTCCTACAGATGTAGCACCTTGTCAAGTTGTAAGACGATCTAAAATTTGAATTTTAAGTTCCAAAGAAATCGCTTTCCTTTTCATTTTGGTAATGGGTGAATTATGTGACATTTTATAAGGCATACCGAAAAATATCTCAAATTAAAATGAATAAATAAAGGTATGAAAAATTTGTAAACTTACAGTTTATTGACTTTCGGCAAAATTTATAAATTTATGTGCACAAATTTCACTATAGATTCTTTCACTTTGAAATAGAGCTACATACTAAGTGTCTTCCGAAGATACAATACGATAGATGTGCACCAAGTTCAATAATAAAACGTTATATAACGTATCTAGAGGAAAGCACGTGTTTCAGAACACACACTAGCTGTTATACGCATAGAAAATAGAAATGATCTACGCCACAAATAGAATTTTGTTTTCTTAGAATTTAGGCAAAAAAATTTGTTAGAAATTGGATTGGACCGCTTGTGTTAAATCAAAATGACTCACATAAAAAGAGAATGAAATATTTATTTTGAATTCGTGTTAAATCAAATTTGTGTAAAAAAGTTCGTGCAAAAATAGAATTAGGTGTATTTAAAGTTGAAGACACTGCACCTATTTTTCGACCACCCTTATTTTATTCCTGAATACATGCAACTGCATACCCAACAAAAACATGTTGACAATTTTAATTTATCATTTTTGCATGTTCACATGTGTTTTACATAATATTCCATGTTTTTCATGCAATTCCCCAATGCTTTCTTTTCTTTTTTAAATACTTCATTGGCAAATATTTATTGTACTGATTGCTGTGTTTCCATTATTTTAATTTCATGCATTATCAATTTTTCCAAAATTTTCATTGATGAATTTCTTGTGAATATCATGTTCCCATTCCAAATTCCTGTTCAACATGCTAATTACCCTGGAAGTTTTTTGGAATCTCTAATATATCTTATAATCGAAGACAAGTTTCTTCCACTTCTATGAGAAAACTCTTATTTTATGAGAAAACTCTTATCTGTGAGAAAACTCTTATTCTACGAAAGTAAAAATCGGCGGCGAACTTTTTCTTCAATGTGATTTCGGAACTATATACGTGTCAAGATCGCGGCAATTATTTATTGCATATGTTTATATCATGTTATGGGACTTTTACGTCATGATTATGGGGAAGAAATGGACAAAAAAACCGCAAAACAAATAGTATGAGGTCCGCTGTCAGCACGATTTGGAAATTATAAGGTAACTATACTATATCGTGAATATACAAAGGCACTAAGTAATTAAAAAAATATTTTAATTAATATTTTGCGAATATTGAGAAGAAAATAGAACTAGCACTTCCTTCCTTTTGTATGTAGACAAAGCAAAAACATTTTGACTTATTGGTTGAAAATATCGTAATTTGTAAGCTCTCGACGGACATTAATAGGAGCTCGATTTGAAAATAATATTTGTTAAGTTTGACTAACTTTATATACATGTCAAAATTCATTTAATCTTGGAAAATTCCCGAGTAAAATCCTTTGGAAACTACAAAGGAAAACTACTATCCCGGATGGGAGAAAATTGCACTGATGGAAAGAAAATTACTGTTCTTATTTCTTTAACTTGTGTTTGAATGCCTTTTTTCGTTTCATTTCCTGAATCGTCTGCAATGTTTTTTTAGTTAGATTGTTGAAAAGCAAATAAACGAGTTGATTCCGGGTTTTTTTTAATTAGTCTGAAATTTGGGTGTGCGTTGCTCGGTTTCCACTGAGAATTACAAATTGTTCGGATTTTTCAGAGAAATCATCAATTCAATACGAATCTTAAATTGTTTTGTGTACAAAAAAATATTAGTCGTTAATGTCAGTTGGCAAAATTGTATGCGTCAAGTCCGATTTTTTCTTTAAGAAGCATTTTCTATTTGTAATACTCTTATTTCTGGTTTCAATGTTCATTTGTCCATTTCAATGTATTTTTTTATTAATACCACATCGATTTTGTTTTAATTTTCCTTGAAAAGTCCGAACTTCCAGTTTTGAGTCTGCAAGCTTTAGATTGCTCAGCTTGAACAGTATTTCCTGCAGAATCCCGTCATTGACTTAGATGTAATGAACAAGAACAATAGAGTTTGATGATTAAAAGTTGACTCATGAGAACTCATGTGCTTGAAGGTATGAATTACTTGGTTCACAGGAAATCCAGAGTTCTATAAGAACTACTTCGATTTCACTATTCATTTGTATTTTCTCTCAGTTTCATGAGGTCTAAAAATCTTATCACCATGATTTTCATACATAATCTTGGAAACAAAATGCCTGTCAATGAAATTTAAATTATTGATCTCTGCATTTGGATATTACCTGTCGGATTTGAAAAAAAATATGATCTTAGTTTACCATTTGTTAAACCAGTGCAATTTTTCCGTTCAAAGAAGCACTTATTCACGCGTGATTTAGTGTTGTATACTCTAGAATAACTGTATTGTTGAATACATTCTTAGTTCTATAGGCCGACGAACGGTGTAGGAATTCTCAGTTCCGGTCGCATGTAAATGAGGTTAGGGTGAACGTGTGACCGAATAATGCTCTTGTCTCATTCTGAATGCGATACTTAAATATTCTGGAAAAGAATAACATCTGTCCCATGCGAAGTGAATGTCCACTGAAATCGCAATTCAGAATGGCGCAGCTTACAGCGAAAAAACATGTTAACATAACTTTCGAAGTACTATCGATCGTTTTTACCATCCATCACAATTGCTGCAGTAGAATGCGTGTAGTTTCTATAAATTCCGATATAAATGCCGAATACTTATTGAACATTTTGATTTTTTTCCCTTTGAACACAAAACCAGTAATTTTAAATAAAAAAGTTGAAATACTAAATAATAGCTATTTGCATATCCATTACTTTACGTCTTGTGTAGCTATGTCAATTATAGCCCCTTGCGGCTATAACATCCAACAACCTTTCCAATCCATTCCATAAAATATTGCCACTGACACAGTATAGCTAATTGATAAATAAAAAACCTCGGAATCCAATCGGAACAGAACTTTTTGGGTAGAGCTTTAATTGTACTTCAGACGTTTGGCGATATTTTAGGTGTTAGAGGAAGTTACGAAAATTCAAAAGATTATATTATAAATCCAAGCGGAGACTACATTGATATTTAAGTCATTGGGAAGGAACAAAACTTATGAAGCAAAGATTATAAATTAATTTCTTATGGTTTCTGCATCTCCTTTACTGTTTTATAGAGATGGCTGAAACTATTGTACGATAACAGCGTTAACGATTATTGCTGATTTTCGATAACAGTCATTATTAACTATTAGTATTAACAGTTCTTGTTATCAATTCTCAACTCAAGCTAACAATAGAAGCATAATTTAACTGCTAGATTATTAACTGGTAGAAATTGACATCGACGGTTGATTTTAAGTTATTAATTGTTTAAACTAGACATGATTTTAAAATGTTTAGTGATTTCAACTATATTTTTGAAAAAATTCTAACAAATATAATTTTTTTTATCTAAACTCAATTGAATTGTTTCACTGCTGTCTCAACAACGATTATCAAAAACCGTTGATATTTTCGATAACCGTTGCTAACTATTTTGCAAGAACGCCGTTATTTGAATTTCTGTTAAAATAACAACCCATCTCTGCCGTTTTATGCAAATGCGATTCGGACTTGTCGAGATAGATTTTCTGCATACATTCCGTATTGTGATTTTTGGCTCTTCCATTGTGTTAAATTCAAGGCAACTTAAAATTTTCCTTCTTGGTGTAGGTATATTTTTAGCCACGGCCAACTTCATTCTCTTCATTACGTCTTCATATCCGGCCGTACATATGTCAAATTAACTGTTGACTCAGTTCTTTGCAACGAAAATTTTCCAACGGTCTACTGTGCGATTTCGGTTAATTGAGGTCTTCGTATATTGCAGCATCACCTCTTCAAACGAAGTCTAGTGGCCGGACTGGTTTTTCTACGCAACTTTCTCATTACGTAGGAGGACACATCAAAATATCGTTCTTTTTTCTCATGTCAAGGCTCTTCCACTAGCATGCTTTTGAGTCGGTTCCACGTGTTGTCGGTTATTTTAAGGCGGAGGAAACAATGATTCCCAAATCGAAAATGACTGAATTTTAAAACTCGTGAGAGATTTCATTTTGGTTTCGTTGAAGGGTGAAGCAATAAGGTTATTTCTTGGAATTTCCGTGGGCGTTTTAAATATGTCGGCTAATACTGAAGTTACGGAAAATATCACTTGATGTATTCCATTTTTCTGCCTCCTTTATGCAAGCGGGTACTTTTCTTGTAACTATTTCATTATAATTGCCAAGATGTCAGTAAGCAAAATTCCACTTTATTTTCTATTAGAAATTTTTTTGATACATTCTATATTTTTCCATTTTTGAAATCAAACCACACGATCTTGTGAAGATCTCACCAAGGAAGATGTTGATTCCATATTTATAAAAAAATGCTTTATAATATAGCATTTGGACATTTCGTAAAATACAAAATTCCCAAACCATTCCTACGCGGTGTTGTCCTTGGATCTTTCCCTTCGGATTTGATCCCGGACGGTCGCCAATAGCCCATTGTGTTGCTCCAGTGCGACGTTAATTAAAATACCTACCTACTCAAACCATTCCTGGTAATTGCCTTTTGTAAAACATCAGACTTGTCAGAGGTTGTATAATATTCAGCTAACGGTAACTCTTTTGGAATCCTTTTAATTCTATTTTGTTTCATTGAATTTTTTGATAAAGTGGTATTATATTTTGTAATAATCTGTAAGGTAGGGAGGTAGTTGAATTGACTTCGCACTGGAGCAACACAACGGGGTATTGGCGACAGTCCGGGATCAGTCCCGAAGAGAAAGATCCGAGGACAACACCTAGTAATTTTGATCCACGGTCAGAGGACGAGGTAATACCTGATCTGGCACCCCACTCTTTAAACTTCCACACCATGCCAAAGTGAGGACATTTGAGGCCACGACAGATTTAACGTATACCAGTCCCCACGTACATGACGGTCTTTGGTTGCATCTAGTTTCGAACTCGTAACCCTTTGGTTTCTAATCCTCTGCTCTTCCAACCGATCTTTTGTCAGGAGGCTATATTCTGTGTTGAAAATGGTCTGCAAAATTATACTAATAATACTTCTATTGTACAATTTTTTACGAATCGGTTATTAAATTTAGACATTCCCATTTCCTATGAAAATGTTACGAAATCAAATCCGTGATCCAAATTTGCAAGATCTATGCAAACAGTTGCATTTTGTGGTGACTCGCCGAGTGGTGGAACAAGACGAACTAATGACTGGTATCTGGCGCGCTTTAGGAAGCTTGTAATTTTTTGCGATACACCTAGCTATAGCTTTGTCAACCTCCTTCACAGCCTTGAAGTTTCGGCATAATTACCTTTGTCTACCATTTCCTTCCTTACTTCATTTTGCCAGTTCACTCTCTCTAATGACGTAGTCATTTGCGTCGAATAAATAAATATATAAAAAACATTTAGCTACGTAAAAAAAAGTGAAAATTTGTCTTGCTTTGAATGGCTACTCTGGTCAGGTAGGTTAAACCTCCGGTTCCCAGTGCCACGTTAGGTGACGGCAGTGTTGGGCAATGTTTAATCCGACTTATGAATAAAAAATTAATCATGACTAATAAATAACAATTGATTAGCTGTAGTCTTTCCACGTTAGCTAATAATTGGTCTAGTTTTAAGTCTTAATCAAGTAAGCATGACTAAAAATTATGATTGAAATTGTGCCTCCATACAATATTCTGAATCCAGTAAAAGTAATGATCCTGTGTGAAGTCTTGCAACAAAATACCTAGCAACCCACATTTTGAAGAGGATGATGAAATTATTTATTGCTTGATGAAATTATTGATTTATATTTTACAGCCTCAATACGTAAGCGTTACGTAACATTACAAAAATTAATTACAAAAAAAATAATCAAAGGTTCCGATTCGCGGTTCGAGAATATGCAAATTGAGAATAAAAATTATCGCCACAGTAATTTTCTGCATCTCTACTATATGAATTTAGTTAACGTATTCACACATGATTAATGACTAATTTTTCAATCATGGTTAACTGTTGTCATGATTGACATTTTAGCAAACTAATTAATCTAAAAAAATTAGTTTATTACCCAACACTGAGTGACAGGAGCCTCATGAAATAAGCTTTAGTTGAACTGAAAAACATTTTCAACTCCCACCAAATATATACATTTTCCTATGAACCCATATAATTTTGTATACGCACAAACGAAAGTATTTGACTTTCTAAACTTAAAAACAAACCGCTGCCATTTACAGCACAATTTTCACATTCCCTGGGCCCTTCCTATTCCTCGAGCCCGGGTATCATGCTACCGGGACCCTTTCTCATGAAGGAGACCCTGACTGAACAAGCACGCTTGGAGCATTTATCACATACATATAGTAGTTTGTCATGATACTTCTTATTTTTATGGGGAGGGGCCTTAACCCAGAAGGTTTGCCCACTTCGCTAGCAAGCTGTAAGCGGTGTATGTGCCATTCCTATTACTACCCTTGGAGTGTTTTTCTCTTCTGTGTCAGTAAAACTTTCCTTGTTCTGTATGTTAATTTACTTGACGGAAAAACAACATGGCCCGATCTAGCCATTGCGCAAAAAAATGTGATTTGATTAAATATAAATCTGCGATGCGTGTTCTTTCACATTTCCTATTAATTTTTCCTAATTTAATTTCCTATTTATGAATAGAATACGGTCGATGATCACTTAAACCAGTGGTTCTTAACCTTTTTAGTGATCGGCATCCCTTTAATCCCAAAATAAATTTTCGAAAATTTTTCAAAATAAGTTTCCCCCTTGAAAAATATGTTTCTATTTCTTTATTTAGGAAATTTCTTCTATTGCAAGATAATTTATTTATTGAAGAATAAACACATACATTTACATATACATTCAAAACAATATCTCAATTTTCAAATTCCATTTGAATACGTGCATTGGCTCCTATTTCAATAAGATCGTATTTTATTTAATCGCTGTCGTCCATCGAAACTTCTCTCGCACCCCTGGAAATCCTTTCTTGAACCCCAGGTTAAGAATCACTGGCTTAAACGAACTCACGATTTTACGAACTTTTTCAAGTTCCGCCTAAATGGAGTATAAATTTTAATTATCTTTTAACGAATAATCCATTGTTAGACTCTTTTCTTGGTCGAATGGGTTTTACAAACAGGAGCATGTACTCCTACTACACTTCTACAAATCGTAAAATATGTTTTTATATTAACAGTTCTCTTAATAGTGAACTGAAGGGCTTCAGGCAACAATAAGTCACTTTTCAAAATTTTCTCTAGAGCAATTTTTTTGTTTTAAAAAATTTCAAAATTATAATTGTTTGTCCAATTTCTAAATGTCATGTTTTCTTAAACTCTCAAATATAAAGGACTTTCATACAGTTAGAAATTCTTTTGATCCTTTTAAATGATTTATTTTTAATTCTTTTGTGAGGAATTCTGTGGCTTATTGCTACTTTGCCTGCAGCTCTGCAATTGTTCCAAACAATTTAAGTATTTGTCAAAATATACACGAAAAAATAACGTTACTTAAAAAGAATATATTTATATTTTTCAGGAGCGATGAAAAACTAGAATCAAACCGTGGACCAATTATGAGATACAAGGTTTAAAAATTCTCCGATAAGGGTTTTTTATTAGTGATCTAGATTTAGAGGCGTTGGAAACAAGTTTATTTAGCATACTGTAACCAAATAATGTTAAAACTCTCAAAAACCAAAAATATTGGCACTAACGTACATGGCACTAACGTACATGGCACAGAAATCGTCATTATTTGTATACTGGAGAATGGCAACATTTTAAATTCAACCTCTACGGTATTTATTCGACAATTTATCAATTAGTTTAAACATGTTTTATTTGAGCTATGGAGCTTTATAGTGTTGCTAAGACTACACTGAAGAGCTCGCGACTCCAATAAAACTTCATCAATCTGATTACAGAAGGCAAGGGAAATCTCGAAGATAAAAAATTCAGTGCAGAAAAGAAAATGACAGCGAATGCTAAAATGGGTCTAGATGTCAAAAAATACTGAATCGCCTTCGAACAAGTGAAGGGGATGCTATTGAAGCGAACGTTCCAAAGCTAAATGTGATAATACGACTAACATGTGCGCTTTCTGTCATAAATTTATTAAAAATATAAATGAATACTAGTTAGAAGTATTAAATGTTATTTTATACTTTTGATTAATTTTATTTCATTAGGAGGTAGGAAATGTGCAAATAGATGCTTATATTCATTATAAATGTAAGATATCAAATGCGAGTCTCATTGTGCCATCAACCTAGAAACAAACTATACACGGGTCTATTAGTTGTTATCTGGTCTACTAATCACCTTGTATGTAATTTGTGGTTAAAACTAGTTACAAAACGTCTTCGAATAAATTATCAAGAAACCCCATTGACGTATTAGAATTCGTGACTGTTTAAAGGTTGAGAACTCGTAATTTCCTGTAGAAATTCCGTGACCTTGGTTCCCATTGTCTCTTCGTTGTGAACTTCCTACATTCTTTGAAGTGTTCGTATTGCACAAATATTTTTTGCCAAAATTCAGGAATTCGCTACCTTTAAGAACCCCCTCGCGAGCTGATGATAAACTCTAGTCTGGTGTTCTGTTTTTAGAATTTTTTGTATCCCCCGAAATTCTCCGAACAAAACTCGAGATCTTGACACATTTCGTTCTCGGCCTCTTGCTCCTTTCGTGTCACCAACAACCCCAGTGCCTCATGTGCTGAAACAAGCATAGCGTGTTCTGTCTCTGGGGATTTCTTACCCCAGAAGACAGATTCTTGATGGATTCTTCCTTCGATGCTGATATGTTTGCTTAACTAATTTCGCTTGTCGGAATTCTTTCACCAGCTCGTTAGCTTCATTGGAGATTGCTGTTCCAGAACTTGGCAAATCGTTAATTTACAATGAGAACTTTCCTGCTGTGAATTAAATGGTACAGTAACCCCTCGTTATATCGCGCATTTGACTATGGGTGGTTTTTTCTTGTAGGTTGCGCTATGTTTTTGTGGTCGAACGTGATTTCTGTTCAGGTGATTTTCAGTGAAAACAAACAAGTTTTAAAGCGAAGATTTTACTTCCGCTTAAAATGTAGTTTATCGCCCTTTCGGCAACGTTTAATCTAATTGGCGTTAATCAATCTACAATCATTTTCAATTTGGAATTTTTATGGGCGAGGTGCTGAAATTGTATCCGATTGAAAGCTTTCGGAAAACGTGCAGGAAACGTCATGCCGCAGAAACACTACTGATATGTACAGGAAAACGCCACCTACATTTCGGCAGTCTTTTATTGAGTAACAGGAAGTAAAATCCTCGTTTTTCGATGGCTTGTTCAACCACTGAAAATCCCTCTCATATCGCTCATTACTTATCCTCAATGAATTTTTAATTTACGAACAAGTCTCAATCTGTTGTTTCAAAATCAGGTCTTCAAAGGCCCTTGTTTCAAGCAGTTATCCTGAACTGAATTGGTGGGAAAATTTTCGATGTCTCGAAAATATCGATGAGAAGCAATTGGTTTAAAAACATTTTTTCATCCGTCGACTTGCAAGTGAAACACACCAAGTCACTATTTTCAAGTTGAGTTTTTTTAGCCTTTTTAGACCAGATTATTGTGATCTTTTGTGCTGTTCTTTCCATGAGGGTTAGATTTCTTGAGAAACACATTTAGTGAGTAGAATTCCTCCTACTTTTTCTCAGAACTATATCTTTTGATCTTGTGTTTCACTTGTAAACCGACGATATTTAGTATTGATTCAAAAGGTTTCTATCGATTCATCGGTTTGTTCATTACGTGTAGTTCCACATAACTTCCCCCTTTTTATTTCCAACAAACACGCTTTTCTTGGGCCTCGCTATATCCTTTCCCCTCAACATATGCATGATGTCCATGCTATTATATAGCTTAGCGCTCTTCTTTTTTCCCCTAGAAGCACGATATACCGAGCTTTCTGTATCTGTATTGCCTTAATTTGCGTTATCTGTGCTCTGAAATTTATCTATCACTTGTAAAAGTATCCACTTCGACGAAGCCTGTTGGATAATGAAAAATACGTCTTCCATGACTTCCGACAAAATCAGACAGGCGAGTGATTTCAAATTCCTGTTTTACAAGACTGATTAATGTCCCTGCTAATGATTGTTTCCGATCATTAACTGGTGTTGTTGAGTTGTGTGCTGGACGTGCACTCGCACTCAGTCAGGAATAAAATGAAGGCGGCCAACTTTTAGTGAAAACCTTTCGGGAATAAAAATAAATGCCACTATGTGATGAAATGTTGTTGAAATGCCGTCAAAAATAAAATGTCGTAAACGAACAAAACGAATAATATTACACTATGTTTCGATAAATAGTATTGGAGATAGCATGTGGTCGATCTCTGCCTCCTTTTCAAATAAGAGTTCTTTAAGCAAGACAAAATAAGAGAGTCCCATGATCATGATTAAAAAAGCTGTAAGCAAAATTTAAACAAATACAAGAAACATGCACGACATAACAAGCACCGAACATAAAATGGATTGTAGTAATAAAATTTAATTCTTTGTTTTAAAGTAAAAATAAAATGTTAAATACTCTGCTCAATAAAACAAAACCGAAGTCTGTTGGATCGGAATGAAACTCAATATGTGTGATATACATAAAGGAAAAGAAATTATCACTATCAAATCTAGAAGATTATTGTAGAATTACACCAGAAAGTTCATAAATTAGTAAGTTGTAAAGCTCCCTCTGATGGCGATACATGCCGATATAGGCATGACATAGTCCTACAAAACTCTTACAAAAAACCCTTATGCTATCCTGTAGCAAATTATGACAAGCTTCTGCAGCTACTGCTCCAGATCACATGTTCCGGGAGTGGTCCAAGTGACCTCCTGGTGTATATATCAGGCATGAATAATGGGAGACAGATCTGGAGATCTTGCTGTCCAAGGAACAGTTTCAACACCATGGAGGCAACCCAGAAGGGGTGAGCCGTGTGTGGCCGGACTTATGCTAGTAAATTGACCCTTGGAGACGTGACATGCAGGACAAAACAGCAAATTCTATAGTCCGGCGAATCGGTATTTCAGTCACGTGGTTTTGAACGAGTGTTCGTTAAATTAGGTGACACGTTATGCGTAAACAGTGCGTCCCCACAAGTGGTGTCTTTAACGGGGTTTCTGATTTCGAATTTTTCCTTCGATGCAAGAGGCCATAGCAGTGATTACGAGTTGTTGACCACCAATGATGATCGACCAAACATTACCCTTCAAGTGTATCGGTAAAAACTATTAAAATAAGAGATTAAATCCTAAGAAAAATTTCACAAAAAAATTATTGTCAATAAAGAAATCCCATTATCTTATCCCAAAATTACCCTTTCTATTTTTGCAATCTCCAGTTGTTTTCGCAGTACGTTTGAACTCTTCCATGTGAGCTATTATAGTACTCTAGGTTATTGACCTCAGTATATATTATTGGAGCATTAATATTATTTCTTTGAGGATTACTAATTGGTAATATATTCTTTTTAAACATTGTAGTATAATCGCAAACGTAAGAGAAGAAATACAATTAATAGATAACATTAATACATAAAAATAAAAAACGTAAGCCTTGAATTAAGCGATGTATATATCTTCCTAGAATCTAATCTTTCAGATTATTTTATTCAAATTATTGTCTCGCTTCCCGACAATGCTGTCTAGCTGTTACATGTGACTATAGAGCTGGTTTTATAGTTTCAGCTCGATTCTTCGTCATTGCACGTTTTCCCCTCATAAAGGAAAGGGGACATTTGGCTTGCTGTCGGGCTGTGCACGCCACTTGTGTTGAAGGATGGAGTTTCATTTTTTGTGTCATAAGCCGCAGCTGTGTGCTTGTCAAATGGCTTGTTGGATAACAACTCTTTGTTATATGGGTGGGTTCTTTGCTTTCTTTGCTACCTTCCTCCAGAAAATGCTGTCAGTGTATATTCTAGTTTCCCATTAAAAATTATTCGGGAACTAAGTCACCAAGTTTCACAGGAAATTCAAATGATTTGATTATAGGGCCGTTGTGGCCCCGTAGGTTTGCCTACTGTGCTAACAACCTTCGAGTTGCAGGCGGCTCAGCTTCTATTCCTGTAACTTAATTTACCCTGGGTGTATTTGTATGCCTTATGTTTGTTGCTGCTTTGCCAAATATGGCCTTCTTGCACCATAAAACACAACCGATCAACTCCAACTGGACGCGTGAACAAACAATTGTGTTGCCTTCATAATCATTCCAATAACCAAAGGAATGGAATCTCTTCCAATACTTCCTCCCTGGGTGTATTTCTCTCTTCTATCAGTACAAATTTATTTTGTGTGTGTATGTCCATTATTTGATGTTGTTTGTCACGGCCTTTGTGCCATAGACCCCTACCAACCATCTTAACCAAGGCTAAATAGCCTGTTGGATCAACATCGGATCCACGAATTCCTTAAATCGTAAATTGCATTCTTTGGTTTTTTTTCCCCTTCTGGGTTGATCCCTGACCGCCCCAGTAGCCCGTTGTGTTGCTTTAGTGCGACGTAAATTCCACTACCTATATACCTAAATTAAATCCTGCAGAGGAAGAGGACTCCATTAGTCAGCTTAGCCAAATATGACCCTTGCGCTATAAAAACTAACCAACTCTTTTAATTATTTTCCTACTTTTAAAATGGTCAATTTGTGTGTAAGACAGGCTGTCACGCTTGAATTCATTACATATTGTGTACATTTCAGGGTTGCAATCGGACCAACATAAGTTCACAAATTATCAGGACACTTACATGGGGTGAGATATTACTGGTGGGGAGGGGTATGCTAAGAGTTGTACTGTTTTATGCAGTCGGTTTTGTAGGTTCAAAAAGTTATAAAAAATCATTTCATTGTGTTTGTGACAAAGGTGTGCAGCAATTGCGTAAAATAAAAGAGGTAGGTATTTTAATTAACGTCACACTTGGAGCAACACAACGGGCTATTGATGACGGTGCGGATCAAAACCAAAGGGAAAGACCCCGAGGACAACACCACGTAATTTTGTACCACGGTCAGATGACGAGGCAACACCTGAGCTGGCACCCCACTCTCCAAATTTACACACCACGCCAACGTAAGGACATTTGAGGCTGTGACAGATTTAACGTGCACCAGCCCCTTTGTACACAACGGTGTTTGACTGGATTCGAACTTGCAACCCTCCGGTTGCTAATCCGTTACTCTTCCAACCGGGCCACCGTAAAAGAAAAGAAATGAGTTTACGTTTGTGCAAGTAGAGGACTCAAGTACCAATTCGTATTTCATTGGAACCCGTAATCTAACTTGGTACTGGGGTTAGTTGGGATTTATGACACAAGGGCCATATTTGGCCAAGCTGCGTCAAACAACGTCAAGTAAATGAACATACACACGCAAGGAAAGCTTCATTGACACTGAAGAGAGAAATGCATCCAGGGAGGAATCGAACTTGCTCCGCCTAGAACTTGCAGATTGCAGTGGGCAAACCCACTGAGCCACGGCGATCCTCTTGGTACTGGAGCCTGGAGAGCAGATGGGATCTACAAATTTTTGTACTCAATTTTGGGCGTATTGGGCCCATTAACTTACAGGCCTTTGAAATAAAAAACAAGAGTATCAAAACGGGGTAGAATAAAATATGGAATGGAAACTAAAAGGGGTGGATTTCTTCAAACACTGGTTTTTCTTGATTAACTATTTTGACTATGGATTTTTAGGGAAAAACTTACGATCCCAACTTCGTTACAAGAAATCAACCTTTACGAAAAATTTCTATAGAATTTTGTAAAAATTTTTATAGAATGTGATCTATATAGAATGTCTAGAAACCTCCATAGAAGCTAATTTCTTTTGTTTCACAAATTTACTTTTCTATAAAAATACGTTTCCATAGAAACAGATCTCGTTTTTCCCCTATAGAACTTTTTTCTGTAGAAACGAAATTTCGTTTTTTTTTTCTCCCCCGTAATTTTAGAATTTGTTTCGGCGCAGCGAATTCAAAGTTGGCTCTTGCGCAAGGTAAATCTCAATCTGCCTACCTACCTTGACAAAGGATTCCATAAATTAATATCATTGAGTTATTAGACCGGTTCTCAACGTCCAATCAAGTCGAATCTATTAGACATAATAACTCTTCTCGTACAAGTTATTTAATGAAACTAATCTTACCGATTTTTCCATTAATTTGTGACGTTCCTTGAGATTTTTTGAAAAAAAAGTTCTCTAAATCTAATTTCCGCAGAATAGCCATTAAATTGCTCAAATGCTTTGTATTCTATTCTTTTAGTTTTAGTTTATTCTTTCATTGCGAAAAGTATTTTCTTTCAAACCAAGTATAGGTATTTTTTAACTAGATTCAGAAAAGTTTGGTGAACCGCGTCCTAACCTGTATGTAGTAACGGGGATTTCACAATCGAGTTCGCGAGATCTATCCGTGTCGAATAGCTAGAATCTGGTTTACATTTCATGTCAATTACCTCTCCACATTTTTGTTTTTATGTATTGATATAAAGTGGACGAATCCATTAGACATTAGAAAAATAAATAGAAGTTCAGTTAAGATTGTAAATTAAGTTAAACATTAAAACTCTTCATTGTAACTTTTAAAAAAGATCTTGCTGCATTGCCATTGATTCTCAATCTATATGGATCGAACCCCCAAAATGGGGCTTGAAACATTTTAATTTTTACTTTTATAATTTTAAAATACTTTTATTTCAGCTTTTATTAATATTTTATTTAACAAAATAGATCTTTGCTCTTTCAGGGAACACTTGAAAATATTTGACCACTCTTTATTCTTGCTGTGGAACAATATTAGGGCCAACAATTTCAAAATATCCTGTAGATACACGAATTATGTTTTTAGGGGAATTTAATGGAAATAAAAATACTAGAGAACATCTTAAACAAATTATACACAAGCTGCTACTGATATTAGAAAAGAGTGGATAGACTTGTGAAATGTTTGCAAATACGTGTTTAGATTTTTGTACATATTTTTGAAAATTTAATCATATCTTTTGACAGGAAGAGATTTTAATATCTTATACTGTTATTTATTAGTTAATTTATTGTTTAACTTTTAAAATGTAAATTGCATTTCAATGTCTGATGAAGTTAATAGCAATAATTACCGTACCACGAGAATTTTAAAAGAATCGATTATCATGATTTCATAAGATTCAATTTATCGACATTTTCAATTTGTTTCAAATTTTGCGATTCGTTAAATTTATTGCAATGAAAATGAAAAAATCGGTTTCGGCTCTCACCATATTTTTGGATAGCTAAACTAGAATAATTTTGAATATAAAACGTTCACGAATTATTTGTTTATATCTTTAAAGTTTAAAACGTACAAAGTTGTTCCGGCTAAGTGTACACTTTCATTAAAATGACTGCGTGTGGCACGAAAATTTGGAACAAAGAATCTGGTGAGAATTTTCGTGGTGTGACTCACTTGAGAAACATTTAAACTACTGGTCAATCAGGTAACCAAGGACGGATGTGCGGCTTTCCTACGGAACACGCTTGTCATCTGTTACTTCTCCACTCGAGGCGATCGAATGGTTTTTGATTTTTCTCGTATGACGTCATCCCATGTGCCTTGCGTTGACTCATCCTTTACGAGCAGTAATAAGTTCGAAAGCGACCTTATGTCCGTGAGTGTGCCGACCCCGCAAGCAAAAACAGTAATTTCGTAGTAAGTTATTTTTTTTGTTTTTCGTGCAGTGGTTAATTGTTCATCCGGTTGTACTTTCCAACACTTCGTCATGAGCGCGCATCTGACAATCATTTTGTTCCCAGAGGGGTTTATGAATATTGCGGTTGAGAGAGAGAGATATCTCGCTTTATCACCGGCTGAGTATTTTGTGCTGTTTGTGTTTTAAAATCTTGCTCGTTGTGCTGGTTGCGTTCACTTGCTTCCACTGCTTTTATTGGACTTTGAACTTGACGCTCTACAAATTTGGGATCAAATTCGATGAGTGGTTTGAGGTTTCATTTTCGGTTTTTAAAAAAATTGCCCACGCAGTCCGAAGTCGTTTTGTGGTTTCAAATAAGCACAGAATTACTTTTCAATGTTACCAAAAGTGTGATGCTCATGAGAAGTGCGATATTTTCATCTATGAAGGTAGGTTTATTCTTATTTATGTCTTCTAAATTGCATCTCCCTTTCATAACAGAGTGTAAGGGAGAAGGCAATTGACCTTGGGTCAGTTGATTTCTCAATAGGTGTGAAAGGTCATTATGAGAAGGGTTGTCATACGCAAAAACACGAATGTCGATAGCCGTGGATGGTTCCCCACTCCCAGTGCCAACTCGTTAACAATATAATCGCTTTCGGTACTGTACGGCAAACTTGAAACCACAATCCGCTCTAAATACGCCAATTGTGAAAGCGATTTGTTTACGTTACCACCATTTCTCTTATTTAACTTAAAAAACTTGTTCGAAACCACGTAACTGAAATACCTTCTTGCGGGATTCGCTTTATAGCAGTGATTACGAGTTGTCGAAACCAATAATCACCTATGACGATCGCCATATTGTCCGGTTCCCGCAAGAAGGCAGTTGAGTCGTGTGGTTTTGGATGAGTCTATTCTTTAAATTAGATAGGTTGGAGCGTAAACAAAGCGCGTCCACAACTGGCGTCTTTAGCGCAGATTCTGGTTTCAAGTTTATAGTTCAATGCCGTAAGCGATAGCAGTAATGAGTTGGCGGGGAAACCACTCACGGCGATCGCCATTCATGCTTTTGCGTATGGCGGCCATCTTCCCAACGACCTTTCAGACATTCAAAAATCGACTGACCAAAGTCGACTGCCTTCTCGTCTAAGGCGCATTGTCCCCGATGTTGCACATGACAGCCGTTCACCCCTAACGACCTCACCACCTTTCTAGAAATGGACTCACCGAAGTTCATCTGCTTTCTCACTAGAGCCTAACTTTTGACATTTTCTCAGTTGTCAAAATACTCTACTTGCTGCAATTAAAAAAAAATTGTGATTATGTAAAATGCAGTGTTAATGAATGGAGCCTGCAATTTAATGGGCCTTTTTTCTCTTGAAATACTAATTTCGTTTTGGGTCTTTGTTTGCATTTACAGAACAGGTTATTACAGGAATTTGCTTCATACAACCGAAAAACAAAGTCGTCCAAACAAAATTTCAAGCTAAAAAATGCGACTAACGACCTCCTAATTTCGAACTCTGGTTGGCAATTTTGCAGTAACCAATGCCAGTTACCCTATTGTTGTGACGGTGTCTTAGCGCTTCACCGATTTCAGTCAACAATATAAATAAGATGCTTTGGAAAACAACCAACATGTGTTCCATCTAGACGGCGAGGTGTTTATAATTTTTTTTTATTGTTGTTTCATGCCTTGTTTTCGTTCATCCGATATCTGTCTTCCGGGAAACAAATTATGATAAGTTAGCGGACATCCGTACAAGTTTCTTACCCTTCTGTGTTTTCGCTTCCATTCGTTGGGCCTTTTACTTTATTTGTGTAGTAGCAGCTGTATATTAAAGTTCCTGGTAGTATTATTTTGATATCGTTCTCATGTAATAGATCTGTCGCGTACGCGTTTCTGTTTATTATTTGTTTGTGCATTTCACTGGATTTGTATTAATTATTCATGAAATATTTTGTGTGAAATTTATGCTGATGGAGGGATCATTATGGTTGCTAAATTTTTACGGTGAATTGGATGACGGTTTTTTATGTGTTTATTCCTACGAATGTTTTGCTTCCGCTGTAAATGCCAATTATTGCTCTACAAAACTTTCGGACAAGTTGTGGTACGTACGAAATAGATACAGTGGCTCCCAAAATTGAGTATACACCATGAAAAGATTTCTTTAAAAGTCCAAAACTCTAGTAAATAATTTGAACTTCATTTTTATAGGAATGGTGCAGTACACATTTATAAACATTAGGCCAAAAACAATTCTATATTAGCTATAATATTTGTAAAGATAGATTTTAAATATCAGAAATATTTACAAAATTCGATGTCACAAAATTGAACATACACCCAGCCTATTTCATATAGAAACACAATAAGAACGTAAATTAAAGTTTTGTTGCATAAATGTGCGTATAGAGCAACTTGTAACCGGGTACTGAATAAAAATAAATACATAAAGTAAAACATTAACACAAAATGTTTTGCAAAACATGAAGCTTGTAATTTTAATTGAATAATTATCGTCTGATGAAATATAAAATAAGAATTACTTTTTTATAAATATCGTTTAGGAAAATATATTTCTGGTATTTTACTCAACAGTGGTAAAAGAAGCTAATAATCCTTAGTAGATTCCAATTCTCATTAGGTGTTTTTTCTCGATTTAGTGTCATTGAATTCAAAAATTTATCCTGTATGTCGTGTCAAACATATATGTTGGTATATATAGGGCATAAAATAATCGTGTTATGCCGTGGTTGTTACCCTTTGGGTCGCAACCCAAAAGTGGGTAACCAATAGCCTTTGAAAACGGTCACCGCATCTTACTATAGTGCGGCTCCTTGTCAGAAGAAAGATAACCTTGGGGGAGTCCATTTGTACAAGAGTGGCTAAGCTCTCAGTTGAAAGAGTTGCACAACGCGAATTCGTGTATTGCGATCTACATACACGTACATGATTATTTTTTCGCCAACTCCAAATCACTGCTCTCGTTTCCGGCACCGAATCTGAGCCATAATCTGCTAAAGACTCCTATAATGGGAAAACGTTGTTTACGTTTAACATGGCCCCTATTTGAACGAATAGATTCTTTTAAAACCGCGTGACTCAAGTGCCAATAGAAAATAAAAACAACTGATAAGCGAATTCAGGCAATTCCCCGGGCGACCACCTGTGAGTTAGACGCGTTGAGAGAATGGTCAGGCCCCTAAATGAAATTACGACTTCCTGCTCCGTTCATCAGTTGCCTACATGTGCTGCGCAGATTGTCAGTCTGTCATTGTACTTTCTGTTAGTTCTAGGAACAGTTGTGATTTGGTTTCGGTATTGAACTTTTATAATTTTTTTCCCAAGACTGAGTTTTATTTGTGGTTGACATGGCTAAAAGGGGCACGTAAAAAACGATTTTTTAACGTAGGTTTTACCAACATTAATCGGTTATCGAGGTTTGATTTCTCGCTTTAAGGTCATTATCGATGATGGAGCTAGAGTTACAGTGCTGTGTATGCGATGTAGTTCTAGCAATGAATCTGCTTGGAGAATAAATTTTTATGAAGTAAATGAAGAAGGGAGTTAAATAAAATAAGCCTCGATACAAAAAGTTATATGTCATGCTTTAAGTATTTAAATGCATAATTTTATTGAAGAAATTAGTTTTGCGGTTTGAGTCAAACATTTGGAATTGTGGGTCTACTCCTTGTTGCAGTAGGTAGCTCGTCTGTCTGAGCTCTTTTCATGATCGCGGTTCTGAGTGTTGCAATTTTAACCCTCCTCCTTCTCTCGAAAACTGTCCTGATGCAAAAACCTGATCTGGGCAAAGGACAACTTGTTTTTCGTACTTAGATCTTCATTTCCCTGGAATAATAGGGCAGTTTTGTATCGACGAATTATCTCGTTTTTTGCAAAATTTACCAGAATCCTGGACGAGATATCTCATAGAAACACTTTGAGGGTTAAAACATACCAATGAAAATATTTCATCAAAGCTGACGAAAAATCCAAAACGGATCACAAATAGGAAATGCCCTTTAAAGAAAAGAAAGCCCCTCCACACAAAATGCAAATGCAAACCCTAGTCTTTGCATTGCTTGTTTATCACAACCACGTAAACAATAAATTTGAAATTTCTCTAAGTAAAATATTTTGGCGACAAGAAAAATGTTTAGATGCCAATGACACTTTACTTTCTGTTCCAAATTTTGAATTATGATCTAAACCTTCTCGAGAAAAGTTTGCTGAAAAAGCTTAACCTATTTAGAATAATGGATGTAGTTACTTGACTAAGGAGTACAGCTTTCAACAATACCCATGAAGCATGAAAAACAAATGTCAATTGAATTGATTTTAAACGTCATGTGATGCAAATCTATGTCAAAATTTAGAAATATCTTTGAACTATAATGTATTGCTACCCGTTTTAATTTAGCTTAAATAAGAATTTACACACCTTACTTAAAAAAGGGTTTGTTTTGTATATTTTATTTATTTTATGAAACAATTCTACTAACCATTGCTTATTCAACTCAAAACTTTAGGAAAGTTGGTCGAAATATACATATATCACGAAAAAATTACCCATGACAAGTGATATTTTGCAGAAAATAAAAATAATTCATTAAAATTTAACTCCTAAATGATATATCTGCAATATGTAAAAAAATTACAAAATGTAAGTTGTGTAAAATTAAGTATTTTAACTATCCATTTTTCATCAATCAAATATTCATAAATTATTTATATTATGAAAAGAATTAAAAAATCAGTTCAAACATTAATTAGAATTTTAAATTGTTTAAATATAACGTTTTGGAAAAAATTGTTTTTCGAGCAATACTGGTAAAACAATTTTATTGGAAAATTTGATTTTCGATCAATACTGGTAAAGGAAATTGAGTTGCGTACCGCAATCGTTTTATGCTCAATTTTATTCCTAAAGAAATTTAGAATTGTTTTAAGCCCCATCGCACACCTAGATTAAAGAGAACGGAGGTTAATATGTCGCCTACGTTACCTCAGGGTTCAAAAGTATAAGTGTACCAAATTTGGTGTGGATTGGTCAAACGGTGTAGATTGGTATAGAGAACAGACAGAAAGGCAGACGCCAACTCTGCTTTATATATGGGGATAGGTAAACGTTCGTGGGCCATCCGTCAATATACAAATAATTCCGATTTCTGTGCCACGATCATCAGCTTTAGTCAATAAAATGAGAAAGTATACGAATCTGAAAGACTTCATATGCTTTCAAAAAGTCTGATAATGAAGTCTTCAATCTGAAAAATTTCACATCATGGTTTTTTCGTAACAAAACTGATTAGGAAATCCAATATTAAATTTCTTGCCCTTTTTGGAAATAAGCGTTCGTAATTTTTTTAAAATTAGTTTTCTTTGTACTATCGAATATTGTCAATATCACTTAAGAATACATGGAAAATTTCGGAAATATTGTAGTTTTAGACAATGAAGTCTGGAAATGTGATTAAACCATGTTATCAAGATGCAAAATGCACAATTCAAAAATAAACTAATTTTTTATAGTTAGCTTTATTTCAGTTAGAACTATTCATGGTATTCTTTAATGAAAAAATGTAACATTTCCGGAATTGTTGAAGTGGATCAATCCTCCCTCTTGCGCAAGAATTCCTAAAACTGACTTTTTAACATAAACTGAATTATTAATTCGTGTCTGCTGCTGTGGTACCTCGTCTGTGTTTCCTTACTCATTAGAGCATGAGAAATACACGGACCCAGCGCATCACGGGGAGGCAATGCGGTGCCTTTGAATTAACTTTCTCTTCAGCAAATATCTGCCCAGCAGAATAGAGGTTGTAGCCCTCGCTTTTTGATTTCATTTCCGAGGAGCCCAACGAATAAGAGGTCATGTCACTCCATGCATTCTGACTTGTTGACGAGTTGTTTGGACTCAAAAATTAGCTTTGATTCTGTGCCTTGCACCATACGAATCGCGATGCTCATTTCTTAATACGTAAACACGCAGCGAACCTTTATTAATTACATGTTTCGTCATTGTGATAGCTTATGAATTTATGAGACTGTTGATAGTTTCAACATTCGGTTTCAACTGGCGCAAGATTTGCGATGTTCTTGCCCTTTTTAAAGGAGATAGCCAAGTGGACAAATTGCTTGTTTGAAGGTATTGTATACTGATGAAGATATCAAAGACGTTCTTTGTTCTCGCATGGGATGGGGAGTTTTGATAAGTTTCTGTGTGGTCGTTGGAATTTTGGAAATTCAAAACTTCTTAGTTTTAGTAAATGTGATGAATCGATGTTTCCGAATACTTGTGGAAAATTCAAATCTCGCTTCAAGAAGAGTGAAGTTCATGTCAACGCAACACAGTTAAGATTTAAATTTTTCAATTAAACAACTGAATCTCGAACAAACCATGAAAATCGAATCGAGAAATATGCTACAAATTTTTTAAAAGGTTAAGAACGAGTTCCAAAGATTTCAAATTGAAACATGCAAAAGTAAAACTCTTAGATTTTCATCAATCTTTTGACTTTTCTATAAAATTTCCTTTTTTTAAGTCGGACCACTTTTTTTTATTCTAAAATCTTTAGTTTATTCACCCTTAAATCGAATAGGAAGTACAGTAGATCATAATCTTCTAAATATTTTTTGTCACAAACATAAATTTCTGGATATTATTTTTCAAATGCCTCCATATCCATGTTTGTAGCCGCCGTAGCTCAGTGGATTTGTCCAACACTCTAACAACCTGCGAGTTGTAGGCGTTCGATTCCTTTCTTCCGTGTCAGTAAAACCTTTCTTGTCTATGTATGTCCATTTACTTGACGTTGTTTAGCGCAGTTTGGCCAAATAATTTCCAATGCATCATAAAAAAAAGTCCAATTCAACCCATGCTTGTAAAGGCCTTAAATTATTTTTTTTTATGACGTTTACCCAATCTTCATCAGTGATCTTTGATAATGTTATTTTTCTTTCAATTTCAATAAAAAAAATTCTGTAGGAGCGATAAGCATCATTATTTTTCGGAAATTGCTCATTTTCAACCATTCGTGGCACGGATCACGTTTCCTTCAAGTCCTATCCTAGAGTCCCTTATCCTCTATCGACCTGTAGAGCTCACAACCTCACCGTATGGTTCGTGATCTACCAGGGGAACACTCTGATTTTTTTCTTTCGCACAAGGGCAGCGATAACCTCTAACAAATTCACTCTGCACCAGCTATTCCCCTCCCCGTTCCTTTTGTGCAGTTCTACAGTTCCAGCATCCCCAAGTACTTGGGGTGGTTGGAGAAAAGGGGAGAACCCTCGCCCTTGAATATCGATTGTTATAATTCTTTTCCCTCTTGTTGTCTACTCTTCCCCATCACATGTTCGACCGATCCCTCCCTCCAACGAGTGGCCCTGAAAACTCATATCCAGGCTCACCCCTCCCTTGCTGCAACCCGCCCCACACGATGGACTCTTTCGTAGTGGGTGGGTTTGGTCGGTCTGTGACGGACAGACGCGTTCTCCTCGAATTGGTAGCTGTAGTCATAACATTAGGGATGTTGTTGATGTAGCTGTGTGGCTGGAAGCCGGTTTGGGAGGACAACGCTCCATTTTTTCCTTTTCGCAGATGTTGCTTCTGCTTTTTCTGAATTGTAAGTAATTGGTCATTTTTGTTTTAGAATGGATCCGGTGTTTCTGTGTCATGTTTCGTTGAGCTAGAAATGTGGTCCACTGTATATACAATTCATGAAGTAGCTTTGATGTTATAACGCAATTAAGTCTCAGTCGAGTGATGTTTTGACTCTTGTACTTAATTTGTTATATACTTTGGTTTTAAAAAAACATTTATACCGTCCACACAGAATGATTGCCATCAGTGACGAACTCGGCGATTGCGAACACTGAATTTGAGTAAATTCCCGAGAGGATGATAGGGCTTTCAAGTGCAAAATAATGTGGCATTTGTCTGGGAGAGTATTTTGTACAATTTAAATTTTCTTTCCGATTAGAAAAACAGAAAACTTCCATTTGAATTGAAAAATTAAACCAATATCTAATACGACTGGTGCATTAGTTTTCTGTTATACTTGAAAGCTAGTCTGATCGTGGTCAAATGATATTAGAAATCTGATTTCTCGGTCCAGAATAAGATAGGGCCCCCTTGGCTCAGTGGGTTCGCCCACTGCGCTAGCAACTGCGAGCAACCTTCCTGGGTGTATTTCTCATCTATCAGTAAAACTTTCCGAATGTGTTATGTTTTTTACTTGATGTTGTGTGTGTCTATCTTGTGTTTAGCGCAGCTTGGCCCTTTCGCCATAAAACCCCAAAACCAACCAGAAAAAGATGGTAGTGATGTGAGAAATCCCAACCATATTGATGAATAGGGACATAGATATACCACCCCTTTAGTTCAATAATATAGTTCATGCAATTTATTAGACATAATTCTTATTTCATAAATGTACATAGCTTTTAAAACCTAATTTTTATCAATTTTGCAATGACTTGCTGATATTGAATAAATATATTGTACTAAAACGAAACTTTTCACAGTACCCTATGGAAGGTGTTATTTCCTTGACTTGGTGCTAGAATCATCGCCTAATTTATAAAACGTGAAATTGTTTAAAAAGGCATATTTTATGCTTTCCCGAACCGATCATCTGAGCCAGTGTGTCACTGATTGCTGTAATGTTGAATCAGTATGTAGGTGGTTGATTTAACCATACACACTGATTTCATTAATTTACTCAGCTCTCAGGGAATTTGATAAATTTCATGGCTTTTAGGATTTGAAACGAAAAACCGCGAGAGTAGCATAACCAGATAATGAGTACCACAACAATAAACCAAAAAAATTGGTCTCTACGATAGTGAAAGGGTCATAACTACATAGGGCTTTGAGTGAATTCCTAATTAAATTTTTAAGAACAGGAAGTTTTTCAATAAAAACCCGAGTTTCATGAAAAAAAGAATAGGTAAACAAACATTACTGAGAAAGATGCTACTTTACAATGCCAAAAAGATTAACCTTTCAAGATGTGGTCATATTTTTTTTTATATTTACTTATAAAATTGCTATCTCATAATTTTTTGTGATAATTTTGTTATACTCTGCAAATTTATTGGAATTCTAAAAATTCGTGAATTTTGTTTCAAGTTTAGAGTTCGGATTTAGTGTGCTTTCTTTCCGCTGTTTATTTTTTCATTGAAATGCACTCGAAATTCGGATTTGAAGTCTTATGATATAGGGATAAAGGCATATTTCCAACGGAGATAGGTAATCAATCAAGGAGCCAGAAATGTTCTGATAAATCCTTTGCAAATTTTAACCTTACTGAACTTAGCGTTTTTATTAGGAGGCCTAATTTTTTTTTTGCTGGGGACTTAAATCTCTTGCAAATGTTTTCAAGTCTATGTGCAATGGATCTAAGTAACTTGACTGTTTTTTCCTGTGCTAATCAGCAAACGTATTTGGTTGCTAAAAATATCACCAATTCCTGCTAAAGCATGCTATATTATGGAATCTGTTGAAAACTAAAAAGTTTTGGAACAGTTTTTTCACACATGTGCGTTATTTTTTTTTTGGTTCTTTTCGTTCAACTGGACATTATCTTTTCCCTTAAAGGTGAATTTGGCTCTTTTCCAGTTTGTACCAAGGGGCCGTCGTGGCTCAGTGGGTATGCCCTATGCGGTAGCAACCATCAAGTTGTGGGCGGCGCAGATTCGATTCCTGTCAGGTGCATTCTTCCCTGGGTGTATTAATCTTCTGTGTCAGTAAAACTTCCATTGTGTGTGTGTGTGTGTGTCTATTACTTGATATTATATGTCTCTGGCGCAGCATGGCCCTTGCGCCATAAAACCCCAAAACCAACCAACCAGTTTGTACCAAACGGAAATAACGTCTGTGTCTAAAAGGTTTGGAAGAATGTTTTCCTCTTTCATGGAATTAAATTATTCCTTTCCGCTACTGAGAGGTACAGCCCAGTTCCTGTAATTCACTTTTCGTTTTACTCCGTAAATTCATCGATATTCTCAAGTGAAATTAAAATGAAAGGGATCTTTTAGTTTCCGTGACAGCTTCCCAGTTTCACTCCACACAATGGGAAGGAATCCCTTCTGTTGCAGTGTGAAGCGACGACTACTGAACTGTTACAGGAAATGCTTGGATGACGATTTAAAGACTTAAATCCTGATAGTTTCGCTCAATTACATGTTGAAGAATATTTTTTTTCTATTCGAACATTCCCACTGCGTGTGAACCTTCAATTCTTGTCTCCCGAAACTTTAAATCTAATGGCTATTTGTATCTTAATATATTTCATGCAGGATATGGATATTTAGTTTTCAATGGAGCTGCTAGTGATAAAAAGTTTCGATGAAACCCCCAAAAAGTTCCAATTTCATCCAGTAGAACTCTTTTATCAGATGTTCTTATAGCTCATTAAGTTGTCATCCAAGTTCATTGAATCTTATATTTCTGGTCACGTGGGAATTCACGGTAACGAGAGAGTAAATCTGACTGGCTAAACTTTACTTGTATAGTCGAAAGTTCCCATTCAAGATATAGAATCTATTTTAAAGTAGACCGTAAATACATTGTGGTAGAATATAAAGAAATTCAAAATAAAATAAGGATATAAATTCAACCATCTATTAGTGATCTTATTCCGTGACTCAAATTTAAAGAGAAAATATCAAGTTAAATTGATGAGGCATCGGATTTGGCATACCCTTTTTTCGCAGACATTATTACGCTGAGAATCCTCTCTAACTTGGTATGGGGCCCGGAATGCTGATATGAGGCCCGACTGCCATTTGTTCAGTCTTGTTTAGCCACCCATTTCCATAATGCATATGGCCGCAATATTTGAATAAATACTCTGCCAGTCAGAATGGTCCTTTTAAGGGGATCGTGTGGCCTGTGTAACCGAGGATTGTAGAGAATATTCAATTCAGCTGACGTGGTAGCGGGATCAAATTCTAACTCGGATGCCAGGTGCAAAGTATCTCTATGACGCATCTTGGAGATTAAATTCATTAACAAATGTAATTTTATTATGTGCTAATATGTTGGCTTATATTTTGAAAGGCAGTGTGTCTCAGAATTATTTAACCCTCAAATTTCTAACTATTTTGATGTATTTTAGTTCCAAATTTAGCCATATCACGGTCTGTTTTAGTCTACCGTTGAAATAAAAAGTTTGGCTAAAATATTATATAACTATGGAATCAGGCACTCTATAGTTTGGTCTCTAAAAGTATCGCATCTAGAATGCACGCATGCGCATGCTTCTGCGCATATTTATTTTGTATAAGATAAAAGCATCAAGGTTCTTGTTCTGAATCAGATGAAATGCAGAAATGTCAGATGTTGACAGCTAGCTTTCGTCTTGCATTGCAATTCTTTAAATAGTAAATAAATTAAATATGGAATACGCATCATTAAATGATTATAGCAATCTTCATGTACCTACATCACAATAACCAAAAGTTTGCGCGACTACGCTAAACTATCTATTTAGTAATCATATGGTAGTGTCACTATGCAAACCTAAAAGTCACGTGAGGTTCGAGATTAAAAGTGGATTTGATTTAACTAAGCTCCAGCAAGTACACAATGCATGAGAACAAAGCAATCGAATACTTTTGTGACCCAACATGTACACCAAATTCGCTGAAGTGTATTGTTTTTAATTGTACTAACTTTCTAATCGATTTATTATAGCCTTTATTTTACGAAGCAAAATTTTCGTGTGCACGAAAACGTGTGATTTGTGGATGTTTCCCCAAATAATTCTAAAAATTAGTATTTGTATGAGCAGCTGCAAAAATTGGTGCAAAGAGCTCTTAAAAAGTTAGCTGTTGTCTGAAAAGTTTATAAATTCCAGAATATATTCTCAGAATAAAACAATACTAGGGAAGCATTGCAAAAAATCCCCAGTTGACTTTAACTTTTATTTTCGGCTACTATTTACTTAGCCTACTAGCCATAACAATCCCAATGTTCCTTTATTTTGATATTTCTCTAGACTGACTGGGAATTGTGAAAAAAGGTGTCGGTCGGCGCTTCATTGTGTTTCAAAAAATTAATTTTCTTGTGAGAGCGATTGGCTTGCATTGAAAAAAGATCTTTTAGATAACTTGAATGACATCTATAATATATGATGGGAATACCAATGTCATCGCATTGTCTGTTGATGTGCATCTTTTGCATTGTTTTATTTTGCGTGCCAAAAAAGGGGCGATCGGCTGATAGATGACTTCTATTACTCACCAAAGCACCTTTTAGTTCAAAGACCCCTTTATCCAACCGCACTTCTGATAGGGAAACGATACAGGTTATTGAAAATGGAACTTTAAATTTTGTTATGGATTGCGAGAATTTTATGTAATGAAGTAAGTATTTTGCACTTTTTCAAGTGTGCGTGTTCAGTTTATTGTTGATATCGTGTTTTTATTGAGTGTGAACTGTTTGCGTGCAGATAATTTAAATTTTATCAGATCGATAGAAATGGGGGCGAATCTGGTTCGCCAGTTTGTTCCATTCTTATCACTATTAAGGTCAAATGGTGTCCTTTGTTGATGTAATTTTGGAAGATTAGCGTTGTTCCATATTAATAGAACTACGGAATATTCCCTAAGGTGCTTGATGTCAAACTCAATCTGATTTATGAATTAGAATAAGTTGACGTATGCACTTGTCTTTAATGTCTTCTGATTCTAAGGAACTTTTGTTGTATTAGGTCCATCTCTCTCTATGAATCTTCCAAACTGACTTGTAAGACAATATTTTCGCAGCGTTGATTAATAGTGAGACTTAGAATCGTTTAAAGAATTGAAATTGATCGATTGAATTATTTATTAATCTCTGAACTGAAAGGAAACCATAAAATATTAGTAAATCACCCTTTCTAGCTTAGAGCATACCATGCTAGGAGCAGCATCAATGCAAAATTTTCTTTTTCGTTCATGGTTTGTAAGTAATTAACTCCTCAAATAATTTAAAATGGTTGGAATAGGAACGAAACTTGATTTGAAGGAATTTCTGCAGAATTCGACTTTCAAACTTAATTAAACTAAGCAAATGAATGAATACCATGCGATAGAAGATGTTTTTATTTTAAAACATCGTTTGCGCTTTACATTTCTATGTACAAAGTAATTATAAAAATTAATATGAAAATATTCGACTGTTTTCTAGCAACGGACAACTACTGTAGCTAAAATATGAAGCGAAATTCTTATTTTATAATGCAGGATACGTGGCACATAGATTCTTACGAACAAGCAATCTGACAATTTTAAGAATTCGTGAAAGTCGAAATTTATTTTTATTTAAAATTTTTGGATTTTAAAAATTAGATCTTTTACGAACTGTCGTTATCTAAACTAGAGGAAAACGACTTTGAAACATAACTGGTTATTATATACATTTATGTTCATATTTATTACTAGTTCAACGTTATTATTCATGCTAAAATATTTAAATTGTCATGTTTTGAATATTTAAATTGAAGGTATTTTTCTTCGGTTTTTCTTGTTAGTCAGTTTTTCTGGTTCCAAGTTTATTTTTTGCTTACTTTTACCAGAAATATTTTTTTACTTAGCATATTTTCTTGAATTCTAAGGGTCAGTGAACGATTGTGCCCACAAGGAGCCGAGACAACACATTTAAGTCCAGTCGAACATGCTCTTCGTTCGATTTTGTTTTAAACATTCCCACATAAAATATCGTCCCCCTCACACATACTTCTTAGTCCGTTGAACTCTTCGTTCTTTATATGTGGGTTAATCAAGTATAGAGATTGGACGAAACTTCTTATAATCGATACAATGTCCACCGCGCTTTTTGTCGCATTTTTTTCAGGAAGTTCGGGCGGTTAGGTTTCTGCTCAGCTTTTTGTGTCATACCAGGCCAGGTTCGAGTCCGAGTTTTGAAGGTCGATTTTTATTGCAGCACAGGTTAAGAGCAGATTCATAGTAAATAACGTATTTTAAGAATAAATTAGGAGCATTAAGTCAGACGTCATTGGTACCAAACATTTTTCCTCGGTTGTCGAAATGTTCTACTTGGTGCAATTTCAAATTAATTTTGTTTTCGTTGATGTGATAAACACACAAGTAAAGATTAGGGCCTGCAATGACGTTGCATTCGGGGCCCTTTTCTCTTAATGGCAGTTGTTATTTGAGGGGTCAATTTTGCATTTCCTGTCATGGGAAAAAAGGTAAAATTTTCTTCAAGTTGAAACACTCAAAACTAGGATCGACAAATGGTTGAGTTTTATGGTGCAAGAAGCACGTTTGGCCAAGCTATGGCAAATATCATCAAGTAAATGGGATCGATAAATGACCTAAGCCAAAAACATTTCATAGTATTAACCGCTATCTCGTTGGGAGAAAGAGTTTGTAATTTTCCAGTTTGGGAATGACTTTTAGGGATTTTCTTTTGAGGTTTTGAAGAAAATTTTATAAAGCCTCATAAAACAAAAATAATCAAATCGGGCTTCAAAAATGACGACTGGGTCTAAAAACTCGACCGTTAAAACGGATTTTTATAATTGCAAAGTACTAATGACCGCTAATTTCGTATCCTTGATTTGAGAATAATAGAGATCTTATATTTCATAATTTTGTTTAATCCGTTTTTATGTTGATTTTGTTCTTTGTTTTTTCTTGTAAATTCGTCAAACCTTCTCAGCTTTTACTTTTTTATTTTTACAATATTCGGAAGTTGTTCATTTCTCAACTACTGAAATCAAATTCTTTCTGTGTGTCGCAGTGTCAAATGTTGATAATAAATTGAGAAGTATCAGTTAACTTTCAATCTGTAACATACCCCTTTCCCATTTATCTCATCTAATGAGAGCTTTACATTATTTCTCTGCCGAAAATCGTCCTGATGAACCATCAAAGTGCTTTTGTTAATCTGTCGTATCTAGAAATCGCTTTTTGATCCTGTCTCTGTTAGCTGATGAGTTGTTTGTTTTTTCGTGGTCAACGTGTTAAATGATTCATGCTAAGAGTTGGGGAAATTGTGCTCAGAGAACTCTGCCAGATGCCCTCGGGATCTGGTTCATTAGAACCACAGAGTATATAGCTACGCTACTTTTTTACTCAGGTCACAATATGTTGTATGACGTGGACTAGATAAATTAATAATCTGCATATTTATTATTTTTCCGAAACACCTCTACAGGAATACGATATCAATGGAACTCAATGAATTTTGTCAATAGTTAATTATGAAAAAAGTACTATTTCAGATGAAAGTATCCTTTCTTTGTTTTCGCTTCTTCTAATACAGTGTGATCAAAATGATAAATAGCTTGCGATAGAATTGTACATTTGTTTTGTGACATCCTGTTTTCGTCGCGGCCGAATAAGTAAACACACATACAAAAATATTATCTGTTCAAGGAAAAGGGACATCTGGTCAACGAAAGGTTTGTGCACACAGGGATTGTACTTCTGCCCACGAAGGGGATTTTAATTGATTCATTTCATTGACTGGAAATTTTAATTGATTTATTTTGCATCTTTGCGAATTTTTATTTCTTGAATTTCACTAAAAATGTTTTTGTTTTTACCAATCCATTCTAATGATTGATCGTACTCATTGATAAAAATAGCTCGTACTCAATAGCTCACTCGCTATCGTAGCTTTTTTTATGCACTCTCACGTGATTCATTTCGCAACTCTACAAATATTCTCACCTTTTTATGAATGAGTATTTGCGATCAAATTATGAAAGGTTCGTTTCTTTTTACGAAAAGGCTTTGGATAAATGTATGCTGTTCACCTTGTTGAATTAAAGGATTTTGATGTTTTGTGTGTTGAAAGAAAATTGACCAAATTCAAACTTTTTGATATGAAATCCTCGTGCATTGGAAGATGAAACTCATGTTCCTTTACGTTAAATTTGAATCCAGACTTTTCAAAACAAAATAAACCAATCTACGGCTACTTTATCCATCTAAAATTATTTTGTTTTCAAAGCATTTGTTTTATTTCATTCTCTAGCTCTAACTGACAATATCGGTGGTATACAGAATTAAGAGAAATGTAAAATTTCTCCCATTCTAAGTTACGGTTCAAATAAAATCGTCTGAATGCTAAATTCCGCTTGGGAAAGAGGGATGTATACTGTCGTGGCTAAGTTCGCTCCCCTCTGAAATTATTAAGTTTTATTATTTGCCGTGAAAATTAGCCACGGCTATTCTCAGCATTTTTATTTTCAAAACGCCCGTAATTTTTTGCTCTTCTGTTATATAAGTATGAGCTGTAATTTTTATGACACCTTTCTATCATGAGAGCTTCGTACAGCGATTTGACAATAAAGTCACTGTAAAAATTCTTCCTGCGCTTATCCTCATAAAATGTGATATGACATCAAATTTCCTGTCTTTTATTTGCCTCGGATAGAGAAATAAAGAGGTCACTAGTCAGGAACGGTTGGAAATGCAATCAAAATATATTAATCGGACGTACTTTGGCATGGAGCATTTTAAAGAACAGCTGGGTGGGAGGTATTTTTGTATTTGTTACTTTTGTTTTGTGTTTATTTTGAATTTAAGTGTAGGGTTAGAAATTAGGCGCTAAACGTTAGGCATCAATAGCAAATAAAATCTTTTCCTCTGTTGCAAAAATGTTCTACCGGGACACAAATAGAACATTTTGACCAAAACACACAAAAAATATTTAATTTATTTCGTTTATTTGAATTTGTATAAAAACACTATTGTCTGACTAGAACCTGGACTTTGCATTGGGCCTGTTTCTCTAAAAGCAGGAATTTTCAACCAGTGTGCCGCGGCAGTATGGCGTGCTACAAGAATGACTGAAGTATCTTACGGATGGCGAGCGGAAATTGTGAGATTTATTCCATTTCAACGGTTTAATTTTGAACTTTCGACAAGTGTTCCCAAATAATTAAACTAATACTCGTATGAATTATTTTAAGTATTGGTTTTTTAATTACATAAAATATCATGAATAAATTGTTCCAAAATGAATTTTAAAAAGTCCATTTTGAGCAAAAAAGGATAGGTAATTAGTTATATTTTTGTAGATCAAGCAAAATCAAATGTAATTTTTGTCAGATCGGTAAAATATATTTTTTTGGTGTGCAGAATTTTAGTCATTAGTGCATGTGTGCTATGGATGAAAAAGGTAGAAAATCGCTGCCTTAAAGGAACTTTTTATTGTTTATTTTGGGTCATTGTTTTCATTTTGGGACTTTTTCATACAAGTTGATTTTTTATCACTGTTTTGTGTTTTCTGTTGTCTCTTAAATTGGAGTGAAATTTTTTATTTGGGTTGTTTTCAAATTGCAACACTCGAAATCGGTATTCGCAGTTGACTGAATCAAAAACATTAATAGTACCACATTCTAGGAACTGTTCTTTGGATCACTGTTTACTGCAAGGATTCGGAGAAAAAAATGTACATTTTCCACTTCAGGAAGTGATTTTCTGCGTTTTAAAAAGGTTTTATAGTGTAGTATTTTATAAAGAAAAGACGAAAGTATAGTCTCACTGTCTAAATTTGAATTTAATTAACTTTTATTAAAAAGTGAGTTATGCAAATTGTTCGGGAGGGAGGATTTTTTTCTTTCAATCATAGGGGCAGTGCTTACGGACAGAAAAGTTGAGTCAAAAAATAACTACTGGGTCTAAAAATGTGATCGTCAAATCTAAATATATAGCTGTAAAAAATGGCGACTAAAGACCACTATTCCTAAACCTGTTTATGTGTTATGTCTGAAATTAAAGTGTTTGGAAGTATGAATGAGAATTATAAATTGATTGAAACGAAATAATTTGATAAACAATCACAGTAGATGCATTGATGGTAGTGGCTATTTTATTTCTCATTCTATATGCTATTGGTGAAAATGTGCGTAAATGGACGTAATTTACGATTCCTTACAAATGAATTACTTGAAATATATTCAAGTTTTGATTGCGTCTGCAACAGATAGCCGTAAAGCATCAAACGAAGCTTCAAGTTTTAGAATTTTTTGCTTTATTTCTTTCATTTTCAAACATCATTTCTATAAACATGCAATGTAACCGGACAGCAATTGCTATGCATCAGCATACCAATACAACCCTTATGACGCCCCACATCATTCATTAAAATTTGAAATATAGGTCCTTGGTATTCAACAATTGACACTTACGATCGAAAGTTGCTCAATAGGCTTTATTACTTTACCATAAGAAATGAAATTTTATTTTATTAAATTGTTTTTTAATAAAATATTAGCCATTTTAATGCTGAGAGCATGCATTTTTTGTCGTAACGGCATAAATGTAAAATAAACCAGTGACGAAGCGTAAAGTATACTACCCTTTGAGTGAGCTTAAATTAAAATTTAGTTGGCATGTATATATTAATGTCTTAAATTTTTTTAATGAAATTTAAAACTCTTGATTACTGCAAATGTGTTTAAATGATTTGTTCTTCATTTTCAGGTTTGATGGAATTTCATTATGACAAAACTTCCTTCCCAAAAACTAATTTTCTTAATTTTTGGTTTTGTGTTTGGAATCCTGTGTCTTCCGGATAATTATGAAAAGTTACTTGACAGAGGCAGATGCAACTGCCACACCTGCTCAACCTAGCTGTTCCACGTCCAGACAACCATTTAAGTTGTTGCAAAATATTCAACAGTGCCACAATTCTTTGAAATCAAAAATGGCTGTCTCGTCTTCTGCACTAAGATCTATCACCAACAGGCAAAAAAGAACGGATCCTTCTGCTCAAGGTAAAAGTGGAAAAACACTTGAAACGGGTAATCAGGGTATCAGAAACAGAGCATCCAGTATTGCTTCTCGACAAAAGAACATGCTTAACACCAGTGCAACTGTTAAGGCTGCTGTTATGGATCAAAAGAAGCAGGACTTGGCTGCTGACTCTAAAAGTAAAAGCTCCGATTCTGCATCTACTAATTCAAACTCTGTTGGAAGCTTAACCTCATCACCTAAATGGTCTCATATTAAAAACAAATTTGAGAATGGACCCTCTGTCGAAAAGAATAAGCTTTGCAGGACAACTTCCTTAAATAGTGAAGAGACAGAGGGGAATAAAATAAAACATTCAGAATTAAGAAGCTTGACTTCATTAACTCCAGAAACTAAATTAACTGTCTCTAAAATTAAGATAGCCGAGAGAAAGGATACTAATAGGAATGCTAGTTTAACTAATTCAAAATCGAAAGCAAATGAGGACAAATGTAAATCTGATGGTACTAAAAGTGTTTTACAGAAAGATAAACTTGTTTCCAGGACTAGATCACCAAAGAATAGCCTAAACAGCTCAAAAACTAATGCAGCCAATAGTAAATTATCTAAGAGTGCACAGTGGAATGTTCCTGTCATAAAAACTACTGCACAGAACTCAAATGTTTCACCTAAGAATACTCAGCTTCATAAAACACTAGCCAGTTCATCTGTTTCCCTTTCAAGCAATTCTTCAAAAAATTCAGAAGTGGATGATTCGAATAGTATCTCCAGCTCTGTTTCATGCGCTTCATCAAAAAATTCTCAAGTGAACATTTCGCCAGCTTCTGGGCGTTTGAATTCAGGTAGTTCTCCTAAAAGTTCCTTATCAAGTATTCCCCGTAGCACTTCGCCAAAGAATTCAGATATTAAAAATATGTCTTCTCTCTCAAATGTCTCTGCCCTCCATTCTGGATTGAATTCGAAAAAGAGGGATGGGATCAACTGCAGATCAAATCAAAAGACTGAAATGAGGTCTAAATCAAATTCTAATACCTCAGAGGATATCAACCAAAATGATCAAAGCAGGCCAGCGAAGAAATCTTTATTTTCTGAAAAAGATCGTTTGTTACTTAACAATATTTCCAATATAAATAAGAGTTGTAGAAACAATGCGTTGTCTAACAACAATTTACCTACAACTGCGGACAGTGTTTCTATTAAAAATTCAGATAATGTCGAAAAAATACAAGATTTGGTTAAATGCTCTCAACAATCATCGAAAACAATCTGGATCAAAGACTGTGCTGGGAATTGGATAAAAAAGATTGATGCTGAGCCAAGAACTTCTGTACAGTCCAAAGTTGCCAAATTGAGAAGCAAGTTCCTTGAACCCTCTGAAGAAGCCGATTTGCCTCTAACTAAATCCGTGACAACGAATAATGTTCCTTCCAAAAATGGTTCTCAGTTTAGCCGTCCATTGGCAAAATCAAGTACTACTAGTAGTATTTGTGATAAGATATTCAGTGATGATCTTAACAGGAACCCAGACGAAAGCCTATCTAATAACTCTTCTCAAAAGGATGGACAGAAAAAGAACTGTGATATGAGAACCATACAAAACAGTAAAACTCCACATGCTAAAAGGAATTCGGTAGATAGTGATGCCAAGTTGAACATAGTGCAAAGAGCAATACTCAGCTATGAAGGAAACTTAGCATTGCTTTCCCCAGAAACTCAGAGGAGACTGAAATTAGTGAATGAAAAGGTCCGAGCTCAAACGGATGATGATAAAATACTTCAAGCAAGAGTTCAAACTGATGGTTTGAAACATCCCAGCAACAGTGCAGTTCAAGAAGGTAGTCAGCGAAACATATCAAGCAGTACTTCTAAAAAGTTAGAGCATAAAGTGGTTGGCGAGCCGGTGTTGCCTACTAGAGAGTTTCTAAGCAGATTTCAGCTTATGAATAAGGATTTGAAAAAAGTGTCTAACCATCCCAAAACTGAAACCGTCACTTCAAGTGTTAATTTGGAGAAAAAAGAGGGCACAAAAACGATTCTTAATGGAGATTCTCAAAATAAGGAGAAATCAAGTGCTTTCGATAAAAGAAAAAATTGGGAGAAAGCTAGTAGAACCTTAGCTGATAGTACCAATTGCAATATTAGTGACTTAACTGTTCTAACTAGTGGTCAGAATAGGGAAAATTTAACTTTAAACTTATCAGGCAACCAATTGTCTGTGAAATCATCTTGCTCACAAGGTGGTAATCCCTTACTAATGCCAAATTCTTCATTTCTGTGGCGCCAATCTTCTGTGGCATCGAGCGAACTGTCGAAAAGCAGCACAACATCGAGTGTATCACTAACTAGCTCTGATTATAGAAACTACTATGATATACAAAATTATTATTCAACCCTAGATCTTGAAATTGAAAAAAGGAGTGAGATTTCTGAAGAGCCGATCTACATTGATTCCCAAGAGTCGAATAGCAGTGATAATTATGCATCAAGCAGTGGTCCTTATCAGAATATTACTCCTAGAAAAGATTTAAAAAACAGTAAGATTCTTTTACTTGTAAAATTTTTTTTCAAATGTATTTGCATTATCATTTCTAAAATCATTTTGGTTCTTTAATTATGTGGTGGAATTCATCTGAGATCCTCAATAGCATCAGATTGCTTTAGTCAGATTAGTCATCTTAATCAGGTTCTTGAGGGCCTTCAGTCTCACCAAGTTATGTCAAGAGAGATAAGTAGCAACAGATCAAACTTTGGCAACGGTAGTTTCTTTTCTGGAGAACCTGGGCCAGTGGACCCTCAATCTGCGATGAAAGTTGATATCTATCATAACGGCAGTGAGTTTTTCAGAACTTTTTATGGAGTCTCGCTGGGACTTGAAGGATAGGTGTAGTGGGTGGGGGTTGAGGCACTCAGAAGCTTGCTTCAGAATCGGTAGGTGGATCTTTACCCTGCTTGCTTTTTTAGTAGTCGGATCTTGTCATCAAAACGAAACTCTTTCGTTTATTTCATTTTTATTGAGGAGAGATGCAGACGTATAGTTAAGGAGCTTAAATGGTTAAGAAAAGATTAATAATTTAGAATAGCTCTGGATCTTTTTCTGTTGAATGGATGACGAAAGTCATACCTGGGGATATGCTTGATAGAATCGTTATCAATATTCCCAAACTGGTTAAAAAATTTAAAGGAGAGTTTATACTGAAAAATTGCTTGAGTTCGAGCACATTCAGGTCTTTTCTAATATTATGGTTTCTATAATACACGGGCTATCTAAAATTATCCTGCGTGTGGTATTTTGAAGAATTTCAAGTTTGTTAATATGGGTTTTCGTAGTATATCCCCAGACATGACTGACATAGCCGATTACTGGTCTAAGCAGGGTTTTATGAATGAGCAACTTGTTTTTAATAGATACTTTGGAGTTCCTAGCAATTAGGGGAAAAACAATTTTTCTAGCCGCTACGAACTTGTTTTTAAGGGAGGTGATATGATTATTCCATGTTAATCGCGTGTCCAACGTGACTCCAAGATAGGTACATTTTGGGGACCAGGGTATTTTATTTCCGAATAATTTAGGTGGGGGTAGAAGACTCCTTTTCTTAGTGAATAGTACTGCTTGACGCTTGTCCACATTGATTTTAATTTTCCAATCAATAAGCCAAGACTAATGCTTGGAGGTAATTTGTAAGCGTAAGCATAACATTTTTAAAGTTACGTTTTCTAGCTAGTATTGCCGTGTCATCTGCAAACATGCAGAGCATTGAGGAATTATCCTGAGGTATATCGTTCACATACAGATTAAATAGTTTTGGCCCTAAGATTGAACCTTGTGGTGTGCCTGCCTGAATGGCACGTTTTGTAACGTTGTTGGTGCGAACGGTAAAGTGGCTATCTGTTTGATAGGAAAGTATTAAATGTGAGTGAGGCTGGGAAACCTAATGATATGAGTTTGTATTAGTCCATAGATCCAGACCCTGTCGAAGGCTTTGGCTATATCAAGGAAAACTGCCCCAGTACACAGAAACTTTAATTATTAAAATTCGAATATGCTTTAAACAGTCGAGGGAAATTTTATGTTTATTCATTGTGTTTAGTCAAATAGTGGCTTTATTAAAAAAGTGAAACAAATATGGTATGTTTACAAACTGGTAAAGATATAGAATGTGACAATGGCACCAATTCTGGCAACCTTTTCTGTTACAAAAATGAACTTGCGACTTGAACGACATTTTTCCTTGGCGACAAAATTTTGCTTGCCAACTTCAATTTTCCAGATTCTACATCTTTTATTTTGTGTGTTATAAAAGCTGAATTTATTTTCCTCCAATTATTTCTTATTTGTTTATTGTTTTTTGAAGAAGATTCCTGTGAAGAATGGACTGATATAAGTGATGATGATTACAGAAGGGGCAGCATATCCAGTGACCAAAGCAGGTAATTTAATTTACATTCTTGAATAATTACCAGCGATGCCAACCATTCCGGATTTTCCGTAATTATTCCGGATTTTCACCTTTTCTTACGACATTATGGTGAATAGTGAATTTAATACGGAAAATCCTTATTGAAAGTAATGGAGGGTATAATGGTTGTGTTTTTTTGTATATGGACTATGGTCAAGAGCAAGGTAGCTTACATAAACATGGATAAGTGAAACTATTGTGTGTTTATGTCAATGATAAATCGCATATTTACCGAATCTTTTGTAATGTAAATATAAGTCACACAAAGACTAGTCGCTCATTTTATGAATGAATACAATACTTTTTCACATTTTTGTCTGCTACAATGTCTGTTAAAAGCATAAGTACCTATTAATTATTTAAATGTTAGTTTTAAAAATCTAATCATAATACCGAAATTCTATGTAATCATTGAAAAACATTACTGATATTCTGTGTGCCGTTACTGAAAATCAATCATCTCGTTACTGATACAGGAAACCAAAGGTTGGCATTTCTGAATTAATGTTCTGAATATAGTTCGTAATTGAAGTTAAAGGGTGATTTAAAACTTTTACTATCATTGCAGTACCATATTGATGTATTTTTAAACATTTATTTTAGCACCTTAAGGAGGAAAAAGAATAAGCGTAATTCCAGTAGTAGAGATTCTCAAAAAAGTCAAAATGCATCAGAGCAGAAAATGCAGATGAATGATACTATTTCATTTACAGATTCAAATGATACTTTGATCAATGATGAGGTAATATGCCGTTTCAGTGTTGTATAAAAAATGTTGTATATCAGGGTTTGAAATTAGCCGCCAATTGACATGTTACACCTATAAACTTCGTTTTGACTACTAAATTTGTGAATCCAGACATCATCCTTGATTCTCAATTTCTCTGAATATTCTGAATGAATCTAACCTTTATGCAAAGAAAAACTTAGTGAACTTCACCTCTAAACATCACCACATTCTGGTCTGGAAATTTTGACTTTGTGTGTTTTACTTGTAAGCCATTAATAAATTCTTCTTTCTAGCAATCTACTTTTAAAAATAGGTGCATGAAAATCCAATGCCTAGGTCCTAGACATTACACTATTTGTACACATCCACAAAAACAAAATGAATTTAAAATTGGACCTAAGTAGAACATCTTGGGATCTGAGAAAAATGCTTAGGTACCACTGACTTTGCTCTTAATTTTTAACCTGTAAATATTTATACATTAAGGATTTGTTGTAGAATTCTGTTTCTCCGAACATTTTCAATTTATCTGTTAATCATAATTTCATGAAAAGATAAGTCACAACATATTCAGAGTTGTAAAATTAAGGGGATTTTCTTTTTCTAAATCGCTAAAATTACTGCTTTGGGGTGATTTTTTGTTGACGAAACGATGCAATCAAATAATTCCAAACTTTGTATGTATGATTTCAGGTATTCAAAAAAAAATATTTTTTTAAGAGTTTTTAATAAGAATCACTCTTGCTAACTGTCCTCAACTATGATGTAGTGCAAATTCCACACACTGGTTGGCATGATTTCTCAACTCCAAGTGATCTTAAACAAAAAATTGAATTTTATGTTATTTCATACACATTTTTTTTTGAAAAACTAGGAATTTTTTTACAAAATATTTCAGGAAATGGTGACTTGTCGAATCCAAATAACATAAAAAATATGTAATCGATTTTTTTCATCAAAAAGAAAAAGGAAATCCCCTCTCTTAATACACTATTAATTTCTGGTGTTCCATTCCTATAATATCCCTTGTATTGATGTACTTAGGTTACTTAATGTTGATGTTCCATCTTTTTTCCTGTACCTATTCCATTAAGAACTGATTTTGGCATCTTGTTTCCTCCAGGATTATGTAGTTTATACCAGACCAATTAAAATCCAATTAGTATCAATATTTTACATGTTTATTTATGTATTAAAATCAATATTTTCGATATTAAAGAATATCTAAAAACCTTTAGTTCAAGGTATTTATTGCTAAACTTGCTTCCTGGCAGTAGAGAAAGATTCAATTATACAAAGTATGGAAAGACTTATCAAGAGCACTTGTTAGGGGCGCTCTTTCCCTTCCCAGTCTGGCTGTGCAGATGACGCCAGAGTTAACATCTACAGGAGTCGCCTCTCAAGATGACCTTGGAGTGTTTTTTAGAATCTTAAGAGTTTGGTGCAATTGTGCAGTTGCGCTGAAAATCGCTCAGTATCATCATTTATGTATCCCATCTGTAAATTCTTAAATGTAGCTTTATTATTGAAATGTAAATTTTTATGATAATATAAGATTATTTTTATAGAAAATGGTCTTTTCTTTATCATCGATATGGTACAGGGGGCCTAAAAACAATTTGAAATCGTCATAGAAATAACATTGCATATTTATATGATCAATGTCAGACCAATTTACACTAAATTTGGTACATTCATCCTGTAGAATTCTGCAGGACACAGGTTATATATTAACCCTGTTCGATTTGTCATGGGCCTTTAGGGAGCTAAAAGCAATTCAAAATTTCCATAGGAATAATGAGGAATATTACGATGAATTATAAACAATTCAACCTGAGCAACACTGGGTAATTCAGTTAGTAATAGATAAAGCAGAGATGACGTTTGTCAATTGTAGTTTATATATTTCAAAAACCGACCCATTTCTTGAAAGCTTAATGAAGAAACTTCCATAAGTAATCTAAAAAATACTGGATTTAATAAATAGACTCATTTAATTAAATGTCTTTGGAGAAATTGTTTAAGATTCTGGAACGCTTTTCTAGGGAAATCTTTAATCATTTATCAAGCTCCCATATTTAACCCCATTCTCAATTGTAATATATGGCTAAGCCTTAAGAAGACCTGATTTTTTTTATTCTCATTTTTAAGGAAAAAATGTAATATTAAAAAAATGAATATTTGCTGAATATCCTTAAATTTTTTTAAAACCTTAATTTTTGCAAGAATACTTTGCACATTTTTTCACCTGCATTAAAAAAGCAATGTCAATGATACTCTTCATGGTCAAGTGTCGCCAAAAGGTGAGGGCATATTTATAGTTTAGCTAAAAATTGATATTTTAAAAACTGGGTCCAAGAGACCTAAACCTAGCACTTGTGAAAGTTTCGTCCCTTCTATACTCAAAGGTTAATCTATTGTGATCTATGTGAAATGAAGCCTTAAAAGCTTGAAAAATAATAAGACAGAATCACAGAGCATTCGCACATAGAGAAGAAACCCTGGAACTTGTACTCTTCTCTTCTACAATAAGGAAAAAGGGTTGCATGGAGTCTGCTGGTGCAATTGGCAAAGTACCAATAGTTCAATTTGCTACAAGAGTTCTTTTAAAAATTCATTTTTGAAATATTGAGAAGGAAATAAATATTTGAAAGTTGTAATTTATTCTTGCATTTATGTATAGTTCTCATTAAAGTATTTTATAAAACAGCATTCTTTACTCTTATAGGTTGGAAATGAAAGTACTTTTGATTTGTCTGATACCAACCACTTTTATGAGCCTGTCTACGAAAGTCTTGGGAACTACTTGCTAAATCAGGATGACCAAGATGGTGAGAACTGCAGTATATCACTTTCACCAGATGACCAAGATAATGGGGACTCGTTGCATTGCTCACTCACTAGCTTAGAGTCTGCTGAAAGCACGAAACAAGAAAAAGATGACAGTAGTACTCCATTGCAGACTTCAGATAAGAATGGCGATCTTAAAAAATCCAGTAATAAAATTAGTCAACTGAAGAGACATTTGTCCTGGACAAAGAATGACATCAGACTGGAACTGTCTTCCAAATTTAACAAAATTAAAATTAAAAAGAATGGCCAAAATTCTACAGAAATAGGAGTTAAAATGCAAGAACATGATTCAGTTAACACGTCCCCAAAGAAAAAGACTTTCATCAAATGCATTCTTAGGCAGAAAAGCTTGAGTAGCATTCCTATAAAGAGATCACCATCTCCTAAGAAGGAGAGTTCTCTTTTCTATGTTCATTTATCAATGGGAAGTGAAAAGCAGCGGCCGTTCAGTGATTCCATAGTCTCGAAGGATACAACTAAAACTTTTGATGATGCTGCATTGCAGAAGCCAAGAAAGCAGTCTGAACCATCTCTTCAGTTTAATACTAAATGCGGTCAGCAGCGTCCTCGCTTTCGAAAAGTTGCGTCTGGTCCAACTGTGCAACGTCCTAAAACCCCTCCTCCACTGCCTCCAAATTCCCATCCAACGAGCGGTGGCAGCTCAGTTGGGTCAGAAAAAGTTGAATCATCGCAAAGTAGCAGTCAGGCCTTTAATTCGGCTGGTGAGGCATCTGCTGAATTTGATTCTCATTTGTACACATGTTTAGATCCAGATTTTTTTCAAAGAGGTTGGTGTGTTGATATGTTCTATAAATGTATTGTATTAAAAATTATCCTAAATATTTTAAACCTGGAAGATGTTTTTAGCTTATTTGTTTATGCATCTTTTGGTTTTAGTATTTATATGACCACAATTTTTAGTTGCAGATAAATATTCATTGCTGCCTTCTTATATGATTGCTAACAGCCATAAATGATACAATTTGTGGAAAAACTTTGACTACAATTTACAGAATAAAATAAAATAGTTTTCTTTTAATGTGCCTCACAGTTTTTAAAATATTTCTTATGTATATTTGCAGCCTAATAAATATTTAATTTTTTTTGTATTTGATAAGATCGACTTTCTGATGCAAAAAGTATTTACTAATATAATATATTAGAGCCATTATAATATGAATAAAGGTGTGTTAAGATTGGAATTTGTTCACAGAAATGATATATTGATAGAATAGTGAGGCTACTGCATACATAAAATCCTATCTTATTAAAAATTTTCTGTTTGTTTAAAAAGATTGCATTCTGTCAATTTACAGTTAGTTGCATCTGCTTTATATATGTATTAGTGTCTGTTAGAAACATTAGCTTTAAAATTATTAAATTTTTTATATTTAGCAATTACTCAATTAAATCGAGCATGTCTAACAAAAAGGATTTTAGGGTTTTGAAATAATAAAATAAGCACTTATAAATCTTTTATATATTGGTTTTCTGCAAATGAGATGTCTTCAATTTCCTGTGTTTCTGTTTAATGCAATAGAAGACACTAGTGATGAATTTTTCAACCATTCAAAATTTTTCATAAATTTTGAAATTTTATACTGACAGTTTTCTAGAAGTTGAGAGAAATTTTAGTTAAAAAGTATACCTTATTTCTTTAATTTTTAAAATTTTCCCCTTATAAAAAATCCTTATTGGTTTATGTTTTCATTAAATATTTTTTTGATAATATGTAGTAAAGATAATTAAATTCTTTATTTAGCAAACAGTGAAAGTAGCTCTGTATTCTATGACAGTGAAATGTACCAACCCTCCAATGAGTACAAAGATTACAGGTTAGTTAAGCTTTATTTTTTAGTCCTAATAGCAATATTGCATTTCTCATCTTATTAAAATTTGTACAACTGTTTTCAGGACGTCCAATTTTGCTTCAAAAGATGATTTACCCCACTTAAGTTCATTTGTGTCCATTGAAAGCAAACCCCCTGCCTTATTGTCCAGAAAAACAAATGAAGATTTGCAATTGTCTCAATTTCCTACACTCCAAACTGAGGTTTGTCTAAAATAGTTTACTTTTGTTGTATTTTAACATGTTAACTGGGTTTATCTTTCTATTTATGCCAAGCAATTGTCGCATTTTCCAAGAAATATTACCAAGACAATGCAAAATTATTTGAAAGATATAGTGTTAGAAATTGGTCAAGTTATAAAATTTCTTATTTTTGTTATTGAGATCCTCATTTTATATTTGAAATGTTTCAACAAACTACATTAAACTGAGTATCGAATTAATATTACCATTTTAATTTTTAAGTATTGAGGTATTAACATTTTTGAAACCGATGTATTATTTCTTACATTTTGTATTGCCTGTTGTTTCGGGTGGTCTGAACGCAAAGTTTATACCATTGCTCATCAGTGACACTGAATGTGCTAATAATAAGGAATTAAATATTTTATTTGTTACTTGCCTCTCTAAGGCCGGAGACAGACTGGCGACCCGAGTCACGCTACTTTTTGTCATGGCTTGGATTGTATCTTGGGTGGCACGATCCGAGCCATTCAGTTGATCGCCCTGTCTGGTTAGGAAGAAAAGTCACTCGGGTCATGCTGCCCAGTTCTGTCACCTACCTAAGAAACTACAGGTTGACAAGTTGGTACGACTTGTAAGAAGTTGCTACTGGGATGCTGATGGTCAACTGTATATAGTGAGCAGCTCAATCCTGTGTGACAGGAAAATAGAAATGTGTTTACCCACCAGGTTGCCCTAACTGTCATCTACTATTGATGTAATTTCATTTGATGTAATGAAAAGTTCACAATTTCTGTTACCTCAAACATCTAATCCTTTCTGATTTCAGCTCTTAAAGTCCCCTTTTGAAGAAGAACCTATGTACCAGTTTTACCAAAAGGATGTCCAACAAAGAGCTACTCTTTGGTACAGTGCTGAGGGCTCTGAGTCTGACTTTGAAGATGACAGTTCCAGCAAGTTTTCTGACTCTGAATACCAACTGCCTGTGAAGCCTGCTGTTCTTCATTCGCAAATGTCTGCAATGGATTTGGTACATGGTCAGGGGGGCCAGAGAACTCTTTGGTGCGAGATTCCTGAGGTACAGCAATTGATGAGCTTTTACATAATTTTTAAGTCACTTGTATGTTGTTTGCTGCGTCACCACACTTAAAACGAGACAAACAAACAATAATACAAAACAAAATATATCAGCCAGACATGCTACCAATACGAATTCACATTTTCTTATGGTATGCTAATTATAACATTACTAGCCTGTGTATATCTTCTTACTTAATTGTGAAGTTCATATGTATGCGTTCAAATAGTATATTTTATATTGTTTATAGTATTAATGGCTATATTTTATAGGTAATTGAAAGTGGAGTTTTGAAAACAATATCTTCAAAGGATCGCAAAATCCAAGAATCTATGTTTGAAGTGATTACATCCGAGGCTTCATATCTGAAGAGCTTAAATTTTCTGATTGAGCATTTTGTTCAATGTCCTGAATTCAGTGGTTCAGAGAATAGTGTCCTGGATAAAAGAGAGAAGCATGTTCTATTTTCGGACATTCAACCTGTTCGAGATGTTAGTGCACAGTAAGTAATGTCTTAAAATATAGCTTTTTTGAAATTACATTACACAAATCTGGCAAATGTAGTATATTGGGATCACAAATGCATGTAGAAATATTCTCCAATTGAGCTCTTTCATTTTTGAAACATTACAAGAAGCTATAGCTCCAGGGAGAAGGCAGTTGAGTCATGTGGTTTGAATGAGTCTATTAGTTTAATTAGGGTACTGGTGATAACATAAACAAATTCTTTCCACAACTGGTGTCTTTTGACTGTAAGTTTATCATTCAGATCCAAAAGTGATAACTAGTTGTCAGGAGACATCTGCATCAATTGCCAATTATGCTTTTGCATTCGGCAACCTTCTCCTGACATGCTTTCACACCTCTTCAAAAATTGATCTTCCCATGGTCGACTACCTTGTCATTGGAGCCACATTATATCATGCATTGCTTTTCAAGAATAAGTTCTTAATTTTTAAGACCTTTGTTTTATTGGTACATTAAGTTAACTATTTATATTGAACATTCTCATAGTTCTCTTTGTATATATGTTACCGCTAAAGTATTGAAATCAGGTAATCTGTGCAGATTAACTACGCCGATCCATTAAAGTGCGGACAATTGTTTTATTTCTCAAATTACCTAGGTAATCTGGAGATCACCTAGATAATTTGCACGTTACCTACTAGGCACTCGTTAAAGTTAAAATAAGATCTTTACTCGAACAACAGCAACATTTTAGTATGCTTAATTAAATACTCAGACAAACAATTCAGTAATTCTAGGTACTACTAATTGAAAAACACGCTATGCTTTTATCCCATAAAGTTATAAGTAATTTCATATAATAATCAGTAGATGTAAATAAAATATACTGACAATTGTTGGAACATAATGTTATCTATTTATTTTTCGATATCTAAAGAATCAAGTTGATAGAATCAATCAACAGAATAGTTGAAGCATAAGGAGAAAGGGAAGGAAATTACAGAAACAAACTTTTCCACTTTAGCGATTCGAAAGCCGTTAATGTGCACATTACCTAGGTAAAGTGCAGAAAACTCTTATTTTGTAGATGATTCCGCACTTTAATGGAACAATCAGCTAATCTGCAGATTACTTAGGTTATGTGCACATTAACAGCTTTCGGGCTTTAACGGTATCATATATATCACAAAATATGTACATTAGAGATATTTTTTAGATGCATTTAAAATTTGTAAGTCTTTTTTGCAGGCATATAAATGTTTAAATAGAAATAGTTCTGTGGTGGGGTCCAAACTGTAAAGTTAAAGAATTGGAACATCTACACTTTTAAGAAAAAGTGTATAGTAATAAATGCAAATGATTTTGAGTTTTGTGGAACTTGAAATTTATTTTCTAAAATGTGTTTTGATTGCAATGGAAATTTATAGTCAGAACTGCAACTTTTATTTCATTTTGTTCTTAAATATATAACAGCTGCTTTGATAATTTATTTTTAGTTTATGAGAAAAATAAATAAAAATTTTGTGTGTTAGGCTTTCAAAGCTAGTCCTAACAGTAAAAACCATCAATATAGAGAATGAAAACGAAAGTTAACCATTATTTCCCTTTTCAGCCTTCTTGCAGACCTGGAAAAGAGGTGGCTAGAGAATATTGTTCTGAGCAATATTTGTGATATTGTGTATCACCATGCTAGCAAGTATTTTTCAGTGTATATAAAGTACTGTTCAAATCAACTGTACCAAGAGCGATTATTACGAGAACTCAAGTAAGATATTTTTAAATATTTGTGTTCTCTTATATATTTTTGTATTGTATTGATTACACTCTAATATTTTTAAGTTTGTAAGAATTTGACTATTCTGTGAAATAATCTACCATATTTATTGTGTGCTGTACATTAAAAAACATTTTATTTAAAGTCATGATGGGTCCATTTCATGTTCCTTCTAAAAGTGGAAAATCGTAACTTTTTGTGCATTTGAACTTTTAACTCCACACACAAACAGAATTGGTAAAGTGCTTCATTTACAGTTGGTGATCATATACTATTAGAGCTACCTTAACAAATTAACGATTTTTGCATTTCAACCAGTTTAAAAAAATCTGGTTGCATAGAATTCTTTTCATTTTTTGCATATTAATGTAAAAAATTTTAAACAAATAGTTGACAACACTGTTGATTTTACAACCTCACACATGAGAGGCATTATCTGTCAAGCTTAATATAGGTGGTGGTAATTTTTCCTGTATATATTCTGAAAATGACATAAGTGGACTTGTTTTTCAAATACAATTTCAGCACTTTGCCAGTGAAAATCCATAAGAATAATTTGATATGATAGTTGATTGATCAACATCAATTAAATTAAATGCTAAACATTGCCAAAACAATGATAAACTCTATTTTAAAGTAAAGTAATTATGTATCATGTGTGTGAGCATTTGGATAGCAGAAGTAAAATCTTCGCAGTCAGACTGTCTGGTTTGTTTACACTGATAATCCCTCATAACCACCATCTATTTTACTGGAAACTCAGAAAATGCCTTTTTCGCATTGTGTAGCTCGAATAATTTGATCACCCACTGAATGTGCGATATTTATTCATGAAAGACATTATCAATTTTAGGGAGAAGCGTCCAGAGTTTGTTACAGTCTTAAAACGACTGGAATCAAACAATATTTGCCAAGGCCTGGACATGCATTCCTTCTTGATGTTGCCTATGCAGAGGATTACACGCTTACCATTATTGATTGATGCCATTTTTCATCGCCTCTCAGGAGACTCCCCAATTTATGAAAGCTGCAAAATGGCCTTAGCAATGGTGAATAAGGTAATAACTAAACAGATTTTATCCCTGGTTATTAAACTACTAGTTTGTTCTTTATCAATATATTTTTATGCTAAAATGTGCTGAATAATTAAACAGATTTTCTCCTTGGTTAAAAATATAGCGAGAGGTTACTGTGTTAAGTACTTTTCTGATGGTGACAATCTTTTGACCTTGAATAAATTTCATGTCTATTTAAATAAATATCTTTGTATAGCATCTTTGGACATGTCTCTCTCTCTCTCTTTAGCTTTCTCTAATAATCACATACATTAAGGCTGCGTGAATTTACCTCTTTCCAGATCTTCTGGTCTTTTAGTTCCATGAGTCGATTTACTCTAAATGTGTCAAGAAGTTGTTTCAAATGACAAAACAAATTGCATTCATTAAAGATTTTGTAGGAAATTTATTAAATAATACAAAATAAAATAAACTCATTGTTATTGAAAAAATCGAAAAACAATCTATTTCATTTTGCCAATCTGTTTCTCAAACATGGATACAAATTCAATTTAATCACTAATAATATCATCTTCCAGTATTCATAACAAAATTTAATGAAAAGTAATTTTTTTAGCTTGTTGCACAGTGCAACGAAGGTGCTCGCAAAATGGAAAGAATGGAAGAAATGTTGGTTATCAGTCAACAGTTAGACTTCAAGGACTGCAAGGTGAGTACATTATATTTGCATTTTTAGATTTTTTAGGATTTTGTGTTTTTTAAAAAAGTAATTATAAAAAGTGTTTCCATTAAATCCATTATTTTAAATTTTGATAGGGTTTTGGACTGTGCACAGCTTCTCGTTGGCTTGTGAAAAAGGGAGAACTTGTTCAGCTGCTCTTGGATACTTCTAGTCGAAGAACATTTGGGCGTAGCAGTCGCTGGTGTAAAATCCAGCTCTACGTCTTCCTTTTTACAGATTTGCTTGTAATTACCAGGAAGAAAAGGCAAGTTATTTAAATTAATTAGATTTTCTAGTAGACTAAAAAGATTTCTGTTATTTCGAAAAATTACGTTATCTTAGTGTCACAATGATGCAATATTTTAAAATCATTGTTGGAAGAGTAATGGATTAGCAACCAGAGGGTGGCGAGTTCGAATCCAACCCAAGACCGTCGTGTACAAAGGGAGCTGATGCACGTTAAATCTGTCGTGACCTCAAATGTCCTCATGTTGGCATGGTGTGGAAGTTTGGAGAGTGGAGTGCCAGCTCTGACCTCGTCATCTGACCGTGGTTCAAAATTATGTAGTGTCCTCGGATCTTTCCCTTCGGGGGTTGATCTCGGACCGTCGCCAATAGCCCGTTGTGTTGCTCCAGTGTGACGTTAATTAAAAATTCAATACCGTTTGAAAAAATATTTTATCAGCTGTTCAAGCTAGTTTCAAATTCAGGCATTATATGTATATTATTTTTTAAAAATTTATTAGCTAAAAATACATCCACAAATTGTGGTGTCGACGTTGTGGAAGGACGTGGTGTGGAAGTTTGGAGAGTAGGATGCCAACTCAGGTGTTGCCTCGTCATCTGACCGTGGTTCAAGATTGCGTGGTGTTGTTCTTGGGTCTTTTCCTTCAGGATTGATCCCGGACCAATAACCCATTGTGTTGCTCCAGTGTGATGTTATTTAAAATACCTACCTACCTTTAAAATTATTTCTGTTTTGTCATTTTTGGAAACTAGTGTCTAAATAATTATTTTTATGTGTGTGTCTTGATATTTTGAGGTCATTAGTTTTGGGTATTTAACTTTGGGATATTTCCACCCTTTTTAGATGTCAAAACTTATCAATCATATATAATTAATTACCCATCAGAAAACAAATTTAACATTTATTATTATTAAATTTTATTATTATTAATTTATAATTATTAAATAGTTTTGGGGATATTTTTCCACCATTTTGGGACATCAACACTTATAAATAATTAATCACCCATTGAAAAACAAATTGTACGTTTAATACATTATTAATACACAATAATTAGTCAAAAGATTAAAACATCTCTACATAACTCTATGTAACAGAAGTATTAAGACAAGTTGGTGATAAAAAAGTCAAAGAAGTTAGAGCAAATTCCAATTTAGTTTCACACTGGTGTTAATACAGTTCTAAATAATCAGTCCTTGATATTTTTAACAGTGTCAACTCCATGCAACTTCTAGGTGATCTAGAACAATCATGGAAATTCGAGGACTCGGAATATAATATCTTTATCTGGATAAGTATCTTGAATATTTTGTCAATGAACAGTTATGTCTTGCATCTTGTTGGCAATAACTAATCAGACCTGACAATATACTGTAGTAATTTTTTAAATGCTGTAAAGGAGGTTAAATGCAGTGCAACTGTTTAGCAGCACTGAACTACAAATGCATTGTATAAATAATTGTTCATTTATTGAACACAATATTTTATTAATATTCACCTTATTTCAATAGTTAAATTTTAGTTGTAGTGTTCTAGAATTGTAATAAGTAACACTAGACCCTTCTTTCTTAAAAGTTAAAGGGCATTGTGCTTGTTGCTAATCTCCATGTCTAGCTCCAGCTAGATGAAATCCACGAGTCCATTCACCCGCACAAAGTCATACAGCAAAAGAAGTTTCAGAAAATGAGGCGTCTCGGGACAACCCCAGGCACTTGATAATGTGTGCTGGGGAGGCCTGGTCAGACTGGCATTTAAGGCAAACAGGATGAATCTTGCAACCACAGCAAAATGTGAGACCACTGAAAAAGCGGAAGAGCGCTGTCTGAATATGTCTGTCGTAATTGAGAGCAAGAAATCTTCCGGGGTGATCCCCACGATACCAAGAGTGTACCGGGTGAACGATTCATGCCTTATGAAGATTTTTTCTGATGGAGTAAAGTTCAAGAAATGTCAATGAGTGGGTATCGGACAATGGTTCATGGACACCCTCCTTCGCCAAATTATCCGCTACTACATTTCCCCTGAGATCCACATATGAAGGGATCCACTGTAGGTGCATCTCGCAGACGGATGAGATATGCTTGAGTTTGTTAAGGATCGCTATGCCAGTTCTATCCCACGCCGTGCCAATTACGCATTGTTTGTTGGATTAATTTAACAGTCTCATTTATTGTGAGACAGACTGGATTTAGCTTCATAGTGATTTTTTTTATTTGTGGTTTTATATTTCAGTGATGACAGTTACTCTGTGGTAGATTTCTGCCCACGTAATATGCTGCAGGTCCTGTCAGTTGATGAAAACATGCCACCACTTCCTGTACGTCTGCCATCTAGCTACAGAAACCTTTTCCAGATGATAATGTTGAGTAACAAAGAAGGCAAAACAGTGGAAATGCTCTTGAGTTGCTTACTGGAGTAAGGGCATAATTTATTTCTTGTGTCAATAACATTGAGCATTGGTTGTTTTGTATAAAATTAATTTTTAAGATTCTCTATGAATTAACTTTTCACTTTTAGAAGAATGATCTACCAGTCATTCAAATTTTATATTCGATTGCTTATTTATATTTCATATGGATTTTGAAAACCTTACAAGGATGCACTTGGATTTTAATGTACTTATGAGAAAAGTTATTTCTTGCTATTTTGATATTAACTATATCAAATTTTCGTATTATCTTTCTGATTATACTTAATATTTTGATATTATATATTAGATATTACATCCATTACTGTTTCCTTTTGGTTCTCGTTGCCCCTGCTTCTTTTGCCTCTTTGGAACGTGTTCTGGACTCGTAATTGTATCATTTACCTTTTATTTTTTATCTTTCTTCCCAATTATTTTCCCCTTTTTCTGTGATTATTGGCACCCTTTAACTTTCTCCTTCAAAATTGGATTACAATTAGTAAATTATTAATTATGATGTGGAGGTCGCATTTTTGCTAGGTACTCCGTAAATGATACGTCTGTTCCATTACTTCCAGTATAATCATTTTAAGTTGTAATAAAATGATGGGTTGTGCTTAGAATGTATGGTATGTATAACATAAACCCAACCCCTGTGGTGCATTATGGTAACACGAAGTGGCTTACAAATTTCCCATTGTAGTGCCATAATGTATAATGTTCAATTGGCTGGACCTTATGAAGAAATGCATAAAAATAAGTTTACTTTAGTTTTCTAAATTTCTTTAGTTACAAAATAAGTTTTTAAATTTTATTTCAGATTTCATTACTTAATGTTTAATATTGAATTGCTATATTCACTCATTGTTATAATTTAATATTGCTACATCCATTGGTGTTTTTGCAATAATGCCAATGTTTAATGTTTCATTCACATATGACAGATGTACATTAAAATTAATTTTTTAATTAAGATTTGTGTGTAGATTCTTTCTCTTTTTTGCCATTTTTATCAAAAATAATTTTTGCATGAGTCAATTGTTATCTAAATGTGGTTTTTAAATTTTTTAGGAGTGACCGCACTAGGTGGATGGATGCAATGACACCTGCCAAATCTGAAAACCCAGATGAGAAAATATATGAAGAATGGGGTATGTTCTCATAATTTGTTGCTAGGTGACATGGAATGGATGTTGCTGACTTTCGTTTTAACAATTTGTTATAAAACTTGTCTTAGAAAAATTCTGTTCAAGTGAGGTTTAATGTATTTGTCTATAAAGGGATATATATATATATGTATAAACTAAGAAAAATTTTAAGTTATGTGAGACATTCTACTAAGAAGCTTCCAATAAGAAAAATGTTTTCCAAAGTTTAATTAGTTTTTAAAAAATAAGTGGAATATTTGCTGAGTTACCATATGTATAATATTTCAAAAGTTTAGATTTAAGACACCTGAACCTTGCTAGTGTTTATGATAAATGGTATACTTTATTATATTGATAATATTTTCTTGGATTTGTTAAATTTCATGTGTCTGCTGTTTATGTAATCTTTTAAATAAGAGTATCTTGAAATTCTCTTTATTTTGACATTGCTTTAATAAAGAACACTTTTTCAGATTGGCCTCAATTCCAATGCACTCATGCTTACAATGCAAAACAACCAGATGAATTGTCATTGGAGGAAGCAGATGTGGTTAATGTTCTTAGAAAAATGTCAGATGGTAGGAATCCATTTCTTTCATGCACACAGAAGCAACAATATATTTGAAATAAAATTGTACATATGTGTATATAAGTAAAGTTCAATATAATCCATCAAGTTTCTGGCAACATTCTACATCACATCTATTGGGTAGATTGAAAATCTATTTGTAGTAATGTTGTTTTACAAACTGAGTTTCACACTTGTATACTATTAATATGTGGACTGGAATGAGTGTATGACTTGCAAGTTAAACACACTAAGTCAGGAAACAGTTCTGAAAAAATGAGGGGAATTCTCATTTTTAAGCAATGTGGAAATAGTAATTTTATCATTTCAAAAATCATTTATAACACTTTGTAAACACACGCACTGCTATAGCAGATTGTTAATAAATAATGCATATTTATTCATTTGTTTGTTTCTCCAGAAGAAATCTAACCATCCTGCAAAGAAAAAATGATTTAATGCACTTCGCCAGTCTAAAGATCACATTCTGGTCTCAAAAAAAAAAGGCTCATTGAAATTTTTGACTTAGTGCATTTCACTTGTAAGCAGATGCTATATAGTTTTCGAACATGTATATGTGTGTATTTAACTGTTCCCTTTTTTTCTGCTTAAATCCCTTAGTTTTATAGATATTTTTTATCTTCCTTTACCTCTTTTACACTCCTTGTTTCAACCCTCTCATTTGAGTTTTAGTCTCAGAGACAATTATCCCATTAAATCAATACCAAAAATACCATTCCTAGGATCTCTTCAATAACATTCCCAGTCCCATAGACAAATAGCTTTTTCTGTCTGACTGTCATCATGTGAGGAGTTCTGAGATGAGTACTGGGTTGAGACGAGTTGTTGTAATGGGGAGTTGTCCATCATTCCAATATTTGATCCCTGATTGTAAAACTAATTTCTTTAATGAAAGGGTACATAAAAATTATTCTCATGTCTTATATCTTTAAGCATGAGATATACATCATTCTAAAAACTTTAATTAATAACTACTAAAAGGTAAAATATATTTGCATATACAAAGTATGAAGTAATACTTTATCATAATGTTACATAGCCCAGTTGATGGAGTTGTGGATTAGCAATGAGGGTTATGAGTTCGAAATTCGATCCAACCAAAGACTGCCATGTAAGGGTGGTGCACTTTAAATTTGTCGGGGCCTCAAATGTCCACACGTTGCTGTGGTGCGAAAGTTTGGAGAGTGGGATGCCAGCTTGGTTGTTGACCTCATCTGACCATGGTTCAAAATTACAAGTTGTTGCCTTCAGATTTTTTCCTCTTCGGGATTGATCTTGGACCATTGCCAATAGCACGTTGTATTGCTCCATGGGGACATAAATTCAACCGATTTTCATATTATTGCATAGAATTTGCACATGGCAAGAGGGAGATGAGCCCTAAACTTCCCACTGTCTTTCACCCTGTCACAGTCAGTGACTTGCAGAATTAGCAATCAGTTAGCTGACATTTTGGAGGAAAATAACTCATAATTCAACCTTACTTAGGGTTGCTAGACCTAAAAATGGAAGTTCCTATCAAACTCAATTATAATTCCTGACATTACAAGGAACTTTTACATTGAAACAGTCAAATAAACATTGTTATAGACAAGAAGCAAGAGTATTACAAATAAAAATACCTCTTAAATAAAAACCTTGGACTTGACACATACAATTCTGCAACTGATGTTAATGACTGCACATTATTTTGTATGCAAAGTGAATACAATACAACATTTAGATTGAATTAATGATATCTCTGGAAAATCCGGGCAACTTATAATTCCCTGCGAAATCCCAACCGTTATCTGGTAACTCAAACCTTACCAGAAATTGAATCCAATCAACTATTCTTGGAGTATTTCTAGCCATAGTATACTATGAGAATACTTTTTCCTGTCATCAGCGCATTTATAGCCAAGCAGTTACTATCCGACTCTCCAATCATGTTGCCATTTTACAGAAATTGTGTTCTCCACCAAAAACAACTATTCATTACTTGTACGAATCCACTGTTTTGTATCTGTTGTGCATTCTTCATCCAAAAGTTCTTAAATAAGATTTATTTTGTGTCAAAATATTTCCAAATTTTTCAGTTGGATTTGATTATCATGGATTCAATGCAGATGTTTACCTGTTTAGAAACAAGAACAAGGGAAAATGTTTTATAGAATAAAAGAATGCAAAAGCACAGAATATTTTTTTAATCAGAAGGAACAGGCACTTTTGTAGTAAAATGTCACTAAATCTACTTCTCGTATACAAAGTTGTGCAATGTGTGACTAATCTTGTTTTAACCTTTATAATCAAAATTTGTTTAAAGAAACACTAATTTATTTTTTTGATACTTATAATCCTCAAATTCCATTCAAATATCAAGTACTGTATAATTACTATATGTTGCTGACAAGCTTTTTTTTCAGGGTGGTTTGAAGGAGAAAGAATTCGTGATGGAGTTCGGGGTTGGTTCCCATCATCACATGCTGTTGAAATTATAACATCACATGTCCGGGCTCGCAATTTGCGCCAAAGATATAGACTCTTAATGCTTTCTCAAACATACTTAGAAGAACAGTACAAGGCTCAAGCAGCCAAGAAATGAGAAACGCATTTCGTCACCATGAGAGTGATTTTCATAATTTTTATTCAGTTGCCATAACTTTACATGCCATATTTATTGGGCTAAAGCAATTTTGTATATTTTGTTAGCTTTGTTCAAACAATTTTTTACCTTGTGCATTGTTCATTTGTAATATTTAAACAAAACTCTTTTGTATAAAGTACATTTGGTTAGATCTGTAAAAAAAATGTATATATTGTTTTAAATTTTGTGTTTTTGTGATGAGGATCTTGTTATTGATCCTTGGAATCTCCCAAAATAGTGAGGTTTTTATAAAGTTTGCATTTGCTACTGGGATCAAGTACAATATTTAAAATGCATACTTCTCCCATTTTAATTTTTTATTTACTATTGATTTGAAATGTTAACTAATGTATGTCCCAAGTCATTACCTGATGTGGTTTACTGTCGTATCTAGATGCAAAAATTTCAGATTTAGGTGAATGAAATTACACGTAGCACATGTTTACAACTGGTGCTACTTATTAAATGTCAGGGATTAGCTGCTAGCAACATTTCTAGAATACACCCATACCTTGCTTTACGGCCTAGATACGTTCCGGAAAAGTTGGCCGTAAAGCGAATAACGAATCAATTATTTTGATACAAACCCATAAAAATTCAATTGGATCTGTTCCAATTTTTTATAAAATAATATAGTTTTTCATTCATAAAGCATTTTATTCTTTTTATTTGCTATAAAAATGCTTACATAAAAATTAAAGTACAAACAATGTAATAATAAACAGAAATTCAAAAAATAAATATATAAATTAAAAAACAAAGAAATCATATGCACATGTGTACATATAATAAAAAACATAAAATAAAATGTTTAAAAACTGTTTTAATCTGATGACGAACATTAACATGAAGAATCAGTAAGCTATAATATGCTGCCATCATCACTTTCCGCTGTTGTGGATTGACCCAGTTTAAAATATTGGTCCAATGTTGTCTGCTTCGCCTTGGTTTTTGCTTCTTTTTGCAGTGTTTTGTAACAGGTAATGGCTGAGTTTACTCCTTGAGACACTTTAGCGCTCGTTCTTCGTCGAGATCATTTTGAAGATGGATGTTCATTCCCTGCTCGAAATAAGAAAGCGCATTCAATAAGTTTTTGCTGTTGGCATATAGCAGGCTCTGGCTCCTCATCAAGTGTGTGTTCTGTTTCTAACTAGATCAGTTCCTCATTTGAAAAAGGTTCTCTGTCAGCATCTAAAAAATCAATCAAATCACCTTCCAAATCCTCAAAACCAAGATTGTTTGCTAAGTTTAATGTTTTGTCGAATTTCAGAAAGAGAATTAACTTTAGGCTCATTTTTTGGCCATATTTTTTTTCAAACATGGTTCATTGTGGTTGGTTTTAATTCCTTCCATGATTCACTAATGTTGTCTACGGCATCTCTGATGCTGTAGTTTTTCCAAAACTGTTTCATCTAAGATTCGCTATCAGTTTCGTGAATAAGTTTACGAAAAGTTCTGCATAAGTAATGAGCCTTAAAAGTGGCTATTGCACCCTGATCCATTGGCTGGATCAGAGTTGTATTTTTGGGAAGATACTCAATCTCCACATCTTCAGATAATTCTAAATTAACCGGGTGCCCTGGAACATTATCCAAAATGAGCAATGCCTTATTGCTCAAGTTATTGTCCTTCAAATATTTTTTTACTTCTGGGCAAAAGTAATTTTTAAACCAGTCTTCAAAGAGAATCTTAGTCATCCAACCTTTCTTGTTGGATCTCCAAATGACAGGCAATTGTTTCTTGTTGAGCCCTTTAAAACACCTTGGATTTTCAGAAAGATATACTAAAAGTGGTTTTAGCTTAAAATCCCCTGCAGCATTAGCACCAAGGAGCAAAGCTAATCGTTCTTTTGACACTTTATATCCAGATGCAGACTTTATATTTTGAAATGTAAGTTCTTTCAGGCATTCGCTTCCAATAGAGTCCTGTCTCGTCTGCATTGAAAACTTGTTCAAGTCGGTATCCACCTCTCAATAATTCTTTTCAAAATGTTGGGATATTCTTTAGCTGCATCATCATCGGCACTAGCTCTTTCATTTTTAAGTTGTGCAAATTGTGGTGATTTTTGAATTTTTCAAACCAACCTCGGCTTCCTTGGAATGTTACATCTTTCACAGATTCATCAGTATCCTCCCTCTTTAAATTTTCGAAAATACTTTTAGCCTTTTCTTGGATAGTCATTTGGCTCATTGGCATCCTTCATTGATTATTGTCTTCAATCTACATATCTAATAATTTTTCCATAAAGCTGCTCTTTGGCGAGTTAATTTTGAGACACTTAAAGGTGCAGCAGATAGTGAATGTGTTTTAATTTCTTTTCTATCATGAATAGTTTGAACGGTAGACTTCGCCAGTCCCACTGCATTACAAATTTGAACGATTTTCTCATTAGCTTCAATACGATGTAAAACTTCTAGTTTGGTCTCTAGTGTGACAGATTTTCGGCTTCTTTTTATTTTTATCAGTATCAATCTCCAAATTCAATGAACGCCTAAAAAGGGACGATTATATTTAAAAGAATTAATTAAATATGTCATGAAAATAGTCTTTCTAATACATACATACCAAATATGTTTACAATTCACCAATTAATACAAACAGAAACAAAACCCAACCAGAAAACAAACAAGAATAAACACGTCTAACTACACTAAAGCGACGACACAGTAAAATGATGACAATGTTGTGCCAAACGTTCCTCATATTTTCGTGAGGCAACAAGTAGCAGTGCCACCTAAAGGGAGAAACAAACTAAACAGAAGGTCGCTAACATTATAGCGTTTTTTGGCCGTATAACGAAATATTGTGGGCTGTAAATCGAAAAAGTGCCATAATTAAAAAAAGGCTGTTATAGCGAAATGCTGTATGAAGAGCAGCCATATAGCGAGGTATAGGTGTATGTGTGAATTTGAATACACAAGAAATTTTGTTCAAATGCTTATTTTCTGACAATTCATGACAATCAAAAAAAATTCCTGCCATTTTTCCTAATCAATAAATTTTTGTTTGATGCCTACTTATTTGGAATTAAATCACATTCCCTTTCTTGAAGAAGTTTGCAGATATACTTTTAATCATGGACTCTGAGATTCTATTAAAATTCATCCTAAAATCTTACCATTTTAGACTCCTTGTTTCAAACCTGTTTTCTGCATCTTTTTTTATTAATGAAGGAACAAACATGTAATAATTTAGAGAATTTTAAATTCTTAAATTTAACTACAATTTAATATATAAAAATATGAATTATTACAACTTATTGTATTAAAAATTCTTGATCAAAACTTATATTTTAAATATCATCACTCAAAGTGCATAAGGTCGTATGTCAAAAATTCCATTTTTTCTTTTATTGCTATATGTGGCATTTTGTGATGTTTTTGCTCTCCTGAAAAATGCAGCTTTTAGACACGACCTTTTGCACTTTGAGTGACGATATAGTAATAATTTATATTACATCCAAATTTTTCTGTCAAAAATATTAATATTTTGTTTCTTAACCCCCCTGGAGTATGCTTTGAAAATATGGGTTTAAATAAGTATTACCCCTGCAAAAAGCACCCTGGGTATTCTCTATCTAGTAAGTAGCTTGAATAAGTACCAAATCTTTTGTCTGGTAATATTAAACTCTCTTAACTTAGTTATTTAAATATAAAAATCATTAAAACATGGTGTTGATTTATTTTTTAAAAGTTTAACAACTGAATTCAAAGACTCATTGCTAGATTTCAGTACCTAATACTAGTCCTCCATTTCCAATAGATTTGCTTCATCAGTATTTACTGTAGCTAATAAATTGTGGTCTTTGCATTTCTTGTTCACGAGGACTGTTTGGGAACACAGTATGTTTTTCAGCTGTTAAATATGTGTGTATGTATATAGAATATAAAATGAAGTTACATTTCACACAAAAATATACAACCACAGATACTTCGAACTCCGAGTAGAAAGCAGCACTCTAGTGTGTTGCACTAAAGACGCGCATGCTGAGTATCTTCTATTGTTACAATTTTGTGAGAAAATTCTTTCGAAAAGACGGGTCAGGAAATGTTTTTCATGATTAAAGACAAATATCAGCTCTAGTGTGCATTAAGGCATGCCTGTGGTAAAGATTCATAGAATTTCAATTGTGCATGATGCAAAAAGGCACATTGGGTACCTCCCTATCCCTTGCTTAGAAATCCATGAGAACTCCATTCTAGAAGATTAAAGGAGTGAAACTAGTTTTAATGTTGGAATGAACATGAGAACTACTCCCGACACAAAGTCTGACTTCATTGCCAAAGGAACAAACCCCATTTCCATTGAGGTTGTTGGAAGAAGTATATTCAAGTTTGTTGCACTTCAAAAAAATTGGAAACCTTTGACTTTTTTACTTGTGAGAACATCCAAGAACAATAAAAATAAGACATCCACCAGTTACCCTTACTCAAATTGAGCAGGCCTTGTTTCTATATAGCAGTGGCTACCATCCAGATATAGAATACTGATACAGTTCTTGTAGACAGACTATTGAGGTCATTCTTAGAATTTCTTTTTTGAGGATTGGGGTAGAACATACCCATGCAACCACTCCCAGGTTAATGATCATACAAATTTTTTAACCATTCATAAAAAGCACTATTCTGTTACAATTTCTTATTTTTAACATCAGAGTGATTCATTTTTGTACTGTTAATTTAGACATGAGGGAAAACGTTCTGGGCTGTTTTCGATCAATTGCTCTTAAAATTCATATTGGCTTATTAATCAACCTTTTCTCATCTTAATTTCAAGTATTGGATTGATTGGCAATGAGTATTTGTTATACTAACAATGTGAGTGGATCTAGTGAATAAATTTGTATTGTTCCTTATTTAATGCAACTAAAAATCTGTTCTAATTTTTGGTATGATACATATTGATGAGGTGCTGTGAAACAATTTTAGCATCACTATGGGATAAAATTGTAGAATCAAATATTTATATATTAATTTTAGGCTAGTTTACTGTGTGCATGTCAACTATTTCATAGCAATATACTTAAACTCCTGCCAAATGTCAGACGAGTTGACCTTATAGGAGTATATCCAAAGATTATCTCATGTAATTTAAGCAGTTTTTTAAATAGTTTTCTTTTTAAGTATATACAAACCAATTGCGATCTTGTCTTAACTACGACGCAACTGGCATACCAGCCAGTGTAAAAAGGTTAAGTTGGAACATTGGCTTCAAATGAAGAAAAGGTTTTAATTGTACGTTTATCTTAACCTGAATAATGCAATTAAAAATATAAACACTGATTTTTATCTTGTGTTGAATATTTTCTAATGAAATCCCCTGCAACCAATTCTAGAAGTTCCCAAAAAATATTTTGCATGTTTGAAAACTTCCTATAATGGTCAACCCTGTATATTAAAGCTCTGCTAAATTTTATATGAAGTTATATAAAAACCAAATTGAGGTTGAATGGAAGACGGCCTTCTATTTAAAATTTACATTATTTTATTTGTAACTTAATAAAAGTTTAGACAAATTCATTAAAATAAGAACATTTCTGAAACTGGTCATTTTGCAAAATTTTCTAGTAAAGTATTTTTATAGCATGTTGGCTGGAGGTAATTTAGTCAATGGACGAGTTGTTCGAAACATGCAATGATTTTTATGTCAATTTTAGAGGCACTTCAAAACTTCCATTGCTATCTACTAAAGGTCTTTGACTTAATTTTATTTTCACTAAAATTTTATAGTTTTATACTATAATCAAAAGAAATCAGTTTTGAGTATTAATATTTACTATTTTTTACATTCCATGCACTTTTCTACTTCATTTTGTAAACTCGTTTAATATATTTGTGTATATATATTGTGGTTTTGTAAAATAAGATTTTTTGTATATTTGATAAAAATATTTTTCAATGAAAATTTTATATTAAGATAATTTTGAATGTTTTACATTAGTCTGTTTAATGTAATTTACGTTTCTTAAAACCTGATTGACTTTCCATAATTTCAAACTTTTTGCAAGTGTTCATTTCAAACTGTTCAAAACCAGAATTCTAAATTCAATACCTGTCATTTATTTTGATTTGTCTCCAAGTAAACATTTGTGAATCCCAGAGCAGGAAATCTTTTGTACCTTTATAATAAATAAAATGGCTGATCAAATGGAAATATTTAGTAATTTTATGTACTATACTATAACTATTTGTTACTAAAACTAGCCTGACAACTTATAAATGATTTTATTGATTTTGGATTTTAAGAAAACTTTACAAATTCTAGCTGTTGTAGAAATAAAATTAGATTGGATTTATACGAGGTCTGACCAGAAAGTATCCAACCATGTAATGGGGTCGTGGTAGTTGAATAACTAGAGGATTGCAAGTTCGAAACTCAATCCAACCAGACCATTGTGTACATTAAATCTGGCATGGCCTCCAATATCCTCACATTGGAGTGGATGTTTGAAGAGTGGGATGCTAGCTCAGGTTGTAAAATGCAGTTTACATTGTCATATCACAGCTCTTTTCAGTAAATTTTCTTATGCGAAATTCTTTATGCTTTATCTAAAGAAATTTAGAGGATTTTCTCTTATCGAGGGAATTCTAGTTAATTTAAAGATGAGAAAAATGCCACAAATCGATACATACACAAAATTAATAATTATTGAATAATGCAGAATAAAATCAATTTCATAATTACTAGGAAGTTATAAGATTCTTTAACATCCTCTTGTTAGAGAGGTGCAACAGATAAATGTATTTCATAAAATTAAATAGACAATTTTAAAAATGTTTTATTTCATGTGGTTTAAAATTAATTACAAAATATAATTTACAACAAAAATGCTTGAGTTTTGAATTTCTACATCCTTATACCTTGGTACAGGTTGCAGTATAAGAAAGAAATGTAATTTTCTATTGTACAAGAGAAATTTTGGAGAAAATCTACACCTAATATTTAAGACAAAATAATTGTTTCACATGGAATTAGCACTTTCATAAAAGACACATTTCAGACCTGATTGACATTAAAAAACAGCAATGAAAGCAAACGATGAAAAAAGATCTATAAAATAAATTCATGCTTAGATAATTCCAATAAATTGATACAAATGACATGATATAAATATGTTAACAGAAACAAAATAAAGGATGTGAATTACACCCCCTGCACCTTTAAACAAATGAAATGTGGAACCTAAACTGTCTGATGTGTTGATTTTCTGAACAATTGGCTCACAAACACGTATCTCGAGTTGAAGCCTTGGATGAGCATTCTGGAGACTTCCGATTTTTAGATCAAATACTCATCTACATTTTGAATTTCATTTAGTCAAAATAACTTTCCCTGAGTCTTCTTTTCCTCTATACTTGGTCTTGCCTCTTGTCCATGGTAAGTACCGATACTTGATCATATGCTAAAAAAGAAAATTTGAATTTGGAACAATTAAATTTGATTGTATAACAGTAAATTCACTCAGGCAACTCTAAAAAAATCACTGCCTTCCTGAAGCAGAATTAAATAAAACATGCATAGCACAATATTATTTTCTCCTCTATTGAGCAACTGATAATTAATAAGACTTCTATTTTTGATTCATCGTTTTCCAGGCAAAAGCAAATTTTTGATGGAAATACTAATTTCTATACCAATAATTGTTTTTCTCATTAGCGATCACAAATTGTATTCAGCTTATTACAAGACTGTTTTTGGCATTTCAACAAACATAAAATACCTGTCCAAATTTGGCATGGAAAAAATTTCCGATTTAGTAAACATTGGAATTATCACATAATTTGTCATGAATGTTATGTTTGTTGAAGTTAACTAATGAAAAAGTATAGGGAAAATTTAAATGTAATAACTATACGGTACTGCTTTGATATAGACTTTTTGGTGGCAATGCTCTTCGAGCGCTGCTTGGCATGCTTTTAGTCATCAACAAAGAATCTCTCAGAAAAACAGTTTTAGGCTTAGTGAAAAATAATTAATAAAAATTAACGAGAAGGATTTTAATAGAAAAAATCCACACAACTGATTATTCAAACTACTAGGGAATAATTTATTTAGTGAAGAATCATAACTGGCTATATGTATGTTATGAAATATAACATTAATTTTAACTGCCTAAATAACTAGTGTTATTTAGGCAAGGTAATAAAAATGATTAAATACAATAAATAAGATTTAAGTAATTACATGGCTGCCATAATCCTAATAAGGCAGAGATGCCTTTGCCTGCCACAACTCACTTCAAAAAACATGCCAAGCAACCCACCAAAAGAATTACCACAAAAGGTAAAAAAAATCAAGGCTGTACCAAATATACTTTAGATTAGTAGGTGTGATATATTTATTCTTAAAAACCAAAACTTATTTTGCAGAAGGTAAGAATTAACGTTCCTAATTTAATAAAGCCTGGAACCTAGAACTGAAAAATACCTTTAAATTTTATTAGGCAAATTTATGTTTTAGTTAATCACCAGGAATACCTATTTTCAACACATGGAATGAAAAATAGGAACAAGAAAATTGCAAATTAACAGCTGAATTTTGATTTCAAATAGATTAAAACAATTAATCTTTCGCAACAATGCAGATTAGTAATTGAAAGTGAAACATATTAGTTTTTATAACTCAATATAAAAACCAGGAAATCAAACAATATTTTCTAAAAGTTTATGAGTTCATATTTCCATGAAAACTTAATGCTTAACAACACTACTGCAAATTCTTTCAAACGTTCTTAATTCTAGACTAAATTAAAATGATAAGCTAAACAGTTCCAGAATCCAAAGCTTAAAACAGCTTCTGAAATCGCCTACATGGAACATTGAAACTGATATATTTATATATTTCATAATTAAAGGCACTCCAGAATCTTTCCCATAGTTTAAAACAAATACTTTCATTCTTTCCTAACCTACTTGAACCACCACCTAGAATTCATCTGAATTCAGTCTGAAATGTTATTAAGCACAAAACATTTAGGCAAGAAGTTTAAGATCAGAATAACTGCATAAAGGTGATGCAAAAAAATTAGCTGTATTGGATTAAACATTAAAATCTGTGTTGTAATAATTCATGGTTATTTAATTATTATTTTCTAAACTTAAATTTTTATTATTTAACTATTTACTAGGTAGGTATTTTAATTAATGTTGCACTGGAGCAACACAATGGGCTATTGGCGATGGTCCAGGACCAAACCCGAAGGGAAAGATCCAACACCAAATAATTTTGAACCATGGTCAGATGACGAAGTCACACCTGAGCTGGCGCTCCACTCACTAAACTTCCACACCATGCCAACATGAGGACATTTAAGATCATGACAGATTTAACATGCACCAGCCCCCTTGGAACACGATGCTCTTTGGTTGGATTCAAACTCGCAACCCTCCAACTATTTACTAGTCTAGTGAATGCATGAATCTAAATAAAACAATATTTTAATTTAAACACTTACAGTAATTTGTCTCTTCATTGTTATTCCAAATAAAGTAAGGAAGTACAGCAAAAGGATAGGCCAGAAGACTGGCACATTGAACATTTGGAAAAATGTGCAAAAAAGGGCAATCGCAGTAGCTTTAGTGGTAGAATACCTATAAAAAGAAAATTAGTGAACAAGTGACACAAGAAATTTAAATTCTGAATAACAATTTTTTTTTCAGAAACATTTTGTTTACAAAATAGGTTTTAAACAAGACTTTAGTGCATGCAAATATGGTTGTTTACTACCGGTAATAAAAAAGACCAAAACTCACCAGAATTTAAATTCTGGCAAACGTCTTATAAAAGGTCTAAACTCCTCGTTCATTTTAGTAGGTAAACTGGGACCATCATCTGAAATTAATAAGTAAAATCAAGATTTCAAATATACTGCATTACACTTTTATACAAACAAGTTGCATCAGCTATTTGAGAACACTGTTATGAGATCATAAGTATTTAGTGACAGTTTGGGCCACTTAACACCAATACCGAAGTTTCAAATCTAAAGCAGGAAATGAAAAGGCATGCCAACTTAGCAAGCTTAGTCGCCAATCATGAAGATTCAGAGATTGGAACCTGCTTTCAATGTCCAATGGGGTCTTTTATTTTTAAGATCAGAAAACATTTTCTTCGTCTTAACCTTCTTCAGGAGGGAATGTGTCTTCATTGATCAAAAGAAAACATTCTAAACGGCCAGGCATTGACAGGTAACTTGCATTTTCTAGCAAGTCAATAGCCATTCAGTTAGGCCATTGCCAATCAGATCCACAATCATACCTGTGATGGAATCAACAATCGTACCTGTGATGCAGACATCAGGTACAAATTTTATGTTCTGAGAGAGCCCAGAACTATGTGATCCAGTAGAAGTGCTTTCATGTTACTCATAACATTTGGCCTTCTAGCTCACCGGATTTAAGCCCCCCTAAACTGTTATATCTAGTGCTATTGAGAAGGAGATCAACAAGCACACACAATACCAAGGACTTGTTGAAGGCTGCCATTGGGTACTTATAGCCAACATGAATAAGGATCACCTGATCAATGCATGTAGTTATTTAAGATGCATCAAGATTGTTATCGAGGCTGAAAGCAGTTTTATTGGAAGAGCCTTTTGTAATGAATATGGAAGAACATGTTACTGAATTCTTATAACTACATATTGACTTTTCTACCTAATATCTTGTTTTCTTCAAAGTTAAATTTTGTTCTCAAACAGCTAATGCACTCTGTACTTTGATAAAAAAAAAGCTGATAAAGCATTCTTACTATTAAGTTAGAACTAAAAATTGTAAAAACTACTCAATCTTACCAAAAACATAATTGAAGCATTTTTCAACGCTTCAGTGAAAATTCCAAGCTTTTGTAACAATTTTTACATGCAACCATTTTATAATATGTTCAATCTTTTGACCATATAAAGTATAATTAATGACAAGAGACTATTTTATAGTATGTTTAAAACATTAAATTTCTTTCCAATCTAATTTTGGTTTGTATGATATTAATTCTGGTTGAACAGATATCATAGATTCACTGAAAACTTTTAATCACAGGAATCAAATCTGTAAAAAACATACATCAAGTGATAAGATACATTATTGGAACCTAATATAATGCCCAATAGTTCCAAAATAGTCCAAATAATGCTCCCAACACTCGTATCGAGTGTTGGGAGCATTATTTGGACTATTTTATTTATGAAAATCGAAAACTACACAAAATCGTTAATGATTTGGGTTTTCTTCTAAACCACTGGATTTTTCCCACTTTTTAAAAATAGGAAATTAAATTTCATATATTGAATATTAATAACCTATTTCGAATTTTCTTCCAAAGTTCAACAATGATAGGTTGAAATGAGTAAAGATATTTTGTATTAAAGTCTATCTTCCACACAGGAAAATGAACTTATGATCCCACAGAAAATATGAATATGTTGTATGCTTATGGCGAGTTACATTTTAGTATAGATGTTCTGTAAATAATTTATAATTATGATTACATTTTATATTATAACGCAGAATACAAGAGTTTAATAAGTTGGCAAGTACGAAGGATACAATTTATTTAAGATTTGCTGCAAATGTCCCACGAACTGAAGAAATAAATTAATTTGCTTTCGACACCTCAAGCAGGTCTGGTAAGTTTACAAAATTAATTTACATTCAAACAAATATATTTATTTCAAAGTAACAGGCTTGATGATCAGTGTTAATTTAACACTTTTATAATTTTTAAAACCAAATTTTGAGTTTAGGGAGATAAACTTTCATGTATTGAGTTCATAAGAAATAAAATTAACCATACCATATATGTTTTAATAAAAATATTTACATAAAATTTCACACTTTAACAGATTGGCTTTCATTTAAGAATACTGTATGAACTTAATTCATACAATTTTTCAAAATGTATAATTGAATCAAATGGGACATATAAGAGTAAATACATACTCACCTTCAGTCATGTTTGGATCCATTTTTGGTGTGAGGAAAGCAAGGAAGAGATTAAGCTCATATATTCCTAAAGCATAAGTAATTATATACCAGCCCTAGAATAAGACAATTAGTAAATTAAATATGGACAAGATAAAAACATTTAAAACTGATGAATAAGCCATTGAACAATAAGAATGCTCTTGCAAGACATTCAAATTTTAGAATGCTTTACAATAAGAAATTGGGGCACAAGGTTTCCTTATACTTTTTAAAATTATTGTTTTATGTAACAAACATTTTCATTTTATTAAACTGGAAAAACTCAACATCAACTTTTTAAGTAATCAAAGATACATTTGTGGTTGGAAGCTCTTTTTTAAAGCAATTTGGAATTACAGCAAGCAATATCTAGAACACAAAACAGATGGATAAAATATCAAACAATGTTTTAACTCTTGTGGCAGAGAAACGAATATTATATAAATCGAGCTAACTATTTTTTACTCCTTTCTTTTTCCCTATTTCAATTTCTCCATCACAAATCTTTCAAAAAAGTTAAGTCTTTTTCAGTTTTTAAATTATTGAAACAATATTTTTACTGGATCATATGATATTTGAAATTTGAACAGATGTTTTATAAACCATAATTTTAAAATATTAAACATGCTTTTAAATGAAAGAACAAATATGTACTACATTTACATTCATTTTTTTGGGTCAGAGTTCTTAGTATTAATATTTGTCCTGTATCATTTTCATGCATTTAGCAGTGATACTCATGAAACAGGCTAATTAAGTCAGAAAAAAAAGAATGCTTAAATGGTGAAAAAATAAGAAAACATTTCCCAGCAAGATATTTAAGTTAACAAAAAATTCAAAAGCAACTTATTATTTATTCATGATTATACTATTTATAAGGACATATAATTAGTAGGATGATTTCATAAAAATAAATTGAAGGAATTAAAACTTAAAGTAAGACACCATACAAGTAAAACAATTATTTACAATGATACATAATATCACCATCTGCCATTTCAGCAATGATTCTCAAAAATTGGCTTTAAAGAACCATAGGAAGTATTAATATTCTATAGATGTTAGCAAGAACTGTATGACTGTTAATGTATCTATACATTGTGTTAATATGTCTATACGTTGTATGACTGTTAATGTTTTTCAAGATTGAGTTTAGGTCTTTATAAAGAAAGTAAAGGACAAAATTGAACTTGTAGGAATATTTAGATGCATATCATACAGGTGAGACAAGACTCATAATATATATATATATGTCGGAATGTCTAGGCGCCAACCTGCCCATGTTCCAAAAAGCGCGGGAAACATTTCCCAAAGACCAATCGGAGCACTTCCCGCCAGAAGGCGCGAACCCCGCAGACTGACTCCGAGCGATTTGATGTTAAGACGTGGCTTTGCACGGACGTGCCACCAGGATGTTAATCCCACTATGATTTGATGTTTAATCTGATATTTGTACATAATTGACCCCTGTAATTAACCCCCCTTTTCCCCTAGATTTTATTAAAACAATATTTAATAGTAATGATGCTCTCCTCAATTCACTTCTAACATATTAATCCACAACATATATATAAGAATTGAAGCTATGGATTTTTGGGATGAATCTTAAAACTTAAAAGCAAAAACTAGCATATTATAGCTATAAACACAATTGCAGACATTTTCAATACTCAACCATAATCCATGCATGCTTAACAATTATTTAGCTTTAAAGAGGATTCATTAACAAACTGAAGTACCATTGAAAATGATATGCAGTTAATAAGGAGATGATATATTCAAATACCAAAACTGGTTCATGAAGAATCAAGGGAATCGAACTTGCAATACACATACTCAGGTATATTGTACTAAGATGTACCTTTTTCATAACTATTCATAGCTAAATACTGAGACAAAGATTTGTACTAAATTAAAGGAATAAAATTTAAGACTATGAAACAACCTTTCATATGATCTTCAAAAAATTATTAAAAGTTTGATGAAAGCATTTTTTAAGTTTTGGGAAATATATACAAGGAAATTTTTGAGATTCGATAAAAAAAGCAAGTAGATTTTAAATGTATGACTTCTCTTCACCTCCCATGACTTGTTCTTTTAAATTTCTATATTGGCTTTACCAATACTGGCAGAAATATTTTCCAATAACTGTTATGGTACAAAGTTAAGTTAGAGTATATGGGGCCAAATAAGGCATTCAATGCAATGTCAACAATTAATAGAGTTAACTGGAATAAGTAGTTGAGAAATGGTTGGGTTTATATGGCACAAGGACCATATTAGGCTAAGTGTGCCGAACACAAGACTATGTGAAGTAAGAGACATATACATATGGAAATTTGAGTGACACAGAAGAGAGTAATACACCCAAGGAGGAATGATTTGCCAACAATTTTTATTCCATGCCTGATCTCTCAGCCTTTGGTACTACAAGAGGTGAGCTGACAGCTATTTTGTGAAGGAGCATCCAATGGGTGAGCTGCCGCTACTCCTAACAAGGACAATTACTAACATCCATGTGCTTACAAACCGGGATTCGAACCCAAAACCTACTTGTGGCAGACAAGCGCTATGACCACTATATCAGTTAGGTGACTGGTTGGTTTTGGGGTTTTATAGCACAAGGCCCGTATTTGGCCATAATGCGTCAGATACTAGATAGGCAATATCAAGTAATGGACACACACAACGAGTTTTACGGACCTAGTAGAAAGAAATACGCCCAACCTGCACTGCCTACAACTCACAGGTTGCTAGTGTAGTGGGCATAACCACTGAGCCATGACAGCCCCACCAGTAAGGTGGCATTTGCCAATAATTAATGATAAACTGGCATGAAAATATAGAAGTTTTTGTCTATTTCCATTGTTGCGAATGTGAGCCTGCTATCGTTTCTGCGGACTGGCTGCACATGCGCATGGAGGAGAACAATTCTTACTTTTTTAAGAACGCTTGTATTATGCTGGACAGAAAGTGCTGCTATTTTTTTCTGTTAAAAATGTAAACATATATCAGCGCAATTAAAGACTAACGAAATTTATAGGATGTGTTTTCATTTTGGTTGAGCTGCATTGTGTGAATAAATATATGTTTTGTCAAAAGAAGAATGAATTACAAGCATAGATAAAACAAAGGCATCATAGAATTTTATCTTTTTTGCCCAGCCCAAGAAAAGAGGGTTAAGATTCAAGAAAAAGGGTGACACAAAGGGTCTCACATCTTTTATTAGTATTTAAATGAATTTTAACCTCTTTGAAGCAATATCAATCAAAAACAACTTTTGCTCTTGGAAAAGAAAAATGAATAATTAAGGATTGATGGAAAAGAATCAAGGAGATGCCAAGTCCTTTCATAACAATAAAGTAAAATGTTTGAGTTTTAAAACTAAACTATTCTTCTATCTTTTTTAATTTAACATTTTGTAATAAAATCAATAGAATTTAATGAGTTTAAACACTCACTTGTAAAACAAATACTCGAGCTAAAAAGCTTAATAGCAATACTCCTGAACCAATCCAACGAGCAATGGTATGTGGAGTCCAAACATCTAAAGTGTGTTGATAAACCTAAAAAATAAAATAAATGACAAAGGTGAATACATTTTTCGGGAGTTTAAATGATAATAAATACTGTATTATCAACGTTTATTTTTAGAAACTCTTTGGGAATGGGAAAAAAAAAAATCAAAATTAAAAATTCTTTAAAGGGAAATCATGAAAATATTTCAATTCTCTATACATACAATAAAGTTTTGCATATATTTCATAGAAAATTATACTTATAAATAATAATCAAACAATAACAGCCTTTTTAAGTTGAGTTGCAAATCCTATGTGTTATATTATAAAGTGTTTACTACTATTGTTTAGTTCATCTGCCTTGATTTTGATTTTTGTAAATATTTCTTGCAGAAACTACACAAATCATGTGTACGCAAAACTTCTATCAATCTTCAAAATTGACATTTAAGAAGTTTTATCTAACAATTTTTCTCTAGCACAGATAAAAAGGGAAACTTTACTTGATTTTATTTAAAAATACTCTTGATACTTTTTTGCTTCATGAAAGAATTTCAAGTTTTCAGAAGTGTCTATCAAAGAAATGGTTAATTCAGAAAAGTGGGTAACGGTAATTAAACATCATTTTTAAATGATTAGACAAGATAAAGCCAAATAAAAAGACTAAATTCCTTCACATCCATGAGTAAGAGTTTCAACATAGAGAAGTTTCAAGTAATCCATGAGGAAAAATTGTTTTTATTCGATTTTAAATGGATTTTTAGTTTCAAAGCCGACTGATTTTAAAAATCAGCAGATTTTAAGGAAACTTATTTAAAGAGGACCTCCTAAATATTAAAAGTTTCTATATCAACTCATTAAGTTTTAAGGTCATTAATATTGTAAATTTCAGAGTTTAGTTCATATGAGAGTACATCTTTTTAAATCCTTCTAAACCTCTATTTGATTAATACATTTGAAAACTATCAGAAAGTTATAAACAGCAATTGATTAGATGTCATGATTAGCTGAATATCTTTTGAACAAGTTTTGTGATTGATTACATCTTTAGGAAGTCTGATCTATACCATTATGTAATACAATTAGTGTATCATTAATGCATAGATGAATCATATTTTAATATCAGATGTAGATGAATCGGATACTTTTAAATGTTAAATACAAAGAATTAACTCAATATTTTTAGCAGTTTTCAAAAAGCAGATACTTTTTCTCAAACATTTATTTTTAAAACAGTTATGAGTTTATTTAATGATTTCAAGTAAAAATACCTAGTTAAACAGGCTGTATTTTTACTTTGACCACTGTATAAGTATACAAACTTTTAGCAACATAATTTATATATAAATTGTAAAAAGATAACTATTATAAAGATAACATATATTCTGTTACCTTAAAATTAAACAAGTTTTGCTTTTTTAAAGCTAATCTGAATATTTTCATAACCATGAATTACAAATTACAATTCATATGTACAAGATGAAATAACTTTATTTTTAGTTTTATTTGGTATTTTATATGAACTCTTAATATTCCCAGATTCGTAATGATTTTTGAGAAACAACTGAATAAAAGTAAAATATACTTAAGCTCTCTTTTAACTAATAATTCCTATTACTCTTTTAATTTTAATAAGAGAGTAATTTTAATTTTAGTAAGAGAGTGAGTGGAATTTGGTCTACCAAAAATTACTTCATGGTGGAAATTTGGGTTACACTGCTCTTGTACTGTAAGTAAATTTTTGTAGTGGTGGCTAAGTACAAGTTTTGTAGTGGTGGCTAAGTACAAGTTTTGTAGTGGTGGCACATTACACTCCTTCCAGAATTTAGGGTACCTAAATTCAAAGATATAATTCACTGGTTGATAGGCTGCGAATTGCATGAGACCTGTTATAAGATCACGGGTGTATTTTCGTATGTGTGGTCAAACAATAAAAGATTGCAACAGTTTGACTGTTTTGTGTTGCTTTCACAGTGTGGCAGGAAGTTTACTGAAATGAGGCAAAGAATTGTAGAGCAGTGATAAGAATAGTATGTTATCACATTACTTCAGAGTTGTTGGACATGCCAATATGATTAGCATTGCATTGGCAATTTAACTAGTCATTGTGTGTGGATTATCCATCCAAGTGTGCACCAAATGAAATGAGTGCCATCTGGATTTTGTCAGCACCATATGGCTTGTTTTTTAAAGTATGCTTGTTTATAATCACATCTAGGTCACCTATTTAGTAAGAATGTGCGAAAGGCAGTGCAACTTTTCTACTAAAAAAGTACTTCATGGTGAGTTGTTACACTGCTATACATATTATAGTACTGCAAGTTAATTTTTATAGTGGTGGCTAAGTTACCACAGGTTAAATCTAGTAAAGTAGTGTGGACACCAAAGTTTGTCTCATCAATACTAACCATTACCATTTAAGACAAAAATTGAAACAACGCCAAGACTGCGGTATTAACTAGAATTTTATTACCAATTAAAAGAACAAGAAAAATTTTATTTAGAATATTTTTAATAGATAATATATTTGTATAACTTACCTGTGATATTTTATGAGTAGTGCAAGCAAAAACTGACGGCCTGGGTCGCACTGAATCATCACTTTGCATCATTGTGAATTCTAAAATATGGAAGTTGCAAAGGGAGTCTAAAAATAAAAATAATTAACTAATTTTGATGACATGGTAATTGCACAAGGATGCATTGCAAGAATTTTGTTAAGTTATAAGTAGCCCATAAGTAATTTTTGGTAAAATAGGCTTTAAGACAGCTAACTAGTTTGCATTGGAACACAACAGGCTAAAGTGGAAATCAAGTGATACTATCCAACTAGATGTTGAAGTTATGGAAATTTTTAGTGCCCCATGTCAATTAAAGATGTTACAATAATAAAATAAACATGTATTTTATGTTATGAATACAAGGTGAAAAGGTGGTAACTTCAGCAAAATAGCAACCTTTCTGCGAAGTTATTCAGATTTAAGTTGTATGAGGAAATCAAAGAAAATGCTTCATTTATGATGTACCATAAAATTGTAAAATAAAACATGGAACTATAAAACTAATTTGTAAACTATGAAATTTACAACTTTTGAAAGGGTTGAACAGCGATTTGTTTGAGGTTACATTTTTCCAAAACATTTGTAGTAAAATAACACATTTAGAAAAATAACACATTTCACCATCAGTAAAAATGTTAAAGTTTGCTTTAATTCATTCAGTCACAGAATACAACTAATCAAAAGAGCAATTAATGGGGAAAGTAAAACAGGCGTGCAAATTTCAGCAATGATGGCAAAAATTTAGAAATCAAATACAGATATAAAAATACGAGGACACGTTAATAGACATTTAATAAAAAAATATCGGTTAAGGGACTCAAGTTAAGAGCACTTGAAAACTTAATGTTTTGAAGAGAACTTTTAAGTTTACTTCTAGACTTGTTGCATTTACGAAAGTTAATGCTTCAAACTGGAATCATTCCTGATAATCATTAAAAGATTGAGATTTTATCGTTTTCGTTTTGAAGACGTGTCACTAGCAATATCATACGAGAGTAATTTCGCTACATTCAAATAGTTAAAGGCAAATAAGTAAATTTATTCTGTATTGAGTACATATTATCTGATGTAAATAAGAAGTCATTAGAGGGAGGAGAAAATTAAATTCCGCACAAGCTTTTGCAATAAGAAACCCATTAAAATCGGCAACATCTTAATCATGGATACCATGGGCAATGACCGCTAAAAACTTGTTGAGACAATTGGGACCAAAAAAAGATACCATCCTCACCAATATTTGTTGCGGAATCACATAATCAGGGTGGAATTCATAGATTTAAATATGTCATCAGCATTTCATTCGGCAAGTATGCGTAAAGTGAAAAGGAGAAAGTAAACCGTGAAAATTCAAAATGTTTAGTAGTTTTCTTCCTTCTTAAGAAAAATATATTTACAGAATCGAAAAAAAAATACGAAAATCAGATATCGGTAACCTAGAGAAAATCTCTAACGATAAAAATAAATTCCCGTGAAAAAAATTATCTATTGAATTACGAAAAGCTCAGAAAAATTTCTTATCACGAAATATTCATTCGACTTTTCAATTCGCTGAGCGAATTGTTCTGATTTGTTGAGATCTTGATCGCTGACGTAATGCGAGCATAAGCGTTTGGGTTGGAGTGAATCAGATGGACAATTTCAGTCCAACTATTCCCCAGCTGTTGTGATCAGTGTTGGTAGATTGATCAAACCTAAAAAAAACTTTTGTGCTGCATTTAAACTGTTTAAATGCACAGCACAAAAATATTACTCCAAGACATTTCGATTTTCCAAAGACGGTGCGACTTTTTGCTACATTCACAACTCAACTCAGCCGTATTTGTAAATAACATTTTTTTCCACGGTGCTCAAGTTCATGTTCTGATTATATAGTCAATTTTTCTCAAAAGATAAAATGAGCCAATCTCTCCAGCAAATGAATAACTTAATGTGGACTGAAACATTGCATTTCTTAAAAATTAATAATTGTCAAAGTATAAATTTGTAATTCACTTTGAATGAAAGGGGAAGTGCAAGTGTGACATAACGTTTCACACAAATAGAAAGAACTAATGATGTCAAATCCAGAGTTCGAAACGAGTAACAGACCTCATCACTACATAGACTTGGACTCCATGACTGCTTCAGAATTAATTCACATAATTTATAGTCGTTATCTGATAGATGTTACATCAAATATGGTTATAAACTTTAGAGGAAATGTAGATTTTCAGATGGTGATCGTTTGTGGGTGGATATTTATTGGTGTGAGAAAAAAAAAACCTCGTATGATAGAGCTTCTTGAATCATTTAAATATTCCATGAAATATGTCAGCACGACTTTAACTATGTTCTGCTATTTTGAACGAAGACCACTTCGAGAAAATGACTTCACAGTCTTAAGAGCCTTATGGCAGTTTCATACTGACATAACACTGATTGAAATAGTGGCACATAATGTTACACTCAAGAGATTCTCACCTCCCTCTCTTCAATGCTTATGCCTAACATTGATAGATAACGAGTTAGAAAATAAGTTAGCGATACCATTCTTTGTGAAGAATAGGTTAGGCATAACAAGTGGCATGGCCATCAGTGTATAAAGTATACAAGACTAATAAACAAATTATTGTTATACGTTTGATTGTAAAAATAAATCAAGATAATTTCTAGTTTAGATATATGTTGATGTTTTATATGTTAATAAAAATTAACTTATTTTTCTATTTTGTTTGAGTTTAGTTTTACCATTTTTGATTCGATCATTTAAATATAGTTGGAATTGTGGGAAGACCAAATTTTTGAGTTATGCTTAACAGTTAAAATAATGAATCTTTTTAGTGCAGATTTTTTTTTGAAAGAACAGATTGAGGTAGTATAATTATTTTTATTATAAGATGATTCTAGGTATTAACTTGCATAAAAATATCTTCCTGTCAAATTTTTAAAGGCTGCACCACATATGGTACAACTTTCAATACTGATATTGTCAACATCAATGATATTTCATCCAGGATTCAAAATTAGGAGCAGAAAGTTAGGTAACTAGATATTTTCCTCAGTTACCAAACTGTTCTACGTGGTTGCAATTCTATTTTTTCTATGGATGTGTATAAAAACATAATTACCAGGGTCATGCACTATTTTGGAGTTCCCTATGTATCCTTATTTCACAGTAGATTATTAAAAGGAAGATTAATAGTTAGAACTTGTACCAAACAAGAATTATGCATAAAAAATGACTAGATCCCAAATTCAGAAGGCAAAATTAAAGTTTTAAACTTTCTTAAACAAAGCTTGAATACTCAATGCAATAACACTAAAATTACGGGTTAATAAAGGTAAAAAACTTTCAGTGACAATGTTTAGTAACAGCAACTGAGCGAAAAGGATTAAGGTCAAAAGTATGTTCGTTTCTCAGAGAATTCCCCTGTGACTATTCATCTGAAGTAGTTACTTTACGAAGGGAGCAGAAAAGTGTTGAAGTTTCAAGGAGGATAAAGATTCTCACCACAATCTGCATCCAACATTCAAATGTTTCTCATTCTTAGAGTACTTGAACAGACGACACGACACAAAAATATAATCAACTAATTGTCAATACAATATTTTAATGATAGCATTATTCAGGTTTTGGTACTTTCAATAAATTTAGAAGTTTCCTAAGGTTGAGCTTTCAGTTTTTATAAAAATATTAGTATTTTCATATTAAATTTTTCAATATAAAGGAAAATATGGCATTAAAATTTGCTTGCAATAGTGTTCATTACAATTATTTTAAAACATTAAGTTGTCTTTGAATTTTAATGGTAATTTTTACTAGTTATCTGATGTAACATTTAAAACGATTGCACATTTTCCATTGTTCATATTTCTATTTGTTCTAACTGATATGCTATTTTTATCAGGCATACATCAGATAGTTTTTGTCTTGAATATTTTCTCGAGAGCACAGCATAGCTTCTTGGAAATTGTTAATTCTTAATTTTAAAAACGAAAAATTAAAGTTAGCATCTATTCTGTTTATTTGTAAGATATCTACATATTTCATTAATGCAAGTAGCACAGAAATCGGCATTGTTTGGATATTGGCGAATGGCAATTAACAGATATGAACAATATAAAATCAACTGCTACAAGATTAATTTGCCAATTTTACCATAAAGTTTAAATGTACTTAATTTAAGCTGTTAGCTCATAATATTTCTAGAACTGCGCAGAAGAGCTCTCACCCTTCTAATGAAATTCTTCAGCAGCCGGATTACAGAAGGCAATGAGAAATTAGCTTAGAAAAGAAAATCTGAACCAACTCCCAAAATAGGTTGAGGTAAAAAAATGCTGAATCGCCTGTGACAAATAAAAGAGATGTAATTGAACTGGACATTCAGAAGCTAATTGCGGTAGCATGACTGAGGTGTGAATTGTTTACCATGCACTTTTTAAAATAAGAATTAACACTAGTAAGAGTACATCTGTAAAATGTAAATAAAAGCTGTTTTATATTTTTGACTAATTTTATTTTATTTGGATGTATGAAATGTGAGTAATGACACTGACAACAATAGATATTGACAATTAAGAAACTTAAGCGCAGATCTGGTAGTATTATTTAAAATGGTTTCATAAAAAGTGAGTGAACTAGATTTAAGAGTATTACTGAATAGTACTGTAAATGTCATGTACTAATTCAGTACATGCTTGGAAGACTTAATGTGTGTGTGCTTATGGGATTATATAACCAGCAACATTTAAAATATACTTGTCTGTGGTATCAATATACTGTACACTCAGAAAAACATTTTATCTGAGTGTACTTGTTTCCCTAGAAAATATTTTTAAGTATCAACCTTTTTATAGAAAAATTATTCAATTTAGTAATATGTATTTTCTCCCACAAGTATTTCAAGAAAGACCTTTTTCATGATTGAAAGGCAATGCTAATTGTATATATTTTTTAAAAATTACTATCACACGAAACATAAAATGAAATGTGACAAACAAAATAGTATACAAATTTACTAAAATCTAAAACTGAAAGGGTACAATATGATTCTTTCCATATGATGCCCTTCTCTCAATTTTAATTCTTTTGTATTTGTTTTCTACACCAAAGTGCTCAATAACAGTAGCCTAATGTAAACTTTAAAAGTTTGCAAAATTCAGGTTCTACTGTGACATGTTCATACTGTTAACTAATAATATGAACCACATTGAAGACATGAACAAGAGATTGACAAATGAAAGTTTAGTTTCATAAAAGGCTTATTTCTCTGATAGCAACCAGTGGTGAAGCTAGACTTTTTAGACTGGGATAATGATGCTAATGCCATCCCTTTGAAACAAAATTTGTTTTTAAAAACGTGAGAAAGTTAATTTATATAAATGATACAGATAAAGTATAATAATTAGGGTACAGCTTTGATAGACATTTATGTGGCAATGCTTTTGATGTGTTTTTGGCATTCTTTTAGCAAGTTCTGATAGGCAAATGTAATCCCTTTATTAGGGTATTATGGCAACCTCAAGATTATTTTAATCTTTCATGAAATTTTGTAAATCATTAATCTTTTTGGTTTTTCCATGCCTTTTTTAGGCTTCAGTTTGATGGGATTAGTGCGATTTTTCATGTCCCATTCATATTATAGTTTGGTTTCATTAGACTTAAAACTAATAAATTATTTAACTTGGACAAACTTCTATAACAGAATTTCAGAAAATGTAAATAATTTTTCATTAAAGTAAATACTACCTAGTAGTAGCAAGAATAATCACTTGTGTGGGATTTTTAAAATTATTTTTTCGTTATATTTTTTTTATTATTTTCCACCAAACCTAAATCAGTGGAGAAATTCTTCCTTAGTGACATAAAAGGCATGCCTAAAGCATTGCCACCAAAAAGTTTTTAGATCAAAGTTGCACCATTTAAGTATTTTAATTCATTTCTAATTGCAGATAAATTACGTTTGAAATAAATTTACCTCTTTACACATAATTTTAAAAATCCTGGACACAGTCAATTTTGACCAAGTGTATAAAAGTTGATTAACCTCAAATCATAGATTCTCAAAATGGGCATTGAGGGAATCTTGGGAAGAAATGCTGGACCCAAGTGAAATAAAGGGCACTGAGGAACAAAAGTGGGCAAAAGATTTTGGGAAAAAAATTTGTCCTGTAAAACTGTGAAAGCAAATACCTATACATTAGATTATATAGACACACTACAGTGATGCATTGTCATTGATTCTTTTAATTAAAAAAGAGGAACTGAGAGCAAATGGTAGACTGGAAATTTAAGGATGCTGCTAACAAAGAGCCTATCAGAGAAATTGGTAGCACACCAGACTCATCGTTTCCATTCGTGATTATTTTTAATTCTACTGATTTGATTAATATTAATGACTAATAATGAGAAATCCAATTAGATTTGATACAAAATCCAATTTATAATTTTCATATTTCATCAATACACAAATTATATTTGAACCAATACAAGCTATATTTCATAATTTTGTTACAACCTAATATGCTGTGTTGATATCCTATACGTATGCATTATAGTAAGGTTACAAGCTGAATTTCTTTTTTTCAGCTCAACACAAAAGTCATAAAATAGTATTTAATTTTTTCACTAGTACCAGCTACTATCGGTATTATCAAATAGCTAATCAGAAGGAAAGTAGGACTTACTTTCATGTGATCGAATTAATGGCAGTCGTCAAGTTAACCAGAAAAATTCTGATTGTAATAACTGAATAACAGGCTTCACACTTTCCATGTTTTTGACCAAAATCATTTCATTCCAACATGAATGAGAAAAATCGTTTCGAATTCTTGAAATGATCAGATCAAATTGATAACATGTTACACAACTAGAAAAAACACAGAATTGATTTCTTTAGCGTAAACGGTATTTTAAAATGAAACTAAAACTTTTTGAATGCCAGTCACAGTTACAGTTTTCTTATCAATAATTTTTAAAAAGTAATTATAACAAAGAAAAATCTATTTTGTTCTGTAAAAGGAAATTTAGCAGCTACTAGGTTGTCTCCATACGAAGTATTAGCAATTTTATACAGTTTAATATCACTTTTAAGATCAGTGAATTTCGGGTAACAGCAAATGACAATAGAGGTAAAATGTACCGTTTCTATATGTGGCGCAATGCTTAAATTCAAAATACAAAATGAATCAACCAAGAGCGTAACAATAATAAACATAGTCGGTCTTTGAAGAGGACTAAGATTTCATATAAATGTCAAACCCATCAATCAGGAATCAAATCGCTTGGTGATCGCAAAAATTGTTTTGCCACTTAAGATATCTAATAATTTTTTAGCATTCATCTGACGTAAACATGGTTAGATATTTGTTTCGAATCAGTTATTTGGGAACTAAATACAGGTTTCTTCATCTCATTTATCATTTTTCTTCGCCGTTCACTTTACTTTGTGATGTTATTTAATTGCTAAACTCAAGAACATGGTACTATCGCCAATTAGTAACATTCGTTTTCGCCAAATAATGCTAATTTTGGAAATATAGTAATCCGTCGTAAGCGTATCCAACCAGCCGTTTGGAAACGAAAATTTTATTCGTCAATTTGGCGAAAAGCCGGTGCTCAAATCTTGAGTTTTTCCACATGTGCTGTTCCTCAGAGGACCTCATTTTCAAATAGGATTGAGCATTGCCTCAACACAACTGTTCCTGTTAAAAAATTCCTTGATGCACAATGTCCAGTCTTTTATTTAGTTCTGGAAAAAAGATTACAACCAAGAAGTAATCAAACTTATACAAAACTGATGCTGCATATGTATTTTGGCTTAAAAACTCAAAACGCTAATTGGAAATACATAGTACATACTAAATAGGAAATACATACTGATGCCCTGTTCATTGTTTATATATAGAAAAAACATTGAAACATTTTTCCTTCGGATTTATTCAGGAGTGTCATTAATTAGTAAAATTATGTTCATATGTGTAATCAGTAGTCACTTTGTGTCAGGAGTTTTTAATATTTAGGTTATGGATTTCAATAAATATAGAATGGATATTTCTTTTATAGATTTTAATAAATATAGAATTTTTTAAAGTATATTTGTTGCAATTTATTAAAAAAAAAGAATTCATATTATTCATATGTGAACTGTTTAAAAGAACAAAAGAGAAAATCTTCAAAATTGCAAGCATATAAACAGTTTACCAGGCATATATGCATGTCATGTTTAATGAAACTGTCAGGTACCTAGTGGTTAATGAATAAATAAGCTGGTGTATTAAAATATATAATATAACACTTTAAACATGAATTATGAGTAGTGGACCCTGAGGTGATGCAACCAAATTGCATGTGTGGAGGTTAGTCAGAAGTGCAAACTGCTTGTGTAAAACAGTAATCTGGAATGGTACTGAACCATTAAATTTTGAAATTTATTCTGAGAGATTAATGTAATGTCACTGAATTGAAAATGAGTGCCTTATTAAGAAATTTAGCAAATATAAATTGAGTGTGTTGAAGATAAGTGTTTTGGTTTTCATTACATGTATATTTTTTGTCAATAATGTTTTTAAAAATGAAGTTTAAATCTATATGTATGTCATTTGAGAAATGTATATTTCAAGCAATTTCTTTTCAGGGGAACTCAAAAATCGCTTGAATTCCCAAATGAGACCATACAAGGTGTAGTAGAGGTATTCCCCATTATTACCAAAGTACTGAATGTGATTGTTTCTTTTATGTTCTTTTAATTGTTTGTCAAGTTTAAAATCCCAAAACTTTTTTATTCTGTTTGATTAGTTTCAGAGTTTTTCAAACTTTGTCAAGAAAATAGTCCATGACATTTGTTTCCAATCCAATAAAAGATTACTCAAAATAGCAAAGTTCAAACTTCAAATATTTACTTTTGTTTTTTAATCTGAAGATCATTAAGTAAAATTGTGGTACAAAAAATTTTAAATAGAAAGAAAGTTAAAAGAAAACTATAAAAATGATTTAATTCTCTGTCATAGTTATTTCCATTACTAATGCAGAAAAGGCTTTTTCAATCAAGCTATTTAGGGCAAGTAGCTTGATTATTCAGAATATCCTACATACGGGGAAAATGTTTCACAAGTGCACATGTCTTACTCTGATTTGCCAAGAATGAACTCTTTCACTAAATAAGTCAGGTGGCCGAAGAAGTCGGTGAGACAAAATTTTAAAATAGAAACAGTAAAGCATATATAATTTCAAAAAATATTTAGTATTTTCAACTTGTATGTAACATTTTACTCTGAATACAATACTTCTAAGATAAATTTATAGTGTTTCAAGTGCTGTTTGTATATCAATAGAACTGCTTAGTGACATTTTGAATATAGCCCCTTGGAATTATGTATGCTCTTATCTCACAAATGCTAGGAAAGCCAATTGTCTCTTAAGTGTGCCAATGTGACAAACTGAAATGTTCAAAAAATCCTTTATATAAAATGAGCTAATTCTCGTTTTTACAGCAACAGATAAACACAGATTTTCTGTCTGGTACATTTCTTGTGGTAGACATACAGTGCCCTATTTTTAGGATAGAAGGATACATTGTGTAATACAAATACATATAATCAAGTTAAGTTAACCCAAATTATATATATTTCTCTGAAATTAACTCTTCTAACAAGTAACTAAAATATGAGTATTACTAACCAAGTAAAATATAATCCCAATGATAAAGAAAATGAATACATGAAATCTAATAAGTACAGTGTGTATCAAACTTAGCTGTTGAGCTATTAATAATTTTACTAGTACTTTTACCTCTATTACTTGTTGAAAAGTAAGGTTGTATTTATTTCCCCACTAGAATGCATTTTAATGAGCTTTGTTTTAAGCATTATTAAATCTTCAAATTTTTTTAGCATGCATAAAATGCATTGCCCTGCTAACCTCAGTGAAAAGTTTAAAGGAACTTTTCAATTGGTTGTATAAATTATTTGATGACCTGCTCCTTTCACTATGGAGCAAAGTGTTGGATCTGAAATGGTAACACCTAAATTTGAACAGGTTCTGGACCTATTTTGAGTATTAAAGTTTTTGAGTGAATATTTCATCCAATCAAATCAAAACTGCTTTTTTAGTTGAAATTTCTTTCTTCGCCTTTCTAACTCCCCAAACTATACAGCCAAAGCTCTTATGAATTAGTAGCATAAGTTTTTAAAAATAGCAAAAGTCTCCTCTTAAACCCTACTCTAGTGGCCAACTTTAGTCCCTCAGATACAAAATGAATCAAACCACAAAATGTGCTAATTAAGTATGAAACAGACCTTGAAGATCTCACCCCAAGGAATTTAATTTTAAAATTAAAAACTTCATTTTTCCTACTAAGATTATTAGACAATCTAGCAACCACAGATTCTGATGTTTCTCTTTTATTGTTGCTTGGTGCCAAAACTTCGAAATTGGCCTCTCTTAGAAAATTTTCTCAAAGAAAAATCTGAAAAATATTTTTTTCTACACTATTCATTTTATAAAGGGGACTAAGTTTTCAATGAAATTTGAAGTTTTAAAAACAAAAGTCGCCAAAATTTTGAAAATCGGAGTTTTTGAGGCTATTTTGCTTCAAAAGCCCTAGTCGCAAAGGTTGGAAAATAGCAAGAAGTCACCTGTGGGAGCCCTGCATACCTGAACATAGCTCTGAAAATTCAGTATGAATATGGTCCAGAAATATTCCCTCGTGGTAAGCGACAAACCTGAAGTATTAATACAGGCCTGGCCAACACGCGGCCCGCGGGCCTCATGCGGCCCGTCACGTTAAATTGTGCGGCCCGCCGGGCGATTTTATATTTCTATTGAAACTTTTGTTTTTCATTGCATGTATACAAAAAATATTAAATTAATTAATGTTTGAAATAACGATAAAAAATTAAATTTTAAATTAACGATAGAAAAACCACGTAAAAAATGTAATATAATGCAACGTCGAACCTAAATATAGATTTACAAAAATTAAGTGAAGGAAAGGATAAACAAATATCTCATTAATTAAGACTCGAAGAGTTCATTATATTTAAATCATAGTAAACAATAAAATTTTATTCATTTTGTATTTGTATTATATTTTTTAAAAACATGTTTACCTAAAGTGCGGCCCGCTGTAATGTTACTCGTCATCAAAGTGGCCCGTGAAACCATTTGGGTTGGCCAGGCCTGTATTAATACATCTTGCCAGACATCTCATTATGAAATATTTTGCATCTGTTGTCTGCCTCACAGAAACCTATTTGAAGTGCACTATGTTGCTTGGAGGATTAATGATATTTCACTTTGTGTGTGTTTCTGATTGTTATTTAGTGACTTAATTTATGTAGGTTCAAATAAGGTATTTTTTCAGAGTGCCCTTTCAACTTTAGAAACTCTGAATTCACCCCAAACTCATTTTGCTAGTAGGACAGACAAAGGCGTCCATGCTATGATGAATACCTTTCACGTGGATTTGGATCATAAACTACCAGGGGAAGTGCATCTACCCCATCATCTTAGATCTAAATTAAACACATATTTGATTGATAACAATCACGAAGTTTTGTGAGTATTTTCTTTATTTTAATTTTTCTTGTTTTAGTACAGTACAATCACAATTATATATTGAATAAAATGTTTAAGATTTTTTCAGTAATAGAGATCTTGGTAGTAAGCCCAAAACAGCCATTCAACGAAATGTCATGTTTGAATCATGCTTTCTTGAATGAATTTTTATTTTCTGAATAGTTGATAATGTTTTCTTTCAGAGTTACAAATGTATGTGTTGTTCCTGATACATTCCATGCCCGATTTCATGCTACGATGAGGAGTTATTACTACCGTTTAGCTATTGTGAAACCAGAAATAAAAGTGCAATTCAAGTTTTCATGTCCAGAGCATTTGCCTATGTTTGAAGCTAATCGATGTCATGCAGTCTCGTAAGTTATGTACTTTATCTAATGACTATTTAAATCAGTGATTCTCAACTTGGCATGTGCACCTTACAATACACAGCACTTTTAGAATAAGAAAATTTTATTTTACTATGAAATGGGAAAAACTTTTCATAACTCAGAATTGAGTCTGAGTCAGAGCTGTTCCTGAGATATTGGTTGCCCATGTACAAACCTCAACGAGCCATACCATTAAAAGCATTTGATGTTTCAAATAAATTATTCTTGATGTTTAAATGTTGATAATTTATATGAAATTTAAGATGAAAATTCTCTACCTATTTATTGGTAATAATGCAGTAATGTTTTTCCATAACATTACTAAAATTTATTTATTACTAAAACGATCAGCATTCAAACTTCTTTGTTTTTATCTACAGTGTTTTTTTTTAAGTTGGTGACCCCTACTTTATCCCATCCGTATGCAAGTGCATGTGCAGACACCACTCAGGAGCAGCCCTGCATGCAGTTTCGATTTCATATTTAATGCCAGTGATTATTGGATGTGTATAAGTTTGATTGTGACTTTTTAAGACTGAAACTAACTAAATTGGTAGTCTCTGAAATCAAAAACATTTTTACTAACACAGTTCGGGGATCTCACTTGATGGATTTTTTCTTGAATCAGATGAGCTAGTCTACTTACCTACAAAACTAATTACATTTGGTAATATTTTTATCCTCTACAGGCACTCCTAACTTAACCGCCAATTGTAATATGACTAGGTTGATAAGTGAAGAACTTAATTACTTTTGTTTATTCTGAATAAAGAAAATTACTTTTGTTTATTCTGAATAAAGAAAATTACTTTTGTTTATTCTGAATAAAGAAAAGGTCTAAAGGAAACAGTGTTGATGACTAATGTTTGAATTTTGGAACTGCTGAGTATTCATTATAGAAAATTGGCAGGTACAGAGTAAGCAGGGCTATCACCAACAGAACATGTAAATGAGAACATTCAGGCATCCAATTTGTTGAAGTTCAATGCCAGCTGCATATACTAACAAATCTCCCAGAACGAGCTATGTGTGAAATCCTCCATTTCATTCCGTTGTATTTAGGTCAGGCAGCACTGTTTTTGCTAGTGTGTGAAACTGTCTAAGATAGATGATTCCCAGCACTTGAGAGACAGTCAAAAAACAGATAGGTCATTAAGTGAGGGGTGCCTGTATTGTAAATTTAAAGTGGTATTTAAATTAATAGTTTTTTGTTAATTTGTAGATTTCACTTTACCCTTTCAATTCCACATTTGTTTTTATATTAATGAGGGTTATCAAATATTTTGAAGTATTGAGGTACAGCATGGCACCAAAAAGGTCAACCATTGATTTAAATAATTTCCTTATTTCCTCCAGTTTTGTTTTCTTCTGAATTTCTAATGTGAACTTTGTTGATGCTGACATTAAGCATGCTTATGGAATGAACTTGTATTTTTTACATCATTGAATGGAAGTACCTTATTTTATTTGTAATTAAATTCAAAATTTCAAATGAATCATTACTGAATTTGATTCCAATTAAATTAAAGCTTAACAAATTACAGATTATGATTGCTTGATTTTAATTAACAAAAATATGTTCCAATTCTAAATATTTCAAATGATAGTTACTCATGAACTGATTCGAATTATATTGAAGTTATTTTCATTCAGATATGTTTAAACTAAAAAGGAAAAACACTTTGCATGGTAAAGATATTCGTTGAATGAATTCAGCATGGTAAATGATTAATTTAATTTTAGATTTATAAATTTGTGTAAAAATAAGGAACATTTTCTTGTGGGCAAGATGTTTTTATTTTAACATTCCACTTAATATTAAGTACTTAATAATTAAATATAAATCTCATTCATAAATTTTATTTCATTTTTTAATTAATTTTATTCCTTTTATTCAGAATGCTATATAGAAAATTTTCTGGCATTGTCAATTATGCCATGACCATATGTAATATATGTACAATTGCCAAATATGCAATGACTGCATAATTTAAACTATATATTTTGTGTGATATATGACTACAACCACAAATAATTTGAAGTAACACTAATGCATCATGCTTTTGATGTTTGCATGGTTATAAAAATATTTAGCATTTTCTTTGTTAGTATCCTAATATTCCAAAATGTGTTCTCAGGTTTACCCAGCTGGGCACTTTAAAATTTCTTAGTTTAAAATGCACTTTGAATCCTTGCTTAAAGCGATTGCAAAAAAACAAAACATTTACAGTTATTTAATAAAATATTATTTGTAACTTATTTAATCTTTGATTGGGTCATCATTTGCAGCCATATCCCACATTTACTAATTGCTGAAATTTACTTACCTATACCTTTCTACAGATCTGAATTAGATACAAGTATAGTTAAACGTGTTACCGATCTGTACTGTGGTGAACATGACTTTGCTACATTTACAAAATACCTACTACGGGAACCTTGGAGGAGGACCAGAAGAGTCATTGATGAATGTCGGTTTTATGAAACCAATAATCATCACACTATAGCAGATCCTCAATATTCAAATATAGCAATGTGGGAATTTTATATTCGATCAAGATCATTCTTATATCATCAGGTGAGTATACAAATTTCTGTCTTTATTATGTATGTTTTGATTTACATTATGTCTATTTTAATAATTATTATGCATATTTAATTGTTATGTATATATTAATTTACACTATCAGGGCCATTCCTGTGGCTACCCTCGTGCAAACGTCAGCAAGCTGCTCTTTCCCCTTTTTTCAAAAACCTGATGCACCAAGTAACATTTGATGAGAGTTTTTTGATAATTTTACTGAAAGTTTCAGAAATGCTTACAAAATTATGAGTTTGTCTATTTTAATTGCAAAGGAAAATCTCAAATTGTTGACTCGACTATAAAACTGATCATTTTAAAATTTAAAAAGGATAGTCACTATATTACATGTTCAGACACCATTACAATTCTTTTGTGCAATCTATTAACCACATTCCTTGACCATTTTTTTTCTCTGCACGTTTTTGTTATAAATTGGTCACCCTTGTTTTTCCTGGGGAGATTTATGTATGCACAAGTGCACACCTCTCGGAACAGCCCTGTACATTATTATAGTTTTAATTTTGGAACATTCCAAAATAGCCATTTTCCACTTACAGTTTCGTTTTTACTGCAAAATACACTCAACCACCAGCTTCTGCTGCTTAAAAAAATTCTGTATTCTACTTATCAACATTTAATAAAACTTTCCAACTGTTTTCTAGAATTGGGTGACAACCAGAAAGAATGAGGGTTAAGGGAAGTTTCATAGTTTAGAAAGAAAGAAACAGAAGATCACACTACTTTTTGCCTCTGAGTTATTAATTAAAATCTTAATGCCAGCCCTTGGTCAAAATTGAGAACCATTCTAAGGAGAAGGTGCATATATATGTGCGAAAACATTTATTTTATTTAGACATTTTGTCTGTAATAGAAAATAATTTACTAATCAAAAGTATATTAATTATATTTTGGGGGCATTTAATCATTTTTTTTATGTAATTTTAAGTCAATAAAACTAAGGCCCTGGTTCTTACAATTTATTGTTTTTGATGAATTTGTTACTAACTTGCAGAAATTGGATTGTATTTATTTTGAATTGGAAATCAAAACTAATAAATTGTAATAATAAGTGTAAGTATTTCTCTTTTATTCAAAATTTTACTAAATCCCAATTTCATTATTTACACTATATAATAGTACTTTGATTCAGACTGACTGTAAACAGCAAAATTTTCATTGCAAGCAAAAGTTACTTAAAGTTTCTTGGATGCTAAAATATATAAAAGATTATGTACACAAAAGTTTTGAACCAAGAAAATATTAATTTAAAAAATTTACAGGTTAGAAAATTAGTGGGAACTGCTCTTTCTGCAGGGTTTGGAGTAATCTCTATGTCTGAGGTAGAAGCAATGCTATCAAAACCTGGCTCAGATATGTGGAAAAAATGCTGCCTACCTCCGCCTTGTGGTCTGTATTTAGCAAATATACATTACAATAAAGAGGTTAGTGTTTTAATATAATTAACACATTTTCTTATATTATAAAATCAATGGTATAATAATCCTTATAACATATCGCCTATTCTAAACAATCACGGTACAAAAAACTCCACTTTACATTTTTCGAATGCCTAAAATAGATCAAAACAATTCATATTAAAAATATCTATAGTCAGGCTCTCTAGAGTTGTCATTTGCATTTTATGGTTTTGGATGAGTCTATTTGTTAGATTAGGGAACAAGTTAAGCATAAACATTTCATTCCCACAATTGGCATCTTTAACACAGATTCATATTAACATGTATCTATCTAGACCCTCTCAAGTTTACATTTGTGTGTGATAGTTTTGAAGAAGTCTTCGTTAGATTATAGGTGACAGGTTAAATGCAAACATTGCATTCTCACAACTGGCTTCTTTAAACCAGATTCATATTAAAATGTATCTGTAGCCAGGCCCTCTTGAGTTGGCATTTGCATCTCATAGTTTCGAAGGAGTCTAGTCATTAGATTAGGGGACAGATTAAGCATAAACATTGCATTAATTGGCATCTTTAACACAGATTCTGGTTTCAAAAACTTTGATGTCAGAAGCGATAGCAGTGATTATATATAAAAGCTGGCAAAATAAATAATCACCTATTGTGATCGCTGTACATGATTTTGATAATGGCAGCCCTCTCTCCTGGTGAGCTTATTACCCATCTAGACTCCTCCAATGTCATCTGCCTTCCTACCAGAGTTGCACTGTATCATATTCTATGTTAAAGTTTATTTTCAAAATGAATGTCCTATTGAATAAAACTATGCTACAATGAAAAATAATTAATACTTTGTACATACACTCAGACTGCAAAAAATAAAGGGATAGTAAGGCACTACTCAATTTATGGTTAAGGAACACTATTCTCTACACAAAATACACTAAACTATTTCGGTAATTTGTCTATTGTAACCTTGTCCATTTCATAAATTATTTTCGTAAGTAAATAGCATATAATAACAGTACTTTAATTGCTTTGCATTCTGTTGTGAGTTGGGAATTTAACTGTAAAATTTTTATTAAATAAATTTTGTAATTAGTTGAATTTTTCATTTCATTGAAGTTTAGAAACTCGGTACAATCGTAGCATGTAAAATTAAAGTCATGAGAGAGTAAGGAAAACAGGGTTGCAAAAAACGAAAATGTTAGAACCACTACGATAACAAATGTATTTTAAGTTTGAATATAAAATAAGTAGTGTACTTAGCAAAATCGTTAATCGTTCTTATTCATGCATCTGCACCTATCTATCATTTGTAGTGTTAAATTCTTGCGGTCTCCTCTGACTCTTGAAGACTTTGACCAAAATTCTGGTCCAATTTCTAGGAGACTTATATTAAATTTTCAAAACAAGGCAAAGGCATCCAATTTTCCAATGAAGAGTCAAGCTTTTATTCTTCAGTGGATTCCCACCCATATGGACATGGAAGGAAATAAAGCTGTAGGTCGATTGGCAAAGTAAGCCAGAGAATTAAATGCTGAACAAGCCCACTAACTCACAACTGATGCTAATGCTTTGATAAAATTCAAACTCATCACAAAAAGTTAAAATGGAACAACAAATTTGTGAAATTAACACCGATCAAAAAACTACTACCACAATATCTAGACTGAGAACAGCACATTTTAAAGGCATAAAAATTTAGTGATGGAATCAGAATGTATATACATTGTAACAACTGTTCTTGGGGTTGAACTCACACCTAATCATATTCACATGCCCTGCGATAGTAGCGGCTCTTCAAACCCTCGATTACCATCCTGAAGAATAGTTTACAGCGAGAAAATAATCGACATTGCCAAAGCTGTGCAAAATGCAAACGGGCAAAATCTGACTCAGAAATGGGCATGACAACAACAACATAGTGTTAAATAGTATTATTATTTTGTTCGTTATTGTTGCCAACCTGCATAGTAAAGAAATTAGAATTAATGTTATTTTTGATCCCACTGCTATTTCTTTAGTGTAAAATATAAAGATATATAGATTATTTGCATAAAATTCTTAATGTTTCTTAGATAATTTAATGTATATAACTGAATGTTACACAAATATCTATTCCTGTATATTTATGCATTAATATTTCATTCTGAATTTCTATTAATGAAAATTAGTTACTTCTTTCACCCTCTAATTTTTTATAAACTACTCTTTTCATAGTTAAAACGTTTTCCTTGTAATTAAATCTCTTTTTCTTTTGCAGTTTTTTCAACAGACACAGGTAAACAAGAACTGACATAGTCTTCAATGTAAATATGTATTGTAGGTAATTTGTAAATAGACTGAAATAAAAACACTTTTTTATTACAAGTGTTACATATCACTTCCATAAAGTACATCTTGCTTCAGGATTTAAATTTGATCCTACTTTACAATTGAAGTCTTCTGAAAATTCTTTTGTGTTTGATAAAGCACCAATAATCCTAAAAGAGAAAATCTGTAGTAAGATTGTTTTTCATCAATATTTCATACCAAAACAGGAAATCATGAAAGCGAATTGATGAAATAGAAATAAAATATTTTTAGTCCATATGTTATTGAAACTATAGATCGTTAATAATTACGTCATTTTATTTGTTCCAAGTGGTTTCCACTAAAAATAATTTAAGGAAGTATTCAATGATAAGTAACTTTTAACTGTTAAAATCATCTGTGTGTACATCGGAGCTACTCCTATGCTTTGATTGCGAGACTAGTCTGCCTTTTTGTGTTTTTCAGGCTGCACATTTATAACCTTAACCTTTATGCAAGGAAGTTTAAGCTAAGATTAGCTTAAAAATGTAAATTTGAAATTGTTTCCTATTTTACTAGAAATCGATTTTCTAACAGATCCGTTTTACCTCTTCATCTGTAAGCGTACACAATCTAATTTAATTATAATTTATCTAGATCTTAAGCTTTTCCAAACATACAAATAAATAAGGATGACTGTAAATGGATATTCTAATTAGACGGCAGTTATAAAACTATAATTCTCTGGACACCACATACTTAATTTCTTTTACTAGTAATTTGCACAGTACATGTATACAATATCAGTGATGGTAATTGCTACAAAGTGTTTTGGAGCAGATCTTGGAGCAGGTAAATTAACATTTTGGAGCAGCCAGATTGTCTTTTGGAGCAGCACATCAAAGGAGCAGTGGAAGATATTTTAATAATGAAACTAATAAAATTCAGGTTTTTAAACTTTAAACATATGACTGTATGAATGATAAACATAACAGTAAACTATTACAAAATTCATTTTAAATACTTGCTAAAATTGATGAAATAATGAATATGAAAAACATACATAAAAACTTACCAAGTGTTTTCCATTTCCATAAAGTTATGTACAAGGTAAGAAATAACTTTGACATTAACATGACTAATAAACATTTTATTAAACAAAAAATATTATTTTCTTATGTTTGTTACATTCCAACTGCGCCTTTCTATTTTCTTCTAAGGCTATCGTTTTAGACATTCTATCTTTACCTTCTTTAAAAAGAATCTGTCTGCAATATCATGTGAAATCTTGCTTTCATCATGATTTAATAGTTTTTGAGAAAGTTCCTTTTGCAATTCAATTTATTTCTACTTTAATTTTAAATCTTCATTATGGCAAATACTACTTTTCTCTTTTTTTGTTCTGATGCTAACAGCAATCTGTCATGGTACCGCCTCCAGGAATTTCCAACTGATTTAATCAAAGCCGTAGTAACTTGAAAGTTCTTTATGCTTTATGTATTAGTAAAATGCGACTTAATTTGCTTTATACCATTTATACTGTATAGTCAGATTACTCCTATTTTCCAACATGCGATTGCTCTCACTGAAGCCTCTTTCTACATCAGTTTCCATGCGATAACTTAAGAGACGACTTGACCAAAATAGGCAAAATCTCAAACTTAAACTTGCCAGATGATTCTCTTATATTAAATATATTCCTCCAATGATGGTCTATACGACTACATGTTGAAACTTCTGGAAAATGAAAGTTATCAATAGTTTCACATTGATATTTGATCCATTTATATGATAGAGCAGATCCTTCACTTGGTTTTACAATAAATGGAAAAGATGCTACTAAAAACTTCAAAGAGCTTAAAGATTTTTCTTTAGTTCGTTTCATGGGATGAAGGCAAGAAATTAATTCTTATAGTGGGGAAGACCTCAAGAGTGAATTTTATTACTCGAACGCGATTTGGAGCAGCTCTGGCGCAATCTTAGCAAAAACGGGCGTTTTGGAGCAGTCTGGAGCAGGCAATACGCTATGGCGCATGCTGGCGCAATTGGAGCAGCATTACCATCACTGCAATATCTACCCCTTTAAGTTTACTGCAATGTTCATTTATGGAAGTTTGAAATGCTGTGCTAAAGTATGACTTGCACAAATTTCCTAAATAATTACGTGAATCGAAAATCTATTGCATTCATGTGCAGTTGTATATTTTTAACCCTTTCACCCTGACTTTTGCATGATTAAAATTTAATTCTGAAAAGTAGTTTAATTTAGTAGTTTAGTAGTTTTTGCTCTTTTTGACGGACGACCATATTTTCGCGTTCTTTTTGTGTTTGCTTTCTCCCTTCCAACATTTATTAGTTGCTCAGCTAAGGGGACCATGAATGATAATAGTGGTTCTGTTTTATGTTCCACATCACACTTCGTAATCCATGCATTCACAACAGAAATCATAACTAAGTTCCAAAAAAATCTTTTTCCACCACTTGTCTGATTTTCTGCCATGACCATAAAAAGTAGCCATTTCATCACAGCAGTCAACTACATTCATGTACATATTGTTGTGGGAAATGGCTTCTAAGCAACTAACGTCTAATTTTGTACCATCTTTTTGTTTCCGAACCATGGTCACTAATTCATCAGAATGAATGGGCGTGTTCAAAACCATAAGTCCGCCATTTGCAATCTGAAAGTATTGCCAGGTTTCTTTAGTCATATTTTTATTCCCTAATTCCTTAAGAACACTGAAAACGTAAAAACCCATTCAAAAGTGGAATTTATTTACCCAATCTAATCTCTGGGACATATATGCCCATTACGCCCGAAAGGGTTAAAGGAAAATACAAATTTATTTAACTTATTTCAACAATTTGTTTGCTAAATGTACTCCATGATTTTCCTTGTTTATTAATAAGATTGTACTCTTGTTCCATGTACATGAAAAAAAATTATAATTCTAAAATATTTAAACTAGATCACTTCTTATGCATAAAACCTTTCTCTTTTTATTCACTTTAGAATTATATTTTCGCTTTTCAATTCCTCTTTCTCACATTCCATTTGAACCCTCTAATTTAAATATCACTTGCCTCCATAATTGTTATTCCTCCATTGCCAAATGAGGTTCAATCGTGATATCAAATCCATACAACAAATACTTTCTCAGGCTGTTTAATCATGCACTAAGCCATGTAGACATAATGTGTTGAAAAATATTCATCCTGGCCATGACCACCCTAATGTGTAGGAGCTTAGAGACGAAATGCCTCTTGCAATGGGGAATGGTCACTTTCCAATGTTCAACTCAACTGTGAAACTAAATTTTTCGATAAATTGAACTTAAAAAAACTAAATGTCTTAAAAAAACTTTTTCATGTCTTGCGTCTCTAAGTGTGATGTGCATTGATTCAAATAATGTGAAGCAATGCAGAACGCATTTTCTGTGTTTTTAAATATTACTACAGATTTTATTATTTAAAAAATTGCATTTCATAGCTAATAATATCAATGTTATTCATACCTAAATTTAGATGGGGCATGTGCACTGTTTTCTATAGTATACAGAAGATTGTAATCACTTTGTTTTCGACACCACACCTGTAACAAATTAACAAAGTCGAAGAATGAATATTTTCTTTTATGGTATAGATACTTTCTGCATACATTAGATAGTAATTATTTGACTTTTATATTCTATGCTGCAATCTATTCAAGTTGGAACACAAAAAAATATTCAATCAAAGCACTAAAATTCCTAAACGTATTAAATGTGGTAAAAAATTTAAAAATTAGATTGAAAATTAATAACTTGTAGCTAAGGTATGCCGATTTAAATCAAGTGATTTTTAAAATTCATGATTTAAATCAAATTTTAAATTATCTTTTATACCCTTTATTAATTAATAGTATTGTCGAAAATGAACTAACCTAGGACAGGATTCATGTTATGACTAGATATATGTATGACAGGATGCATCTCCATGGAAAGGTTGAATAAACTTGAACTGATACCCTTTCAAGAGTGGGTTTGTAAGTTCTAATAAAGGAATCAATCAGTTCTGTTTAACATTTGTTTTCAGTGTGTTACAAGCAAGCACTGGGTTCTCACTTTCTGGTTTATTTAATGAACCCTCAAGAAAATCACCTGAGCATAAATAGGAAGAATCTTTTTAATATTCGCAAAATATTTATTGAGTATCATGCCTGTAATTATGAAAATGACGTCTAATTATGAAGTGAAAGCATAATTTTTTGGTGGTCATCTTTGTAAAAACATTGTATCTCGGGAATCTTTTTTAGAATGAAGAAAACTCCTTTATATTTAAGTGTTTGAGTAAAAGACAAAGTTGTTTATAAAGCATATGGAAACAAAAACAGGAAAATTAAAATCTATTTAATTAATCTGATTTATAAAAATTTATTAACTTTATAAAATTTAATATTAAATCTTCTCCCTTGTTTAAATATTTTTATGGATTTATATCATACATAGGATTCAGATGAAAATAAATGCCCAAGAATAATTTTAATTCTTCAAAAATTTTACTTGCCATATTTTCTAAACCATCCTATATGTTAATGTTTAACATAAATCAATATTATCTAGAAACTACAAAGAGATTTGCAAGTCTCCTGTCCAACAAGTCTAAACTGATAGGGAAATGAATTAATTAAAATAAATCATAATCATAATAAATCATAAAATTCCGATTTTAATAAAAATAAATCTGATTTCCATAAAATAAATCCGATTTTTTAAAATATTATGATTTTCTTACACCTTGCTTGTAGCGCATCCAAAAAATAACACTTAACATCTTACAAAATCTTCAGTTAGATTTCTTCAATTATTCAGTTAGATTTTTTCAAAGATTAAATAGAAAACTTGTGTGTATAAATATATATACACACACAAGTTTTCTGTTTAATCTTTGAAGGATTTTATCTTGGATGTTAAACACAAGTTTAATTTTTGAAGAATTTTATCTTGGATGTTAAAATTCATTCATTGGATAGAAATGCAAAAACTTACTGTTGATTATAGATCAAATACCCATGTTTAACAGATATTAGATACATAGCAGAAAGATTTCTGTCATCAGAAAAATGGGGCAAATGTAAAAATAATATTTAAATGTACACAGATCAGGAATGTTTAAATGATCTAATGTTTCTATGACTTCTATTTGTATACTAGTTTTTACAATACTTACTGAAGCATATGCTATCCAAAACATTTGCCTTTCTGAGTAAGGCAATCCTGGTAATCGTTTCTCTTTTCCAGTTCTACTGAGTAGCCTTTGATATGCCTAAGTTACAAAATAATTACTAAAAATTCTGTTTTGTATCATAATTTAAATAGTTTTATCTAACAATTATAAACTAAAAACGAAATATGAGAGAATTGTCTAAGTATTGGTGATCCACAGTTATCTATTGATTGTTATTTAATGTAGAGATTATCCAATGATTTAAGAACAAAAATCTAAAAATTACTCATCTATTAAGGAACCATAGTTATTTATATTTCTTATATTAAAAACTGAGGATCAGTAAAAAATAACTATCAAATTGGCATTAATTTATTTTTACTTTTGTAAACATCTTAAATAATTCCTTTATATTTTATTACATAATAATTGAACAGTAAATTGAAATAATTTCAAAATGGAAAGGATCACTAAATAAACACTTAAGTACAAATTTAGTGTTGTTTTCTCCAAGGCATTAAAATGACACACGAGTAAAACAGTTGTGATATTTATATATAACCCCATTTTAGATCTATAATATTGCAAACCTTAATATGAGAATCTTAATTTAATTTTTAATAATCAATAAATAATCCTAATTTTTTCAATTATAATCATGTTTTACTAATATTTCTTAAATTGTGTGTGACCATTTGGTGAAGCAGTTACAGAAATACGAATTTTTAATTGTCACCTTAGTAAGTCTAAGTATATTTTATTAGTAAACAATACCAAACTTTTTTTAATAATTTACATATGCTGTTTAAGTTGAGAAACAAACTAATAAGTTTTATGGACATTTTTTTGTTATGTGAGATATTTAACTCATTTATTTCTTGGGAACTTTCTAAAAAGATTGGTCGATGAAAAGTTAGTTTTAATTCTCTTGTAACTGCAATAAGAATTTGAATATAACTATCTAAATTAATCATACTAATAAATGGTAGTAATAACTTACACTGTAAGCAGAAATAACTCCTCCATTGTCAGCAATGTTTTCACTCAATGTAATAGAACCATTAACCTATAAAAAGTAGTTTTTCATTGTTATTCAGGGAAAATAAATGGAGGTATTGTTTATTTTTTAAACAGCGCAAAAAACATATATACATAAATATAATTTAATATTGGATTTGTAGGCAGTTTTTCGGAACATTTCCCAAAATCTCAATTTGTAAATCAATCAATTATAATCACCTCTTTTGACAATGTTATAAAAATATTTAATTTTCTAAAATATTTTTTATTTAAACTTATTCCAAAAGATTTGTTTTGTACTCACCAACTAATGAAAGTTTTTCAAAATATAAGTGTTCTTAAATCTGAGAAGATATAAAATTAAATGTGATCTATATTTAAATGTGCTCTCAAGAGATAATTGAAAAATACATCTCTAATTCCAACTACAATTCTGCTCATTGATTTTACAAAAATCCCATAAAAATCCATTTTAAAGCAAAATTAGTAAATCTATATAAGAAATTAAAATACTGTGTGCTTACAAACGATCCAACAAGAGATTCATAGTATTTGTCATATTGATTGACATAGCATTCTGATTTTTCTTTGAAATTTGCCCAACTTTGATTTGTCCACCACATTTCATAGTTTCCTTCATCATCATATAAGCTACCTGTAAATTCAAATTGAAATTAGATGATTGCAACATACTGATTTTTGGTGTAGATTCCACTTATTTAGCTTTCAATAAGCTAATTCTATATTAACTATTATACTAGCATATTATTTAACCCCTTAAAGCATGAGTTTTTTTTTCAGAAAAACTGGTAAAAAATGATCGAGTTTTTTTTGACAGAAAATGAATATATAGGTATAGTGTAAGTTATTTTTTGCAATTTCAGTTGTGGGGGGGGGGGTGATTTTTTTTCTAATTATACCTTGTAGTATAGTTATGGCTAGAAATATATATAATTCTTCCATGGTAATCGGTGATTATCCTGGATGTTGAAATGCATATCTATTTGTTTCAGTTAGAATTATGTCCATGAGCGAGTTATCAAAAAATAATTCAAAGTATGACAAAACATCATAGCAGTCTGTCAAAGTAAAAGAACAGCCAGGGTTTGCTACAAATGGAAATCTCGGTGGTGCAACATTTGATTGATTTGTACTAATTTGATACCAATTTCTTGCTACAGCCAAAATCTCGTCATCATTATCTTCAGATTCACTTCCATCACTCAAGAGATCATCACTTTCATCGCTGAAACTTTCTGATAAACTGGCATATTCAAAATCGTCATTATCAGATAACTTTTTCTAAACAAGTTATAAAAACACTTAGTAAAAATTAATTTCTGGTTAACTGTTTACTTTTATGATATTTAACGTAATAAAAATGGATATATTACCTTTTCCACACCAAACAACTGCTTTATAACAAAGAATTCCAGTAAATAAGTTTAATTATAATCTAGCCTATCTATTCTTACTAGAACGGATCTCAGACAGGCATTAGAAATAAAATAACGCGAGATACAAGAGTGCCCGTGTGAGACACGGGCATGTGCAAATTTGCAGGTAACTTTTGTCTGTGTCAGACACGGGCAAATGCGTTAAGTGGTTAATCAATCAATGAACCATTGTAAGGATTATTTTGAAATTATAAGAGAATTTAAGGGACTGATTAAAGAAGCTATTTAAAAGTTTTAGCTCAGCATAAATCAATGCTAGATTTTGATATTTTCTGTGGATATTAACCTTTTCAAGTTGTTTCGACGAGATATCTCGTCTATCAAGATCTGGTCATTTTTTTTCTAATGAGGAGATATCTCTTCCATTAAGATTTATTCAGTTTACTAATGACGAGATACCTCGTCGAGAAAACCACCAGGAGGGTTAACTTAACATTTCGTCCATAAGAATTCAATTGCATTGTAGTGATGTTTGTTCAGATCTGAATCAAATACAGTTAACTCCATGATATGTCACCCTTTTTGGAGACAAGAAAAAGTGCGTGATTTAACCTTCTGCAACTCTTATATTCATCCTGCAACCTGTTGTCTTCCCTGCAAGCTTTCTAATTAGTTTTGACCTTGACCAACAGAATTTTCTTAGAATCCTTTCAGTCAATCGATGTGGTTATTTGTGTTGAGGGGGTTAAAGGGCAATGTACTACAGTACTCGGAAATCTCGTGACGCTCAGAGGTTTAACGTATAATTTATGCCTTCTTAATACTGCAACAAATACGTGTGTCTTGGTCGCCGCTATATCACTCACCAACGTTATACAGATGAAGAGAAGTATATTAGAGGCCAAGAGGAAAACACATATATAGAGATACTAAAACAAATAAAATTTCAATTCACGCGTCTTTTTTATTCAAAATTATGTAAAACTAAAAATTAAACACAATATCGATAGTATATAGCCTAAAATGTTAATAAGGTAGAATATTTTTGAAAGCAGTAATTCTTTTTTAATCTCACTCCACCCAGGGGTAGCCATGTCTCAATGGGTTTGCCCACTGAGCTAGCAACCTGAGAACTGTAAGGGGTGCAGGTTTGATTCTTCCACCATTGTATTTATCTCTTCTGTGTCAATAAAGCTTTCCCTGGGTGTGTATATCCATTTACTTGACGTTGTTTGGCCAAATATGGCCCTTGGCCTATAAAATCCAAGTAATCAACTTTCACTCAATCTTTTCAATCAATTCAGTAAACGATAGCTGCTTGCAACAAGTGAGTCTGAAGCTAAAAATCCGGTTGGTAGGTATCACGTTGGCGTGGCGTGGAAGTTTGGAGAGTGGGGTGCCATCTCAGGTGTTGCCTCGTCCTCTGACCGTGGTTCAAAATTACGTGGTGTTGTCTCGGATCTTTCCCTTTGGGATTGACCCCGGACCGTCACCAATAGCCCGTTGTGTTGCTCCAGTGTGACGTTAATTGAAATACCATTCTGAACCACGGTCAGATGACGAGGCAACACTTGAGCTGGCACCCCACTCTCCAAACTTCCACTCCAAGCCAACGTGAGGACATTTGAGGCCACGACGGAAAAAACGTGCTCCAGTCCCCTTTGTACACGACGGTCTTTGAACTTGCAATCCTCCGGTTGCTAATCCATTGCTCTTCCAACCGGACTACCGCGACCCCTAAAAATCCGGGGACAAGTAAAAAAGAGCGGTAATATACCGACGGGTTACTGTAAATATTTTAATATTTTATAAATATATTAATTAACCAAGTGACGATTACCTGCACGATCAAAGGCATGGGTGTATTCGTGTCCTAATATTGTACCCAGACTTCCATAGTTGATATAGCTGAAATTGAGTATATATATCAGTCATTTAAAAAAATTCAAGAGATTATATAACTAAAAGGAGATGCTAAGATTACACAATTATCAGTTGCGTATCGTATGGAATCCCAGAAGCCCGGCATACCTTAATTTTAAAAAAAATTTAAATTCGATGGACAAAAACTATGATAATCGATAAATATTGAAGCAAAAACGACGATTTTTTAACGTAAATATGAGTGAGACGCCAGTTTCTGGTTTAACGCTCCAACCAGGGAATAACGATGCCCCATCCTTTTATCCTGAAATGATTTCTTACTATGATTGGTTAATGACGTCTGTCATGTAGATTGGGTGTGGCGACGAGGTTTCAACTGATGTTATCTGAATCAGAATGGATGTGTTTTGGAGCCCATGGCCCGGAGGTGCCTTAATCTCCGGTATTGAAGTTGAAGCTTGACAATTTGGACCTGCCTTGACAGTTACACTATTGAAAATTAGGGGATAACTATTGAATAATAGTTTAAATAATCTCATGAGTTATAAAATGTTGATGATTACAGCAACAAGAATTAAAAAAGCAAGAAATAATTAATCATAAAAATTAAGAATTTAATTTATTAACAAATTTAGAGTGGGATTTCAGCTGCCCAGAAGTGAGTGGATCCCTTCGTGATCTTATTTTGTGGAAGGGTCGGATCGTAGATTTCAATTCCTTAAACAGCTGCATTCTTATTGTTTTCAGTTTGGTTGTAGAAATTGTGAGATAATTTTTAATGAAGTTTTTAATGGTCGGGATTTTAAAATATCTGGATTTAGTTATTTGCTTATAAAAAGATTTTGCAACTGTTCAATTTTTTTTGTTTGGTTCGTTAGTACCCCCCCCCCCCAAAAAAAAAAGAATTGGGCAAGCATATGTTATGGTTGTTTTTACAAAGTATAAATAGATGAGTTTTGTTAATTGATAATGTTGAACTCCGAGAAGAGAGAGAGAGAGAGAGAGTGAGTGGCTGATGACTGAGGAAACTTCGAAATTTTTCCGGTATATATTGTATTGTGGCTTTCAGTTGATGCCATTTTATACAAAATAGATATGCGTAGAAACATGCGCGCGTGTGCATTCTAGATGCGATGCTCTGGTTCACGTGATATTCTGGATCACCAGATTATCCCCCAGTCATTGAGCGAACGCTAGAATATGACAATAAAAAATGCATCAATAAGAATAGGCATTTTGATTCTTGACATTAAAGTAGAAGAAAAAATAGTTATACATGGATATTTAAAAAGAGAATGACTATTTCTTGTACTTGTGTGTATAGTTGCTTCCCCGTCGAAATATAAATTTTTATATAAAAGTTGCCTTTCATTTTACACCCCACAATGACGTCTGCATGGATATTTTAAGCACAGACTTTTCTCCCCACCCTATGCACATATGGTATTTGCGCATGGTCTATCATTCCCTCCCTGTTCTATCATTTTCCATCCTTTCTAAAAGACAACCTCAAGCTCTAAGACAGCCCTTGTATCATCCACACAGAGTTGTCAGGATTGGGCATAATTATGCATTTGGGTAGAGCAAAAAGGATTTGTATTTTATTGTCTTTGAGTAAAAGAAAGGACAACGAATATTGTTGACTTATAAGGACATCTGATCTTCTTCGTTATTGACTAAAGCTAGATTTTTTGCTTTCTATATACGATCACTGCATTTCCAGGTATCAATGTTACGCTACTGACAATTGTGTATAAAAAGAGTTCAAACTTTATTGAAAAAATTATTTCAATAGCATGAAAATAATTAAAAATTCATTTTTACTTTGGTCTGCCGGAAGAAAAGATAGTTTCATGTATCAATCCAATGGGAATAACTGAAGAGAAAAACAATGATTTAAAAGAAAATATTTGTGTTACGTTTTTATTACTTATGAATAAAATTGAAGTATATGAAACTTAAATACGTGAACACCTTTTGCCATTTATTAAGGTTAGGTTTGGTTTCGTTTGTTTTATTGTACTACAGTCACTTTTTGCTACACGAAGGCTAATTAAACCGATGTTAATGTTCAAGTTTTTTCTTCTGAAATCTAAAGTGTTTTAGAGATGATTTTAATATTTCAGGTCATACCGTTAGATAATTTCAAATTTCGCTACGGAAGCAAAAAATTACAATAATTTTGTATCTCTTAAAGATTATATTGAAAAGATAGGTAGGTATTTGTGTGAATTACGTCGCACCCTGGAGCAACACGACGTGCTGTTGCCGACCGGTTGAAAAAAAAATTCGAAATCGATATCCCAACTTTCACAGGTTTTAACACTTGTGTTTTCCTTGCCCCTTTTCTTGTTTATTTATTTTCGGAAGATAAATATTTAATGCTTTTAGGAAAATATATTTAAAAATGTCGAGAATAAAATTAAAATAGTCAACATATATGTATGTTGTTCAAAGAAGAAAAGCAAGGAAATATTACAATAAATTGAAATCAAAATACCATCTTTCACCCCTGCTTCAAATTTATCATTCTGAGGGGCACACACGTATATATACGTTCAGCAATTTGTAGTCTTCCCTGCATGACTTCTAAGAAGTTTTGATCTTCTTGGTCAATATAATGTTTCTTTCAATCTATATAGATGTGATTATTGAGTCGTTAAATGTAAAGCAGTCTGACAGTAATACTACACTTCTCGGAAATCTCAAGGGTACATTCATTGACCTTCTAATGAAATAGACGGGGCATGTGCGCACAACTTCATATTATTTCTGCCAATCGCTCGGTTTGAATATATGTCACATGATTATGGTAAAAAGCATGAATCCTAATGTTGGACAAATTATTGATTGGTTGAAAAGTGATTATCCAGAGTGATTAAAACCACTAGTCTGCGCTTTGATAGCCAGTCGGCCCAAGTCGATTCGTAAGCTCACGCGATTTATCCTTCTGAGATCTTACGACAGCGACTCCGACCACATGCTCTGTCTATATCATTAGAAGGTCACTGGGTACATTAGGGATCAAAGTAATTATTTCTTAATTTCATTAGAGTAATTGGTGTAACCAAAGCTAATCTCAATGTCTTAAATCAACATTATTAACAATGAGTTTATCTTAAATATTTGTTTTGACTGAATTTTATGCAACACTCGTAAATACAGCTTCAAGCTACATTTTCCTAAATCAAAGAAAATCAGTTTTCTGGAGTTATTCCATTTTTGAACATCAAGGGTACGTCACAATGCAAACTTAATTTAAATTATGCTTTTATACTGCATGCATATTTTATACTTGTGCTCTATATTCTATACTTTTGTGTAGCTTTTGTATTATTTTTGGTAAAAGTCTTCAATAAGATGCACTTGTCTAACACAAATTCAATTGTACTAATACTCACTAATGGAATTTTGACTTGGAAGGTAGAAAGCATTCGCCCTCAATAAGTTGCTGGTATCCGACCACCTGTACAATTAATTTAAAACAATAAATTAAGATTAACAATAAATTTTGCTTATTCAACACACCAATAAAGTACATATCAGTATAAGCACGGCATTAATGAGTTTATAATCCTCAATTACGTTGAATCTGGAATAGTCTATCCTCTTAAATCTTGTCTTTTATTTTTTTTAATTTTTAGTCTCATCTTTCATCACTTGAAGATCATTTTTAAATTATTACAAAGCAGAATATTTTGTCAATAAACGATTTACAAAACTTTTACAAAGAGAAGTTAAAAACCCAATGAAGCCAACAAACTAGGTTATATGAGAGAACAAATCTTTTATTTCATTAAACTAAATTACTTATGTGATACAACTCTTCTATAATTTCAATTTACTTTAATGAATTATTGGTAATCTTAATTTTGGTTGATTAGATGTAAATCCAAATGTGTTCACTTATTTTACCCTCAATTTTACTTATATTTTAAAATGATTGTCAAGATCTATTCATAGAATTTGTTTTTCACATTTTATTATTTTTGAGTTTTGCGATGCTGATAAGTGCTGCTTTTTCTTTTTGATTAGTGCTACGAAAACTAATGAAAATTCCAGTTATTTTTTATCAAAAATTAAACTATCCCCATTCTGATTGAAATGAAATTCGACAACAGCATTGAAACAAACAGTGCACATAGAAATTAATTAGAACGAAGATACAGTATGATCAATTATTTTTTGTACGTAATTTTAGTTGAAAAGAATGCAGTTACAGGTGGTGGACAAAAGAATATGAACACCCATATGAAACGGGCCGTAAGTCGTCTTGGCCTCAATTAAGTCTAGGTGGTAAGTCTAGGTGGTAAGTCTAGGTGGTAAGTCTAGGTGGTGGAGCTCAACTTGCAGTTGAGCCCCACCACCTAGCACAGAAGTCTGACCGTGAAGGCGGAAGTATCAGTCTATCATTAGAAGTCGTACCAATAGTAGGATGTTACTCCATACAGGAGGAAATGTAAAAGAGATGTATACCCATGTATACCCATAGAGGAAATTTCCTCTATGTATACCCATAGAGGAAATGTAAAAGTAGAGTGAACAATGGTAACCTTTTAATGTGCCCATCATCATGTGATCAAAATTAGTAGTAACGTGACCCTACTTTCTACGTGATGGCTATTTTCGTCTGCTGGGTGGAACCTAGCATTCATCATCTGATTGGTCCACGAGACAACAGAAGACGCCCATCCATTGATTCATCATCTTATTGGTCCGCGCGACAAAGAGTAGACTTTGTCGATTTCCCATTTTTGTCGCTACTCTATAGACATGCGCATTCACACATTTATTTTGTCTTAAGATGTTATATCGCCAAACGAGGTGATAAGATGTCAAATCGGCCAACCAAGTTAATTTTTCACAGAAAAGTCTCGTGACTAGTCGATAGGTTTGTCACACGTTTTGAAGCTCCTCTCAATAGCAATACTCAGTTTACTTATACACTGCTGGCCACCGTAAATGCAACACCCTGAAGGAAGCATGCAAATAATATGAAATTTACAACATGCATTAGCGGAGGTGAGATATGCAAATGATTAGAATTTCAGCGCAGACGCACATCACGCGCGCCTGTGGCGCCACTTCAAAGCGCTATTTAAGGCTTGGAGATTTCGACGATTTCAAGCACGGCAATTGTGTTTTTCTTGTGGTTTTTTCAAAAAAACGATCAATTATGCCTCGTAGAAAACAGCGATCATCTTTTGATCAAGTATCCGAGTTCGACAGAGGAAGGATAGTGGCCTACCGAGATTGTGGATTATCTTTCAGGGAAATCGGTAGTCGTGTTGGACGAAACCAAACAACTGTAATGCGGATATGTGATCGTTGGATGCAGGAGGGTACGACGGACCGACGTGTTCGATCGCATCCACCTCAGTGCACCACTTCACGTGATGACAGGCATATTGTGCGTATGGCAGTGACGGATCGCTCAGCCACATCACGAACCATAGCACAGCACATTCAGTCTGTACCGCATCATCCAGTGTCTGCGCGTACCATTCGACGCCGTTTACAGCAGAGTGGTCTGTCCGCAAGACGTCCATTGCTTCGTCTACCCTTGACGCAGAACCGCAGACGTTTCCGCCGCCAATGGTGCGATGAAAGAAGGATGTGGACGGCAGAATGGAATGAAATTGTCTTTACTGACGAGTCACGCTTCTGTCTGCAACACCACGATGGTCGGATTCGAGTCTGGAGACACCGTGGAGAGAGGATGCTGAACAGCTGCGTTATGCACCGCCACACTGGTCCTGCACCGGGTATTATGGTATGGGGCGGTATTGGATATCACTCTCGCACTCCTCTAGTACGCATTGCCGGTACTTTAAACAGCCAGCGCTACATCTCCGAGGTGTTGGAGCCAGTTGTCCTTCCTTACCTTCAGGGCTTGCCCACAGCCATATTTCAACAGGATAATGCGCGACCACACGTGGCACGCATTGTCCAAGGGTTCTTCGTCAATCGCCAGATTGAATTGCTTCCCTGGCCAGCTCGCTCTCCGGATCTTTCGCCGATAGAAAACATGTGGTCCATGGTTGCTCAACGATTGACCCAGAATACATCCCCAGCTGCCACACCAGATCAACTTTGGCAACGTGTGGAAGCTGCTTGGTCTGCTGTACCCCAAGAACACATCCAAAGTCTCTTTGAATCAATGCCTAGGCGTGTGGCAGCGGTGATCTCCAACAATGGCGGCTACTCTGGCTACTGATTTTGGCAGGAACCACACTTCACAGAAGTCTATAAATTTAATCATTTGATACTTGGTCAACATGTTATCTACAAAATAAATTTTATTGTGATATCTCTTGTCTTTCTTGGTGTTGCAATTTGGGTGGCCAGCAGTGTACTTCAAGTCTATGATTTTTACTCGAAGTTTTTCGTAAGTTATTGTATTTAAAACTACTTAGACAGTTATTGCGGCAAATTAAAAATAAAAGCATTTAAGTCTATTTTTTATGCAATCTTTTTGTAATTTACGATGCTTCTTTTAGTTTAAATCGTGATTTTCTCAAAAAGCATATTTTATACTCGAAACGGGATCATTCTGAACATTTATCTCATTTCAAGTAATTCTTACTGCATCTTCGTATGGCTTTTACAGTATTCAGTCTACTTATATTTTGCGCCTATGAAGGTACCTTGAATCTGAGCATTCACCAGAGATGGTGTAGAATCTTTTAGCAAATCTGAAGTCGATGAACATGCAATTTTTCTGTTGCTGTTACTGAACCCCATGAATCACCCCCTTGTGTGCGCCGCTGTTTTCACATTTTTGTAGGTTGGATTTCTGGAGTTTACAACTAACGCTTACAATCGAAATCTTTCTTGTGCTAACCTTAATCCTCTAGATATTTTACGGAACCCAGTAAATGTATTGAATGTTTTGAAGACGAGTGGCTTATAGACTTGGTCTAGCATGGGCTAGACCAAGAGGAATTAGTATCAAAACCTTACCTACTCATTTCACTAGCGTCGTATAACGATATATCGAGAAAAAGCTAACAAAAATTCTTAGCAAAAGAAGTATGCACCTGAATCTAATCCGCTTGGTGTGTAAGCCTTCCATTCTTTCTCTCATTTTGAAATTGTTCACACTTTTCACATTCGTAAAATGATCATCTCCTATTTTGATCTGTGGAGAATGAGATCAATATATAAGTATTTACAACTGGTTGAATATCATCTAACAAAACCGTATTTTGCTTACCGGGCTGTAGTATTCGTTCATAGTTTCTTCATTAAGCATTTCTTCACGGTAAGCGATCGCAGAGCGAACTTTCCTCACCTGGAAAAAAGTTTCAAGAAAATGCCATTAGAGAATCAGGTTCATGAACATTATATAACTTCAACGGCTGATCGATGAAATTATATATATCGGAGTTATTTCTAGTTTACAATGGTTTCATTTATTAAATATTTTTTCCAATGCCTGATCAATTTGAACTTATCAGTACTTTAGTCATTATGGCACTAAAAGGGCGGATTTGTGAACCACTTGGAGTTAGCCTGGTGCACCACGGGGTCACGTTATACCTCAAATACATACCATACATTCAAGGCACAAACCGTTTATAGAGAAGCTACATATTCACTACAGACAAACATCCATGCCTTACCCCAGATTCGAACCAGGCACCTTTCAATCTAGAAGCCAGCAACCTCACCACCCACCCGATTGATCGACAGTTTAAGGAAAGAGACCCTTAAAATGCAACAGAAATCGTTTTCGCTTTGAGTAGAACCATTAAATACAAAATAATGTATTGGTTAGATCGGCTATGATAATGACATTGGTAGTTTTACAAGATGTTGCTATTTTACCGTGACGCTTGTTATTGACAGAAACAAAGTTGGACTTTAGCAATTTAAGCTCAATGAGAATGTTGAAGTTATCCCACAAAACTGATAGTTAACCAAAACTTGGGGCAGAATGTCCCATTTCTCATACTTATCTTGCTTAAACACAGTGTTTGCTCATTTCAGAATAGTTAGTTCATCTTAGAACCAATTAACGTGCGAATATTGTCACTTGAAAAGCAGGTTCTCCATTGACCAGACTTTTGATTGTTGAAGCAGCTTGAATTTGAACCCTGTGATCATTTTCAAGGTCATTTTTTGACAAATGTAAGTGTAAAAAATAAAACAAGCAATCGAATTTACATCCTACAGCAAATAAAGCATCAAATTTCCAAACTTTCAGGGCTGATAAAGCCCTAACGATAATTGAATATTTTTTTAAAATTTATCACACTGTCTGCCTATCAAACCGAACAATTTTTGGTCACTATAGTCTTAACGATTTCGCTTTGGTGTGGTGTGGAAGTTTGGAGAGTGGGGTTCCAGCTCAGGTGTGATCTCGTGTCATCTGACCGTGGTTCAGAATTACGTGTTGTCCCGGATCTTTCCCTTCGGGTTTAATCCCGGACCATCACTAATAGCCAGTTATGTTGCTCCAGTGTGACGTTAATTAAATTATCTATCTACCTACCTATCTTAACGATTTCGAGCAGTTTGTGTGTGAAAAGTGTCAAAACATAGAAATATACTGCCGTTCTGAATAGTACTTGTAGTGGAGAAAAGATAGCTATTTCGGTTTTTCCTACTCGAATTATCATATGGCTGGAAAGCTAGTTTTACATGAGTGTTGTTGGAAGTTCGATGGGAATTTTTCATTGAACTCATGTTGATCTATTGTGATTAAAGTATTCAATGAAACAAATGACAATTATTCAATAAAGTAAAACATTGTTGCTTTACAGAACAAAAGAGGTTAGACTGAAGAAGACGCAGCTATCATCAATTGTTGATAATTTTGGAATATGGTAACCCGTTGTAGGTTTGCTACATGAACTTCTGCAAGTGGAATGCATCCAATATGGCGGAATATCAAATAGCTTTTTGGTGACTAAAATTTTCATCGCCGATTTGGAACGAAGCCTGTACCATTTTCTTGAGTTTTACCACAAACGATATTACGGATTTAAGTATAGCAAATTATCTGTTGCCTAAAAGGATATCTGAATTTACACCCAAAACTCATAAACATTCAATTGGCTTTGAAGCATCTACTAACCTTTAGTAGAGCCTTTTGCTTTGTTTCTTGATCTAACCAATCCGCTTCCTTAATGCTATCCATCAATGAGACTTGTATATCTTGAAACATCATTTCTAGCTAATAAAAGATAATATAAACTGATAATACAAACTACATTTCAGTGTAATTAAAGAAAATGCTAGGGAATGAATATATGGTTTTCTATGATTTGATAAATAGTTCGTTGTGTTGTTCCAGTGCGATGTAAATTTAATTACCAATCAACCTATAATTTAATAACATAAGTTTAAACCATTAACCTTTCCAAGACTAAGCTGATTTTATATGTTTATGTGTTCAAATCTATTATATTGCATATATTCATCGAACTTCAAGGGACCGTTGAAACATTTAATTTGAAATACATTTTCGAAATAATGGAGTTATTAATTTATCATTACTTAAAATATTGAAGTAAAATAACTTGTTACACTTAAAACATTCTTAGAACGTCTGAATTATAAAAAATTAAATTAGTCCTCCAGAATAAATAAATTCCCAAATAAAATGTTCTCTAGGAAAATCTGAAAAGGGAATGAACTCCAGCAATAAGTCAGTTCCGAGGAAAAATAACGGAATTTATGAAGGTTACTGAGTAAATTATAATCGTAAAGATGTACTGAAGCACTTAACAAGTATCATTAAGGTAAACTCAGAATCCATTGCGAAAAGTATAGCAGCAGGAAAGCATATAAGCAAACTATTTTAGCCAATTTTCCTTAAGTAATATCAATAACTGCATTTTAATGTAATGTAATTCTTATATGCTTCTCTTATTCGTTTATAAATTCTCTAAGAATAAAGTTACTTTTCATTTCATATTTTTAATTTCACTTTTACTCACAAATATATGCATTAATTTTTGAATAACATATCTTTAATATTAATTTATTGTTTTCTAGCAATTTTATTAGGACTGACACAAGAGAGTTTTTAAATATATGTCAATCAAATTCGTCTCCACCAACCGAGCCGCCAGTTAAGAAAGAAAAGACCTGAGTGTCAGCTGTCTTGAGGTTCTACCTACATTCACAATCAAAAATATAAAAGTAAATAGTACACTTACAAGAGATTTCGATTCGGTATCCAGATACCTTTCGGCATATGAAGCTGTGAGCGACATATGGAAAATTTCCATGGCCTCAGAAACACACGTCTGCCACAAGTCGACTCTTTTGGAATGGGGCAGTTTGTCTTGGTACATTGAGTAGAGATCCTGGTTAAGGTGCTCTGCTGCAAACAGTACTGCACGATAGAACATGTAATTTGCCAGGTCTTTCTTACTAGTTCCACCATCACTGTCCACCTCTTCCAAAATTTCGTGCAATATTTCCAGTGCTGGAGGGACGGCAATCATGATTCGTTCATCGTCGTGGAGGACTGTAGTGGAAGGCAACAGGTTTGACAGTAGATACCGCCAAGGAATCTGAGAATACACCAGAGCATAAATGATAAGGGAATTCAGAGGCGTCAACATTAAGGAAATTGTATGAGTAGCGAATGTCACCATGTTGCAAATTACTTCATATACTATGTATAAATACGTATTTTGTTGAATAACGTAATTTTTTTTGGGGTCGTCGATAATAAAATCTCCCTTTACAAGATTTCCAGGTGTGTTGTGGCTGCTGGGGTGGTGGCGGATCGGGTCGCCACGCCCCGCGACTGACTTTTAAATGTAGTAGGTCTAGGGTTAGACCCGGCCTAATTTTAAATCTTTTTTTTAACTTTTACTATTTGACTATCATCCCATTTTGTTCACCATCATTTTTTCATCGTATTTATTTCATTAAATCCAATTTCGGATCTTTCCCTCTGGGATTCATCCCGGACCGTCACCAATAGCCCATTGTGTTGCTCCAGTGTGACGTTAATTGAAAATACCAATACCAATACCAATACCATTAAATCCATCTTCATAAATCATCCATATTTTTGGATTGCCCCACTGTGTGGGACATCCAAATTTTAAAATTGTGTGTTCTTTTTATTTTTAAATTTTTATACCCTTATAGTTTAAACACCGAGCAATTGGGCGCCTTATATGAGCCCCATGTATTTTTAGGCGTCTAATATAAGCCTTTTATATATATATATATATAAAAGGCTTATATATATATACTTTATATATATACTTACTTTCATTTTTACCTCCTTTTATTAAATACATGGGTGTCTCATATAAACCTCTAATTACCAGGCGCCTCTTATAAGCCTTCTTTTCTTCCTTGCTCGGTGCTTTTTCCGGAGTCGAACACTTTATCTACACCTCTTTTATTGTTCGACTCCGGTTGGTTTGTGTAGTTGGTATTTTTTGTGTTCTTTTGTATTTTTGTATGTTCTTTTAAATTTTTTGTTGTTCTTTTTGTTGTTTTGTGTTTGGCCTTGTTTGCCCATGTATTTTTTCAAGATTTCGAAATTAATAAATCTGTCTGGGGGGTTGAGTTTCCCTTGTCCTCTTTCGTGCATAGTGGGAATCCATCTCCCTCCTCCCATGAAAAACTCTAAACCTTTCGGTGAGTTGGGAGGAGGAGAGTCTCAAATAACGTAATTTAACGAGTAATAAAGACAACAGGCTTCAAAACTTCAGAGATGTAGCTTTAGATGTTGAATGCACCGGCAATTCCTACCAGGCAGGTGAGGAAATCTAATCGCGCCTCATATTATAACACCAGGTGACCGACCGGTATGGCGATGCGTAATGCAAAGGTCATGCAGTCTTCATCCTGGTGCATTTTCGATGGTCAGCAGTGTATAAGATAACAAAACTGACTAATATATTTATGTAAACTTTACTCTGTTTCGTTACAATTTAAACTATAAATCGTTGCTTAGTAGCTAAAGATAACCATAAACGAAACAACATAAATTTATCAGATATTAAAATATTATTTTATCGATGGATAAAATATCTAAGACAGCTTTACCTTTGGTGTTAACTTTTCAATTTCACTCAGGGTTAGGATGTTATAGTAATCATCTGGATGTTTCGCATTTATTTTTCCCACCATTACCTGCAAAATGGAAATGCGTTTTCAGATATTTTTCCATGATAAAAAGTGCAGTCTGCTTTTTCAGCAATTCTATAGAAAACAAATTGAAAGTATTTTATACTTTTCTTATTTATTTATCTTAATGAAAAGGTAAATAATTGTACACGATAATGAATTAAAAAAAGGTGATAGTATATTAGGGCCGAGGAATAATTAGTTCATAAGTGTTAGGTTTGTCGAATTACTTCTTTCTAAAGGATGCCACAAGGGGCCTATATTGGTGGTACGGCACGTGCATGCATATCTTGCTGATGAATGGAAAGCAACGGCTATATCAGATAATTCGAAAAAGTGAAAATGTTAGTTTCTTTATCAAGCGTTTTGAAAAATAAAGATCAGCATTTCATCAATTGTCATTTTTGGCAAAAAAACAGTAAGCATTTCACAGTTCAATGGAGTTTTCTGTTTTGTACTCCATTGTTCTAAATTAATTCGAGACATCATTGAACAATTATATTTCCATGGGGATCAAAAATGCCTTTACAAGCATCAAACAAGTTTTTCTGATCGGTTGGGAGATGAACTTGACTTCATTTTCTTGTCTATTCTTTCGGGTGTTTTTGAGCTCAGGTGTTGCCATCTATATTCTCACCTGAAAACTAATTGTTCAATAAAATCTCGAATTAATTCAGAATTGAAATGCATCAGGGTTGAGAAGAAATGCCTATTGAACTGTGAAACAGATGCTGCTTTTCATTACTCCGATCGACTCTGCTTTTTATATACTTTTCTTCATATTTCTTGAACTCCAGATCAAAAAGTAACATTTCGTCCCATTCAAACTGTTTGATGTCGACGCCATATTTTCTATACATCGGTAAGATGCGCGTCAGATGACCAAATGCACGATTCTTCTGCGGAAGCAGCACATTGGGTCCCACAAATGACACGAATAACTGACATCTGCATACGTGAATTTGTGTACCACCATGCTTTCTCTATGGAAATACAATAGGCAAGTTGGATGCCACATGTCCACTAAATGTTCGTCCTCCCTTTCAATATTTTGCACCAGCATACTGGAAGGAATCATAAAATTAATGCCTGGAATCATAAAATTAAATCCCTAAAACAGTCTCCAGAGGTGCAGAGTTTTGTACATTTATCAGACTCTTTCGCATCGATTCGTTAAAATTGGCCGCTTAGTGAAGCGTTTCACTGCATATGATCGCCGAAACGCGATCACTATACTAGTATTTAAATATTTTACCACCTAATCCTGAAGTCAATGCCTAAACAAGATTTACTTTCCCTATAAACGTCGGATTTGGGGAAATCGTCAGTAAAAATTAGGTTTAATTTGTCGTTTCAGGAGATTTTGAGTTAGGACTATATCGCACTAAAACAATAGTTTCTAGTATATAAAAATATAGCATTGACAACTGATACCTTTGCTAGTCGTTTTTCTATTTCCAAAGCTCCATTAACAGCAGATACAACCTCTTTCCAATCTTTTGCTGGGTCCAGATGAAGGGCTAATTCCACAATAAGTTGTTTATAACGCCTGATAGCTTTGTCTTTCTTTAATATGTAATAACCTCTATCACCCAAGCCTAAAGTTGGCTGATTGACCTGAAAAAGATATTTCAATGAATTGTTCATGAGTTGAGGAGGGTAGAAGGAAGCGATTAACTTTAAGAATATAGTATTTATATGGAACTACTTATGATGACTTTGTTCTTCATCCAAGAAAAATGTATTCGATTTGAAATTCTCAATATACAGCAAAGGATAACTCTCTCATTATCTCATAATTTTAATAAGAAATTTGTACAAATCTACTCATTGTGGACCAATTTTTAATTTTTATTCAATCTTTTCCATTGGAATGGTTACAAATGTATTTTTATAAATACACTATGTACCAAAAATAATTCGAAACAGCCAGAGACATTCATCCATAACCATGGTATTGGGTGTATAAAATCTTCTCTAAAAACATGCAACTGCTTAACCCTCCCAGTGGTTGTCTTGACGAGCTATCTGGTCATTGGCAATACTGACCAGGCCTTGATGAATGAGATATCTCGTCACCATAAAAAAATTGGAAATATCTGGATGATGAGATATCTCGCCATAAGCAAAATTGGTCAGATCTTGATGGACGAGATATCTCGTCGAAACTACTTAGAGGGTGTGAACAGGGCGTTAAGGCCCTGGCATATCTGAATATCTGAGGCTTATGAAGACGTGTCAGAAGCTCGTTGTGAATATTGTGATGTCGCAGTTGATGCCATCAGTTGGATTAAGAATGCCGGGAAGACGCACTCGAACACCGTCATATTCAACTCCGCATACTCACCACATACTCAACTGATCAACTTTGAAAGGGTAAGCATTATTAAACTGCGGAGAGCAGGTTGGTCTTGTTGACCAAACGATCGTCACCTGGGACTTGTATGGACTGCCACGATAAGGTCTAGCACCAGTGTGTCTGTGAAGTTACACCTGCACATCATGAAGACTCTGTTCGGCCAAGAAGGAGAAATACGAGACTAGGCTGATAGTGAAAAAAGCGGAAACTGCTCCAGCAGTTTCCTTATCGACAATTCAACGATGCATATCATCCGTTATACAGCTTCTTGTAGATTATGATCGATCGTCAGACGCTTGGTGGAGCCAGGAGTGTAGGCACTTTGCTCGTTAAGCCTAATGAGGGGGGGGTCTCGACGAGGTATCTTTTCATTAGCAAAATTGACCAGATCTTGATGGACCAGATATCTCGTCATTAGAAAAAACCTACCCGATCTTGATCACGTCATCATAAAAAAACAGGCAATATATTCATCATTCGGCAATCTTGATGACGAGATATCGCATCATTAGCAAAATTGGTCAGATCTTGATGGACAAGAAATCTCGCCGAAACCACTTGTGGGGTTCTGCTTTTGACTATCGAATGTCGTTGGATGGGTGTGGAATGAGGTGATGTCGTGCCTGAGAGTCATGGACAAGCACGGAATGACAGGTTAACATGGTTAGTGACGAATTCTGCTTTTACCTTGGGGTAGATGATCTGAGGATTCGCACGTGGCGGGTACCCGGCCAGAGCTGTGGTGCAGCTTGGCCGGTTTTGGACTTTGAACCATAAAACCCCAACTACCTACCGGTAGAGCTACTTTTCTCAGTTTACTGGCAATGGGTACTCCACTATAACTCTTTGTATAGTGGTGTGAGGAGCCATCACTTACGACAGACGGTCTCCTCTAGTAGTGGTACGAGGTAGTTTGACAACTCAGCGATACATCCAGCAGATCCTACAACCTGTTGTTTTACCTTTCATGTCACGTGTCCAAGGTTTTACCTAACCAAGGGGCTATTACCAGCATGATTATACCTGGCCACATAAGGTTTGCTTCTCCCAAGAGTGGTTTTAAAACCATTCCTTAGCCAGTGAGATCCCCGGATCTGTCTCCCATTGAGCATGTCCGGGATACTCTTAAATTTTTTAAGTAGTACTGATGGTTTTATTGACGAGTACAAAAGTACAGTTATTTCGATTACTCATATTTATCAAGGAAAGAGCTGAAGAGATTTTGGCAGCAACCCTTCCCATAGAAAATTTCTAGCTATGATAATGATTTAATAAATTTCTGCTTGGATTTTGAATCAACAGAAATTGGCCATGAATTATGACCAGCCTCAAAACGTATTACTACAGAACTTTTACTTACTAAAATCAATGATTCGGACGTATTTTTGATGTCTACATCAACCTCAATGTTCAAAAGCATTCCGTTGGGATATCCAGCTTCATAAAACTTCACCAAAAGATCGGTCCAATTGAAGTCCGAAGGCTCCCAGTTTTCATTGAGCAAAGGCCAACCTCCGAAATCTTTCAAATCTTTCACCAGAAACTTTAAGCCAGCCGTATCTCGAGAATCTATGAAATATGAATTGTTGGTATATGTAACTTCGACGAAAGAATTTTTAGTTGTATTCGTACATGTAGAATATCAGAGACTATAGATTTACCCCAATCTGTCACATCAAAAGACACGTTTTTTTTTATTTAATTAAAAAATATATACAAACCTAAGAAATGAGAAAAGCTATCCACCATTTTGAATTACAATCTGCATCTGCTCATGTATACACGTTCGCTATTTGTATTTTTGATCAGTTTTTGAACTCTTTCGATCAGTTCTGTTGAATTTTTGAAGTCTATATTCTAATGTGTCTCCATAGTTTGCAAATATATATTGCAACTGATCCCATGTGTTTGCTCTCCGCAAGGACACAAAGACCTATTTTGTTATGAAATCTAGTTTAGGTAAGCTACAAATGCTTCGTGGTGATGTGATTACTTGTTTTATGTAGAAATCTGTATAAGTATTTTTTGCGTTACCTTTAGGAATGAGGTTGTAAGTATATCTTCCTTTTTCACTATTCTACGAGCAATTTTGCCATTGTATGTTTCATTCTTTTTTTGGAGTTGTTTTTAATCTACATGAGAATGGGCTTGTCAATGACATTCATTCACTACAATGATCAGAGATTATACAAGAACACTTAACTAGTTGAACGGTACTACGTGGCGAACGAAAAGGAATATGGTATTTATTTTGTATAAAATTTCATGGGCACATTGCATTTAATATGTTTGTACAAGTGATTTAGTGGTAATAGGAATGCTTAAGATTTCAAATCCCTATCCCGCAGAAGAGGGATTTGAATTACACACATGGTTTTTATTCAATTTCAAATATGCAAAATACAATACAAGGAATATGCATATATACAATAGAGGGGAAATGAGAAAGAAATTACCCGTTGCTGTCAAAAACATACTGCATTAGCTCACATACAAATTTGAAACGTTTTCTATTAATTTTGTTCTTTAATTGTTTCTAAAATTGGAGTATCTGTTGAATTTCTGAAGTCTTTTGTTCTGATATGCTCCCATATATTATGGGAGTATATTATGTAGTCAGGATTCCCAAATACTCATTGCAAGGCAGAGGTCTATTTTGTTGGGGAAATCGAGCTTGATACGTTCTATGTGATGTGATAATGTGGTTAATGTAAAACTATTTCTTTGTATTAACTTTTGGGATGAGGTTGTAAGTACATCTTCCTTTTTTAACTTTGATACCAATTTAATATTTTGCCATTGTATATTTAAATCTTTTCTGAAATTGTTTTCCATCTATATGAGAATGCTTGCATCAGTATAGAATAGTTTATATACTCCTACTATACTAATGTATATATTATATAGTAGTACAGGAATGCTTACATTATGAATAGAAGAGAAAGAGTAATACAACAAATACTAACCTATGTCCATGCAAGCGTTGTAGAACCCCCTCACTTTTTTCTCGTGTTCTGATAGCTTGAGATTTGGCGAAGACAATAACTCTGCAAGAAAGCTAACAACGCATCAGTAGAATATATGATAGTGATTTCGGCCTTACTATATAGTAAATGCTACTAAAAGAAAATAATTATGAACCCAAAATTCAAACAGAAAATTGTGCCAACAAGATTTGTAGACAGCTTTACTCATTAGCGAAGCCTTAATCATTCTTAAATATTCTCTTATCTCATCTATGCAAAACTTTTAAGTTATCTTAAAAATTAATGAAATTTCTATTCCTGACTGTTAATGCAACAACGAATAACTAATACACTCGTTGCCAAAAGTTAAGCACGGAGAAGAAAATGTTAATTTCCGGAAGCCAGTCTGAATTTGAGAGGCTGCATTTCGCTGCAGAGGTAGATGGAGGTATGCAAATATGCTCTGTAACAGCCAATAACGGTTTCGTGTCTAGAAATATGCAAAAAAAGGCAGTCGTATAAGAAGCCAGCATTGTGAAGGGTTAGAGGAGTTTCATGTAAGTGCTGATAAAAAATGTTTAGAACTTTCGTACGATTAGTTTTCAAGACAGACGTGTTTCTATGGCTTCCAGAAGACGAATGGCAGACAGTGAGCGCTGGCGTTCTGTGGGACGCCTTGAAGCAGGATAATCAATCACAGATGTTGCTATTTTCTTCGGCGTTCATCATTCCTTCATTTCACGATTATGGAAACAATTCCAAACAAGCCAAACAGTTGTCCGAAGACCTGTGGCCAATCTCCCAAAGGTTACGACCCCCGCGGAAGATCGATATATTGCTGTTTTAGCCAAGCGGAATCGAAGAGCGACCTCTTGTATTTGTGACATGTATGGCTGCAGCATCCATTGGTAAGACGATATCTGCCACTACTGTTCGCCGAAGGCTACACATGAATGGACTGTACGCCCGGGTACCACGAGTTTGTGTTCTATCCGTCCAATCCAGAGGGGCACGATTAAAGTGGTGTCGCAACATGTGAATTGGACTGTCTGATTGGGCCAACGTTATGTTCACGGATGAGTCGAGATTTGCCCTGGAACCAGATGACAAGCGTGTAAGGGTCTGGAAAGAATAAGGCATAGGTAATCGGCCCCAGAACATTATCGAGCATCACGCATTCCGAGGTGGAAGCATCATGGTGTGGGCAGGGATTTCGTTGGGATATCGCACCGACCTGCATATCTATAGACGGGGTTCTGTGACGGCTATCCGGTATCGGGATGAAGTTCTAGAACCCACTGTGAGATTGTACGCTGCAGCAGCTGGTCCTGCTTTCGTTTTAATGGATGATAATGCGCGTCCCCATCGAGCCAACATCGTCGACGACTACCTGGGGAATGAGGAGATTTCGCGCATGTATTGGCCAGCGTACTCGCCCGACCTTAATCCCATTGAAAATCGTTGGGATGCCCTCGGCCGTGCTGTGTCTGCACGGTTCCCACCCTGGAGGAATGGCGATTACTTGACTCTGGGGTGGTTGATCACCTCATGGAAAGCATGGTCACACGCTGTAAACTTTGTATGAGGATGAGGGGTGGTCACATACCCTATTAATGTCGATTTTGTTTGTTTTGGATTTAAACATCATTTTGTTAATGACTCCAATATGACTTCATCTTATAATTTATGAAAATTCAATATTGTTTTCATCTTTGTATGTAATTCTTTGTTTTGTTTCATGCATAAACATATTTGCTACTTTCCTGCCGCATTTCGTGTCAATCAAATCTGTACTTGTCGATTTTTTCGCATTTTACCACTTCGTGCTTAACTTTTGGCAGTGAGTGTATATCACTTGAATACATATATCTTAGTTGTTCTATCTGTAGCATTATCCCAATTTGAACAGAGTGGCAATTACCACATACCTTTAGAATTTCCTATTTTAGTGAAAGGTGTGACATAAAAACCACCTTCACATTCTATGTATCGATGATTTTCCAAAATGTTATTTGTCATGAACTTATTTCTTTAGGTAAAACCAACAATGAACAAGCCTTAAGTATTCCCAGCAAAATAAAAGATTCTGAAAGCTATTTTATTACCTTATTGGACTGTATTAAACAAATCTTATAATCTTGGTAGTTTTCTTAGTATTTGATGCACAAATATAATAAAACCTAAATTTTAGTTGGTTATTATTTTGAGACTTAGGCTTACAAATGAGAAAGGGGGAGCAAAAAGCAAAGTTAATAGTCACTACATTAAGAAGTGAATGCTGTCGTTTACAGCTATGGTTAGTCAAGCGTAGTTAAGAAAAAACTCTCCTCGTTGTACAATCCTTAATACATCATTGAAATAATACAATTTGAACTTTTGGAAGATTGACAAACGTTTTAACTTCATGCACGTTAACAAAACACAATAGATTAGCGGCTCCTTCTCGAGAATCTAAGGCTTCGAAGTTCTATTTAGTGATACGTGATAAACGCGACATTTGATGGGCATTTATCACATTTCGGTGGAATTCTTCATTTTATATTTGGATATTTGAGCGATACCCATTCGTCTCTTGGTAAAATGAAACGTATGCAATAGGCTCTCGATGGTTATTAAAAGAATACTCAGTAAAGTCGTTGGAGTAGCTCAATAGGCACCTGAAATTTTCAGTAAAATTTGTAATAACCTTTTCATTTGCTCCTCTGTTAAATTTCCACCCCATTCGCCGGAAAAGTTGTAACTCAATTAAAGTTTCGGATCAAATTTTTAGGAGGTTTTTGGTACCCCAATTTGAACCAGACGTCTTCCCAAAAGCTTCTCTATTTTGTGACATTTATCGAGTACAGTTAGACTATCGTAACTTTCTTAGGTGATGCATTATTTCACCACTGCATTTCAAAGACCCGTTAAGTATTTGGAATCATCAGAGATCCTGGTGACGCAGTTTGAAAAACGTTGCTATAAGCATCACAAACTTTATAAAAAATATATTTCGGTATTTCTATTATGTAAAAAAAAATTACCTTTCACCCTGAGTGTAATGAGGGTATTTAGTCGAGTGAATTGTGAGGTAATTTCTCCTACCAGATAAGAATTTTTAATCCAGTTGCCACACGTGAAGGTATAGAAATCTTCACATGGATCCTGCGTTAAATCCATCGAATGAAGCAAGTTTGCGGCTAAGAAAAACAGAAAAATAAATGTACAATACATAACATAGTGAAAACATAAAGCTAGAGTTAACTGCTTTTAGTTAATTAAACATTATATCAAAATAAGGAGATTATTAATTGAAATTGTAACTATTTTCTGTTCTTTGTGGAAAAGTACGTATATTGAACTATTTTTAACTTTTTAAAAGAGAGAGAGAGAGCTAACTAGCAACAGCACACACTCCCATGCCTAATAACGTGAGTCACAGAACCGGTTTAAATGAGTGTGTCTGAATGAACTGGTATATTTATTTCACTAGCAGAAATCGACGTTATTTGTTTAGTGTCGAATGACAACAACGGATATGAACAATATAAATTCGATCGCTACGCGAATCATTCTCCAATTTTTACGACCCAAGGCTTCTGTGCTTTCTTACAAATTGAAACCCCGAGTCAAATCTTGTTTTCCAAAATTAATTATTATTCCTAAAATCTTAATTATGTATCTGCAACTCTAAGGATCAGGAAAACAGCCAATCCAAGTCCCTGCACTCCGATTGGCTGTAAGAATTACTCCATTCTGAGGCCTTAAATAGGCTACATCTGTTCATGGTCGGTAGGGAATTCTCAACGAGGACGGTCCACAGTAAACACTCTCTAATGTAACTTATAAATATCGAAATGCTTATTATCTAAACTCCATAGAACTATCAAATAACCAAGAGTAACATTCAAACTATCCTTTTAATAGTATTTTAATAACTAGACTGCACTATAACAGGACAGCACCATTTCAAGCCTCTCATCTGTAATACAGGAGATGAAGGCCCTTCAGGGCCATGGGCTCCAAATTCAACTAAATATCCTCATTCTCCAATTTTGCCTCATAGTTTAAATATGCTTGATTGCAGCTTCGAAGTTGCATAATATTGCTAAGAGTACACGGAAGAGCTCGCCATTCTAATGAAATTCCGTAGCAGCCTGGTTATTGAAAGGAAAGAGAAATTCTGTAAGATAGAAATCAGCCCCGAAAAGAAAATGCGACGCGTCAAAAACTGTCGAATCGACTTTTAAGAAGGAAATGGGATGAAATTGAAGTAGAGGTTCAGAATCTAAGTGTGGTAGCATGACTGAGGTGTGCCTTTTGTCATGAATTTACTGGTTACAAGAATTAGATCCAGTAAATGTAATCGAAATGCTGTTCTTTTTTTTTGGCAGGGGGTAATTTTATTTCACTTAGAGGTATGAAATCCTTTTATGTAAATATGGATGCTATATTTATTACAAATGGATTGAAATAAGATATGAATTGTGAGTAGCTGCACTTTACCATCAATAGATATAAGCAATTGAGAAAGTTTAGCGCAGATGTTATGCACAGGTATGCTGTCATATTATATTACATATAATACAATCTTATACAGCTACTCTTCATTTAACGACCTACCTGTTTAACGACCGCTCGGACGTACGTCCCACTCTCCAGCCCGGGGACCCCTTTCTCAGGCCGTCTTTACACGTACCTATAAAACCGAAGCTGACGCCGGTCCAGGATACAATGCAATCAAATGGAGGACTTCGCATATAACCCGGTAGATTAAACGGTCTTTCGCCGATATCGGTAAACGCAGCCGGCTTTGAAATAAATCTACAAATTGGATGCTGAAGTGTTCTTATTACATTTCCTATTCGTGATCAGCGTAATAAATTAGGTATCGACAACTTTGTCCTTTTTTTAGTTTCTTTAAACCTTTTTCTTTATTCAGAATAAATACAAAGGAATGAGCTCCTCGCTTAACGACCTAGTCGTAGAAACGGAACTCGGTCGTTAAGCGAGGAGTGCTTGTATTAACCCTCCAAGTGGTTTCGACGAGACATCTCGTTCATCAAGATTCGACCAATATCGCTAATGACGAGATATCTCGTCAGTTTAGCTAATGGCGAGTCACCTCTACGAGTCAACCAGCAGGAGGGTTAAATTTAAAGTATGCACATTAGCTAATCAACCATTTCGGATTATCTGTCCTTATGAATCTCCATGAACTTCCCCATCATGCTAATAATTTTAACCCTCAAGCCCTGGTTAGTTATAGCGTTCATGAGTCACAAGATTTTAATAGGTTATGTTAGATTCAAACGGACGTAAAGTATGAATGTGGCAACAATTAAATATGAGCACCTAAAATAGAACATAAACTTTATATGTCCGAGCAATATGAAAAATATTGATAACTTTCAATGTTTTATATTACTTTTAAACAACGATTTGAATTTGTTGTTATGAATAAATATATTCTGTTTTTGGCTAGCCATTCCAAAAAGAATAAGCATCCTTGGTATTATATTGCAACAATTAAATATGAGCACTTAAAATAGAACATAAACTTTATATGGCCGAGCAATATGAAAAATATTCATAACTTTCAATGTTTTATATGATTACTTTTAAACAACGATATGAATTTGTTATGAATAGATATATTCTGTTTTTGGCTAGCCATTCCAAAAAGAATAAGCATCCTTGGTATTAAAAATAAATATTAAAAATTAACCTTTTGTTTTTGTTTCATTTTTAACAACCAGTAGCAGTTCCAGACCTGAAGATGCAGATGTTTTTCTAAAAATTGAAAAATCTATACATAATTTTTGTAATGAATTCTAGGTGTTTAACATACGTTTTAGTATATTTTCTTGTCAATCAGTATTAAATAGATTTTTATGCGATGCTTGTATTGGTTAACATGGGACTAGATAGCACACATTTGAGTAACATTTCCTACAACAATAAGCATCTGCAATATTTTTCCGTGTACCAAGAAAAAATATCAGCGTACTTATGCGAAAGAACTATCTCTAAAAGTTTTATTGTACGATTGATCTTGGGATTTCTTCATTGAAAACATTTTACTTATGAATGGTGTAAAATAATATAATTTAACTGCAATCTTTAATTTCTAACCACTCTAACAAAGCATGCTAGATTTACCTGTTGAAATGCACTGTGGTGTGAGACATAAATTAGACGTGTCGTTCACCAATTCCAAATTCCTTGATTTACCTTTGAAAGAAATTTTTTAAAAATTAACATGTAGATTATCAAAAAGTTTTCGAGAGAATAAATATTTCCACCATAAATATTTTTTCTATGATTTGCACATCATTTTAATAAAAATCTTGTGGGAAATGTTATTATTTCCTCAAGCTATGAGAGGGATTTTTAGTCTACAGCAAACAAACCAGACAGAAAACGGAGATTTTATTTTCTGTTACCCAAATGCTCTCACATGATACATATCGGGATAACCTTAAAATGTAGTTTATCGCCGTTTTCTCGACGTTTGGCATCTGATCTAATTGGCATCAACCAATCAACTAAAATATCAATTCTGAATTCATTCTTTGGAATTGTTAATAGCGACGTGCTGAAATCGTATTCGAAAACAAGCTAAGTGACTTGATTCTTGTACGGAATACGTACAAGAATCGCGTTCCACCACAAAACACTACTGCCACATACATTTAGATTGACAAATAGCCTATCATACAGTAATTGTGTGACTTGTAACATGTGATAGATGCACAATCAAGAGAAAGTAAAAATTAATTAAATTTCAAGAATTAATTTATGCCCTTACAGCTTGGTGATGCTGAGTACCAATTTTAAAGAGTAAACTTAACAAATCAGTTTGGTGGTTTGATTCTACTAAGTCTGTTGGATTGACTATCTCATTTCAATCCACAATATTCATTCTCTATTATGTTTTTATGATTTTTTATTATATATTTTAATTCATATTATATTAAAATTTTATTCATCACAAGTATCAGCAGGTATATCTGAATGCATAATACTTCCATGTTGAACACATTTAATGTCAAAGAAAACAATAAAGTAGCGCATGAAAGAATTTAATGCTTTACACCACCTTTTAAAAGTAATCTTTTTAATAATTACTGAAAACCACATACCAAAATAAATTAACCTTATACTCCTAAGCAATCAATTAACTATTAAACTGTAACTTTTATTAAAATCGTTTAAATTGTCTTCGTACTGCATAAAGGCTCCTGATGATTACCAGGTTACTTTACATAGCATTGTAAGCAACACAGACAGAAGTGATACTAAACTTTTTGGAATTTGGGGGAAATGTAGCTGATGCTGTCCACACTTATTAAAAAAATGAAGATAAACTATAATTATTTCAAACCTCCAAGTGGTTCGAGGAAATATCTCGTCCATCAAGATCTAAAAAAATTGCTAACGATCAGTTTTCTTCTAATGAAGTGATATCTCAACCATTCCAGATCTGGTAAATTTTGTTAATAACGAGATACCTCGTTGAGACAATCAAAAGGATGGTTAATAATTAGGATAAAATAATTATCGTATATTATATAATCGGCCCTAGTCGCTACATTTATTCACTACATTACTAAGTACTACATTAATCCCAAGCCCACGTGACCAACTTATCTGAGATCTTACGACAGTAACTCCGTCCACATGCTCCGTCTATTTCATTAGAAGGTCTATGGTATTCAAAGGACATATCACTTAAAGCAAATATACAACTAAAGTAGAATAGGGATAAAAAGACAAAACTCTCACCTTTAGAATAAGAAACCATTGCAATAGACAGTCCAATTCCGACTACTACGACAATGAACAGAATAATTATAAGGCGCTTCTCTAGCTTCGTCGTCACAGGACATGGCTTTTTTTGGACGCTAAAGCGAAATCAACGCATGAGAAAACATGAAAGATTATACACAGTATTTCAAGTATTTTAATTGGGTAAATACTATACGTAACAAGTTGAATCCATGCGAATGAGAATTTTCTGTCAAGTTAAATATATATGGCGGTAATGTTTTTGAGGTGATACGTGTTTCCTGTATGTATTCTGAACGTGAAGCAGTCGGTTGTCTTGTTTTTCGAATACGATTTAAGCAATTCGATAATAAAAATTCCAAAGAGTTAATTCCAAATAGATATATGACAGTTGATTGGTTCCACACCAATTAGATTAAACGCCAAACCTTATTGAAACGGCGATAAACTACATTTTAAGGTTATCATGATATGTATCATGCGAGAGAATTTAGATAGCAGAAGTAAAATCTTCGCAGATCGTGTGGTTTGTTTACATTGAAAATCGCTCTCATAATTGGTACTGAAAATATTTTAAAAATGTTAATTTGGCATTCAAAGAAAGGTTTTTGATATGAGGAATTGGTGTACTGTGAAGCTGATTAGCATTTGTCATATAATTTTGATATTTGACTAATTATGGATAATCATACACACTTTTCAGGTTACAAGTACCAGTCATCTCTTAATTTAATCTATACATTTTCCCAAGGATACTCTTTTCTTTTATGTTTATATAAGTATAGATCAATTTTAAATGTAGGTAATTAATTAACGTCGAACTGGAGTAACATAACGGGCTATTTGCGACGGTCCGGGATCAGTCCCGAAGGGAAAGATCAAGGACAACCCCTCGTAATTTTGAATCACGGTCAAATGACGAAATCAACATCTGAGCTAACCAATTAAAGAATTTCTTTGTACAAATATTGGAAGCAAATACATCTTCTTTAAACATACTTGTTTTTGACTTCCTAAACTATCCCTTTTGAGTGTTGAACTCTTGATATAGCGACATACAAACGACATTGCGTAAATGCTGGACTTAGCAAGAATTTCACTACTGCTTCTTGCGCCTCATTAAATAATTACTGCGTACGCTGCGGCAAATGCGCGCTTATATACCCCTTTTGAAATTTCTAAAACATTCCAGAATTTTCTACGAAGTTTTATCATGAAATTTCTAGACTATTCTAGAAATTTATTGTATGTAATTGAATCTTTTGGAACTTTAAAGAACATTCTAGACTTAAAAATCAAGTATAATCATACTTAGGAATTCCATCTCGGGAATTAACCGAGAAGCAATGAAATACACTAGAAAAAAACGAACTTAAGAGATATTCACTTAGAATAAACATTTAATATTTTTTACCTGTCTCGTAGCCTTGTTTTCTCATTAGAATCCATTTTGATAACTATGTATGCATAATCCTACAGAACTAGGACAAAACACTTTCACTGCCTTTACTATTAAAGCCGATAAACCAATTTGTAATAAAGCAAAAGAAAAAATGTTCCAAAACATCTGCTAATATTTCTGAAAGATAGAAATTTCATTCGATTGACAGGTGAAGCTTGAATGAGAAAATGCAGAGATAAGTCTGTTAGAGGGGAGGGGGATGAGTACACATCTGCTATGGAGATAAAAGGAAATGAGATTGGATACATTTTTGAGCTGGAATTCCTTTAATGCAATGGCATAGCTAAGGGAACGATAGACAGATTCCGAATGCTAATAAGGAACAGTAATGTTATATTTTTCAGCTGGTAATTTTTAATACACTGCTGAAAGTAAATGGAAATAGTTTCCCCAAATGGATTGCATTTTCTAAAAAAATTTCAGTTAAAATGAATTTTGTTTAAAAATCTTTTTTTTAAATTTTGTTCAAAGATTTTCCACACACAAAACAAAGTTTTATTGCTTCTTAAAATTTTCATAACCGACCCATCTTTTTGCCCTAAACGGCTATAGGACCATTGGATCAGGTTAGGTTAGGTATTTAATTAACGTTGCACTGGAGCAACACAACGGGCTATTGGCGACTGTCCGGGATAAATCCCCAAGGGAAAGATCCGAGGACAACACCACATAATTTTGAACCACGGTCACACCTGAGCTGGCGCCCCATTTCAATGTACATGACGGTTTTTGGTTGGATTCCAACTCGCAACCCTCCGGTTGTTACTCTTCCAACATTGAATCAGATCAATTGCTAAGTTTGGGGAGAAGAGTTATCTCCCATCAAAAAATGGTTACATCACTACCATGATCATAACCACATTAATTTTGGAAGATTGTATGACTCAATCAATTGATCCATTAATGTTAATTCAGGAAATATTTCAAAATTCGATTACTCCGCAACTAAATGTGATAGAAACATGATTCAAGCTGTGTTATAAAGTTAAATGTCTGAAGTTATTTAGTGAAATATGTTAATTAATTAATTACATTTTAGCATAGAGCTTCTTGCAGTATAAGAATGCATATTCATAGTAAAGAATTTTTATCAGAATTCAGAGCTTCCCATTATAGTTTTGAGGAACTTTGTCGAAGAGTTCGGAAAACATACAGTACCTGCTCCCTCAACAAATTTCGAGGTATTCTTCCTGGGAGTGTTCAAGATGCCAGCCCGTCATTCGATCGCAGGCATTTTGAACATTCCTCCAGAGTTGGCCGATCTGGTCATCCGACACAGTTGTCACACCGGAAAACATGGATTCATCTTCTGACAATTGTAAAAACAAAATTAAACTTGTTTCCATAAAATTCAAGTTCACCAGCCTCTAAAGGAACATGACATCGAGGTCAGGTCAGGTAATTAATCAACGTCGCACTGGAGCAACATGGACACTATTTTTTGCAGTAGTTTGTAGTTTTGTGAAGAAAGCTAAAACGAAGAGCAAAGTTCAGCAAAGCTAAAAAAGTTTAGCAAATACTAACCTATAATAGAAACCTGCAATTTTAGTTTAAGTAAAGTATGGCTTAATATAAACAAATATAATATAAACATTTAGTTACCAGGAAAAAATGAAAGTCAAGGTTTGAAAAATATGAACAATCCGAATGAAAGAGGAATTGAAAGATTAAATTCAGAGAAATGAATAAAAATAAAATTGCAATCGATTTTGTTAATTGTGATAAAGTACTACTAAATACCCAACATAACCATATTTTTTTAATAAATATTTATTCTTTCAATCAATCCCCTAAAAGAAAGCACTTACTGTAGATAGCCATGCCCCAGAATGAAATCCTGATCCATTTTTGTTTCACCCATTAAGATGTTTCTTTCATGGAAGAAATAATTTATAAATGTGTAAATAATGGATAACAGAGAGCAATCGTTTTCCAGATGTTTTCATGATTTATGTAGATGGATGTTGAATATTTATAGCACTATACTTATTGCTTTGATAGAATGCAACTGTCCCCAGATCATTTTAATAAATTTAGCACCAGGAACTATGGTTTAGAATAAATGTCACAGTAATTAGCTTTTGAACCATTTACCATAGCAACATACTTTAAATTAAGGAAAAGCATTCAAATCATGAATAGATAGTGTTTATCATTAATTAATTTTATTAGATCTCTACCATATTCAAAATCATAACGTTTCCCAACGTCTAATGAAATACAAAAATATAAGCGAAATATTTGCTGATATATACATTAAAAGATGTGGTATTTATTGGTAGTGTTAAGAAGTATCTCAAAAATGGGAAAATAAGATAACAATTAGATGAAATTTTCCATTTCGTTTAAGTGGTCCTCTTAAACAGCTGGGGTTTGTCAAAATTTAAATATTTTCAAAAATACATCATTTCAAAGCATGATTTTTTGTTTAACTTGTTAAACACATGAGGAAAAAATTTCTTTAGTTAATTGGTAAAGGCCCTGAATAATTGTGGTACACTCTTACATCTATTTGATAAATGATATCTAACATGTGTATGTTCTTTGACAAAAAGTAAGCATTGCAACATTTATTGTCATTGACTTCTTCATGTCATGAAACTTAATTTCCTTGAAAAGCCAAAATGTAAACTTTTCTTTTCAAAAATACTTAATTCTTGATGGGTTTTTCAACTGTATGTTTTCAGCTTTCATCCAAATTGTCTACACCTTGTGTTTGAATGGGATAAAAGTAATGTCTTTTTGAGGAGCGCAATGTCAGGAGTCTGGATGACATGTCCAAATATTTTGGGTCTGCTGCTCGGAAATTTTTTAGGGCTATATTAAAACTGAATATTCTAAAGCTGTGTTTGGATGTGCTACTTGGAGGGTTAACATACATTTTCCATACAGATAAGAGCACATATATACAAGCTTATGTGGCCTGCCTTGAAGTTTTACTAAGGTTAAATGTAGTATTTCTAGGTAAGGGCTTTTCCTTTTTATCACTGATCAAAACATATATCGAAAGGATTTACAAACCAGTAACCATGCATTAATGTAGGAGTGTTTTTCATAGTGATAAAAACAAAATCATATCAAAGTATACCAAAAAATACCAAGTAATAAATACAAAGATTTTTCAGTTCGATAAAAAAATGTTCAATGGCTTAAAAATTATTAATAAAGGCAAACACTTTTTGTAACAAATTAAAAATTTTATTGAACTTTCTATTCAGAAAGTTCAGCTATATACAAAACATAACAGTTAAGATAAAGGTTACAATGATAATTTCCTTTAGACAAGATTTACCAGAAAATATTTCTGAGAAGCAATATAGTTGATAATGAAACACAAGTTCATAATTATTGATTGAATAAAATTTCTGGATTCCAGAGATCATGGTATTGTAGCAATTTAAAGTAAAGCACTTTAATGGCAAAAGTTACAATTCATATGCTTGTATTTTGTTCTTTGTCAGACTTGATAGTTTGAATGCAAGAATGATAATAAAATATTGAACATAAAATATGGAAATTGAAGTTACTAGTTGTCATAAAAACTTTAAAGGAATATTTATGTCTTTGTTTCAGATGCATTTGCATTACTAGGAAGAACTTGTAAAAAAGTTACAGGGCCATGTTCTTTACTTAATGTACTAGTAACAACTACAAGTTCTTGACCAGGGAGTTCATTACCATGTGCAATAACTATTGGTGGGGCTGGAACATCAGGTTCAGAAGGAGAAACTGTTTTTACTGCATTGCAAGGAACAAAATGTTTCTTGACCGACAAGTGGCTGTTCTTTGTTCTACTGTTACCTAATTTTCTAGGCTTATATGTTGTTTTAGCACCCTCACTGTGATACTTTATTCGATGGTCTTTTAATCTGTCTCGGCGTGTCGTAGCATACTCACAGTGATCACAGTTGAAAAACAATCTCACATCCATATGAGTGCGCTCGTGCCTCTTCATTTGGCTATTTTCGATGAATGACTTGCCACATGTTCTGCATAGGAAGGGACGGTCATTTGTATGAATTCGCTGATGTGCAAAGAAACTATTTCTTACTGGTGTGAAGTAGGAACAGCCTTCAAATTTACAACGAAACACATTGCCTCTATGGACTCGTTTGTGATTGAGAAGATGAGACTTGTACTTGGCACTGAAGCCACACTTATCACACAGATAAGTTCGCTCAGTACCATGCGACAGTACATGTTGATCCAAACAACTTTTTAGAGCAAAAGCTCGGTGGCATGTTTCGCACTGGAATGGTTTCTCCCCTGTATGGCGGCGCATGTGGTAGTCTAACTCTGCTTTCGTTCGAGTCTGCCGTTCACACAACTCACACTTAAAAGGCCGCTCCAAGGTGTGAGTCAAACGGTGGGCTAACAGGGAAGGAAGCCTATTATTAGTGTAATTACATATATCACAAGAAAATGGAGGGCCTTTAAAATGAGTCTTCAAATGAGCAGAGTACTCTCTCTGCCACTTACATGTAAAATTACAAACTTTGCATTTATAGGTAATGTCTTTTGCATGAATAGTGTTCATATGCTTTTGCAATCTATGGGACGTACGGGCTACATATGAACAACTATTACATTTTATGCTTTCTTTCCATGCCTGCCTCTTATATATAGGTTCAGCTATTTTCTTATCAGTGACACCCACTGTTGCATCAAGTGTATCACCAGGATTAGTCACAAAGGGGTATTGAACACATGAATCGAAAGCAGATACCTTTTCTACAGTACTTTTGTTTGGCCGCTTGCAATCTTCCGAAGACTCCACATTCTTTGAGTACACTATAAACTCTTGGGATGCTATCAGATTTTGGGCAGTTGATCTTGAGTAATTTAATGGATGAGCATTATCTCTATTTGAATTTTCCTTTGGAAATTCTTTATTAATCTGTGATAAAGCAATTTGAGATTTAGACTTAGGTACATCCAAAAAGGAATTGGATTCCGGCAGATCAGCAGTGGGACTCACTTGGGTGTTGCTATAAAGGAAGTCACAGTTTGAATTAGAGTCATTTAATGACAAATTACAATCATCAGTGTATTCTGCATTGGATTCAAGTGAGTACACAGATGATATGCTGATATTACTGCGATTAGGTTTGTTGTTGCATTTTGTATCATAATCATTACTGGATTTTTTATCAGAACAAATTTCTTGAATTGCATCTTTGGGGTTTGTTTTTGATAGATAATGAATAGCAGGTCTATGGACTAAGTTCTTTGAAGGTGTAGCACATACATTAGAATCAATAATCAAATCAGCTTTGACATTATTGCAGAATTCTGAAGAAAGCTTAATTTTATCAGTATTACAGGTTGAATCGATAGATGCATCACTCTCCTTAATATTGGAAGGACTGCAATTGGAAAAAAGTTCTGTCACTTCTGCAAGCACATTTAAATGCCCAGGCAATGTGCACCTGGATACAGAAGGTGACTTGTGATTATTGTAATTAATACAGTCCGATATAGATTTTTCTGATTTGGTAACACACAAGTCTGCATCCAAAGATGAAGGCTCTTCAGCAGACACTGTACTCGTGAGTGTCAGAACAATTTCAGTGTCACTTTGGAAAGAATCTACTTCATGATCAGGTACTATATCAATACCTTTCACTGTTGCACTGGAAACTGCAGATCCACAGTTACTATCTTCTCTGTCAGGAACTGAAATAGTTTCAAAAATACCCAAGACTTCTGATAAGTTTTTAACAGGTCCTTGACTATCAATGCCTCCATTTTCAACTGTATCAGAATTCTCAACAATTTTCTTGGATCTTATATCTGAAGAGTCAATAGTATTTGAATTTGTAGTTTTAAAGTCCATCTGCACCGAAGATTCATATAAAGAGGGTGTTTTGTTAGATTTGCCACTATTATTAGATTCACCAGTCTTTAAGGGACTTATAATAAATAAATCATACGAGTTTTGAGACTGGGCCAACTTGACACGATTCTTTTTCAGGCAAGTACTAAGAGTCTGTGAGCATTTGATATTGTTTTGTAAAAGAGAACACGTTTTTAAGTGATTTTCTAAGAATTTACTTTCAACACACTGCCAATTGACTGTCATTAACAAAACTTTAAAATGGTTTGTTCTCTCACTGATGTTATGATTGACCCATTTACAAATAAAATCTAACAAAAGATACTGTGGAATGAAATTACTTATTTCTTCCAGTAATGACTTGATTTTGTCAAAATCAATTTCTAAAATTTCTGAAAGTTCAAATACTTCATTAACGTGGTTCAGTACAAATTCAATTGCATTTTTGTGCAATTCTCGCAAGTCATACTCATTGGACATCTCCAAGACAGTCAAACAATTTGGCAAGTCTAAGAACTGATTCAAGAATTCAGCACAATAATTTTTTAAGTTATCCATAAGGAAGTGACTGGCCAGTACCAGCAATTCTGAAACGTTATTTTCATTAACGGAAACATTTCCTGTATACAAAAACTTCAGTAGAAACTTAAATGCTTCCAGACTTTGACATAAAATTAGGAGTTCCTCATTGCCACTTTGAGATCTGAGAAGGGAGTCGAAATATGGACTGCAAGCAGCTAAAACATTTTTGTGAGCTTGAAATTTTTGTCCCTGCACATGAAGAACTATATCACAGAATCTTCCCGATTCTCGTTGCATCCAAAGTTTTTCAAGCGCAACACACTTTTGTTGGTTGTGATTAAAGTTCAATATGCATGTTGGTGTTGAAGGTATCGCCATAACGTGTGTTGGAAGCATTTTATTGCACTCCTATCAAAATAATAATGTTGTGGAAAAAAGGGAGCATTTGGAAAATAAATAATATTTTTTCATCTTCACGTAGCATTAAATATTTATTGATTCAAAACAAAAATGAATGCTGATTTGCATTTTTCAACACAGAAAAGAATCCCGTATTTCTATGGCTTTGTTGAGAGACAGAGAAATCATTTTTCGATCCGATTTCGTAACATGAGTCAAACAAGCATGCCGGACCCAACCCGTAAACATAAACATTCAAATTCAAAACAAACATTGCTGGCGCGTTCGCAAATATCCAATGCTTATAAGTGAAAAGAGCTTTCGAGAGTGGACAAGGTGCACTTTTATAAAAACATTTAGATATTCCCAAAAGGATTAAAAATCTTTATAATTGTGTGCTAATGAGATTTTGGCGTCATAACTATGCAATTGAGCAAGTCAAAAGTTTATTAATGTTCTTTCCTTTTCTACATCGTCATCTGACCGTGGTTCAAAATTACGTGGTGTTGTCCTCGGATCTTTCCCTTTGGGATTGATCCCGGACCGTCACCAATAGCCCGTTGTGTTGCTCCAGTGTGACGTTAATTGAAATACCCCCCCCCCTTTTCTACAAGTTTTCATTTTCGCAGGATAAAAAAGTTGAACGGCTAACATACATCTCAACACAGTCCTGTTTTGAACTCAAAAGTAAACTCGACAAAACTTTTAAAAGCCTGATTCTGCAGCTAAAAGTCTGAGGGAACCAACCAACCTTTTAATTATTTGTTTATGTTTTGCTTTGATTTTAAAATTTAAAGTCGCAAAATTTCTTTTCGGAAGCACATAGCTTTGAGGAGCAAATGTCTCACTCTTCAACTGGGTTTTAAACACGCCGTAAAAGGGATATTCATACAAAAACATGCCGATATATTCTAGCTGATTAAGACAATGTAAACTGGCGTGATTTGAGCTATCTAGTAATACAAATGAAAAACAAAACATGAAAGAAGTTACGTAAACAGATTGAACATTGATATAATCATTAATTGTATAAATGTTTTTGGGAATTCGAAAGAACTTTTTCACTTCTTATTCACAGGAAACTCTAATTTCGGCAAGAAAATTTAAAAACCATTTTTTTATTTTTACAAATAATTTGGCAGCCAACAAAAAAATTTTGTGACAAAATTTTAATTGATTAAAAAATTGACACCGTCTTGATGTTTTTGATGATGCATTTAATATGTTTTGAAAAAATGTCCAATGAAAGATGTGTCATTTTTAAAAAGTTCATTTTACTAGTTCATAGCTTTTATGATTTGTAATTAGTGTTGCAAATTAGTTTGCAAACTACTTTATTGTATCTGATCTTAAATTTAAACTTTGTATATCTTAAATTTAAGCTTCAAATATCGAATGAGACATACTTTATCTTATTTGTATTTTTATCCTTGTTTCATATTTAATATTGACATGTTCCTTATAGGAACAAAGTTTGTATTTAATTTTTTAGTATTAATATTATAATTTTATTAAATGCCAAAAGATAGAAATTGCAACCATTTTCCTAAATTGGTTTCCTCTTTCCTATAATGGTAAAAGACAATTCCTACAAATTTGGATGTTTGCTTATTGTACATATTAGAAATTTTCCAGATTTTTCTTTTCTATATATTTACTGTGAATTAATATAACATATCAGTGGCATACACCACCATGGGAAAAGCCTTTGGGGGACCCAAGTCAGACTCCAGTTGCTTCGTTTGTAAGTTTTTGGAAAAAATATTTTGTTTTTTGTGAGGTTCCTGGGAGAATTCAGTCCAATTTGGATAAGTTGACTTCTGAACAGGCATGAAAGTATTTTAGAAGGCTGCCATATGCAAAAGCATGAATGGTGATTGCTGTAGATGTTCTCCTGCCAACTCGTTATCAATGTTATCACTTTTGGCACAGAATGATAAACCGGAATGCAGTAAACATGCAATTGTGGAAGGAATTTGTTTATGTTAACAGTCCCCTAATTTAACTAATAGTCTTATTCAAAATCTTATGACAACTGCCCTATACTGCGATCATTATATTTTGTTACAGTAACCCTAGGGCCTCTTAGAATTGGTGCATTTGCTATCAATGGAAAGAAGTGTAAAATGTGTTAACTTGTTTCTAAGTTACTTATTTTATAAAATGCACTTAATTTTTTTTCAGGTTCAAGTATTTACTCTTCTGGCACCAGTCTCCGTGAATATAAGTGCTCAAAATGCTCCTTTGTATGTTTCCGCAAAGATAATTTTCTTCGTCATGAGGAACGCCATAAAGATGTCAGACCATTGTACACATGTGAAATTTGTGCTCGCAATTTTGCAAGTAGAGATAACTTGACCAGACACCGAAGAAAAGTTCACAATATTGTACCTAAGAAAGTTTATTATGCGTAAATGCTTTGGTATTTAAGTATTGAATATTTGAACTTGTATTGTGAAATTTTAAATTAATGCTTAGCATCAACAGTGCTTTATGTTTCATGGGAATACATTATTTTGTGTTTATTTTATCATTTCATTTGTTTAATTGTTCTAGTATTTCATACCTTGAATGAGAACCAATTTTTATGTAACCACCTGTTGTAATGACCGCATTCCTTCTGAGTGGAATTTATGGTTTATACACTTCATACTAATTTTACTTTAATCAAATTACCCTAATGTTCCCTACTATCCTTGTTAGTACCACCAATAGGCTCATTTTGATTTAAAAAGATTTAAATTTTAGCAAACATCAGTTTAGTGGTTTGGATAAAACTAAAGTTCCAATCTGCCTTTATGTATGGTTCTATAGTGAGCACACACATGAAGTTAATGTGCCTCTTACTGTGATATTCTCTTAATGATGAAATCAGACTTGTAAGTTAGGGTGGGTTGAAAAATCCAAGTTTCCGATTGAATTGCTGTAATCCAAATAACTTATGCTATGACACACCTAAAGATAATGCTAAAATTTTCTTCAACTCGGACTATGTTTTCTGTTTGCACATCTGAAGAAATTGGCATTGCACGTTCAAAAAATAAGCTATATTAGACCTAATTTTTTAGCCCTGTAGCAATTCGATTGCAGGATTTTGGTTCTTAGAAAAAAATCTAAAATTAGATAGTATATTTTAAATATTTCCATAACTTCGATTTGAATGCGCTAACAGAAAATTTTGTCTGATTTGAAATTGTGATACTTATTTAGTTTTTAACCATAATTTTTGTTTCAAGGTGGCATGTGAACTTAATTATCAGTTAAAAGATGTAATGTATGCCAGCCATGTTTTCACCAAAATCCCTATTTCCTAGTTGTATTTTTTATCTTTAATGAGTCCTTCCTTAAATTATTATTTCTTCCTCGAGCTTGGTGTGGGCACAGGCTATACTACGGCATTGTGTTTTTAAATTTTGATTTACAAAATTGTTATTGAAAACTTCAAACATCCCATTACAAGAGAATTGTTTTCCTAGAATTACAGGTGGTTGTCTTAGGTTTTAGTGTGCATTCCAAAGTTTATATCGATATATTAGAAAGTGCTTATCAAAGTGCGAAGATCATTTTTTATTTTATTTTATTTTATTGTCAAAAGGGTTGGCTACTTAACTTGTTCTGTGTTTTTCAGCTTTTTCTTAAAGATTTGCATTTCTTTAGTTTAATATTATATAGCTGCATTATAAAAAAATTCTGTTGATTGCAGACTAAATGTTGAATGTATCACATTTAAAAATGTAAAATCTTTGTATAATGCAAAATGCCAAGTACAAATAAGAAATTGCTAATAAATATTTTCCCTTTTCAGTGTATAATTCGATTAATTTATTATTTTTATGTTTATAAAATGTAATTATTTTCATATTTCAAGCAAAATATCTTTACATACATGATTCTTGATCTTGATTTAATGAGTGGTGACAATTTCTTTAATGTAACCTGATATACTATAATGGGCGAATACATGTATATACAGATACAAAATTTATAAATAATGGTAAGGTACTTGTTGAGAGGGTTGTATATGGAATATGTGTGTGTAAAACAATGCTCTATATCAACTTATTTTCACAGTGGATTGTTCTTTTTTATTTTAAGAACACTTTCAGAACAGACAAAACAGAAAAAAAAAGATAGAATCACAGAAATTCTGTTGTAATTTTAAATTGAGTGAAATATTTCAAGTTATTAGAAAGACTGCAATTTTATAAATAAATGTATCACAAATTTCTCATTCTATTTCCTCTGGAAAAAGCTTATAAGGATGTAATTTGAGCATGTGCAACAACAATTAGCAAGATGCTGGTACTTTTAGTAATAACAAAATTTATTAATTGTCTGTATATTAAACTATGTTAAAATTCATGTAACACTTATCTTGAGTGTTGATTTTTTTTGGCTGATATTTTTCAAAATTTACTCTAATTGTTGTGTTTATGATATTGAAACTTATATGCTGCTCACATTAATCACATTACTTTTCTAAACCAATTCAATTTCTGAAAACTTCCAAAATATTTTCAAATTCTGGAACAACTTGAAATTTTTTCCACAAATTTTGTTTATTGGAACTACGTAAATTGAGAATTTTATACAGAATTATTATTTTAAGTAGTGCTTATGCTAGTTAAAAACAGCTGGGAAAATGTTTATCGAATTTTATTTAAACTAAATATTTCAAGTGTGAGATTATGTTTCAAATTCTCTTCCTTTTCTGTTACACTAAAGCATTTATTTTTTAGGTGCACCCTACTTATTGGAAGATGATCATATCACACATGATCTAGGGAAGTACAAGTGCTCCCAATGCTGTCGTGTATTTGATTGCAAATTTAATCTCACACGACATGAGCAGAAACATAAAAATGCTCAATCAATGCATTTGTGCTCCGTTTGCTATGGCAGTTTCAGCCGTAAAGATAGTCTACTAAGGCATGTAAGATCAGTTCATTTTAAATAGCAGGTGACATGGAAAAGAATCTTGAATATCAGTAACCATTTCAAAGTGTAAAGGTATGTTGGAGTTATTTTTCATAAAATATTGGAAACTTGTAATGAATGCATAGTACTAAATGTTAACAATAATCCAATCTCATTACACAAATTCTGATATTTCACTTCTGATATAACCGTAATTCTCATTTGGGTTATCAGTGTTGAATCTTAAATAGAAATCCCAAGCAAAATTTTGTCTCAAACTCAAAATGATACTTTAATTGTGTTTTTCTAATTTGAAATCACAGTAGTGACTAAGTGAGTTTTTGTTCACTAAAATACCAAATAGTTCTATTTTCACTGAGAAAATGTTACTTTTATGAAAAACATTATTAATATTAAACAAAGATAAAATAACTATTATAAAAATAATTGCATACATTTTATAAAAACAGTTTTCTCCTGAAACATACACGTGCTTACTGTAAAACCACTTTTACTTTAAGTTACTTAAAAACATTTTTTTAATCAAAATTAAAGAATTAAAAGAATCCTGAAGTAAAATGCTCGATTTTTTAATTACATTAATACCACATTGCGTTGTTTTGGCCAAGTAAAATTTTAGTTCTTTAATGTTTTATTGAAAAATATTTTTGTATTCTAAAAGATTTAAAATGATTTTTACTCTTCATATCATTGATGGGCTTTCATATTACTGACTAAAGAATATTAGAATTATATTTTTGTGTACTCTACTTGTCAAAATAGTGTTATTTTAATCTAAGATAGTTTCCTAGAGGGCCCTTATGTATTCTCTATCATTTAGCATCCAATATAGTTGGTTCCGTACTGATAAATTTTAATTCAGTGCAAGAATCAGTGAAATGTATTCAAGTAACAAAATTGCTAGTATCATTCCTTTTCTTTATGCCACCGCACCATTGTTAAACAGTTCCCTATTTTCTATAGGGGTGACTTGTCCACTGCTTGCAACCTGTGAGTTGTAGGTGGTGCAGTTCTGATTCCTCCCTGAATGTATTTCTCTCTTCAGAGTCAGTAAAGCTTTCCTTGTTTGTATGTCCATTTACTTCATGTTGTTTGACAAGTTTGGCCCTTGCGCCATAAAACCCAATCTAGTCAACCAGCCAACCCTATTTCCCATATGCTCAACTTTCTCATGTTGCTGATTCTGAGGAGGATTAGATGAAATGCCCTCAGATTAAAAAGAGAAGAACCACATTTTCTATCCCATTGTGAAGACAATTTTTGTCTTCAAATCTTAATAGTATTTTTATCTGATGATAAGCAGGATATTTCATTCTGTTTTCCTAGAGAAAGGAATTTTCATCAGAGTACGAAACATTGCTGAAATATCTATTGCAGCAATTATTAAATAGACTTGAGAAAGTGTTTTTCAATGCCTACATTGCAATAAAGGCTGATCAAACGTTTATGTACACTACTGTTTGTGAAAATTGCAACACCATGCAAGAATCGAGCAATTAGATTGAATTTGTGGATGCAGACAATGCCATACATGTTGCAGTTTTCCACCATTGTTCTAACACTTGTGATGCAGCTGAACAGTCTGTCACTGCCCTGAGAAATATGTCTCATCCCATGGTGTTGTCACATTTTGTGGTCTACTGCAATTATGATTTTCGAAGTGTCCAGTTCTCTTCAGTCTACTGCTTCCACACATACATCACTGTCATTGTGTTATCTCCCATATAAATAGTAATCCACATTTTCATTAAAGTCTTGAATTCGGTGTATTTTGAGGTAGACAAGCCACCAGCATCCCAAAAAAATTGCAGGTTGGTAGAGCAAAAGATAAATAAGTCCGTCTGCAACCATAAAAGCTTAAGGCCATAGACAAAATATGGAGCAAGCTTTTCTCTGACCCTGTTCCACCTAATTTGCCACGACATATTGCTATGGGAAATTTTCAAATTTTAACTGGACATGACTTTTTAAGAAGACTTACTCCGCATTGGTGTGCTTGCATTTCCTGACTGCCCCTTTTGTTTGACAGGGAGCTTTATGGATTTTAGTTACCTTGTATCTTGCAATTTTTTTATCGGATGATCACATCTTAGTTGACAACCTTTTTAGCCGGGCTAATTTGTACTGGGCTGCCTGTAGGAAATTATGGTCCCCCGACTTTTCCTGACGTATGAAAAAATAAATATATATAAATAATAATTTCACTGTACCAAAATTTACCTACATGCAGGCAGATTATTCGTCCATCTTACACCCTTTGTCGTCGATGAAGCTTAGTGATTTCTGAAGAAACTTTTACAAATCACTGTCTGTAATACACTTCTTGTGTGGTTCCTAAACTATTTATACTTCTAACTCAACATTTCACAGGTTGCTGCTGATCCAGACATGCACTATCACTGAAATTCTAATAATTTGCATTTCATACCCTGCATGTCCCATACGTTTCAAATGATCACTACCATTCCTTCACGAAGTTGCAGGAGCCGTCGTGGCTCAATGAGTATTCCCACTGTGCTAGCAACCTTTGAGTTATAGTCGGCATAGGCTCAATTCCTGCCAGGTGCATTCCTCCCTGGATGTATTTCTCTCTTCTGTGTCAGTAAAGCTTTCACTGTGTTAGAAAACAAGTTCGTAAAAATAAGTTCAGTAAGTCTTCACGGGCTGCATCTACCCCATGACGGGTGCATTTGGAAATAAGCCAAAATGCCTTTTTACACAGCATACATAATTTTATTTACAAAATTATCAGATGGCAGAAACATACATACCGTATGCCGCCGAGATCAAACTTATTCTTACTTACAAAATTCAGCTCGAAAGCTGACGTCACTTTTTATAGCGCCTCTCATTGGCCAGTTACATTTCACCATTACTTCACTTCACAACATACTCCCCCTTAAGACTCAGATAGAGTGTCAAGTTCATAACTAATATTATTCAAAATGTCTAGTGCCCATGTTTAGCAATAAACCACCTAAGTGCTAATAGAAAAGCGTCAGAAGATAGAGAATTCACAAGTTCAAGGTGAATGGCATGGTACACGGCATAAGTAAACAGTGCAAACCACACTTTTTCTTTATTTTTCAGAAAGAGAGGCCCAGCTAAATCAATTCCCACAATTTTAAAAGGCACACAATCCGTAACACGGTCTTGTGGTAAAGGTGTCAGTTCTCTTGACATAGATTTAACCTTAAAGCATTTGCAAGCAATACAGTTATATACAACATTTTTAATAGCTTTCCTAGCCCTGATAATCCAAAATTTTTCTCTTATCAGGCATTGCATCATTTGGATTCCCGTATGACAGTTTTTTATATGTACAAATTTGATTAACAGCTTAGTAAATTCAAATTTATCTGGTAACAATATTGGGTACCAAAAAGATTTATCATCATCTCGATGAAGTATTCTGGTTTTCACTCAAAATACCTTCATCATCTATGACAGTATCTATAAAATTTGACGATTTTCCATCAGACAGATAATGTCTTTGACCTAAACGAATTAAATTCTTTTCAGTATTTTCAATTTCAGACTGAAAGTTCGTAGTTTTTACATTTCTCATGTGCCTCTTTACAATTATTCACAAATCTCAATATCCATGCAAATACTCTAATCATTTTATCATAACTGGATACACTGTTTAGATGTGCGTCTTTTGATAGATCAATATTCACTATTAGCTTTCCTCTATGTCTACTTCTTCAGACTGACAGTGTGTTTCACCAATAGGCAGTACTCAGGGCTTTTTCGTAACCTCGAAGGACCGTCCCACAATCTAGAGAGGAGCAGTTGTCGTGAAGAACAACCACGCGATAATAAGTCGGCAATGTTCATATTTCCTTGAACATGTCTCCATAACTGACCTCTCGTCAACTCACAAATTCCTCTGACCCTATTACTTACAAAAACAGACCAATTGCCTTGTTCTCTTATCCACTAAAGCGCTGTAGTTGAATCGGACTGGCAAATTGAGGGCTTTGATAATAGAATTCGCAAGTCTATACAACAAGCCATCAGTTCTAAACGAGGTATGCTTAAAAGTTTCAGTGGGCTACTCTGAACTTCGCTCTAGCGAGAATTACTTTTACTTCAGAATCAAGTATTGATCGGACAAAGTATTGCACGCCACATACGCCCCCTGCTAGCATCCACAAAGACATGTAGTTCAGACGAAGAATTAATTACCATGTAACGAGGTAAAGTAACATCTTTTAAAATATAGGCATCTTTAAACCACTTTAAAAAAGTATTTACATCATTAGGAGACAATTCATCGTCCCAAGCAATTTTCAACTTTCACAAGTCTTGCAATAACAGTTTCGGAAGCAATGTGGTTGGTGTTAACAAGCCAATAGGATGAAAAAATTTGTGCACAATTCCTAAAGTTAGTCTTTTTGTGATTTTTGTATCACATGTCATTGCTTCTATATCTTCAAGGTATCATCTAAATTCCAAATTACCCCAAAATGCAAGTATCCCCTGAATATTTATCAACATTTATACCTGCTACATTGCTTTCAAAACCACGCAAGTTAAAATATCGATTTGACATAATTAATTTAGCATACTCAATGAAACATTCTTATTCATCAGTATTAAATACTCCTGATACACAATTGTTTACATAGAATGAACGTTTCAGTTTCTGAGCAATATCTTTATACTGAGGTGGACAATTGTCTAAAATATGCATTTTGTAGCATTCAACAAAAAAAGGGCTAGAAGAGACTCCAAACACAACTCTACAGTGCCTATAAATGAGCTGCCCTTCATAACATGGGAAAAAAAACTAAGAAAACTTCTGTCCTTAGGTGCAACAGACAACATTAAAAAAGCTTCCTCTATATCCACACTTATACCAATTGGAAATAAGTCAAAGCGCCTTTTTACACAACATACATAATTTTATTTACAAAAATAATCAGATGGCAAAAACATACATACCGTATACCGCCGAGATCAAACTTATTCTAACTTACAAAATTCAGCTTGGAAGCTGACGTCACTTTTTACAGCGCCACTTATTGGCCAGTTACATTTCACAATTAATTTACTTTGCAACACGCTGTGTGGTGTCAATTACTTGATATTGCATGTCTTGTGTCAATTACTTGATATTGTATTGTTTCTGGTGTAGCATGGCAAAATATGGCCCTTTCGCCATAAAACCCCAAGAAACCAAACAAAGTTGCAATTTTCACAAATAGTAGGGTATATATTAAAATATTGGAATAAAAGTCTTATCTGTGTTACAAAAATGAATATGTAAGTGATTTTGATTAATGTGTGTTGGACAATTCCACATAGAAAGTTCTCTTTTTTCAGATGCAGCAATTTCATCTGGATTTTTTACTAGCAAGTTTTGATACAAGTGCTCCGACTGCTTTTTGAGAGAGCTAAGAAGGATCTGATATGGAATCACAAATGTGTATAAAGTGTACATATGTAATGAAACTTGAAAAGAGTCACTGCTAAAAACAAACATGCTACCATTTTAAAATTGTGTAATAATATTGTATTAAATTTTTAATTTTATTTAGATCCATGAGTTTTTGAGAGTTTTATGATTTTTTCTTTTTGACAACAAATTATTTTAAGATATATTTTTCTAAACATTTGTTTCTTGTAGCAGGTTCAAGAGTTAATTAACAATTTATTAATTATTTTAACATTATTTTTTTTGCCCTTATATTAAAATTTATTAACCAAAATTTTAGGCCAAGACTAATGAAGCTGTTTTTAAATGCAATGAAATCCAGATTTTCCTTTGGCATAAAAATTGTATTTCTAACTTTTGACTCCTTCCAAATTAAATTCTGTCGATTAATTCCAAATTAAATTCTGTCGACTGGTGTATTAACCCTTTGCACTTGAATATCACTATATTGCTGGCATTAACAGTTGTTAATTTTGATGTTCTGAGTGCAAAAGATTAAGAATTTTGTGACAAGCTAATATGTTTCCTAATATACTAAATTTTGGATTGCAAAATTGATATTCAAGAGACCCAGTATATTTGCATTTGCTTATGGCGAAAAATTAATGCAAATAAACCACATTTGAGGAGAGAATATCAATTAATGAACAGCATTATGAATCTGTCTTTATCATAGACTATCACTTTGAGCAGTGGTTCCCAAACTTTTCAATCTAAGAATCCCCTTGAAAATTAAAAATTTTTGCAGACCCCTCGAGATTATAAATTTAAATGGGGCACATGAGGACCTGCTTAAACCAGTAATCTTTATTTTTCACATTAATATTGGGAGTAAAATGTTTAGACCTATGTTAAAAAGATTATAAAACGTTGAAACCTCACATTAACGATTAGTGATGACTATTTTAAGTTCTGAATCTGAAAAAAACTAGAGTTATGAAATAAAATAAATTAAATATTATACAAACTTTATTAATTAAAATCAAAAGGTTCTTAACTTGTGCAATTATAATATTAAGGATGTCAAAATATGTACTTTTAACTTGATGTGAACAATTGCCTTTTAGCAATTAGCTCAACAATATTTGGTTTAATGTCTAATAATTTCAATATTAAGTCATTCGCAACTTTAAGTCTATTTCAAATCAATAAATACTGCAATCTCCTACCAATTGTTTTTATGCTAAAATTTAGATTTTAGAAGAATAGGAGAAAACAATGGAATATTTTCTTTCTTAGTGCTCTATTTTGGCTAGTGAAATGTTCCATGTTTTCAGCGACCCCATAAAACCTTATTGTGGACACGTGGGGGACCATGGATAACACTGAGAACCACTGACTTAGAGAGTTTATGAAGATGAAAAAATGTATGAAGGATGTTATGTGAAACAGTACATTACTATACTATAAGAGGTTTTCCTTATTTTGTGTGCATTTATTTGAGAAAAAATATAATTAGTTGACTTAAATACCCCATATTTGTCCCTTGCAATTAATTTTAAAATCAATTGCATTGAATTTTGAGGTTGGACTTCCTGCAATTATAAAACATTCATATGTGAAGCAATATTTTAAAATATTGTTTTATAGGAAGTCGACTTTACATGTGTGTGCATGGAATCTTGACTAGTCAATATTTTATCAAAATAAACACCAAACAATATTGTATTGAATTTCAAGCTTTCATTTTTAGCATAACATTTATTTTTGGATTTGTTAAATTTTGAAACAAATTTTATTCATTTCAAAATTACTATCCATACTTTTTATATTACTTTTGAAACTTTTTATGTATTTGCTAGCATTTAGAAATTGCATTTTTAAATCTTAGTAGATTCAATCTTGGTTATTTCACACTTGTGACTTATTGATTTTACTTTCAAAGTTTATTTTAAATTCTATTTTTAGCTTGTATTTATGATAATTAAACTGAAATCTAAAAAGCAAGTCAATGTTTTGTTGAAAATTCTTTAAGTTCTTTATATACTGCTGCTCCCTGTTGAAGGCAGTTCATTTTGGGTCATTTGATTTCTGATTCGATAAGGAAAGAACATTTGGAGGAGGTTGCCATTTGCAAAAGCATAAATAGCGATCACCATGGATGTTTCCCCCCCCCCCCTGCCAACTTGTTATCAATGCTATCACTTTTGCCATTGAACAATAAATGTAGAACCAAAATCCACACTAAAGGCACGAATTGTGGCAGGGATTTGTTTACGTTACCACCAGTTCCTTAATTTAATTAATAGACTTGTTCAAACCAGTGGCTTAACTGCCTTCTCCCAGAGCCCCACTACAGATTATCACTTAGGTTAAGAACTGTATGTTGGAAGGTTTTGTTTGTGAGCATTTTATGTATATTGTATTTATGTATTCAATATAGCTATGCTTTCATCCGTACGGAATACTGCCATTTATCATATTTTATTATTCTTGACTGAGACTTAAAATGTTAAGTGGCATTAAATCTATATACTGTATTCAAAGGCGACTTTTTTCAAACTTGGGGATTAAGGGTACCTTTTTAAGCAAAAGCTTCGATTTACAAACATTCTGATCATCATTCAGTGGGTCCGGAAACATTCTGATCACTTCAATGAAGTTTCCATGTATAGTATTTTTCTGTTAAAAATATGAATTGTTATTTAGTGCCAAGGCTACACCAAATGGCTCTTTCCACTTCCACTCCATTCAGCGTTTTTGAAAGACACTAACCCCAAGGATACTGCTGGTGGGGGCTGTTAGAACTGCTATTAAAATAAGCTTTATGAATGGTGACACACAGAACGACTTGTGAAGCGCAACCCATTTCATGCTTCTTTTTATCGAGATTTGGCTAGTGACCTGGGTTGTGCTTTCTGAGCAGTTCAGCTGGTATTCTTCCCTGTTAGAAAGAAAAAGGAAACCCGGGTTGCACTTTCTAAGTCACCATGTATATCACTTTCCTAAGAAAACAATAGGTGGACGAGGTGGCTTGACTTGTAAATCACGTAATATATGGACGACCATTGCGGACGATTCGATGAACAGCGCTACTTCATGTGACAGGAGTATTAGAAATCCATTCATCTACTGGGTTGCGTGACCTGGGTCGCACTTCTGAAGTTGCCCCATGTGTCACCTACTGAAGATGAGACTAGTTTTGCTTCTAATTTTAAGAATTTATGTTACTAAAGCTACTATTTCACAAGTGCTTTGGCAGTCCTGAATTCATATAAGTAATAGCTTTGGGAATATTTTTCATGATTTGCTTTCCACTGACAGCTTTTATTACATTATTTCTGAAAATAGCTAAGGAAAGTAATGCTCTGACACTCCCTGCTGTATCAAATTCTATGCAAATACCCTTTACAAATTACTCTTCTATTAGTTTATTTGACTACTTTAGCATCTGAGACGCAATTATAGCCATACTAGCCAATTGCTATTTTACAAATAATGGCATTTTGTTATTCAGTTTTATAAACTTTGTGTTCTGCTAGTGAGGTTCATAAGTCATTGTGCTTGATAAATTGTAATTAAAATATGGTTTCTTTTCGTTACAGATAAGAGGCAAGAATCTCAGAAAAGTTTGAAAAAACCCATGTGTCTTGTATGTGAAAGAAGTTTCTTTGACCTTGCAACATTGCGTCGCCATTTAAAATGCCATCAAACATCCAGAGAATTTTTCGAGTGTCAAATATGTAATAAGTTGTTTACACGCAGAGACAATCTGAGAGCGCATTTAAAGTTGGTTCACCCTGAATATTTTGATTGAATTCATTTTCAAGATGGAATGCTCTATGGTGCTGTTTGCTTTTGTAAATGCTTTCAAATATTGTACTGAACTCTTTTGGATTAATTGTTTGAAGAGATTTCTATGATTAAATTGTATTATGTGATGTAAATAAATATATTTTTAATATGGTTCAATAAGATTCTCTTTTTTAGTTATTAAAATAACTCAATTCCATGCAGTGATTTTTACGTGATTTATTAAATGGTTTTCATATTGAAGGGACTCAAATTGTTGGTTTGTTGTAGACTTATTTTTATTTTCTTTTTAAGAATATATTTTCCAAGTATTTGAAACTAATTAAATATCGAGATTGTGTGTGGAAATCTACCGAGTTTGATGTTGCATATCATCTAATCGTGATTAAAAATTATGTGGTGTCCTTGGATCTTTCCCTTGGAGGATTATCCCAGGCTGTCGCCAATAACCTGTTGTCTTGCTCCAGTATGACGTTAATTAACTACCTAACTTGATACCATTTATTTTTATCACTCAAAATTTATTTCATTTTAAATGAATTATAATACATACTCATTAAATTATCTAATTATGATATATATTTAAATATCTTCTATGGTGAATAATTTTATTTTTACTCAAAAATTATCTGTATTAAATATTTCAATTGCTTTTACATTTGAATTTGTTCTCATTTTTTAATATTTTAAATTCAGACTTTAATTTTCTCTTGGTAACTAATGTGTGCCCTATTTGCTTATGTTAAGCTGTATTTGTTCCAAAAAAATGAAAAAAAACAAAGTTATTCAAAATGTAGAATTTAGATTAGATTAATTTGATGTAGAATTTTGATTAGATTAAAAAATTTGAATTAGAAGAAAGAAGTTAAATTATACAAATTGGTTTTATTTAGGGTCACTCCTTATGCAGAAATTATAGGGGTCTCTGTTATCATAGGTTAGTCTTGGCAGAACTTAGCTTTTGTGTTTTAGCTTTGCGTAAAACTTAATTTACATCTTTTTGATACTACAAACCTTACAATACTGCAGAAAAATTAGTGTCTATTTTGCATATTTAATTGAATTTATCCTTGTATTTTATACATTAAATATATTTTAATGTATAATATATTTTTTCTTGGGCAGGTATTTAATCAAAAACTATAAGCATTAAAAAAGTTATATTTTATGCATTTTACGTACTTTGGAATAAATATTTTTATATGTGTGCAAATTAAATACATTGTATTAAATTGAATGTGCTCATATAATCAACCTTTGCAAACTAAATTGTGTGAACTGACATATTATTTTCATCCTCTCTAAGGTTATATTGAACATAATTGTCTTTTGGATGCTTAAATGATTTGAATATAATTTTTTTGTTTCATTCGACTCATATTATTGGAATGCGGTTTTAGTCTTGGACTCAAATGATTTAAATGTCATCTTTTTCACAAATGATTCTGAACACAGATTTTTCTTTTGAACTGATGAAACCATATGAAAGTTATTTTAATAGTGGTATAGCTCCAGTCTGTAAAGTAAAAAATAAATTTCTGTTTTCGTTTGGGTTCATGAAAATGGGGGACATTAAAATGTGATTAATTTTATTTCCTCGTAAAGTGGGAGTTGCATCACTATTAGAATCATGGCTTAACGTTAAGTTTTGTAACATGTTTTTAGTGACTCCTTAATGAATTTCGACATGCTTGAAAGCAAATGTAAAGGATGGAGAAAAATGAAGTCAAAGTATGATTGCCTGTGTGAAACAGATTCTGTTAGAATCAGTGATTCAAGTATGAATTTTCATTCTAATAACAATATCTTTAAAAAACTAATTGATGAAAATTACTGATGTGCAGCATTACTTTTCGCATCCTTTGTGATGCAAAAGTTATTCAAAACGCTTATTGTTAAATATTTACTTATTCAATCACATTAAATTTTATCATGTTTTTTTCATCTTTCATAATTTCAATAATTATTATTTGGTTCATCATTTTCAATTTCTTTCCTCAAGCAATGCTTGTGTATTAATTTGAACATATATATGCCATTGCCATGTATGCACTAATTGTTTGAATAAGTAGCAATATAAAGTTACTCTAAAAATAACAAAGAACAATTGCAGGTGTTAGAATAGTTTTTAGGCTTTCTATTTGTTCTGGGCATGTCCAATTTTATGTGTGATAATGACTAATTATAGAAATTTATAATTACCAAAACTAATTTGTTGACTAGTTTTATATTGTATAAAATATTATGAATCTTTGAAGTACTATCCTAAAATTCCAAAAATCAAGTTAAAGATTTGAAGTTATAATCTTCAAATATATATATATTTATATATTTCAAATTCATATTCAAATATGATATTTTCATATTCAAAAATATTCATTTGTATTATGGACAGAATAAAAAATGTTACCAGAAAATACTAGATGGTACTTGTATATACCAGTGCGTTTAATCTTTTGACAATTTTGCTTGCCTTTGAACTGCTTTAAATTGATGGAGCAGTGATCACAGACCTTGAGAACAAAAGTTGTGCATAGTTTTTGTTAAGATTATTCCCTAGTTACCTGTGGTAAATCTTATATTTTTACGTTATTTTTTGCTTTCTTTCCCCAAGTCTGAATGAAATATTGTTAACTACAGTGACAAAACAGAAAATTATATTTTCGTGTGTCTTGGAAGTATTCAGTCACCTGTTGCAGTGTTTAAACAAAGGATATTGCTGCTACGACATTAGCCTGGAAATCACTTGAAATTTTAACATACAAATTCACAAATTTTGTGTTTGTTTTCCTATCTTATATGTATCAGTTATAATTAAATTTTGATTGAATCGTTTGTATGGAGAAAGTCAGTTTTTAGCAAAATAATATTGTGAACTTCATGTTCAGACCCCCAAACCATCGCTCTGGGTTCCTCATGAAATATCTATCCCAATTATTCTTTTTTAAATTTACATCGGTACATAAAATTTACGAACAGTACGTAAAATTAACGTATAACGTTACCAATCTAGGGTTAACTTGCACAAATGTATAATTTTTCCCCTTCCTTTGTGCACTTCTTGCACAGCTTTATTATAATTGCAGTGCACTTTATTATTGAAAATACATTGAAGATTTCACTCTTAATTTTAGTTAAAAAATTATATGTCCCTGTATTAGGTACCTACGATTCCCGCTTAGTTGGGTATCATTGGGGTTGCGTTTTCTTTGCATCAACTTTTATTTTAAAATACATAATTTAATTCCCACTTGCTTTATATGAATGCCCTTAGTTTTCTTTTCAAATTCTCTTTGAGATCCTTTATATTGTGTTAGCAACATAAAATTTTGTCATTTATTATCTTATTGATCTTATTTTGAAATGCTAGGTGCAATATTTGTAATGCGATCTTTTTACTGCAGATTGGGAACGGAGAAGGCTGATGGATTTTGAAGAGTATTCAAAAGAACACATTTGTCCAGTGTGTAAGAGAAGTTTCTTTGATGGTTACACAATGCGCCGACACCTCAAGTGCCACCAAACCTTTCGAGAATCGTATACTTGTCAAGTGTGTACGAAGACATTTACACGAAAAGATAATCTTAATGTGCATGTCAAAACAATCCATCCGTTTCACGTGTTTCCAGACGAATATTCTAGATAAATGTGGATGCTCATTTTATGTCGATTAAATGTGGGGTTTCAGGAACAAATATCTTGCCTGAATAATTAATGAATTGTATTGTTGATGGAGTAATGGAAATTGTTTTTTATGTATTGAATATAATTTTATATGATATACATTGTTATATATATACACTGTTTGCTTTCAAAAGTGTGAATTTTTGGTTATCGAAAATTTACTGAATTGTAAGAATCGTGAATAAAAAGTTGATTTTTGATAAAAAACCATCTTGTGTTGTATACCTACTTGAAATACCAACAAATTATTTTAAAGCCCTGAACTATGGAGAGTAAATTGGTAAAATGCTGCATTCGTAATTCGAATTTCTCATCAAAATTAAAACTAAAGCTACTAAGTGGCTACTATCAGATTCCTCTTCATCCTATGAATGAAAACGTTCGCCGAGAAATTGAATGAAATGAGAAAAAAAAACTAAATATCTAAAGCTAGTCAATTTTATACCAATTTTATTTTAACGTTTTTGAAGCAAGCAAATAATAGCTAAAGTAATTCTGTGATGATAAAAGCAAGAATGCTTATATGTTAAAAGCATCTCATTCCTCAGACAGAAGTTCGATACTGTTCTGTTAATGTTTTCTTTTCCTCTTTCAATGGAACGTACGTAACTGTTTCTGGCAGACGATTTGTCCAATAACAGAATTATATGTACCCTTTCTTTCCTCGGAAATAATCTTTTACGAAATTCGTTTAGCGACAGATGACTTAATTGAAAGAAAGAACTGCCCAAGGTAATTTTTACGATTGATGTATAACAGGAGCGAATGACTTTTTTATAGTTAGTTTTCAGATTTCCTAAGGCTTTATCATTTAAATTGAATACGACATGCCATTTAGAGGAAGATTTAGCCAGATGTTTTTCTGAAAATGATTATTCAGTAAAATTTAATGTTAGTAACCGCATCCCAGTAATACCGGAAGGCGTGTCTGAGGATATATAATCGCTTTCCATGTTTTTACAATAGCCTGTTGTGTTGCTCCCGTGCAACGTTAATTCAATTACTTACCTAACATGTTTTTCTGTAGAAATCGGAATTAAATAATACACATTGCATCTCGATTCATGTGAGGAAAACCTTTCAGCAATGAAAAATATAAATATCTACAGTGGCTCCCAAAAGTGTTCACACACTTTAAAAATTTGTAGAAAAAGCGCTGTAGCCTGGAATTTAATTCGAATATAAAGTTCAATATTTTTTCATATCATCTCCATGATTCTGAATAAAACCTAAGATTTTTTTAAAAAAAGTATTGACTTATTTCCTTTTTATAAAAATGAAAATGCAAGGAGGCAGAGAAAGAACACGTCACAAAAGTGATCGTACACCGAAACATTTTCGGATAAATCCATAAATAAAATTATCGTCTAACTCTTTTTTTTATTTTTGCATTGGGGTGACATTTAAAAAATTGTTTAGCTTTAATCTTTGCCTGCTTACTTCGTAGTATTCTATTTATTATTTAAAAATGGCTAGTAGTCGTAAGGAAACAACGAACAGCATTCGAAAATTGATTACTTTTCATCATAGTAGTGGTAAATCAGTTCGGAATATCGCTAAATTAGTAGATTTATCCCGTTATATGGTGCAGTATGTGATAAAACGCTTTAAAGAAGAAAAACGGATCGAAAACAAGGCAAGAAAAGGTCGTCCGGCAAAGTTAACTCAACGTGATCAACGATTTACAGTTAAAAAACTTGAAAAATCCACGTTTGAGTGCTGTAAAAATTTCTACAGAATTTACTGAAAAATTTTCTACTTCAATTACATCTGAAACTGTTCGACGAGTGCTCAGATCAGCTGAATTAAATGTGCGTTCTGCCCGAAGAAAATTTTTTGTAAGTGCGAAAAATAGAAAGCTTAGGCTATCCTACTCACAATGAATGATAAATAAGCCCGAATCATTGGAATCATGTCTTATTTGCAGATGAAAGCAAATTTAACATGTTTGGTTCCGATGGTCGTATAATTGTTTGGAGAAGAAAAAATGAGGAACTCTTAATCCCAAGAACATAGTTGGAACAGTAATGCATGGCTGTGGAGATGTCCTTGTGTGGGGGTGCATGTCAGCATCAGGATTAGGTAATTTGGTATTTATTGATGGCATAATGAATCATGCTCTTTATTTAAATATTTTAAAAGACTATTTAAAATTATCAGCCCAAAATTTGGGTGTTAGAAACAACTTTGTTTTTATCAAAATATAGATCCTAAGCGCACGGCTCTCAACATTCGCCTCTGGTGTCTCTATAATTGTCCACAAGTTCTGAAAACACCACCTCAGTCGCAGGATTTAAATCCAATAGAACCCATTTGGAGAGAACTGGAGGTTAGAGTACGAAGACACGACATTAATACTAAAAGCGAACTAAAAACTAATGATTGAAGAATGGAGGAACATTGATGCAGAAATTACAAAAAAACCTAGTGAGCTCTATTCCCAGACGTTTAAAAGGTGTTGTGGATGCTATAGGATATCCTACTAAGTACTAATTTACCGAAATATTACAATATTTACTAATATGTAGAGATTTTTTTTAGTGTATGAAGACTTTTGTGAGGTAAGTTTTTTGTTACTTTTTGATTATTGATTTTCCAAAAAAAGTTTTACTACGTTTATGAAATATTTTATGTAGTTTTGTCAAGAACAAGTTATAGATATTATTAAAAAATTCCCATTCTGAAATATTAATTTTTATTAATGGATAGAGCAGTATTTCATTGAAATTCGTAAGTGTACGAACACTTTTGGGAGTCACTGTTATATCCATATCTATCTCTCTATATAAATTTTCATTTTGTATAATTGGAATTTGTGCATTGTGAGGAAGTGGAAGCAATGTGTGTATTACAGTTTTAAATATTTAATTATATAAAGTAGATAAAAACCGAACCAAAGATTTAGGTATATTTTCGAATGTAGGTACGCCTTGGTGGATATATTTTGATGAACCAAAACTTCAATTTCCTCCTGATTAGTTCTGAAATGTGAATACAAAGTTCAGAACATTTGTAATGCAATGAATCCCATCAGCCCACATGCCACAGTAAAAATATCACGTTGCATCAAATATGAATTTTTTGGTTTTTATTTTAAATTTAAAATTAAACAGGTTTTAACAATTGAAAAAACGTAATGAATTTTATTTAGTACGTATGAGTTATACTTATATGAAGTGGTGGACAGAATAATATGAACATTCGTATGACAACGAGACGTGATTCGTCCTAATTGTATCACTTACTTCTATCTTTTATCTTCCTTTAATTCTATCCTATATCTATCTATCTATCTATCTATCTATCTATCTATCTATCTATCTATCTATATATATATATATATATATATATATATATATACTATTTATATATACATATATAGCAATCTTACAATCTTAAACTAATTTTTTATTCATTATAATGCCTGTTAGTTATTAGTTAGGTACTCCATAATTGATACATTCGTTCCGTGACTCGTCCTCGTACTACAGCCACGCTACCTGACACCAAATCTACCACCTTGTGGCCGTGATGGTGGAGGTATTAAAGCGAGTTTATAGTTTAGTCGTTTTGTCATCAGCAGCCGTGTACGGGTATTGCCAGCAGTATGTGGACATACTGCTGACAATCAAGCTCGCTCCGCTATGTCTTACCTCTCAGACTTCAAAAGAGACATTGGAGTGCACCTCGCTAGAGTCTCAGTGCCTAAAACGGTCAATCTTGCTGGTGTTGCAAAGAGCACTGTTGTGACAGCCTATAAAAAACATGGTAAGACGTCATTTTCAAAATAGAACAGTGAACAAAAGTCAAAGCTCACTGCAAAGAATGCAATGCCGAAGCTGACATTGGCCCCGAAAGCTTGAGGCAACAGTGTCCCAGATAACCACCGAGGTGAACACCCATCTCCAGCACCTCTTATCAACCATAACTGTCAACGGGAATTGCATGCTGCGAATATTCATGACAGACAGGTTATACCCAAATTATTGGTGACAGCGCTTAATGCTTTGGACCGACGGCAATGGTGCCGAGATCACAGAGACTGGACACAATAGGAGTGGGGATAGGTAATCAGGTCGGGCGAATCTGCATTCAAGTTATTTCAGTCCACTGGACGTGTTTATGGCTGGAGTCCACCCACAGTTGATATTCTCCTTCCTACTGTTAAGCATGGAGAGGTCTCAGTAATGGTGTTGAGTGCGATATCTTAGAGTGGTCTGGGTCAAATTGCAGACCTCATAGCAAGATCAAAACAGTGCAATTTCTCATCATTCTGGGCAATCATTTCCAAACTGTTCCCTGGCGAACGGACTGTGTTACAAGACGACAACTCCCGATTCGCGTTGTTCAAGCATGGTTCTATGAGCACGAAGATGATGTGGCACATCTCGTCTGGGCTCTTAAGTCTTTGATCTTAACACAATCGAACCTTTGTGTGGGTGTGTTGGTGGTCAAAGCGTGTGCTTGAGGTTTATATCTCCATCCACACTTTCTGAACTAGAAACATCTCTCCACGAATAATGGTAGGCAGATAGGAAAGTAGGTAGTTGCATTAACGTCTCACTAGAGCAACACAATGGGTTATTGGACGGTCTGGGATCAATCGCGATGGGAAAGAACAACACATCATCATTGGGAACCATAGTCAGATGACAGCCACGAAGGATGGATGCGAATTCCGTTGAACATAGTGTATGGCCTGTAGTTTTCAAACCATGTTGGATACAAGCTGTAATTCAGGCCAAGAGTGGGATAATCGCTGCTAATAAAGATTTTGTCTTTTCACAGATGTGCTCATATTACTTTGTCCGCCACCCGTATAAGAACAAAAATTTCTGTTCATGTTTCAAAATACATTCTGCGATGTTTAAAAAATAAAACACGATCTAAAAATCATTTACGGATGTAGGCTGTAATGAAAATTGGAAGGCGCTTAACAATATTTCAATGCAAAAAGGGGAACAGAAAATGTTTGGAAACATTTAGGAACCAGTGTGTCTCAGTAACAGTACCACATAGTATTGTATCTTAATGATACAAATATAAAAAGCAAATGTGTAGAAACAAGGTATGAATATTTGTTTAATGCTATTTTAATGTGACTTACTCTAAGAATGAAATTAAAAATAATTGTTTTGCACAGAACTAACATTGTTCAGTGTTTTATGAACTTAAGATCAATCGAGATGTATCAATACTTATGCACTTAGCCATCCTTTTGCAGTTTATGACATGGTAACCAAAAATAATACGAAAGACCCGTTTAAAAATGCTTTAAAATCATTTGCATAAACATCCCCTTTTCTAACCTTTAATCTCCGAAATAAAATTCAATCTAAGATATTCATCAAAGCAATACATAAGCAAGTTTACTGCGAACATGTTCTTTGAAAATGAGTCAAAAACGAAGCAAAATTTGTTGACCGGAACAGATATCTTTTGACATAACAGGAAGTAAATGAACGACATGCGAATTTCAGTTCATTTCTCCTTTGTTGGATTTTCTGTTCCTAGAGTAGAAAAATGTTTTTCGGAAATTATTTTAACGTCTGTACATACGGGGATATTTCCCGTCTTGCAGAATATATTATTTTGAGTTGCATTCATTAGAAGCGGATTATTAAATTTATTTTATCGCATAGCTGAGTTGGAAGCGATCCATAATGGATTCGTAGAATTTTTTTGTAGTCGGAGAATGAAATGCTGTCATTGAATTATGAGTAAGTAAACTTGAATTGGTCCTAAAAGGAATAAAAAACTGAAAGAGGTCATTTACATTTTATTTTATTTAGAGAACACAACGGGATGCGTGTTTCTTATATTTCGTTTCATTTTATTCAATAGTGCATTTAAAAAATCCTGCATATTTTTCAATGAAAATATCTTGTTTCCAAGTTTAACAACTCGTTTTGAAGACTGATCATACAGAAATATAAAGTTCTGAAAATATTGGAGCTCCCTCAATTCTGTGTGAGAAAATTTCAAACATTTTTGTTTTGAAAGGCCTGCTCTCTGCTTTACCTAATTATTATAAATTTAAAATGTTGACCTAAAATAATGATGTGAACCCAAATGCTTTTCTTATGCTTTAGAGATTTAGAAGAGTTTAGAGGAGGGTAAAGATGCATTGCGACATTTTGTTGCCGATGCCAAGGGCAAAAAAACCCCTCCGAAATCGGAGATAAAAGAAAGCTGTTTTAATAATTAGCTCCAAATTGAACGTCTTACAAGTCAGAGTCTGTTACCGAGTTGAAGAACGGAATTGCGGGTTCGAAGAAATGCTACGAAGCATTTTCGACAACAATCTTCGTCAGCATGTTTAAAGATATTTTGTTTTCGTTGATCAATACTTTTGTAGAAATTTCATTAGCAGTAACCAAACAAACTAATAAATATCTTGGTGTTTCTTGAAAGTTATATACAAAAGTTGTGTGTGATGGATATCTATTGAATAAAAGAAATCAATAAAAATATTATTGAACATGACTGTTTTTTAAAAAAAGTGGAGAATATATTTTTATTTCCAGATTAGGTAAGTTTAAAGGAACGTTAAAAAGTGTATGAGATGGATTTTCATATAAAAAACCCAAACCTGCGAAGAAACTACTTTTGTTGTACAAATGCTGTCGGGTTACCTTAAAATGCAGTTTATCACCATTTGGTTGTTTTGACAATGATTGGAATGACCCAATTGCACATCAATTCAGATTAAATTCTCTTGAACTTTTAGTCTTGATAATTTGTCGTGAAATAATATTTTATCAAAAACCGATGACAGAAGTAAGATACATATGGCATAGTATTTACATCGATGTTTTTAAAAAGGTTTAAATCTATGCAAGTGTTGCCCAGAGTAGTTTGCGATGTAGAAATGTACTTCAAGTTGAATATAAGCGATTTATTTGGAGTAACGCATAGACATTGAAATCACTGGTAAGTATAATGGGTACATTGGTATCTGGAATCACATTGGTTAAAATTTTTCTGACGGAATCTTACAACATTCATTCCAAGTCTATGTCCATCTGTCCAGGCGGCGGCGCACTCAAAGTACTCGCGCCTGTATTGACTCGCTCGACTTTCTCACGCTCTTCTATACAAACTGCATTGTTCGGCATTAGTCAATCTGGGCTTTTCTGATTTCTTTTTAATTTTCTTTCCAACGATATACGTTTTTACATTTCTGTTCATAAATCCTTAACAATTTTTTCGATATTTTTCAACTTAGCGCACTTATCGGTTCATAACTTTGCAAATTTTACTTATCGGTTATTGCTAAGTATGATTGCATATTCTGTTATTCTCTACAAATCGACACCGATTTCAACGTTCTATCTCTTCGAAATCCATAGTTACAAGGCCCAAACACTAAGCGGCGTCTCCAATTTCAGTGTTCACTCGCCAGCGTTACAACTCATCGCTGCACATCCCCATTACAAACCATTTTAGATACGGACATAAACCCTCTATCCAAAAATTTTTTAATAAACAGATAATCTTTTATAGTTTACGAGACATAAGCGCTACAATTCTGACCTTTTTTTAGTGCCTAGTTTTCGAAGAGAATTCCCTACCAGACCGAATTTAAAGATGTATTGACGTCAAATCAATTCAACTGACGTCCTGTTTAGAATACGTACAAGAAACACGAATCGACTCAAAAACACTACCACCACCAAAATTTAGCTTGATAGAAAATGCCTCTCATAGCACATGAAGAAATAATTTACAACTCTGGCTGCCGGCCTGGAAACTAAGTGGTTATCGCTCTTGACCCTTTATTCAATAAGCTTTGGCTTCGAATCCTAGTAAGAAATGGATTTCGTAGTGGTTTGGAATCCATTTTAAGCCATAGATCCAGGTATGCTTAGCTCTCACGCAGCGAAAAATAACCGTCGACGGACAAACGCCCTCCCTCTTCCAACTCTGATATTGTGTACAAATTAAGAATTATTGAAAACCACTAAATTTTCATAAAAATTCTAACCAATATATTATTGCAAGAATATAAGTGGAGCGTCCCGCAATAAAAAGAAAATTCCAGAAAAGCTTGCCCTACTTGAAAAATCTCAAGTCCCCAAACACTGCAGGTTATTTGATATTCAATTTCTTATAGTTTTAAAAAACAATGCATTATAGATGATGTTTTGTCGCCAAGCAAAAATCTATCGCCTTTGTAGGGGTTGCCACACCGAAAGTTATAAAACAAGATCGCAGGGCCCCTAAATTGGGGCATTATCGAAATGGTGAATTGAACGTTCTTTATAATTCATCCTTACTGTCTATTGCATGGTTGGAAACAATGCAATTGTGTCTCATTGCTGGCACATAGTCTAAATGTTTTAAACAATTGCGTAGTGTAACAATATGTACTAAAATATGTTAACTAATGTTCTGCTTCTTTGCTTTCAGAATTGCTATTGATTTTAATATGCGGAGAAGTAAAATTTCAATTTTTAAATTTAAACGCTTGGAGATACAACTATACAGGTACGTAACTGGAGTTAAATATTGTAAAAATGTATGCTGCTTGGCATTCACGGAAAATTCACGAAACAAACGTGGCCTATACAGAGTGTTCCATACATTAATGCTGTACATTTTGATTTTAAAGTTTCGAGTCAATCTAAATCCTTGAAAATGTATTTCAATAACAAATTTTACATAGATAATTAAAGTACATTTCCCTCTGAATTTATCCTTTAAATGGAAATGACCAGTTTATTGCTGTATTATAAGAGTTTAAAATATTTATGTAAATGGAGTAATTTATATGAATTATTTATGCATTAATTTCTAAATATTTCTCTAGTGATTCATACATGTTCAAACACTTGTTTTAATTACTTAAATACAAATTATGTGTATTCCAACGAATTAAACAAGCAAACCAACAAACTTTTAATGTACCAATGGGAGGAATTTTCAGTGTAAACAAACAAATCAAATGAGGTTGGTTGGTTGATTGGAGTTTTATGGCGAAAGATCCAGAAAAGGATAAACTGCGCCAGACACAAGACAATAAAACGAGAAAATAGAATAATCAGACCAACATTAAAAGGAGGAACGCAAGGAATAAAAACAAATGGGACGCATGAAATTTAAAGATAAAGGCAAAACTTTAATTGAGAACTGCGTAAAAACCTTATTTTTAAAAATTTATTACAAAGATGTGGTGTCCCATCTTTGATAAAAATCTATGAAATTCAATTTAAAATCTTATCAATTACAGATGTGTTAAAAATCTTAAATGATGAAGGAAGGTAAAAAGGGATGGATTAGGTGGGTGTCCCAACAAATCTGATAAAATTGGTGATGATGCATTAAAATATCAACGATAAAGATGTTTAAAATGTGAAGAAATTAAATTATGGCGTATGGTTAATGGTGACAATGATGGCATTATGGAGCTGTTTCGTTCATAAACAAATGTCTGCGTGAACCTGGAATGGCCAATGCGAAGACGTGTACTAAGAACATCAAACCGTCTAGATAGTAATAACGGCAGGAGTGAAATGGATGGAAATATATTAAACAATTTATTACTTGTCTGTTCACTCCAGTCTTCGCGCCATTTGTTCCACACGATGTCCCGAATAAAATGACAGATGTCGTCGTATGGAACGCGAATGTTTTTAAAGTTCGGGGCACTTTTTGCTGCGACATCAGCCAATTCATTGCCAATTCCGACGTGTCTCGGTATCCAACGAAATGCGATATTGAAACCACGTCGGATGATCTTGTTGTTAAGTTCAAAAATTTCATACGCCAAAGGGTGTTTTAAAAAATCGGACATCAAGCACTCCAAAACACTTTTAGAATCTGTGTAAAGAATAAAATTGCCAATCTCAAGGTGTGAAATATACCTTAAAGCTTTATATAAAGCTAAAAATACAGATATAATAACAGAAATGATTGATGGTAATGAAAAGCTGAAAATGTCTTGGCCGCAAACAAAGGCGCAGTCGACATGATTGGGCGATTTTGATCTATTAGTGTATAGGGTTGTGTGATCTTTAAAATTATGACGATGAGAAATAAAAAGTTGGCGATAAATAATGGTATTGGTGCTTGATCTTTCGTAGCCAGAAAAAATTTGAAAAGTAAAGTTTAGAAATCGCCAGGGTGAAATAGGAAAGAGTGGCCGTTTGGCCATTTCTATAGAATAAAGAGGTGTGTTATCTATGGCATTCCTCATGCGTAACCCGAAAAATAGTATACAAGGAGGTCGATTTCTGAACAGCCGATTATATGAATTGTCCAGGAGTGAATTTTGCGGTGGATGATCTGGGTGACTCAAGAGATTGTAATATAACCGTAGCGACAACAAAAGACGTGTCGAAGTCAAAGAAAGTTCTTGGCAAACCACATAGAGGCTTTTGACGGGTGATGCGCGAAAAGTTCCGGAACAGATCATCAGTGCGGTGTGAGGTATCGAGCCTTCGTAACACAGACTGACGGGCGGAGCCATAAGCTGCACAGCCATAGTCTAGTCTGGATCAAATCATAGCTCGATAGATATTAAGCATGGAGGATAGTTCCGCCCCCCCCCCAAGATGTATTGAAAAGTACTTTCAAAAGATTGAGGTTTTCCTCGCAAAACATCCGTGGGGGAGGAAGGTAAGTTTCTGGTCGAAAACGATACTGAGACACCTTACACTGTCCACCATTGTAATCCTGTTACCATCCAGAAAGATTTCTGGGTCAGGATGCAGGTTCCGCCGCAGAAATAAACGCAGGATGTCTTTTGAGCTGAATAGCCGAAACCGTTTTCAACACTCCACCCCGTTAAGCGAGAGACAGCTGTCTGAAGTTGAAGTCGCTCGACATACCGCATGCCTTCACCCTGGCAGTGAATGTTCAAGGCATCCACATACAAAATACCCTGAGCAGTTGGAGGCAATTGGTTTAGAATGCCATTTATTTTGATGGAAAAAAGGGTTTCACTGAGGACGCTTCCTTGAGGTGCTCCTCCTTGGATATAAGTATCCGAATGGGTAGAGCCTATACGTACTTGAAACTGTCTGATGGCAAGAAAAATCGGTAGGTGTCCTCGAAACCCAAGGGAATGTAAATCACGGAGTATACTTATCGCCAAATGCGATCGTGCGCCTTTCCATATAAAAAAGATGGAAACAAGATGGTTTCGGCGTAGGGGGGGGGTATTTTCAATTAACGTCACACTGGAGCAACACAACGGGCTATTGGTGACGGTCCGGGATCAATCCCAAAGGGAAAGATCCGAGGACAACACCACGTAATTTTGAACCACGGTCAGATGACGAGGTTTCGGCGTAGGAAAGCACGGCGTACTTGAGTTTCAAGGGACAAGATGTTATCTACCGTAGAGTGGCCAACCCTGAAACCGCTTTGATATGGTGACAGAGCCTGAGTCGTTTCAAAGATGTAAGACAGACGAGAGTTCACCATGTTTTCAAGAAGCTTGCACATGTAGCTGGTAAGTGCGATAGGCCGATAGTTATACGGGCTGGTGGGATATTCACCAGGTTTGGAGAAAGGTATAACTATAGCATTGCGCCAAGCGAAAGGGAAAGTATGTTACTCCCATATTCGATTAAACAGACGTAATAGGTTATGAAGGGAGTCAGTATGGAAATGTTGGAGCATTATATAGCTGATGCAATCAGGACCAGGTGCGGTCATCCTAGTTTTCTGAAGGCATCGTTTTAGCTCTCTGTAAATCGGCAGTTGTAGGCGAGTTCGGTGGGAGAATGGTAATTGAGATGACGGGATTCAGCGTGATGTTTTGCTCGTTGGAATATGTCTGGGTAATTGGTGGTAGAGGAAGCTGCAGAGAAAGCTCGCGCAATAACATTTGCTATCTCGACAGGTTCAGAGACATATCGGCCATTCTCTTCCACGAACGAGATCTTATGTTCGGAATACAATCCCATCGCTTTTCGAACTCGGTCCCATAACTGTTTCGAGGGAGTAGCAGATGTAATGCCTGAAACATACTTTATCCACGATTCCCTTTGACTGCGACGTCGCACTCGGCGGGCGTTAGCTTTCCCACGCTTGAAGGCCAGAATTTTCAGTTGTGGGGTATCGCCGGAAAATACCCCACGTGTTCTTTTGGATCTTAATGGTTGCAGTACAATCTGGAGTCCACCAAGGTTTACTATGCTTATGAAAAGAGGGAACTTTCTTGGGGATCGCAGTATTAGCAGCTTTGATCATAACATCAGTGACTGCTTCAACTACCTCGTCAATGCTGCCTTCTATCATCTGCTCTGATATAATGGTCTGAGACGTGAAAACAGGCCAGTTGGCTGCCTCATAGATATATCTCGACGGGCGGCTAACAGGATCACTTCCACTAATAGGAGTAACGAATATTGGGAAAAGATCGCTGTTGCTTAGGTCACTACCGACAAAAAAAAGAGAGAAAAGGTAAGATGGAAGGTGAGCAGATAGCGAGGTCGAGAGTATGGAAGGTGTGTGATGGTTCGTGGAAGTAGGTAACCTCACCGTTATTGAGCAGACAGACACAGCGATCAGTGATCAGCTGTTCGATCACTCAGGTACTCCAGGGTTGTGAAGCCCGTACAAACCTAAAGATGGTATGCCCTGAGGGCACGGAAGTTGAGGATTTTACTTTCGGTTACCTAATTACAGAATACGTGTGCAAGAAGCACGTTTTACCACAACAACACTTTCATAATCTACATTTAGCTTTGTAGGAAAACCTCTCATGTCGTCGTCTTAGAGCAGAAACTCATTAAATGACATTCTTTTTCGGAGATACTAAATATTTATTTTCGCAGTGATTAGAAATACATTATCACGTGTTATATAAATGACATGTATCACGTGATAATGCTTATAATTCTATTTTCTGACCTAAAAAGTAATATAGAATTTTTAAAAACTGTAAAGTAAAAATTATGTTTTGTCAATTGCTAGGTAGGTAGGTAGTTAACGTCTCACTGGAGAAACACAACGGGCTATTGGTGACGGTCCGGGATCAATTCCAAAGCGAAAGATCCAAGTACAACGTCTTGTGATTTTGAACCATGGTCAGATGACGAGAACAACACCTGAGCTCGCACCCCACTCTCCAAACTTCCACATGTCAATTAAAGAGTTTCTGCTCTGTCGACGATATAATCCTTTGGTTGGGCTTTCTTTTTATATTCTTGAAATACTTATTTAATGCTTCCTAATTGCTAAAAGCAAGGCAACTTTTGTGTATGAATGCTAAACTAGGTGTTTAAAGCCCATTTTTGCATATTATATTTTCATTTTATCTAGCTGATATAAAATGTGAGCAAATTCAAGTTTATAGTATCCAACTTCTTATAAGGAGTAAAAAAAAACTATTTCGATTATTTGTCCTATTGTGCTGAAATTACTCACTTTTTTCCTCAACTTAAAAAAAAAAAAGGATCCATAGTTAAGTACTATTCCTTCAATCATGGTCCGGGCCGCGGTGGCCCGGTTGGAAGAGCAACGGACTTGCAACCGAAGGGTTGCGAGTTCGAATCCAGCCAAACACCGTTGTGTACAAAGGGGGCTGGTGCACGTTAAATCTGTCGTGGCCTCAAATGTCCTCACGTTGGCGTGGTGTGGAAGTTTGGAGAGTGGGGTGCCAGCTCAGGTGTTGCCTCGTCATCTGACCGTGGTTCAAAATTACGTGGTGTTGTCCTCGGATCTTTCCCTTTGGGATTGATCCCGGACCGTCACCAATAGCCCGTTGTGTTGCTCCAGTGTGACGTTAATTGAAATACCCCCCACCCCAATCATGGTCCATGGTTATTGAAAGACTGAATTTGTTAACTTCTGATCGAATAGATGTACAATCGCTCTTCTATTTTAATGTTTGGTTTCATAATAATCTCTACTCTATTATCTATGATTTATTCTATAATCTATACCTAGGAAATTTCTGAATTCTCTTGCTTCGTAACTATTTTCAAATCAAGATCAACAGTAAAGATTCTGAGATAAAAATCAAACGCTCGACCTCATCCAGGCTTCTAACATTTTGCATATTTATATGAAGAGATTCCCATTCGGATCAACTATCTTAGACTTCGACCGAAGTCACCATCTCCGTAAGTGATTTATTTCCAATTGTAAAAATATTTTGCATTTCGTATCTACTCACGTGCATGCAAAAATTCGACAAACGTATAAAATAGCAAAACATCTACAGTAAACAGACACAGAGGAGTTTGATAAAACTGGAGGCATCTTTAATGTGTAACACATTTTATAAAAACATTTTCAGAACGTTCAACTAATTTTTGGGCACGTATTTTCTAGTTATAATCAACCCTCTGAGGGAGCTTATATCCGTTCTGGAATCTGCAGTCTTCCTTCTTTGACTTCTGACTAGTTTTGACTTTCTGGACCAATAGAATCCTTGGAATTCTTTCCAATAGATGTGGTTGTTTAGTCATTACGTGCATGCTGTTGATTGATTGTTTTGTGGTTTTATGGCGCAAGGGCCATATTTGGCTTTGCCGCGCCAGACAGAAGACATACAATATCAAGTAATACACACATACATGAAAGCTTTTACTGACACAGAAGATAGAAATACACCCAGGAAGGAATGCACCTGACAGGAATCGAACCTGCGCCGCCTACATCTCGAAGGGTGCTATCGCAGTGGGTATACCTACTGAGCCACGACGACCCCGCATGCTGTTGGTGAAAAGCAATACTACACTACATGGAAATCTTGTGAAGCTTAGAGGGTTGATATCAGTAATATTAATCATTAACGTAACATTCATATCTGGTGATGTCGAAATTGGAATAGAAAGCAAAAACATGTATTATACAGGGTGATTCTACGGTCATGGGACAAACTTCAGGGGGTGATAGAACACAACGAAACAAACATTCCCCCCCCATAGAATGTATGGCCGCAAGTGCAGCGGTTGGCCGCTAGAGAGCGCAGTCAAACGCTTGTATAAAAGCGTTACGTCGGCGATGCGAGGCGTGCATCAGGTGTGGATACCGTTTCATTTCCATGTGAAAAGTTTCTCATATTTTGTACATGTTAATTCTTTCTTACGCGTTGTTCCTTGTACTTATCTTTAATTTATGCAAATCTAATTGTATTATTTCGTTTTATCAAGCAGTTATTGATGTTTATTTGACATTAAAGCGTTGTTTCCATATTTCATGTCTCTTCTTTCCAACTTGCGTCGGACCGTGTGTTTGTGCCGAAATGGAAAGCGCCCTCTAGCGACCCTGCAATCTATGGTGAAAAGTGTTTGTTTCGTTGTGTTCTATCACCCCCTGAAGTTTGTCATTAGTTTAGACTCACCCAATAGACATACTATGGGCTTTTATACAAGCGTTTGACTGCGCTCTCTAGCGGCCAACCACTGCACTTGCGACCATACATTCGATGGAGAAAAGTGTTTCGTTGTGTTCTATCACCCCCTGAAGTTTGTCCCATGACCGTAGAATCACCCTGTATACTAAACACTAGACAGCTTTATAAATCAGCTCCATTCGCCGTTTCTTTTCCGCAAAGACAAATGCAATGTAAATAATTTACAGTCCCAATTTAAGAGGCGACAGTAGCTCGGTTGGAAGAGTAACGGATTAACAATCGGAAGGTTGCTAGTTCGAAACTCGATACAACCAAAGACCGTCGCATACGTAGGGGCTGGTGCGCGTTAAGTCTATCGTGGCCTAAAATGTCACGTTGGCGTGGTGAGGAAGTTTGGACCGTGGGATGCCAGAGCAGGTGGAGACCTCGTCACCTGACTGTGATTCAAAATTACGAGATATTGTCCTCGGATCTTTCTCTTAGGGATTGATCCTGGACAGTTCCCAATAGCCTGTTGTGTTGTTCCAGTGGACGTTAATTTAATTACCTGCCTAAGTTAAAAAGTGCCCGAAAGACGCTATTGCTCACACAATCTTGATAACTCTGTATGGATGACTCAAACGCTATATTAGAGCACGAGATTTTACAATGGAGGGAAAATGAAGAGGGTATGAAACACCCTGGGCAAGGACCAACTGCGCATATTGCCTGACTGAATGCTAACCTCAATTGGAAGCCTAGGGAAGGGGGAAGAAGTCTGTGTTGAAGGGGTACTCATTTCTTTTATTGTACAAAAATCAAATTCTCCGTGCACCACAAAAGTACAACACGGAGGTTACAGAAGTAAGTTGATCAATCAAAGAAACAGTGGAACATCAAATTTAACTAAAATTACAAGGTTTGATGAACTTAACAAATAAAAAGGAAAGCAGATTAGATCCAACAAAATCATTGAGTTCCAATAGCTATGTTTTACCCAATCTTCTCAAATAGTTTTGAAGGCACAATCTGGAATTATCAAATGCAGGACAGCTGGAAAGCGACTGATTCACATCTTGTGACTGCTTTTTTGAACAATCGCACAGATTATTAGTCCGAAGATTAAATCTATACGGGTATTTAGCAAAATTTCTGTGACTAGATAAAAATTGCGTAAATTTAAAGTTTGTAAAGAAAAATAATTCTGAGTTCAATCGATGCTGAATAGCAGGAAATTTTTTTTTGTGTAGCCAGCCTTCTCAGATTAGCTTTACTCTTCGTTCCACTTAGCAACAAGCTTGTCATAACTTAAGGCTTTCAAGTAACACTTAGGAATGTTAACATTTACATCAACTGTTAAATTCAAAGCGCACGCACATAGGTAAAGAAAAAGTATCAATTTCTTTACTTTTAGAGAACTTACTGTTAAAAGCGTTTCAAGGACTAATTTTTCTGTGCTCTCAACACTGTTCAGTAAATGTAGACAGGAAAGACTCACCACAAATAAGGTACTTTGAACCATTTCCATTTTCTTTAAACCTCTTAACCGCGAGATTAATGCAAAGCTTGAAATATAGTGCATTAATTCCGGATACGATGTTTATAAAAGTCGTATTCAAAGTTGTCTTAAAAAAACAAGACCAACTTTATCGTTAATCTTACAACCGTCCGTAAAACAGACTTTCTGAAAAAGCACTTCCACATTCTTGAAGGTATTCATTGTGCATAACAAACACCATAAACCAGTCCCATTAAGAAACCATTTGAGGTTGAAATTAAAATCAAGGACGTTAAAATAAAAATCTCCCAGTTAGAGTTACATTAAAAAATTGTCAGTTTTGCTTCAGGTTTTATCGATTTTTAATTTCTTTGTCACCGAAATTTTCAAAAATTTAATTATTAAAATCAATAGATGCCCGACTTCTGGGCTTGTTTGAATACTATGTCATTGATTAATACATATCGTTCTGAGATGCATCACTTATGGAAAATTGATTATTTTTGCTGCTTTGCTGTAAAAATATTTTAAAAGATCAGAAAAAATATCGATATTTACGCAGAGGTCACGTATTGATGAACGTACAATTCTCTGATCGATTTGTTTACCACCAAAGTTCCCAGTGTTGTTCACGAAATCTTCGTGTCCCCGTATGTTCTCTTTTCCTTAAATAAACTTTCTCGGTCATTTTCCATTCCAGAGATTGCCATGGAAACTTGTATAAACATATTGGAATACCGATCATTAATTGCTTGTTTTGTTTATAAATAGTATGTAATCAAATACATTCTTAAGGAAAATAAAAGGTTCTTAGAGCTCTGTGCTAAGGGTTGGGTCACGAGAAAAGTGCAGAGCTTCATGTATAATGGAACGTTATAAATGACATTTGAAATGAGTAGATTCATTTTGAAGGAAAGGTTTTTACCTTAAATAGATGAAGGGACAACTATATAGAGTATACCACTTATGCTAGCTCCATGAGGCTATAGAGATTGAAAGACTACCAAATTGTATTCCTGGTTTAATGGATATTGGCATTCTAGAATTGGGGAATATATCAATACCGATACAGTGGAATGGTGAAGTTTCTATCAGGGGGATTTTAAGTGTAAGCAAACAAACCAGACGGAAAGCGAAGATTTTCCTTCTGCTGTCCAAATGATCTCATACATATCGGGGTTATTTTAAAATGTAGTGTGTCGCTGTTTCGACAACGTTTGGCGTTAACCAATCAGCTGTCAAAAATCAATTCTGAATTCGTTCTTTAGAATTTTTATTGGCGATATGCTGAAATAATATTTGGAAAACAATGTAAGTGAAGCCACGTTCGGAATACTTGCAGGAAACACGTTCCGCAGCAGAAACAATGCTGTCACCTACATTTAACGGGACAGAAAAGCCTCTCAAAGGATTTCCAGTGTCCACATCAGTTTATATTATCAAATCAGTTTATATTAACCGTCCGTGTATTCACTGAAAAAGTGGAATTCACACTAAAATACATTTCGCAATAAATAGGGTTGCTGTACGCTCCGATTTGAAAGGAAAGGCGAAAGCCCAGGAGTCCCGGACGACTGAGTTTTCTCCGGGGCAGAAGAAAAACAAACTTTCCCTTTATTCATCCAAACAGCTGAAGAGCCCTATAAGTCTAAGCATAAGGAAGTGTACTGATGGTAATTTGAATGAACACAATATTACTTGACCCTAAATTGAAAAGCTACCTAAAAATATTAGGAAGCCGATAGTAATTCTGTTTGAAATGGCGACTCAAAACATTCGACTACTGTTGAAAGGTTGCTTTCAGTGATGTACATGCTTCGTCTAAAATTAGTACGTTAGGCAGTGTGTGCTGATTTAAATCAAGTGATTTTTATTAAACAAATCATTATTTAAATCACTCAAAAAATTTTCTTGTTTTCTTAAATTTAATGATATTGAAAATGAGAAATAACCTAGAGACAGAATGCATGGTACAAATAAATTTTAGAATTTGCTTCTACTCAGTAACATTCCTAAGAAAGACCCCTTCTTTTAACTGAAAATAACTGGCCTCCCTACTTTAAGGACACTAGAATAAAAGCATTGATTAGGATGCAGTGGCACCAACTTGGAGAAATTATTTTTTCACATATAAATGTTGCGGAATTCTTTATTTTGTTTTCATGAATTATTACCAATATTATCAGAATATTTGTAATATTTATCTCGTGAAGGAGACTGGGCCTCAACCATAAAAACATTAGCAATAAACGAGTTCAAGTCCCTAGATCTTTCTAACCCTTACCCTTATTCCTTACGATTTAGGGTCCAAAGCTAAAGCATAAAAATTTTAAAGGGCTCAAAGGGGGTCTGGTGAGCTAATGAGAGCTAATGAGAGCAAATGAGAGCAAAAGGTTTTTTAAAGAAAATTTGGTGTCTCATTGGAAATATTTACCTCTCCTCTTTGGGGGACACAAAAAGTTCGAGCCCCTAGGAGATGATGCCCGTCTTGGAAAGACGATGATAGCTGATCAACAAACATTTCCTCTCTACTCACTGAAAACAAGTGTCAATTGTAAATCTTTTTATCAGCAGATGCTAAGTTTTATACATATGGGGTCAGTTCATACATTGCACAAAGTGTTTTCAGTAATTTTGACGTACTCTTTCCTTGGAAAGGTTTGAGAGACTTTCAAGAAATTAACTATTTCTGATAAAGGAATCAGCCATTCCTAAGCCGTCAGATAAGTTTAACATAAGTCAATACTATCTAGAAACAACATTTCGATTTACACCTCATTTCAGACAAGTTTATAGGGACAACGAATTAATTAAAATCATGAAAATGCGATCTACATAAAATATTGATTTGAATCAAACAAATCCGATTAAAATAATTATAATTTTTTCACCCCGTCCCAGATATCTCCTCTGGAATGGGGAAGTTCATTTAGAATTTGGCGTTTGTGCAGAAGACAAAAATGCCTTTTATTAAGTCTTTACCACCACTGCTATTTCTTTATTTTATGAAAAAATATTTTTTATTTAACTTGCAGTTTTTCCATTTAAATCAAGTTGGGTAACGAAAAGGCTGGAAAATTAAAATTAATTTAATTATGATTTATAAAAATGTATTAAGTTTTAAATTCTATCTCTCCAAATGAAATGTCTATTTTTTAATTTAGAATTTTAATCAGGGATTTGCATCAATCTAGCAGGATTTATTTCGAACTTGCAACACTCCGGTTCCCCATCATATTCAGAACAAGTAAATGAAACACCGTACCGCAGCAGAAACATTATCACTACATTTATGTAGCTCGACAGAAACTGCCTCTCATAAATGTTCATATTTCAAGTACCTACCTAGATAGGTAGCTAGTTAACTAACGTCGCACTGAAGCAACACAACCGGATATTGGCGACGGTCCGGGATCAATCCCGAAGAAAAAGATCCTAGAAAAAAGCCACTTAATTTTAAAACACGGTCAGATGACGAGGTCAACACCTGAGATGGCTCCCCACTTTGCAAACTTACACACCACACCTACGTGAGGACATTTGAAGCCACGACAAATATAACGTGCACCAACCCCCGTGTTCACGAACGTGGTTTAATTGCTCAAGATTTTTCAACTGGGCTTCCGCAGCTCCAACTACCTACATAGGTATAGGGTAGGTACTTAATTAATGATTAATGTTGCACTAGAGTTTAAACTTCTAAAATTGAAAGTTGGAATTCAATTTCCGATACCCAAAAAATAAAATATCAGAATGGCCCACGAAGGATCCAACTCTCGAACTTCCATAATTAGCACGACGGTCTAACCACCAGAAAATTAGACAAAGTAATTGCTTATCCAATACGAGGAAATAAATGAGATTTTTATTGCATGTAAACTATAATCATTACAAAGTCTAAAGATGAAGTGTGACATATTTTTCTATATTCAGTTAATAATTTACAAAATGGCCATAGAGGGTTCGAACCTGCGACGAGAGCGTTATTAGCAAGACACTTTAACCAACTGACCTAATGGGTCACAAGCCAGTTTATCGAAATAGAGAATACAGCAAAGAATTTACCTTACAAAAATGAAGGGTATAAAACATTCTACGATACTCAATAAACAAATTATCAGAACGGCCCATGAGGGATCGAACTCGCGACCTTCGCGTTATGATAACGACGTTCGTACCAACAGAGCTAATGAGACACGAGAAAGCTTTTCGAAAACGACAATACAACAAAGATAATTGTTGCATTAAAGCATAAAACTGGAAGTGTTTTTCCTTATAAAAATGAAGGCTGGACCATACTTTACTATACTCAATAAAAAAAATACCCGGGTGGCCCATAAGGGGATCGAACCCGCGACTTTCGCGTTATTAGCACGACGCTCAAACCAACTGAGCTAATGGGCCACGAGAAGATATTTTGGAAACGTGAACATAGCAAAGAAATTTGTTGCTTAAAATTGGAAGAGTTTTTCCTTATAAAAACAGAGGGTGGAACACATTTTGCGATACTCAATAAATAAAATATCAGAGTGGCCCATGAGTGGATCGAACCCGCGACCTTCGCGTTATTAGCACGACGCTCTAACCAACTGAGCTAATGGGCCACGAGAAGATATTTTGGAAACGAGAACATAGCAAAGAAATTTGCTGCTTAAAACTGGAAGAGTTTTTCCTTATAAAAATAGCGGGAGGAACACATTTTGCGATACTCAATAAATAAAATATCAGAGTGGCACATGAGGGGATCGAACCCGCGACCTTCGCGTTATTAGCACGACGCTCTAACCAACTGAGCTAATGGGCCACGAGACGACATTTTGAAAACGTGAACACAGCATAGAAATTTGTTGCTCAAAATTGGAAGAGTTTTTCCTTATAAAAATAGCGGGTGGAACACATTTTGCGATACTCAATAAATAAAATATCAGAGTGGCCCATGAGGGGATCGAACCCGCGACCTTCACGTTATTAGCACGACGCTCTAACCAACTGAGCTAATGGGCCACGAGAAGATATTTTGGAAACGTGAACATAGCAAAGAAATATATTGCTTAAAACTGGAAGAGTTTTTCCTTATAAAAATAGCGGGAGGAACACATTTGGCGATACTCAATAAATAAAATATCAGAGTGGCCCATGAGGGGATCGAACCCGCGACAATCGCGTTATTAGCACGACGCTATAGCCAACTGAGATAATGGGCCACGAGACGATATTTTGGAAACGTGAACATAGCATAGAAATTTGTTGCCTAAAATTGGAAGAGTTTTTCCTTACAAAAATAGCGGGTGGAACACATTTTGCGATACTCAATAAATAAAATATCAGAGTGGCCCATAATAGGATCGAACCCGCGACCTTCGCGTTATTAGCAAGACGCTCAAACCAACTGAGCTAATTGGCCACGAGAAGATATTTTTGAAACGTGAACATAGCAAAGAAATTTGTTGCTTAAAACTGGAAGAGTTTTTCCTTATAAAAATAGCGGGAGGAACACATTTTGCGATACTCAGTAAATAAAATATCAGAGTGGCCCATGAGGGGATCGAATCCGTGAGCTTCGCGTTATTAGCCCGACGCTCTAACCAACTGAGGTAATGGGCCACGAGAAGATATTTTGGAAACGTGAACATAGCAAAAAAATTTGTTGCTTAAAATTGGAAGAGTTTTTCCTTATAAAAACAGAGGGTGGAACACATTTTGCGATACTCAATAAATAAAATATCAGAGTGGCCCATGAGGGGATCGAACCCGCGACCTTCACGTTATTAGCACGACGCTCTAACCAACTGAGCTAATGGGCGACAAGACGAAATTTTGAAAACGCGAATATAGCATAGTCATTTGTCGCTTAAAATTGGAAGAGGATTTCCTTATAAAAATAGCGGGTTGAACACATTTTCCGATATTCAATAAATAAAATATCAGAGTGGCCCATGAGGGTATCGAACCCGCGACCTTCACGTTATTAGCAAAACGCTCTAACCAACTGACCTAATGGGCCACTAGACGATATTTTGGAAACGTGAACATAGCATAGAAATTTGTTGCTTAAAATTGGAAGAGTTTTTCTTTACAAAAATAGCGGGTGGGACACATTTTGCGATACTCAATAAATAAAATATCAGAGTGGCCCATAAGGGGATCGAACCCGCGACCTTCGCGTTATTAGCACGACGCTCTAACCAACTGAGCTAATGGCCCACGAGAAGATTTTTTGGAAATGTGAACATAGCAAAGAAATTTGTTGCTTAAAAGTGGAAGAGTTTTTCCTTATAAAAAAAGCGGGTGGAACACATTTTGCGATACTCAATTAATAAAATATCAGAGTGGCCCATAAGGGATCGAACCCGCGACCTTCGCGTTATTAGCAAGACACTCTAACCAACTGAGGTAATGGGCCACGAGAAGATATTTTGGAAACGTGAACATAGCAAAGAAATATATTGCTTAAAACTGGAAGAGTTTTTCCTTATAAAAATAGCGGGAGGAACACATTTGGCGATACTCAATAAATAAAATATCAGAGTGGCCCATGAGGGGATCGAACCCGCGACAATCGCGTTATTAGCACGACGCTATAGCCAACTGAGATAATGGGCCACGAGACGATATTTTGGAAACGTGAACATAGCATAGAAATTTGTTGCCTAAAATTGGAAGAGTTTTTCCTTACAAAAATAGCGGGTGGAACACATTTTGCGATACTCAATAAATAAAATATCAGAGTGGCCCATAATAGGATCGAACCCGCGACCTTCGCGTTATTAGCAAGACGCTCAAACCAACTGAGCTAATTGGCCACGAGAAGATATTTTGGAAACGTGAACATAGCAAAGAAATTTGTTGCTTAAAACTGGAAGAGTTTTTCCTTATAAAAATAGCGGGAGGAACACATTTTGCGATACTCAGTAAATAAAATATCAGAGTGGCCCATGAGGGGATCGAATCCGTGAGCTTCGCGTTATTAGCCCGACGCTCTAACCAACTGAGGTAATGGGCCACGAGAAGATATTTTGGTAACATGAATATAGCATAGAAATTTGTTGCTTAAAATTGGAAGAGTTTTTCCTTATAAAAATAGCGGGTGGAACACATTTTGCGATACTCAATAAATAAAATATCAGAGTGGCCCATGAGGGGATCGAACCCGGGATCTCCGCGTTATTAGCACGACGCTCTAACCAACTGAGCTAATGGGCCACGAGAAGATATTTTGGAAACGTGAACATAGCAAAAAAATTTGTTGCTTAAAATTGGAAGAGTTTTTCCTTATAAAAACAGAGGGTGGAACACATTTTGCGATACTCAATAAATAAAATATCAGAGTGGCCCATGAGGGGATCGAACCCGCGACCTTCACGTTATTAGCACGACGCTCTAACCAACTGAGCTAATGGGAAACAAGACGAAATTTTGAAAACGCGAATATAGCATAGTCATTTGTCGCTTAAAATTGGAAGAGGATTTCCTTATAAAAATAGCGGGTTGAACACATTTTCCGATATTCAATAAATAAAATATCAGAGTGGCCCATGAGGGTATCGAACCCGCGACCTTCACGTTATTAGCAAAACGCTCTAACCAACTGAGCTAATGGGCCACTAGACGATATTTTGGAAACGTGAACATAGCATAGAAATTTGTTGCTTAAAATTGGAAGAGTTTTTCCTTACAAAAATAGCGGGTGGAACACATTTTGCGATACTCAATAAATAAAATATCAGAGTGGCCCATAAGGGGATCGAACCCGCGACCTTCGCGTTATTAGCACGACGCTCTAACCAACTGAGCTAATGGGCCACGAGAAGATATTTTGGAAATGTGAACATAGCAAAGAAATTTGTTGCTTAAAAGTGGAAGAGTTTTTCCTTATAAAAAAAGCGGGTGGAACACATTTTGCGATACTCAATTAATAAAATATCAGAGCGGCCCATGAGGGGATTGAACCCGCGACGTTCGCGTTATTAGCACGACGCTCTAACCAACTGAGCTAATATGCCACGAGACGACATTTTGAAGACGTGAACATAGCATAGAAATTTGTTGCTTAAAATTGGAAGAGTTTTTACTTATAAAAATAGCGGGTGGAACACATTTTGCGATATTCAATAAATAAAATATCAGAGTGGCCCATGAGGGTATCGAACCCGCGACCTTCACGTTATTAGCAAAACGCTCTAACCAACTGAGCTAATGGGCCACGAGACGATGTTTTGGAAACGTGAACATAGCATAGAAATTTGTTGCTTAAAATTGGAAGAGTTTTTCCTTACAAAAATAGCGGGTGGAACACATTTTGCGATACTCAATAAATAAAATATCAGAGTGGCCCATAAGGGGATCGAACCCGCGACCTTCGCGTTATTAGCACGACGCTCTAACCAACTGAGCTAATGGGCCTCGAGAAGATATTTTGGAAACGTGAACATAGCAAAGAAATTTGTTGCTTAAAAGTGGAAGAGTTTTTCCTTATAAAAATAGAGGGTGGAACACATTTTGAGATACTCAATAAATAAAATATCAGAGTGGCCCATGAGGGGATCAAACCCGCGACCTTCACGTTATTAGCACGACGCTCTAACCAACTGAGCTAATGGGCCACTAGACGAAATTTTGAAAACGTGAATATAGCATAGTCGTTTGTTGCTTAAAATTGGAAGAGTTTTTCCTTATAAAAATAGCGGGTGGAAGACATTTTGCGATACTCAATAAATAAAAGATCAGAGTGGCCCATGAGGGGATCGAACCCGCGACCTTCGCGTTATTAGCACGACGCTGTAACCAACTAAGCTAATGGGGCACGAGAAGATATTTTGGAAACGTGAACATAGCAAAGAAATTTGTTGCTTAAAATTGGAAGAGTTTTTCCTTATAAAAATAGCGGGTGGAACACATTTTGCGATACTCAATTAATAAAATATCAGAGCGGCCCATGAGGGGATTGAACCCGCGACGTTCGCGTTATTAGCACGACGCTCTAACCAACTGAGCTAATATGCCACGAGACGACATTTTGAAGACGTGAACATAGCATAGAAATTTGTTGCTTAAAATTGGAAGAGTTTTTACTTATAAAAAATAGCGGGTGGAACACATTTTGCGATACTCAATAAATAAAATATCAGAATGGCCCATGAGGGGATCGAACCCGCGACCTTCGCGTTATTAGCACGACGCTCTGACCATCTGAGCTAATGGGCCACGAGAAGATATTTTGGAAATGTGAACATAGCAAAGAAATTTGTTGCTTAAAATTGGAAGAGTTTTTCCTTATAAAAATAGCGGGTGTAACACATTTTGCGATACTCAATAAATAAAATATCAGAGTGGCCCATAAGGGATCGAACCCGCGACCTTCGCGTTATTAGCAAGACGCTCTAACCAACTGAGCTAATGGGCCACGAGAAGATATTTTGGAAACGTGAACATAGCAAAGAAATTTGTTGCTTAAAATTGGAAGAGTTTTTCCTTATAAAAATAGAGGGTGGAACACATTTTGAGATACTCAATAAATAAAATATCAGAGTGGCCCATGAGGGGATCAAACCCGCGACCTTCACGTTATTAGCACGACGCTCTAACCAACTGAGCTAATGGGCCACGAGACGACATTTTGAAAACGTGAACACAGCATAGAAATTTGTTCCTTAAAATTGGAAGAGTTTTTCCTTATAAAATATAGCGGGAGGAACACATTTTGCGATACTCAATAAATAAAATATCAGAGTGGCCCATGAGGGGATCGAACCCGCGAACTTCGCGTTATTAGCACGACGCTCTAACCAACTGAGCTAATGGGCCACGAGAAGATATTTTGGAAACGAGAACATAGCAAAGAAATTTGCTGCTTAAAATTGGAAGAGTTTTTCCTTACAAAAATAGCGGGTGGAACACATTTTGCGATACTCAATAAATAAAATATCAGAGTGGCCCATGAGGGGATCGAACCCGCGAGCTTCGCGTTATTAGCACGACGCTCTAACCAACTGAGCTAATGGGCCACGAGAAGATATTTTGGAAACGTGTACATAGCAAAGAAATTTGTTGCTTAAAACTGGAAGAGTTTTTCATTATAAAAATTGCGGGAGGAACACGTTTTGCGATACTCAATAAATAAAATATCAGAGTGGCCCATGAGGGGATCGAACCCGTGAACTTCGCGTTATTAGCACGACGCTCTAACCAACTGAGATAATGGGCCACGAGACGATATTTTGGAAACGTGAACATAGAAAAGAAATATGTTGCTTAAAATCGGAAGAGTTTTTCCTTACAAAAATAGCGGGTGGAACACATTTTGCGATACTCAATACATAAAATATCAGAGTGGCCCATGAGGGGATCGAACCCGCGAGCTTCGCGTTATTAGCACGACGCTCTAACCAACTGAGCTAATGGGCCACGAGAAGATATTTTGGAAACGTGTACATAGCAAAGAAATTTGTTGCTTAAAACTGGAAGAGTTTTTCATTATAAAAATTGCGGGAGGAACACGTTTTGCGATACTCAATAAATAAAATATCAGAGTGGCCCATAAGGGATCGAACCCGCGACCTTCGCGTTATTAGCAAGACGCTCTAACCAACTGAGCTAATGGGCCACGAGAAGATATTTTGGAAACGTGAACATAGCAAAGAAATTTGTTGCTTAAAATTGGAAGAGTTTTTCCTTATAAAAATAGAGGGTGGAACACATTTTGAGATACTCAATAAATAAAATATCAGAGTGGCCCATGAGGGGATCAAACCCGCGACCTTCACGTTATTAGCACGACGCTCTAACCAACTGAGCTAATGGGCCACTAGACGTAATTTTGAAAACGTGAATACAGCATAGTCATTTGTTGCTTAAAATTGGAAGAGTTTTTCCTTATAAATATAGCAGGTGGAAGACATTTTGCGATACTCAATAAATAAAAGATCAGAGTGGCCCATGAAGGGATCGAACCCGCGACCTTCGCGTTACTAGCACGACGCTCTAACCAACTGAGCTAATGAGCCACGAGAAGATATTTTGGAAACGTGAACATAGCAAAGAAATTTGTTGCTTAAAATTGGAAGAGTTTTTCCTTATTAAAACAGAGGGTGGAAAACATTTTGCGATAGACAAGAAATAAAATATCAGAGTGGCCCAAACCCGCGACCTTCGCGTTATTAGCACGACGCTCTAACCAACTGAGCTAATGGGCCTCGAGAAGATATTTTGGAAACGTGAACATAGCAAAGAAATTTGTTGCTTAAAATTGGAAGAGTTTTTCCTTATAAAAATAGAGGGTGGAACACATTTTGAGATACTCAATAAATAAAATATCAGAGTGGACCATTAGGGGATCGAACCCGCGACAATCGCGTTATTAGCACGACGCTATAGCCAACTGAGATAATGGGCCACGAGACGATATTTTGGAAACGTGAACATAGCATAGAAATTTGTTGCCTAAAATTGGAAGAGTTTTTCCTTACAAAAATAGCGGGTGGAACACATTTTGCGATACTCAATAAATAAAATATCAGAGTGGCCCATAATAGGATCGAACCCGCGACCTTCGCGTTATTAGCAAGACGCTCTAACCAACTGAGCTAATGGGCCACTAGACGTAATTTTGAAAACGTGAATACAGCATAGTCATTTGTTGCTTAAAATTGGAAGAGTTTTTCCTTATAAATATAGCAGGTGGAAGACATTTTGCGATACTCAATAAATAAAAGATCAGAGTGGCCCATGAGGGGATCAAACCCGCGACCTTCACGTTATTAGCACGACGCTCTAACCAACTGAGCTAATGGGCCACTAGACGTAATTTTGAAAACGTGAATACAGCATAGTCATTTGTTGCTTAAAATTGGAAGAGTTTTTCCTTATAAAAATAGCGGGTTGAACACATTTTCCGATATTCAATAAATAAAATATCAGAGTGGCCCATGAGGGTATCGAACCCGCGACCTTCACGTTATTAGCAAAACGCTCTAACCAACTGAGCTAATGGGCCACGAGACGATGTTTTGGAAACGTGAACATAGCATAGAAATTTGTTGCTTAAAATTGGAAGAGTTTTTCCTTACAAAAATAGCGGGTGGAACACATTTTGCGATACTCAATAAATAAAATATCAGAGTGGCCCATAAGGGGATCGAACCCGCGACCTTCGCGTTATTAGCACGACGCTCTAACCAACTGAGCTAATGGGCCTCGAGAAGATATTTTGGAAACGTGAACATAGCAAAGAAATTTGTTGCTTAAAAGTGGAAGAGTTTTTCCTTATAAAAATAGAGGGTGGAACACATTTTGAGATACTCAATAAATAAAATATCAGAGTGGCCCATGAGGGGATCAAACCCGCGACCTTCACGTTATTAGCACGACGCTCTAACCAACTGAGCTAATGGGCCACTAGACGAAATTTTGAAAACGTGAATATAGCATAGTCGTATGTTGCTTAAAATTGGAAGAGTTTTTCCTTATAAAAATAGCGGGTGGAAGACATTTTGCGATACTCAATAAATAAAAGATCAGAGTGGCCCATGAGGGGATCGAACCCGCGACCTTCGCGTTATTAGCACGACGCTGTAACCAACTAAGCTAATGGGGCACGAGAAGATATTTTGGAAACGTGAACATAGCAAAGAAATTTGTTGCTTAAAATTGGAAGAGTTTTTCCTTATAAGAATAGCGGGTGGAACACATTTTGCGATACTCAATTAATAAAATATCAGAGCGGCCCATGAGGGGATTGAACCCGCGACGTTCGCGTTATTAGCACGACGCTCTAACCAACTGAGCTAATATGCCACGAGACGACATTTTGAAGACGTGAACATAGCATAGAAATTTGTTGCTTAAAATTGGAAGAGTTTTTACTTATAAAAAATAGCGGGTGGAACACATTTTGCGATACTCAATAAATAAAATATCAGAATGGCCCATGAGGGGATCGAACCCGCGAACTTCGCGTTATTAGCACGACGCTCTAACCAACTGAGCTAATGGGCCACGAGAAGATATTTTGGAAACGAGAACATAGCAAAGAAATTTGCTGCTTAAAATTGGAAGAGTTTTTCCTTACAAAAATAGCGGGTGGAACACATTTTGCGATACTCAATAAATAAAATATCAGAGTGGCCCATGAGGGGATCGAACCCGCGAGCTTCGCGTTATTAGCACGACGCTCTATCCAACTGAGCTAATGGGCCACGAGAAGATATTTTGGAAACGTGTACATAGCAAAGAAATTTGTTGCTTAAAACTGGAAGAGTTTTTCATTATAAAAATTGCGGGAGGAACACGTTTTGCGATACTCAATAAATAAAATATCAGAGTGGCCCATGAGGGGATCGAACCCGTGAACTTCGCGTTATTAGCACGACGCTCTAACCAACTGAGATAATGGGCCACGAGACGATATTTTGGAAACGTGAACATAGAAAAGAAATATGTTGCTTAAAATCGGAAGAGTTTTTCCTTACAAAAATAGCGGGTGGAACACATTTTGCGATACTCAATAAATAAAATATCAGAGTGGCCCATGAGGGGATCGAACCCGCGAGCTTCGCGTTATTAGCACGACGCTCTAACCAACTGAGCTAATGGGCCACGAGAAGATATTTTGGAAACGTGTACATAGCAAAGAAATTTGTTGCTTAAAACTGGAAGAGTTTTTCATTATAAAAATTGCGGGAGGAACACGTTTTGCGATACTCAATAAATAAAATATCAGAGTGGCCCATAAGGGATCGAACCCGCGACCTTCGCGTTATTAGCACGACGCTCTAACCAACTGAGCTAATGGGCCACTAGACGTAATTTTGAAAACGTGAATACAGCATAGTCATTTGTTGCTTAAAATTGGAAGAGTTTTTCCTTATAAATATAGCAGGTGGAAGACATTTTGCGATACTCAATAAATAAAAGATCAGAGTGGCCCATGAAGGGATCGAACCCGCGACCTTCGCGTTACTAGCACGACGCTCTAACCAACTGAGCTAATGAGCCACGAGAAGATATTTTGGAAACGTGAACATAGCAAAGAAATTTGTTGCTTAAAATTGGAAGAGTTTTTCCTTATTAAAACAGAGGGTGGAAAACATTTTGCGATAGACAAGAAATAAAATATCAGAGTGGCCCAAACCCGCGACCTTCGCGTTATTAGCACGACGCTCTAACCAACTGAGCTAATGGGCCTCGAGAAGATATTTTGGAAACGTGAACATAGCAAAGAAATTTGTTGCTTAAAATTGGAAGAGTTTTTCCTTATAAAAATAGAGGGTGGAACACATTTTGAGATACTCAATAAATAAAATATCAGAGTGGACCATTAGGGGATCGAACCCGCGACAATCGCGTTATTAGCACGACGCTATAGCCAACTGAGATAATGGGCCACGAGACGATATTTTGGAAACGTGAACATAGCATAGAAATTTGTTGCCTAAAATTGGAAGAGTTTTTCCTTACAAAAATAGCGGGTGGAACACATTTTGCGATACTCAATAAATAAAATATCAGAGTGGCCCATAATAGGATCGAACCCGCGATCTTCGCGTTATTAGCAAGACGCTCTAACCAACTGAGCTAATGGGCCACTAGACGTAATTTTGAAAACGTGAATACAGCATAGTCATTTGTTGCTTAAAATTGGAAGAGTTTTTCCTTATAAATATAGCAGGTGGAAGACATTTTGCGATACTCAATAAATAAAAGATCAGAGTGGCCCATGAGGGGATCAAACCCGCGACCTTCACGTTATTAGCACGACGCTCTAACCAACTGAGCTAATGGGCCACTAGACGTAATTTTGAAAACGTGAATACAGCATAGTCATTTGTTGCTTAAAATTGGAAGAGTTTTTCCTTATAAATATAGCAGGTGGAAGACATTTTGCGATACTCAATAAATAAAAGATCAGAGTGGCCCATGAAGGGATCGAACCCGCGACCTTCGCGTTACTAGCACGACGCTCTAACCAACTGAGCTAATGAGCCACGAGAAGATATTTTGGAAACGTGAACATAGCAAAGAAATTTGTTGCTTAAAATTGGAAGAGTTTTTCCTTATTAAAACAGAGGGTGGAAAACATTTTGCGATAGACAAGAAATAAAATATCAGAGTGGCCCAAACCCGCGACCTTCGCGTTATTAGCACGACGCTCTAACCAACTGAGCTAATGGGCCTCGAGAAGATATTTTGGAAACGTGAACATAGCAAAGAAATTTGTTGCTTAAAATTGGAAGAGTTGAGAGTAAAATTGAGTCCTTATAAAAATAGAGGGTGGAACACATTTTGAGATACTCAATAAATAAAATATCAGAGTGGCCCATTAGGGGATCGAACCCGCGACAATCGCGTTATTAGCACGACGCTATAGCCAACTGAGATAATGGGCCACGAGACGATATTTTGGAAACGTGAACATAGCATAGAAATATGTTGCCTAAAATTGGAAGAGTTTTTCCTTACAAAAATAGCGGGTGGAACACATTTTGCGATACTCAATAAATAAAATATCAGAGTGGCCCATAATAGGATCGAACCCGCGACCTTCGCGTTATTAGCAAGACGCTCTAACCAACTGAGCTAATTGGCCACGAGAAGATATTTTGGAAACGTGAACATAGCAAAGAAATTTGTTGCTTAAAACTGGAAGAGTTTTTCCTTATAAAAATAGCGGGAGGAACACATTTTGCGATACTCAGTAAATAAAATATCAGAGTGGCCCATGAGGGGATCGAATCCGTGAGCTTCGCGTTATTAGCCCGACGCTCTAACCAACTGAGGTAATGGGCCACGAGAAGATATTTTGGTAACATGAATATAGCATAGAAATTTGTTGCTTAAAATTGGAAGAGTTTTTCCTTATAAAAATAGCGGGTGGAACACATTTTGCGATACTCAATAAATAAAATATCAGAGTGGCCCATGAGGGGATCGAACCCGGGACCTCCGCGTTATTAGCACGACGCTCTAACCAACTGAGCTAATGGGCCACGAGAAGATATTTTGGAAACGTGAACATAGCAAAAAAATTTGTTGCTTAAAATTGGAAGAGTTTTTCCTTATAAAAACAGAGGGTGGAACACATTTTGCGATACTCAATAAATAAAATATCAGAGTGGCCCATGAGGGGATCGAACCCGCGACCTTCACGTTATTACACGACGCTCTAACCAACTGAGCTAATGGGCCACAAGACGAAATTTTGAAAACGCGAATATAGCATAGACATTTGTCGCTTAAAATTGGAAGAGGATTTCCTTATAAAAATAGCGGGTTGAACACATTTTCCGATATTCAATAAATAAAATATCAGAGTGGCCCATGAGGGTATCGAACCCGCGACCTTCACGTTATTAGCAAAACGCTCTAACCAACTGAGCTAATGGGCCACTAGACGATATTTTGGAAACGTGAACATAGCATAGAAATTTGTGGCTTAAAATTGGAAGAGTTTTTCCTTACAAAAATAGCGGGTGGAACACATTTTGCGATACTCAATAAATAAAATATCAGAGTGGCCCATAAGGGGTTCGAACCCGCGACCTTCGCGTTATTAGCACGACGCTCTAACCAACTGAGCTAATGGGCCACGAGAAGATATTTTGGAAACGTGAACATAGCAAAAAAATTTGTTGCTTAAAATTGGAAGAGTTTTTCCTTATAAAAACAGAGGGTGGAACACATTTTGCGATACACAATAAATAAAATATCAGAGTGGCCCATGAGGGGATCGAACCCGCGACCTTCGCGTTATTAGCACGACGCTCTAACCAACTGAGCTAATGGGCCACAAGACGAAATTTTGAAAACGCGAATATAGCATAGAAATTTGTTGCTTAAAATTGGAAGAGTTTTTCCTTACAAAAATAGCGGGTGGAACACATTTTGCGATACTCAATAAATAAAATATCAGAGTGGCCCATAAGGGGATCGAACCCGCGACCTTCGCGTTATTAGCACGACGCTCTAACCAACTGAGCTAATGGGCCTCGAGAAGATATTTTGGAAACGTGAACATAGCAAAGAAATTTGTTGCTTAAAAGTGGAAGAGTTTTTCCTTATAAAAATAGAGGGTGGAACACATTTTGAGATACTCAATAAATAAAATATCAGAGTGGCCCATGAGGGGATCAAACCCGCGACCTTCACGTTATTAGCACGACGCTCTAACCAACTGAGCTAATGGGCCACTAGACGAAATTTTGAAAACGTGAATATAGCATAGTCATTTGTTGCTTAAAATTGGAAGAGTTTTTCCTTATAAAAATAGCGGGTGGAAGACATTTTGCGATACTCAATAAATAAAAGATCAGAGTTTCCCATGAGGGGACCGAAGCCGCGACCTTCGCGTTATTAGCACGACGCTCTAACCAACTAAGCTAATGGTGCACGAGAAGATATTTTGGAAACGTGAACATAGCAAAGAAATTTGTTGCTTAAAATTGGAAGAGTTTTTCCTTATAAAAATAGCGGGTGGAACACATTTTGCGATACTCAATAAATAAAATATCAGAATGGCCCATGAGGGGATCGAACCCGCGACCTTCGCGTTATTAGCACGACGCTCTGACCATCTGAGCTAATGGGCCACGAGAAGATATTTTGGAAATGTGAACATAGCAAAGAAATTTGTTGCTTAAAATTGGAAGAGTTTTTCCTTATAAAAATAGCGGGTGGAAGACATTTTGCGATACTCAATAAATAAAAATCAGAGCGGCCCATGAGGGGATCGAACCCGCGACCTTCGCGTTATTAGCACGACGCTCTAACCAACTAAGCTAATGGTGCACGAGAAGATATTTTGGAAACGTGAACATAGCAAAGAAATTTGTTGCTTAAAATTGGAAGAGTTTTTCCTTATAAAAATAGCGGGTGGAACACATTTTGCGATACTCAATAAATAAAATATCAGAGTGGCCCATGAGGGGATCAAACCCGCGATCTTCACGTTATTAGCACGACGCTCTAACCAACTGAGCTAATGGGCCACTAGACGAAATTTTGAAAACGTGAATATAGCATTGTCATTTGTTGTTTAAAATTGGAAGAGTTTTTCCTTATAAAAATAGCGGGTGGAAGACATTTTGCGATACTCAATAAATAAAAGATCAGAGCGGCCCATGAGGGGATCGAACCCGCGACCTTCGCGTTATTAGCACGACGCTCTAACCAACTGAGCTAACGGGCCACGAGAAGATATTTTGGAAACGTGAACATAGCAAAGAAATTTGTTGCTTAAAATTGGAAGAGTTTTTCCTTATAAAAATAGCGGGTGGAACACATTTTGCGATACTCAATTAATAAAATATCAGAGCGGCCCATGAGGGGATTGAACCCGCGACGTTCGCGTTATTAGCACGACGCTCTAACCAACTGAGCTAATATGCCACGAGACGACATTTTGAAGACGTGAACATAGCATAGAAATTTGTTGCTTAAAAGTGGAAGAGTTTTTCCTTATAAAAACAGAGGGTGGAACACATTTTGCGATACTCAATAAATAAAATATAAGAGTGGTCCATGAGGGGATCGAACCCGCGACCTTCGCGTTATTAGCACGACGCTCTAACCAACTGAGCTAATGGACCACAAGACGAAATTTTGAAAACGCGAATATAGCATAGAAATTTGTTGCTTAAAATTGGAAGAGTTTTTCCTTATAAAAATAGCGGGAGGAACACATTTTGCGATACTCAATAAATAAAATATCAGAGTGGCCCATGAGGGGATCGAACCCGCGAGCTTCGCGTTATTAGCACGACGCTCTAACCAACTGAGCTAATGGGCCACGAGACGATATTTTGGAAACGTGAACATAGCATAGAAATTTGTTGCTTAAAATTGGAAGAGTTTTTCCTTATAAAAATAGCGGGTGGAAGACATTTTGCGATACTCAATAAATAAAAGATCAGAGTGGCCCATGAGGGGATCGAACCCGCGACCTTCGCGTTATTAGCACGACGCTCTAACCAACTGAGCTAATGGCCCACGAGAAGATATTTTGGAAACGTGAACATAGCAAAGAAATTTGTTGCTTAAAAGTGGAAGAGTTTTTCCTTATAAAAATAGAGGGTGGAACACATTTTGAGATACTCAATAAATAAAATATCAGAGTGGCCCATGAGGGGATCAAACCCGCGATCTTCACGTTATTAGCACGACGCTCTAACCAACTGAGCTAATGGGCCACTAGACGAAATTTTGAAAACGTGAATATAGCATTGTCATTTGTTGTTTAAAATTGGAAGAGTTTTTCCTTATAAAAATAGCGGGTGGAAGACATTTTGCGATACTCAATAAATAAAAGATCAGAGCGGCCCATGAGGGGATCGAACCCGCGACCTTCGCGTTATTAGCACGACGCTCTAACCAACTGAGCTAACGGGCCACGAGAAGATATTTTGGAAACGTGAACATAGCAAAGAAATTTGTTGCTTAAAATTGGAAGAGTTTTTCCTTATAAAAATAGCGGGTGGAACACATTTTGCGATACTCAATTAATAAAATATCAGAGCGGCCCATGAGGGGATTGAACCCGCGACGTTCGCGTTATTAGCACGACGCTCTAACCAACTGAGCTAATATGCCACGAGACGACATTTTGAAGACGTGAACATAGCATAGAAATTTGTTGCTTAAAAGTGGAAGAGTTTTTCCTTATAAAAACAGAGGGTGGAACACATTTTGCGATACTCAATAAATAAAATATAAGAGTGGTCCATGAGGGGATCGAACCCGCGACCTTCGCGTTATTAGCACGACGCTCTAACCAACTGAGCTAATGGGCCACAAGACGAAGTTTTGAAAACGCGAATATAGCATAGTCATTTGTCGCTTAAAATTGGAAGAGAATTTCCTTATAAAAATAGCGGGTTGAACACATTTTCCGATATTCAATAAATAAAATATCAGAGTAGCCCATGAGGGTATCGAACCCGCGACCTTCACGTTATTAGCAAAACGCTCTAACCAACTGAGCTAATGGGCCACGAGACGATATTTTGGAAACGTGAACATAGCATAGAAATTTGTTGCTTAAAATTGGAAGAGTTTTTCCTTACAAAAATAGCGGGTGGAACACATTTTGCGATACTCAATAAATAAAATATCAGAGTGGCCCATAAGGGGATCGAACCCGCGACCTTCGCGTTATTAGCACGACGCTCTAACCAGCTGAGCTAATGTGCCACGAGAAGATATTTTGGAAACGTGAACATAGCAAAGAAATTTGTTGCTTAAAAGTGGAAGAGTTTTTCCTTATAAAAATAGAGGGTGGAACACATTTTGAGATACTCAATAAATAAAATATCAGAGTGGCCCATGAGGGGATCAAACCCGCGATCTTCACGTTATTAGCACGACGCTCTAACCAACTGAGCTAATGGGCCACTAGACGAAATTTTGAAAACGTGAATATAGCATAGTCATTTGTTGCTTAAAATTGGAAGAGTTTTTCCTTATAAAAATAGCGGGTGGAAGACATTTTGCGATACTCAATAAATAAAAGATCAGAGTGGCCCATGAGGGGATCGAACCCGCGACCTTCGCGTTATTAGCACGACGCTCTAACCAACTGAGCTAATGGGCCACGAGAAGATATTTTGGAAACGTGAACATAGCAAAGAAATTTGTTGCTTAAAATTGGAAGAGTTTTTCCTTATAAAAATAGCGGGTGGAACACATTTTGCGATACTCAATTAATAAAATATCAGAGCGGCCCATGAGGGGATTGAACCCGCGACGTTCGCGTTATTAGCACGACGCTCTAACCAACTGAGCTAATATGCCACGAGACGACATTTTGAAGACGTGAACATAGCATAGAAATTTGTTGCTTAAAATTGGAAGTTTTTACTTATAAAAATAGCGGGTGGAACACATTTTGCGATACTCAATAAATAAAATATCAGAATGGCCCATGAGGGGATCGAACCCGCGACCTTCGCGTTATTAGCACGACGCTCTGACCATCTGAGCTATTGGGCCACGAGAAGATATTTTGGAAACGTGAACATAGCAAAGAAATTTGTTGCTTAAAATTGGAAGAGTTTTTCCTTATAAAAATAGCGGGTGGAAGACATTTTGCGATACTCAATAAATAAAAATCAGAGCGGCCCATGAGGGGATCGAACCCGCGACCTTCGCGTTATTAGCACGACGCTCTAACCAACTAAGCTAATGGTGCACGAGAAGATATTTTGGAAACGTGAACATAGCAAAGAAATTTGTTGCTTAAAATTGGAAGAGTTTTTCCTTATAAAAATAGCGGGTGGAACACATTTTGCGATACTCAATAAATAAAATATCAGAGTGGCCCATGAGGGGATCAAACCCGCGATCTTCACGTTATTAGCACGACGCTCTAACCAACTGAGCTAATGGGCCACTAGACGAAATTTTGAAAACGTGAATATAGCATTGTCATTTGTTGTTTAAAATTGGAAGAGTTTTTCCTTATAAAAATAGCGGGTGGAAGACATTTTGCGATACTCAATAAATAAAAGATCAGAGCGGCCCATGAGGGGATCGAACCCGCGACCTTCGCGTTATTAGCACGACGCTCTAACCAACTGAGCTAACGGGCCACGAGAAGATATTTTGGAAACGTGAACATAGCAAAGAAATTTGTTGCTTAAAATTGGAAGAGTTTTTCCTTATAAAAATAGCGGGTGGAACACATTTTGCGATACTCAATTAATAAAATATCAGAGCGGCCCATGAGGGGATTGAACCCGCGACGTTCGCGTTATTAGCACGACGCTCTAACCAACTGAGCTAATATGCCACGAGACGACATTTTGAAGACGTGAACATAGCATAGAAATTTGTTGCTTAAAAGTGGAAGAGTTTTTCCTTATAAAAACAGAGGGTGGAACACATTTTGCGATACTCAATAAATAAAATATAAGAGTGGTCCATGAGGGGATCGAACCCGCGACCTTCGCGTTATTAGCACGACGCTCTAACCAACTGAGCTAATGGGCCACAAGACGAAATTTTGAAAACGCGAATATAGCATAGAAATTTGTTGCTTAAAATTGGAAGAGTTTTTCCTTATAAAAATAGCGGGAGGAACACATTTTGCGATACTCAATAAATAAAATATCAGAGTGGCCCATGAGGGGATCGAACCCGCGAGCTTCGCGTTATTAGCACGACGCTCTAACCAACTGAGCTAATGGGCCACGAGACGATATTTTGGAAACGTGAACATAGCATAGAAATTTGTTGCTTAAAATTGGAAGAGTTTTTCCTTATAAAAATAGCGGGTGGAAGACATTTTGCGATACTCAATAAATAAAAGATCAGAGTGGCCCATGAGGGGATCGAACCCGCGACCTTCGCGTTATTAGCACGACGCTCTAACCAACTGAGCTAATGGCCCACGAGAAGATATTTTGGAAACGTGAACATAGCAAAGAAATTTGTTGCTTAAAAGTGGAAGAGTTTTTCCTTATAAAAATAGAGGGTGGAACACATTTTGAGATACTCAATAAATAAAATATCAGAGTGGCCCATGAGGGGATCAAACCCGCGATCTTCACGTTATTAGCACGACGCTCTAACCAACTGAGCTAATGGGCCACTAGACGAAATTTTGAAAACGTGAATATAGCATTGTCATTTGTTGTTTAAAATTGGAAGAGTTTTTCCTTATAAAAATAGCGGGTGGAAGACATTTTGCGATACTCAATAAATAAAAGATCAGAGCGGCCCATGAGGGGATCGAACCCGCGACCTTCGCGTTATTAGCACGACGCTCTAACCAACTGAGCTAACGGGCCACGAGAAGATATTTTGGAAACGTGAACATAGCAAAGAAATTTGTTGCTTAAAATTGGAAGAGTTTTTCCTTATAAAAATAGCGGGTGGAACACATTTTGCGATACTCAATTAATAAAATATCAGAGCGGCCCATGAGGGGATTGAACCCGCGACGTTCGCGTTATTAGCACGACGCTCTAACCAACTGAGCTAATATGCCACGAGACGACATTTTGAAGACGTGAACATAGCATAGAAATTTGTTGCTTAAAAGTGGAAGAGTTTTTCCTTATAAAAACAGAGGGTGGAACACATTTTGCGATACTCAATAAATAAAATATAAGAGTGGTCCATGAGGGGATCGAACCCGCGACCTTCGCGTTATTAGCACGACGCTCTAACCAACTGAGCTAATGGGCCACAAGACGAAATTTTGAAAACGAGAAAATAGCATAGTCATTTGTAGCTTAAAATTGGAAGAGAATTTCCTTATAAAAATAGCGGGTTGAACACATTTTCCGATATTCAATAAATAAAATATCAGAGTAGCCCATGAGGGTATCGAACCCGCGACCTTCACGTTATTAGCAAAACGCTCTAACCAACTGAGCTAATGGGCCACGAGACGATATTTTGGAAACGTGAACATAGCATAGAAATTTGTTGCTTAAAATTGGAAGAGTTTTTCCTTACAAAAATAGCGGGTGGAACACATTTTGCGATACTCAATAAATAAAATATCAGAGTGGCCCATAAGGGGATCGAACCCGCGACCTTCGCGTTATTAGCACGACGCTCTAACCAGCTGAGCTAATGTGCCACGAGAAGATATTTTGGAAACGTGAACATAGCAAAGAAATTTGTTGCTTAAAAGTGGAAGAGTTTTTCCTTATAAAAATAGAGGGTGGAACACATTTTGAGATACTCAATAAATAAAATATCAGAGTGGCCCATGAGGGGATCAAACCCGCGATCTTCACGTTATTAGCACGACGCTCTAACCAACTGAGCTAATGGGCCACGAGAAGATATTTTGGAAACGTGAACATAGCAAAGAAATTTGTTGCTTAAAATTGGAAGAGTTTTTCCTTATAAAAATAGCGGGTGGAACACATTTTGCGATACTCAATTAATAAAATATCAGAGCGGCCCATGAGGGGATTGAACCCGCGACGTTCGCGTTATTAGCACGACGCTCTAACCAACTGAGCTAATATGCCACGAGACGACATTTTGAAGACGTGAACATAGCATAGAAATTTGTTGCTTAAAATTGGAAGTTTTTACTTATAAAAATAGCGGGTGGAACACATTTTGCGATACTCAATAAATAAAATATCAGAATGGCCCATGAGGGGATCGAACCCGCGACCTTCGCGTTATTAGCACGACGCTCTGACCATCTGAGCTATTGGGCCACGAGAAGATATTTTGGAAACGTGAACATAGCAAAGAAATTTGTTGCTTAAAATTGGAAGAGTTTTTCCTTATAAAAATAGAGGGTGGAACACATTTTGCGATACTCAATAAATAAAATATCAGAGTGGCCCATAAGGGATCGAACCCGCGACCTTCGCGTTATTAGCAAGACGCTCTAACCAACTGAGCTAATGGGACACGTGAAGATATTTTGGAAACGTGAACATAGCATAGAAATTTGTTGCTTAAAATTGGAAGAGTTTTTCCTTATAAAAATAGCGGGTGGAAGACATTTTGCGATACTCAATAAATAAAAGATCAGAGTGGCCCATGAGGGGATCGAAGCCGCGACCTTCGCGTTATTAGCACGACGCTCTAACCAACTAAGCTAATGGTGCACGAGAAGATATTTTGGAAACGTGAACATAGCAAAGAAATTTGTTGCTTAAAATTGGAAGAGTTTTTCCTTATAAAAATAGCGGGTGGAACACATTTTGCGATACTCAATAAATAAAATATCAGAATGGCCCATGAGGGGATCGAACCCGCGACCTTCGCGTTATTAGCACGACGCTCTGACCATCTGAGCTAATGGGCCACGAGAAGATATTTTGGAAATGTGAACATAGCAAAGAAATTTGTTGCTTAAAATTGGAAGAGTTTTTCCTTATAAAAATAGCGGGTGTAACACATTTTGCGATACTCAATAAATAAAATATCAGAGTGGCACATAAGGGATCGAACCCGCGACCTTCGCGTTATTAGCAAGACGCTCTAACCAACTGAGCTAATGGGCCACGAGAAGATATTTTGGAAACGTGAACATAGCATAGAAATTTGTTGCTTAAAATTGGAAGAGTTTTTCATTATAAAAATAGAGGGTGGAACACATTTTGCGATACTCAATAAATAAAATATCAGAGTGGCCCATGAGGGGATCGAACCCGCGAGCTTCGCGTTATTAGCACGACGCTCTAACCAACTGAGCTAATGGGTCACGAGAAGGTATTTTGGAAACGTGTACATAGCAAAGAAATTTGTTGCTTAAAATCGGAAGAGTTTTTCCTTATAAAAATAGCGGGAGGAACACATTTTGCGATACTCAAAAAATAAAATATCAGAGTGGCCCATGATGAGATCGAACCCGCGACATTCGCGTTATTAGCACGACGCTCTAACCAACTGAGCTAATGGGCCATGAGAAGATATTTTGGAAACGTGAACATAGCAAAGAAATTTGTTGCTTAAAATTGGAAGAGTTTTTCCTTATAAAAATAGCGGGAGGAACACATTTTGCGATACTCAATAAATAAAATATCAGAGTGGCCCATGAGGGGATCGAACCCGCGAGCTTCGCGTTATTAGCACGACGCTCTAACCAACTGAGCTAATGGGCCACGAGAAGATATTTTGGAAACGAGAACATAGCAAAGAAATTTGCTGCTTAAAATTGGAAGAGTTTTTCCTTACAAAAATAGCGGGTGGAACACATTTTGCGATTCTCAATAAATAAAATATCAGAGTGGCCCATAAGGGGATCGAACCCGCGACCTTCGCGTTATTAGCACGACGCTCTAACCAACTGAGCTAATGACCCACGAGAAGATATTTTGGAAACGTGAACATAGCAAAGAAATTTGTTGCTTAAAAGTGGAAGAGTTTTTCCTTATAAAAATAGAGGGTGGAACACATTTTGAGATACTCAATAAATAAAATATCAGAGTGGCCCATGAGGGGATCAAACCCGCGATCTTCACGTTATTAGCACGACGCTCTAACCAACTGAGCTAATGGGCCACTAGACGAAATTTTGAAAACGTGAATATAGCATTGTCATTTGTTGTTTAAAATTGGAAGAGTTTTTCCTTATAAAAATAGCGGGTGGAAGACATTTTGCGATACTCAATAAATAAAAGATCAGAGCGGCCCATGAGGGGATCGAACCCGCGACCTTCGCGTTATTAGCACGACGCTCTAACCAACTGAGCTAACGGGCCACGAGAAGATATTTTGGAAACGTGAACATAGCAAAGAAATTTGTTGCTTAAAATTGGAAGAGTTTTTCCTTATAAAAATAGCGGGTGGAACACATTTTGCGATACTCAATTAATAAAATATCAGAGCGGCCCATGAGGGGATTGAACCCGCGACGTTCGCGTTATTAGCACGACGCTCTAACCAACTGAGCTAATATGCCACGAGACGACATTTTGAAGACGTGAACATAGCATAGAAATTTGTTGCTTAAAAGTGGAAGAGTTTTTCCTTATAAAAACAGAGGGTGGAACACATTTTGCGATACTCAATAAATAAAATATAAGAGTGGTCCATGAGGGGATCGAACCCGCGACCTTCGCGTTATTAGCACGACGCTCTAACCAACTGAGCTAATGGGCCACAAGACGAAATTTTGAAAACGCGAATATAGCATAGTCATTTGTCGCTTAAAATTGGAAGAGAATTTCCTTATAAAAATAGCGGGTTGAACACATTTTCCGATATTCAATAAATAAAATATCAGAGTAGCCCATGAGGGTATCGAACCCGCGACCTTCACGTTATTAGCAAAACGCTCTAACCAACTGAGCTAATGGGCCACGAGACGATATTTTGGAAACGTGAACATAGCATAGAAATTTGTTGCTTAAAATTGGAAGAGTTTTTCCTTACAAAAATAGCGGGTGGAACACATTTTGCGATACTCAATAAATAAAATATCAGAGTGGCCCATAAGGGGATCGAACCCGCGACCTTCGCGTTATTAGCACGACGCTCTAACCAACTGAGCTAATGTGCCACGAGAAGATATTTTGGAAACGTGAACATAGCAAAGAAATTTGTTGCTTAAAAGTGGAAGAGTTTTTCCTTATAAAAATAGAGGGTGGAACACATTTTGAGATACTCAATAAATAAAATATCAGAGTGGCCCATGAGGGGATCAAACCCGCGATCTTCACGTTATTAGCACGACGCTCTAACCAACTGAGCTAATGGGCCACTAGACGAAATTTTGAAAACGTGAATATAGCATAGTCATTTGTTGCTTAAAATTGGAAGAGTTTTTCCTTATAAAAATAGCGGGTGGAAGACATTTTGCGATACTCAATAAATAAAAGATCAGAGTGGCCCATGAGGGGATCGAACCCGCGACCTTCGCGTTATTAGCACGACGCTCTAACCAACTGAGCTAATGGGCCACGAGAAGATATTTTGGAAACGTGAACATAGCAAAGAAATTTGTTGCTTAAAATTGGAAGAGTTTTTCCTTATAAAAATAGCGGGTGGAACACATTTTGCGATACTCAATTAATAAAATATCAGAGCGGCCCATGAGGGGATTGAACCCGCGACGTTCGCGTTATTAGCACGACGCTCTAACCAACTGAGCTAATATGCCACGAGACGACATTTTGAAGACGTGAACATAGCATAGAAATTTGTTGCTTAAAATTGGAAGTTTTTACTTATAAAAATAGCGGGTGGAACACATTTTGCGATACTCAATAAATAAAATATCAGAATGGCCCATGAGGGGATCGAACCCGCGACCTTCGCGTTATTAGCACGACGCTCTGACCATCTGAGCTATTGGGCCACGAGAAGATATTTTGGAAACGTGAACATAGCAAAGAAATTTGTTGCTTAAAATTGGAAGAGTTTTTCCTTATAAAAATAGAGGGTGGAACACATTTTGCGATACTCAATAAATAAAATATCAGAGTGGCCCATAAGGGATCGAACCCGCGACCTTCGCGTTATTAGCAAGACGCTCTAACCAACTGAGCTAATGTGCCACGAGAAGATATTTTGGAAACGTGAACATAGCAAAGAAATTTGTTGCTTAAAAGTGGAAGAGTTTTTCCTTATAAAAATAGAGGGTGGAACACATTTTGAGATACTCAATAAATAAAATATCAGAGTGGCCCATGAGGGGATCAAACCCGCGATCTTCACGTTATTAGCACGACGCTCTAACCAACTGAGCTAATGGGCCACTAGACGAAATTTTGAAAACGTGAATATAGCATAGTCATTTGTTGCTTAAAATTGGAAGAGTTTTTCCTTATAAAAATAGCGGGTGGAAGACATTTTGCGATACTCAATAAATAAAAGATCAGAGTGGCCCATGAGGGGATCGAACCCGCGACCTTCGCGTTATTAGCACGACGCTCTAACCAACTGAGCTAATGGGCCACGAGAAGATATTTTGGAAACGTGAACATAGCAAAGAAATTTGTTGCTTAAAATTGGAAGAGTTTTTCCTTATAAAAATAGCGGGTGGAACACATTTTGCGATACTCAATTAATAAAATATCAGAGCGGCCCATGAGGGGATTGAACCCGCGACGTTCGCGTTATTAGCACGACGCTCTAACCAACTGAGCTAATATGCCACGAGACGACATTTTGAAGACGTGAACATAGCATAGAAATTTGTTGCTTAAAATTGGAAGTTTTTACTTATAAAAATAGCGGGTGGAACACATTTTGCGATACTCAATAAATAAAATATCAGAATGGCCCATGAGGGGATCGAACCCGCGACCTTCGCGTTATTAGCACGACGCTCTGACCATCTGAGCTATTGGGCCACGAGAAGATATTTTGGAAACGTGAACATAGCAAAGAAATTTGTTGCTTAAAATTGGAAGAGTTTTTCCTTATAAAAATAGAGGGTGGAACACATTTTGCGATACTCAATAAATAAAATATCAGAGTGGCCCATAAGGGATCGAACCCGCGACCTTCGCGTTATTAGCAAGACGCTCTAACCAACTGAGCTAATGGGCCACGTGAAGATATTTTGGAAACGTGAACATAGCATAGAAATTTGTTGCTTAAAATTGGAAGAGTTTTTCATTATAAAAATAGAGGGTGGAACACATTTTGCGATACTCAATAAATAAAATATCAGAGTGGCCCATGAGGGGATCGAACCCGCGAGCTTCGCGTTATTAGCACGACGCTCTAACCAACTGAGCTAATGGGCCACGAGAAGATATTTTGGAAACGTGTACATAGCAAAGAAATTTGTTGCTTAAAATCGGAAGAGTTTTTCCTTATAAAAATAGCGGGAGGAACACATTTTGCGATACTCAATAAATAAAATATCAGAGTGGCCCATGATGGGATCGAACCCGCGACATTCGCGTTATTAGCACGACGCTCTAACCAACTGAGCTAATGGGCCACGAGAAGATATTTTGGAAACGTGAACATAGCAAAGAAATTTGTTGCTTAAAATTGGAAGAGTTTTTCCTTATAAAAATAGAGGGTGGAACACATTTTGAGATACTCAATAAATAAAATATCAGAGTGGCCCATGAGGGGATCAAACCCGCGACCTTCACGTTATTAGCACGACGCTCTAACCAACTGAGCTAATGGGCCACTAGACGAAATTTTGAAAACGTGAATACAGCATAGTCATTTGTTGCTTAAAATTGGAAGAGTTTTTCCTTATAAAAATAGCGGGTGGAAGACATTTTGCGATACTCAATAAATAAAAGATCAGACTGGCCCATGAAGGGATTGAACCCGCGACCTTCGCGTTATTAGCACGACGCTCTAACCAACTGAGCTAATGGGCCACGAGAAGATATTTTGGAAACGTGAATATAGGAAAGAAATTTGTTGCTTAAAATTGGAAGAGTTTTTCTTTATTAAAACAGAGGGTGGAAAACATTTTGCGATAGACAAGAAATAAAATATCAGAGTGGCCCAAACCCGCGACCTTCGCGTTATTAGCACGACGCTCTAACCAACTGAGCTAATGGGCCTCGAGAAGATATTTTGTAAACGTTAACATAGCAAAGAAATTTGTTGCTTAAAATTGGAAGAGTTTTTCCTTATAAAAATAGAGGGTGGAACACATTTTGCGATACTCAATAAATAAAATATCACAGTGGCTCATGAGGGGATCGAACCAGCGACCTTCGCGTTTTTAGCACGACACTCTATCCAACTGAGGTAATGGGCCACGAGAAGATATTTTGGAAACGTGAACATAGCAAAGAAATATATTGCTTAAAACTGGAAGAGTTTTTCCTTATAAAAATAGCGGGAGGAACACATTTGGCGATACTCAATAAATAAAATATCAGAGTGGCCCATGAGGGGATCGAACCCGCGATATTCGCGTTATTAGCACGACGCTATAACCAACTGAGCTAATGGGCCACGAGCCGACATTTTGAAAACGTGAACATAGCATAGAAATTTGTTGCTTAAAATTGGAAGAGAGAAGATATTTTGGAAACGTGAACATAGCAAAGAAATTTGTTGCTTAAAACTGGAAGAGTTTTTCCTTATAAAAATAGCGGGTGGAACACATTTTGTGATACTCAATAAATAAAATATCAGAGTGGCCCATGAGGGGATCGAACCCACGACGTTCGCGTTATTAGAACGACGCTCTAACCAACTGAGCTAATGGGCCACGAGAAGATATTTTGGAAACGTGAACATAGCAAAGAAATTTGTTGCTTAAAATTGGAAGAGTTTTTCCTTATAAAAATAGAGGGTGGAACACATTTTGCGATACTCAATAAATAAAATATCAGAGTGGCCCATAAGGGATCGAACCCGCGACCTTCGCGTTATTAGCAAGACGCTCTAACCAACTGAGCTAATGGGCCACGTGAAGATATTTTGGAAACGTGAACATAGCATAGAAATTTGTTCCTTAAAATTGGAAGAGTTTTTCCTTATAAAAATAGCGGGAGGAACACATTTTGCGATACTCAATAAATAAAATATCAGAGTGGCCCATGAGGGGATCGAACCCGCGAGCTTCGCGTTATTAGCACGACGCTCTAACCAACTGAGCTAATGGGCCACGAGAAGATATTTTGGAAACGAGAACATAGCAAAGAAATTTGCTGCTTAAAATTGGAAGAGTTTTTCCTTACAAAAATAGCGGGTGGAACACATTTTGCGATTCTCAATAAATAAAATATCAGAGTGGCCCATAAGGGGATCGAACCCGCGACCTTCGCGTTATTAGCACGACGCTCTAACCAACTGAGCTAATGGCCCACGAGAAGATATTTTGGAAACGTGAACATAGCAAAGAAATTTGTTGCTTAAAAGTGGAAGAGTTTTTCCTTATAAAAATAGAGGGTGGAACACATTTTGAGATACTCAATAAATAAAATATCAGAGTGGCCCATGAGGGGATCAAACCCGCGATCTTCACGTTATTAGCACGACGCTCTAACCAACTGAGCTAATGGGCCACTAGACGAAATTTTGAAAACGTGAATATAGCATTGTCATTTGTTGTTTAAAATTGGAAGAGTTTTTCCTTATAAAAATAGCGGGTGGAAGACATTTTGCGATACTCAATAAATAAAAGATCAGAGCGGCCCATGAGGGGATCGAACCCGCGACCTTCGCGTTATTAGCACGACGCTCTAACCAACTGAGCTAATGGGCCACGAGAAGATATTTTGGAAACGTGAACATAGCAAAGAAATTTGTTGCTTAAAATTGGAAGAGTTTTTCCTTATAAAAATAGCGGGTGGAACACATTTTGCGATACTCAATTAATAAAATATCAGAGCGGCCCATGAGGGGATTGAACCCGCGACGTTCGCGTTATTAGCACGACGCTCTAACCAACTGAGCTAATATGCCACGAGACGACATTTTGAAGACGTGAACATAGCATAGAAATTTGTTGCTTAAAAGTGGAAGAGTTTTTCCTTATAAAAACAGAGGGTGGAACACATTTTGCGATACTCAATAAATAAAATATAAGAGTGGTCCATGAGGGGATCGAACCCGCGACCTTCGCGTTATTAGCACGACGCTCTAACCAACTGAGCTAATGGGCCACAAGACGAAATTTTGAAAACGCGAATATAGCATAGTCATTTGTCGCTTAAAATTGGAAGAGAATTTCCTTATAAAAATAGCGGGTTGAACACATTTTCCGATATTCAAAAAATAAAATATCAGAGTAGCCCATGAGGGTATCGAACCCGCGACCTTCACGTTATTAGCAAAACGCTCTAACCAACTGAGCTAATGGGCCACGAGACGATATTTTGGAAACGTGAACATAGCATAGAAATTTGTTGCTTAAAATTGGAAGAGTTTTTCCTTATAAAAATAGAGGGTGGAACACATTTTGAGATACTCAATAAATAAAATATCAGAGTGGCCCATGAGGGGATCAAACCCGCGATCTTCACGTTATTAGCACGACGCTCTAACCAACTGAGCTAATGGGCCACTAGACGAAATTTTGAAAACGTGAATATAGCATTGTCATTTGTTGTTTAAAATTGGAAGAGTTTTTCCTTATAAAAATAGCGGGTGGAAGACATTTTGCGATACTCAATAAATAAAATATCAGAGTGGCCCATAAGGGGATCGAACCCGCGACCTTCGCGTTATTAGCACGACGCTCTAACCAACTGAGCTAATGGCCCACGAGAAGATATTTTGGAAACGTGAACATAGCAAAGAAATTTGTTGCTTAAAAGTGGAAGAGTTTTTCCTTATAAAAATAGAGGGTGGAACACATTTTGAGATACTCAATAAATAAAATATCAGAGTGGCCCATGAGGGGATCAAACCCGCGATCTTCACGTTATTAGCACGACGCTCTAACCAACTGAGCTAATGGGCCACTAGACGAAATTTTGAAAACGTGAATATAGCATTGTCATTTGTTGTTTAAAATTGGAAGAGTTTTTCCTTATAAAAATAGCGGGTGGAAGACATTTTGCGATACTCAATAAATAAAGGATCAGAGCGGCCCATGAGGGGATCGAACCCGCGACCTTCGCGTTATTAGCACGACGCTCTAACCAACTGAGCTAACGGGCCACGAGAAGATATTTTGGAAACGTGAACATAGCAAAGAAATTTGTTGCTTAAAATTGGAAGAGTTTTTCCTTATAAAAATAGCGGGTGGAACACATTTTGCGATACTCAATTAATAAAATATCAGAGCGGCCCATGAGGGGATTGAACCCGCGACGTTCGCGTTATTAGCACGACGCTCTAACCAACTGAGCTAATATGCCACGAGACGACATTTTGAAGACGTGAACATAGCATAGAAATTTGTTGCTTAAAAGTGGAAGAGTTTTTCCTTATAAAAACAGAGGGTGGAACACATTTTGCGATACTCAATAAATAAAATATAAGAGTGGTCCATGAGGGGATCGAACCCGCGACCTTCGCGTTATTAGCACGACGCTCTAACCAACTGAGCTAATGGGCCACAAGACGTAATTTTGAAAACGCGAATATAGCATAGTCATTTGTCGCTTAAAATTGGAAGAGAATTTCCTTATAAAAATAGCGGGTTGAACACATTTTCCGATATTCAATAAATAAAATATCAGAGTAGCCCATGAGGGTATCGAACCCGCGACCTTCACGTTATTAGCAAAACGCTCTAACCAACTGAGCTAATGGGCCACGAGACGATATTTTGGAAACGTGAATATAGCATAGCCATTTGTTGCTTAAAATTGGAAGAGTTTTTCCTTATAAAAATAGCGGGTGGAAGACATTTTGCGATACTCAATAAATAAAAGATCAGAGTGGCCCATGAGGGGATCGAACCCGCGACCTTCGCGTTATTAGCACGACGCTCTAACCAACTGAGCTAATGGGCCACGAGAAGATATTTTGGAAACGTGAACATAGCAAAGAAATTTGTTGCTTAAAATTGGAAGAGTTTTTCCTTATAAAAATAGCGGGTGGAACACATTTTGCGATACTCAATTAATAAAATATCAGAGCGGCCCATGAGGGGATTGAACCCGCGACGTTCGCGTTATTAGCACGACGCTCTAACCAACTGAGCTAATATGCCACGAGACGACATTTTGAAGACGTGAACATAGCATAGAAATTTGTTGCTTAAAATTGGAAGTTTTTACTTATAAAAATAGCGGGTGGAACACATTTTGCGATACTCAATAAATAAAATATCAGAATGGCCCATGAGGGGATCGAACCCGCGACCTTCGCGTTATTAGCACGACGCTCTGACCATCTGAGCTATTGGGCCACGAGAAGATATTTTGGAAACGTGAACATAGCAAAGAAATTTGTTGCTTAAAATTGGAAGAGTTTTTCCTTATAAAAATAGAGGATGGAACACATTTTGCGATACTCAATAAATAAAATATCAGAGTGGCCCATAAGGGATCGAACCCGCGACCTTCGCGTTATTAGCAAGACGCTCTAACCAACTGAGCTAATGGGCCACGTGAAGATATTTTGGAAACGTGTACATAGCAAAGAAATTTGTTGCTTAAAATCGGAAGAGTTTTTCCTTATAAAAATAGCGGGAGGAACACATTTTGCGATACTCAATAAATAAAATATCAGAGTGGCCCATGATGGGATCGAACCCGCGACATTCGCGTTATTAGCACGACGCTCTAACCAACTGAGCTAATGGGCCACGAGAAGATATTTTGGAAACGTGAACATAGCAAAGAAATTTGTTGCTTAAAATTGGAAGAGTTTTTCCTTATAAAAATAGAGGGTGGAACACATTTTGAGATACTCAATAAATAAAATATCAGAGTGGCCCATGAGGGGATCAAACCCGCGACCTTCACGTTATTAGCACGACGCTCTAACCAACTGAGCTAATGGGCCACTAGACGAAATTTTGAAAACGTGAATACAGCATAGTCATTTGTTGCTTAAAATTGGAAGAGTTTTTCCTTATAAAAATACCGGGTGGAAGACATTTTGCGATACTCAATAAATAAAATATCAGACTGGCCCATGAAGGGATTGAACCCGCGACCTTCGCGTTATTAGCACGACGCTCTAACCAACTGAGCTAATGGGCCACGAGAAGATATTTTGGAAACGTGAATATAGGAAAGAAATTTGTTGCTTAAAATTGGAAGAGTTTTTCTTTATTAAAACAGAGGGTGGAAAACATTTTGCGATAGACAAGAAATAAAATATCAGAGTGGCCCAAACCCGCGACCTTCGCGTTATTAGCACGACGCTCTAACCAACTGAGCTAATGGGCCTCGAGAAGATATTTTGTAAACGTTAACATAGCAAAGAAATTTGTTGCTTAAAATTGGAAGAGTTTTTCCTTATAAAAATAGAGGGTGGAACACATTTTGCGATACTCAATAAATAAAATATCACAGTGGCTCATGAGGGGATCGAACCAGCGACCTTCGCGTTTTTAGCACGACACTCTATCCAACTGAGGTAATGGGCCACGAGAAGATATTTTGGAAACGTGAACATAGCAAAGAAATATATTGCTTAAAACTGGAAGAGTTTTTCCTTATAAAAATAGCGGGAGGAACACATTTGGCGATACTCAATAAATAAAATATCAGAGTGGCCCATGAGGGGATCGAACCCGCGATATTCGCGTTATTAGCACGACGCTATAACCAACTGAGCTAATGGGCCACGAGCCGACATTTTGAAAACGTGAACATAGCATAGAAATTTGTTGCTTAAAATTGGAAGAGAGAAGATATTTTGGAAACGTGAACATAGCAAAGAAATTTGTTGCTTAAAACTGGAAGAGTTTTTCTTTATAAAAATAGCGGGTGGAACACATTTTGTGATACTCAATAAATAAAATATCAGAGTGGCCCATGAGGGGATCGAACCCACGACGTTCGCGTTATTAGAACGACGCTCTAACCAACTGAGCTAATGGGCCACGAGAAGATATTTTGGAAACGTGAACATAGCAAAGAAATTTGTTGCTTAAAACTGAAAGAGTTTTTCCTTATAAAAATAGAGGGTGGAACACATTTTGCGATACTCAATAAATAAAATATCAGAGTGGCCCATGAGGTTATCGAACCCGCGACCTTCGCGTTATTAGCACGACGCTCTAACCAACTGAGCTAATGGGCCACGAGACGAAATTTTGAAAACGTGAACATAGCATAGAAATTTGTTGCTTAAAATTGGAAGAGTTTTTCCTTATAAAAATAGCGGGTGGAACACATTTTGCGATACTCAATAAATAAAATATCAGAGTGGCTCATGAGGGGATCGAACCCGCGACCTTCGCGTTATTAGAACGACGCTCTAACCAACTGAGCTAATGGGCCACGAGAAGATATTTTGGAATCGTGAACATAGCATAGAAATTTGTTGCTTAAAATTGGAAGAGGTTTTACTTATAAAAATAGCGGGTGGAACACATTTTGCGATACTCAATAAATAAAATATCAGAGTGGCCCATGAGGGGATCGAACCCGCGACCTCCGCGTTATTAGCACGACGCTCTAACCAACTGAGCTAATGGGCCACGAGAAGATATTTTCGAAACGTGAACATAGCAAAGAAATTTGTTGCTTAAATTGGAAGAGTTTTTCCTTATAAAATTGAGGGTGGAACAAATTTTGCGATACTCAATAAATAAAATATCAGAGTGGCCCACGAGGGGATCGAACCCGCAACCTTCGCATTATTAGCACGACGCTGTAACCAACTGAGCTAATGGGCCACCCGAAGACATTTTGGAAACGTGAACATAGCAAAAAAATGTGTTGCTTAAAATTGGAAGAGTTTTTCCTTATAAAAACAGAGGGTGGAACACATTTTGCGATACTCAATAAATAAAATATCAGAGTGGCCCATGAGGGGATCGAACCCGCGACCTTCGCGTTATTAGCACGACGCTCTAACCAACTGAGTTAATGGGCCAGGTGAAGATATTTTGCAAACGTGAACATAGCAAAGAAATATGTTGCTTAAAATTCTAAGAGTTTTTCCTTATAAAAATAGAGAGTGGAACACATTTTTCGATACTCAATAAATAAAATATCGGAGTGGCCCATGAGGGGATCGAACCCGCAACCTTCGCGTTATTAGCACGACGCTCTAACCAACTGAGCTAATGGGCCACGAGCCGACATTTTGAAAACGTGAACATAGCATAGAAATTTGTTGCTTAAAATTGGAAGAGAGAAGATATTTTGGAAACGTGAACATAGCAAAGAAATTTGTTGCTTAAAACTGGAAGAGTTTTTCCTTATAAAAATAGCGGGTGGAACACATTTTGTGATACTCAATAAATAAAATATCAGAGTGGCCCATGAGGGGATCGAACCCACGACGTTCGCGTTATTAGAACGACGCTCTAACCAACTGAGCTAATGGGCCACGAGAAGATATTTTGGAAACGTGAACATAGCAAAGAAATTTGTTGCTTAAAACTGAAAGAGTTTTTCCTTATAAAAATAGAGGGTGGAACACATTTTGCGATACTCAATAAATAAAATATCAGAGTGGCCCATGAGGTTATCGAACCCGCGACCTTCGCGTTATTAGCACGACGCTCTAACCAACTGAGCTAATGGGCCACGAGACGAAATTTTGAAAACGTGAACATAGCATAGAAATTTGTTGCTTAAAATTGGAAGAGTTTTTCCTGATAAAAATAGAGGATGGAAAACATTTTGCAATACTCAATAAATGAAATATCAGAGTGGCCCATGAGGGGATCGAACCCGCGACCTTCGCATTATTAGCACGACGCTCTAACCTACTGAGCTGATGGGCCACGGGACGACATTTTGAAAACGTGAATATAGCTTAGAAATTTTTTGCTTAAAATTGGAAGAGTTTTTCCTTATAAAAATAGAGGATGGAACACATTTTACGATACTCAATAAATAAAATATCAGAGTGGCCCATGAGGGGATCGTACCCACGACCTCCGCGTTATTAGCACGACGCTCTAACCAACTGAGCTAATGGGCCACGTGAAGATATTTTGAAAACGTGAACATAGCAAAGAAATTTGTTGCTTAAAATTGGAAGAGTTTTTCCTTATAAAAACAGAGGGTGGAACACATTTTGCGATACTCAATAAATAAAATATCAGAGTGGCCCATGAGGGGATCGAACACGCGACCGTCGCGTTATTAGCACGACGCTCTAACCAACTGAGCTAATGGGCCACGTGAAGATATTTTGAAAACGTGAACATAGCATAGAAATTTGTTGCTTAAAATTGGAAGAGTTTTTCCTTATATAAATAGAGGGTGGAACACATTTGCGATACTCAATAAATTAAATATCAGAGTGGCCCATGATGGGATCGAACCCGCGACCTCCGTGTTATTAGCACGACGCTCTAACCAACTGAGCTAATGGGCCACGAAAAGATATTTTGGAAACGTGAACATAGCAAAGAAATTTGTTGCTTAAAATTGGAAGAGTTTTTCCTTATAAAAATTGAGGGTGGAACACATTTTGCGATACTCAATTAATAAAATATCAGAAAGGCCCATGAGGGGATCGAACCCGCGAGGTTCGTGTTATAAAAACGACGCTCTAACCAACTGAGCTAATGGGGCACGAGAAGATATTTTCGAATCGTGAACATAGCATAGAAATTTGTTGCTTAAAATTGGAAGAGGTTTTACTTATAAAAATAGAGGATGGAACACATTTTGCAATACTCAATAAATAAAACATCAGAGTGGCGCATGAGGGGATCGAACCCGCGACCTTCGCGTTATTAGCACGACGCTCTAACCAACTGAGCTAATGGGCCTCGAGAAGATATTTTGGCAACGTGAACATAGCATAGAAATTTGTTGCTTAAAATTGGAAGAGTTTTTCCTTATAAAAATAGAGGGTGGAACACATTTTGCAATACACAATAAATAAAATACCAGAGTGGCCCATGAGGGGATCGAACCCGCGACCTCCGCGTTATTAGCACGACGCTCTAACCAACTGAGCTAATGGGCCACGAGAAGATATTTTGGAAACGTGAACATAGCAAAGAAATTTGATGCTTAAATTGGAAGTGTTTTTTCTTATAAAATTGAGGGTGGAACAAATTTTGCGATACGCAATAAATAAAATATCAGAGTGGCCCACGAGGGGATCGAACCCGCAACCTTCGCATTATTAGCACGACGCTGTAACCAACAAGGCTATTGGGCCACGCGAAGATATTTTGGAAACGTGAACATAGCAAAAAAATGTGTTGCTTAAAATTGGAAGAGTTTTTCCTTATAAAAACAGAGGGTGGAACACATTTTTCGATACTCAATAAATAAAATATCGGAGTGGCCCATGAGGGGATCGAACCCGCAACCTTCGCGTTATTAGCACGACGCTCTAACCAACTGAGCTAATGGGCCACGAGCCGACATTTTGAAAACGTGAACATAGCATAGAAATTTGTTGCTTAAAATTGGAAGAGAGAAGATATTTTGGAAACGTGAACATAGCAAAGAAATTTGTTGCTTAAAACTGGAAGAGTTTTTCCTTATAAAAATAGCGGGTGGAACACATTTTGTGATACTCAATAAATAAAATATCAGAGTGGCCCATGTGGGGATCGAACCCACGACGTTCGCGTTATTAGAACGACGCTCTAACCAACTGAGCTAATGGGCCACGAGAAGATATTTTGGAAACGTGAAAATAGCAAAGAAATTTGTTGCTTAAAACTGAAAGAGTTTTTCCTTATAAAAATAGAGGGTGGAACACATTTTGCGATACTCAATAAATAAAATATCAGAGTGGCCCATGAGGTTATCGAACCCGCGACCTTCGCGTTATTAGCACGACGCTCTAACCAACTGAGCTATTGGGCCACGAGACGAAATTTTGAAAACGTGAACATAGCATAGAAATTTGTTGCTTAAAATTGGAAGAGTTTTTCCTTATAAAAATAGAGGATGGAACACATTTTACGATACTCAATAAATAAATTATCAGAGTGGCCCATGAGGGGATCGAACCCACGACCTCCGCGTTATTAGCACGACGCTCTAACCAACTGAGCTAATGGGCCACGAGAAGATATTTTGGAAACGTGAACATAGCAAAGAAATTTGCTGCTTAAAATTGGAAGAGTTTTTCCTTGTAAAAACAGAGGGTGGAACACATTTTGCGGTACTCAATAAATAAAATATCAGAGTGGCCCATGAGGGGATCGAACACGCGACCTTCGCGTTATTAGCACGACGCTCTAACCAACTGAGCTAATGGGCCACGTGAAGATATTTTGAAAACGTGAACATAGCATAGATATTTGTTGCTTAAAATTGGAAGAGTTTTTCCTTATAAAAATAGAGGGTGGAACACATTTGCGATACTCAATAAATAAAATATCAGAGTGGCCCATGAGGGGATCGAACCCACGACCTCCGCGTTATTAGCACGACGCTCTAACCAACTGAGCTAATGGGCCACGAGAAGATATTTTGGAAACGTGAACATAGCAAAGAAATTTGTTGCTTAAAATTGGAAGAGTTTTTCCTTATAAAAACAGAGGGTGGAACACATTTTGCGGTACTCAATAAATAAAATATCAGAGTGGCCCATGAGGGGATCGAACACGCGACCTTCGCGTTATTAGCACGATGCTCTAACCAACTGAGCTAATGGGCCACGTGAAGATATTTTGAAAACGTGAACATAGCATAGAAATTTGTTGCTTAAAATTGGAAGAGGTTTTCCTTATAAAAATAGAGGATGGAACACATTTTACGATATTCAATAAATAAAATATCAGAGTGGCCCATGAGAGGATCGAACCCACGACGTCCGCGTTATTAGCACGACGCTCTAACCAACTGAGCTAATGGGCCACGAGAAGATATTTTGGAAACGTGAACATAGCAAAGAAATTTGTTGCTTAAAATTGGAAGAGTTTTTCCTTATAAAAACAGAGGGTGGAACACATTTTGCGATACACAATAAATAAAATATCAGAGTGGCCCATGAGGGGATCGAACACGCGACCTTCGCGTTATTAGCACGACGCTCTAACCAACTGAGCTAATGGGCCACGTGAAGATATTTTGAAAACGTGAACATAGCATAGAAATTTGTTGCTTAAAATTGGAAGAGTTTTTCCTTATAAAAATAGAGGGTGGAACACATTTGCGATACTCGATAAATAAAATATCAGAGTGGCCCATGAGGGGATCGAACCCACGACCTCCGCGTTATTAGCACGACGCTCTAACCAACTGAGCTAATGGGCCACGAGAAGATATTTTGGAAACGTGAACATAGCAAAGAAATTTGTTGCTTAAAATTGGAAGAGTTTTTCCTTATAAAAATAGAGGGTGGAACACATTTGCGATACTCAATAAATAAAATATCAGAGTGGCCCATGAGGGGATCGAACCCGCGACGTTCGCGTTATTAGAACGACGCTCTAACCAACTGATCTAATGGGCCACGAGAAGATATGTTGGAAACGTGAACATAGCAAAGAAATTTGTTGCTTAAAACTGGAAGAGTTTTTCCTTATAAAAATAGCGGGTGGAACACATTTTGCCATACTCAATTAATAAAATATCAGAGCGGCCCATGAGGGTATCGAACCCGCGACGTTCGCGTTATTAGAACGACGCTCTAACCAACTGAGCTAATGGGCCACGAGAAGATATTTTGGAAACGTGAACATAGCAAAGAAATTTGTTGCTTAAAACTGGAAGAGTTGTTCCTTATAAAAATAGCGGGAGGAACACATTTTGCGATACTCAATAAATAAAATATCTGAGTGGCCCATGAGGGGATCGAACACGCGACCTTCGCGTTATTAGCACGACGCTCTAACCAACTGAGCTAATGGGCCACGTGAAGATATTTTGAAAATGTGAACATAGCATAGAAATTTGTTGCTTAAAATTGGAAGAGTTTTTCCTTATAAAAATAGAGGGTGGAACACATTTGCGATACTCAATAAATAAAATATCAGAGTGGCCCATGAGGGGATCGAACCCACGACCTCCGCGTTATTAGCACGACGCTCTAACCAACTGAGCTAATGGGCCACGAGAAGATATTTTGGAAACGTGAACATAGCAAAGAAATTTGTTGCTTAAAATCGGAAGAGTTTTTCCTTATAAAAACAGAGGGTGGAACACATTTTGCGATACTCGATAAATAAAATATCAGAGTGGCCCATGAGGGGGTCGAACCCACGACCTCCGCGTTATTAGCACGACGCTCTAACCAACTGAGCTAATGGGCCACGAGAAGATATTTTGGAAACGTGAACATAGCAAAGAAATTTGTTGCTTAAAATTGGAAGAGTTTTTCCTTATAAAAACAGAGGGTGGAACACATTTTGCGGTACTCAATAAATAAAATATCAGAGTGGCCCATGAGGGGATCGAACACGCGACCTTCGCGTTATTAGCACGATGCTCTAACCAACTGAGCTAATGGGCCACGTGAAGATATTTTGAAAACGTGAACATAGCATAGAAATTTGTTGCTTAAAATTGGAAGAGGTTTTCCTTATAAAAATAGAGGATGGAACACATTTTACGATATTCAATAAATAAAATATCAGAGTGGCCCATGAGAGGATCGAACCCACGACGTCCGCGTTATTAGCACGACGCTCTAACCAACTGAGCTAATGGGCCACGAGAAGATATTTTGGAAACGTGAACATAGCAAAGAAATTTGTTGCTTAAAATTGGAAGAGTTTTTCCTTATAAAAACAGAGGGTGGAACACATTTTGCGATACACAATAAATAAAATATCAGAGTGGCCCATGAGGGGATCGAACACGCGACCTTCGCGTTATTAGCACGACGCTCTAACCAACTGAGCTAATGGGCCACGTGAAGATATTTTGAAAACGTGAACATAGCATAGAAATTTGTTGCTTAAAATTGGAAGAGTTTTTCCTTATAAAAATAGAGGGTGGAACACATTTGCGATACTCGATAAATAAAATATCAGAGTGGCCCATGAGGGGATCGAACCCACGACCTCCGCGTTATTAGCACGACGCTCTAACCAACTGAGCTAATGGGCCACGAGAAGATATTTTGGAAACGTGAACATAGCAAAGAAATTTGTTGCTTAAAATTGGAAGAGTTTTTCCTTATAAAAATAGAGGGTGGAACACATTTGCGATACTCAATAAATAAAATATCAGAGTGGCCCATGAGGGGATCGAACCCGCGACGTTCGCGTTATTAGAACGACGCTCTAACCAACTGATCTAATGGGCCACGAGAAGATATGTTGGAAACGTGAACATAGCAAAGAAATTTGTTGCTTAAAACTGGAAGAGTTTTTCCTTATAAAAATAGCGGGTGGAACACATTTTGCCATACTCAATTAATAAAATATCAGAGCGGCCCATGAGGGTATCGAACCCGCGACGTTCGCGTTATTAGAACGACGCTCTAACCAACTGAGCTAATGGGCCACGAGAAGATATTTTGGAAACGTGAACATAGCAAAGAAATTTGTTGCTTAAAACTGGAAGAGTTGTTCCTTATAAAAATAGCGGGAGGAACACATTTTGCGATACTCAATAAATAAAATATCTGAGTGGCCCATGAGGGGATCGAACACGCGACCTTCGCGTTATTAGCACGACGCTCTAACCAACTGAGCTAATGGGCCACGTGAAGATATTTTGAAAATGTGAACATAGCATAGAAATTTGTTGCTTAAAATTGGAAGAGTTTTTCCTTATAAAAATAGAGGGTGGAACACATTTGCGATACTCAATAAATAAAATATCAGAGTGGCCCATGAGGGGATCGAACCCACGACCTCCGCGTTATTAGCACGACGCTCTAACCAACTGAGCTAATGGGCCACGAGAAGATATTTTGGAAACGTGAACATAGCAAAGAAATTTGTTGCTTAAAATCGGAAGAGTTTTTCCTTATAAAAACAGAGGGTGGAACACATTTTGCGATACTCGATAAATAAAATATCAGAGTGGCCCATGAGGGGGTCGAACCCACGACCTCCGCGTTATTAGCACGACGCTCTAACCAACTGAGCTAATGGGCCACGAGAAGATATTTTGGAAACGTGAACATAGCAAAGAAATTTGTTGCTTAAAATTGGAAGAGTTTTTCCTTATAAAAACAGAGGGTGGAACACATTTGCGAAACTCAATAAATAAAATATCAGAGTGGCCCATGAGGGGATCGAACCCACGACCTCCGCGTTATTAGCACGACGCTCTAACCAACTGAGCTAATGGGCCACGAGAAGATATTTTGGAAACGTGAACATAGCAAAGAAATTTGTTGCTTAAAATTGGAAGAGTTTTTCCTTATAAAAATAGAGGGTGGAACACATTTGCGATACTCAATAAATAAAATATCAGAGTGGCCCATGAGGGGATCGAACCCGCGACGTTCGCGTTATTAGAACGACGCTCTAACCAACTGATCTAATGGGCCACGAGAAGATATTTTGGAAACGTGAACATAGCAAAGAAATTTGTTGCTTAAATTTGGAAGAGTTTTTCCTTATAAAAATAGAGGGTGGAACACATTTGCGATACTCAATAAATAAAATAACAGAGTGGCCCATGAGGGGATCGAACCCACGACCTTCGCGTTATTAGCACGACGCTCTAACCAACTGAGCTAATGGGCCACGTGAACATATTTTGAAAACGTGAACATAGCATAGAAATTTGTTGCTTAAAATTGGAAGAGTTTTTCCTTATAAAAATAGAGGGTGGAACACATTTGCGATACTCAATAAATAAAATATCAGAGTGGCCCATGAGGGGATCGAACCCACGACCTCCGCGTTATTAGCACGACGCTCTAACAAACTGAGCTAATGGGCCACGAGAAGATATTTTGGAAACGTGAACATAGCAAAGAAATTTGTTGCTTAAAATTGGAAGAGTTTTTCCTTATAAAAACAGAGGGTGGAACACATTTTGCGATACTCAATAAATAAAATATCAGAGTGGCCCATGAGGGGATCGAACCCACGACCTCCGCGTTATTAGCACGACGCTCTAACCAACTGAGCTAATGGGCCACGAGAAGATATTTTGGAAACGTGAACATAGCAAAGAAATTTGTTGCTTAAAATTGGAAGAGTTTTTCCTTATAAAAACAGAGAGTGGAACACATTTTGCGATACCCAATAAATAAAATATCAGAGTGGCCCATGAGGGGATCGAACACGCGACCTTCGCATAATTAGCACGACGCTCTAACCAACTGAGCTAATGGCCACGTGAAGATATTTTGAAAACGTGAACATAGCATAGAAATTTGTTGCTTAAAATTGGAAGAGTTTTTCCTTATAAAAATAGAGGGTGGAACACATTTTGCGATACTCAATAAATAAAATATCAGAGTGGCCCATGAGGTTATCGAACCCGCGACCTTCGCGTTATTAGCACGACGCTCTAACCAACTGAGCTATTGGGCCACGAGACGAAATTTTGAAAACGTGAACATAGCATAGAAATTTGTTGCTTAAAATTGGAAGAGTTTTTCCTTATAAAAATAGAGGATGGAACACATTTTACGATACTCAATAAATAAATTATCAGAGTGGCCCATGAGGGGATCGAACCCACGACCTCCGCGTTATTAGCACGACGCTCTAACCAACTGAGCTAATGGGCCACGAGAAGATATTTTGGAAACGTGAACATAGCAAAGAAATTTGCTGCTTAAAATTGGAAGAGTTTTTCCTTGTAAAAACAGAGGGTGGAACACATTTTGCGGTACTCAATAAATAAAATATCAGAGTGGCCCATGAGGGGATCGAACACGCGACCTTCGCGTTATTAGCACGACGCTCTAACCAACTGAGCTAATGGGCCACGTGAAGATATTTTGAAAACGTGAACATAGCATAGATATTTGTTGCTTAAAATTGGAAGAGTTTTTCCTTATAAAAATAGAGGGTGGAACACATTTGCGATACTCAATAAATAAAATATCAGAGTGGCCCATGAGGGGATCGAACCCACGACCTCCGCGTTATTAGCACGACGCTCTAACCAACTGAGCTAATGGGCCACGAGAAGATATTTTGGAAACGTGAACATAGCAAAGAAATTTGTTGCTTAAAATTGGAAGAGTTTTTCCTTATAAAAACAGAGGGTGGAACACATTTTGCGGTACTCAATAAATAAAATATCAGAGTGGCCCATGAGGGGATCGAACACGCGACCTTCGCGTTATTAGCACGATGCTCTAACCAACTGAGCTAATGGGCCACGTGAAGATATTTTGAAAACGTGAACATAGCATAGAAATTTGTTGCTTAAAATTGGAAGAGGTTTTCCTTATAAAAATAGAGGATGGAACACATTTTACGATATTCAATAAATAAAATATCAGAGTGGCCCATGAGAGGATCGAACCCACGACGTCCGCGTTATTAGCACGACGCTCTAACCAACTGAGCTAATGGGCCACGAGAAGATATTTTGGAAACGTGAACATAGCAAAGAAATTTGTTGCTTAAAATTGGAAGAGTTTTTCCTTATAAAAACAGAGGGTGGAACACATTTTGCGATACACAATAAATAAAATATCAGAGTGGCCCATGAGGGGATCGAACACGCGACCTTCGCGTTATTAGCACGACGCTCTAACCAACTGAGCTAATGGGCCACGTGAAGATATTTTGAAAACGTGAACATAGCATAGAAATTTGTTGCTTAAAATTGGAAGAGTTTTTCCTTATAAAAATAGAGGGTGGAACACATTTGCGATACTCGATAAATAAAATATCAGAGTGGCCCATGAGGGGATCGAACCCACGACCTCCGCGTTATTAGCACGACGCTCTAACCAACTGAGCTAATGGGCCACGAGAAGATATTTTGGAAACGTGAACATAGCAAAGAAATTTGTTGCTTAAAATTGGAAGAGTTTTTCCTTATAAAAATAGAGGGTGGAACACATTTGCGATACTCAATAAATAAAATATCAGAGTGGCCCATGAGGGGATCGAACCCGCGACGTTCGCGTTATTAGAACGACGCTCTAACCAACTGATCTAATGGGCCACGAGAAGATATGTTGGAAACGTGAACATAGCAAAGAAATTTGTTGCTTAAAACTGGAAGAGTTTTTCCTTATAAAAATAGCGGGTGGAACACATTTTGCCATACTCAATTAATAAAATATCAGAGCGGCCCATGAGGGTATCGAACCCGCGACGTTCGCGTTATTAGAACGACGCTCTAACCAACTGAGCTAATGGGCCACGAGAAGATATTTTGGAAACGTGAACATAGCAAAGAAATTTGTTGCTTAAAACTGGAAGAGTTGTTCCTTATAAAAATAGCGGGAGGAACACATTTTGCGATACTCAATAAATAAAATATCTGAGTGGCCCATGAGGGGATCGAACACGCGACCTTCGCGTTATTAGCACGACGCTCTAACCAACTGAGCTAATGGGCCACGTGAAGATATTTTGAAAATGTGAACATAGCATAGAAATTTGTTGCTTAAAATTGGAAGAGTTTTTCCTTATAAAAATAGAGGGTGGAACACATTTGCGATACTCAATAAATAAAATATCAGAGTGGCCCATGAGGGGATCGAACCCACGACCTCCGCGTTATTAGCACGACGCTCTAACCAACTGAGCTAATGGGCCACGAGAAGATATTTTGGAAACGTGAACATAGCAAAGAAATTTGTTGCTTAAAATCGGAAGAGTTTTTCCTTATAAAAACAGAGGGTGGAACACATTTTGCGATACTCGATAAATAAAATATCAGAGTGGCCCATGAGGGGGTCGAACCCACGACCTCCGCGTTATTAGCACGACGCTCTAACCAACTGAGCTAATGGGCCACGAGAAGATATTTTGGAAACGTGAACATAGCAAAGAAATTTGTTGCTTAAAATTGGAAGAGTTTTTCCTTATAAAAACAGAGGGTGGAACACATTTGCGAAACTCAATAAATAAAATATCAGAGTGGCCCATGAGGGGATCGAACCCACGACCTCCGCGTTATTAGCACGACGCTCTAACCAACTGAGCTAATGGGCCACGAGAAGATATTTTGGAAACGTGAACATAGCAAAGAAATTTGTTGCTTAAAATTGGAAGAGTTTTTCCTTATAAAAATAGAGGGTGGAACACATTTGCGATACTCAATAAATAAAATATCAGAGTGGCCCATGAGGGGATCGAACCCGCGACGTTCGCGTTATTAGAACGACGCTCTAACCAACTGATCTAATGGGCCACGAGAAGATATTTTGGAAACGTGAACATAGCAAAGAAATTTGTTGCTTAAATTTGGAAGAGTTTTTCCTTATAAAAATAGAGGGTGGAACACATTTGCGATACTCAATAAATAAAATAACAGAGTGGCCCATGAGGGGATCGAACCCACGACCTTCGCGTTATTAGCACGACGCTCTAACCAACTGAGCTAATGGGCCACGTGAACATATTTTGAAAACGTGAACATAGCATAGAAATTTGTTGCTTAAAATTGGAAGAGTTTTTCCTTATAAAAATAGAGGGTGGAACACATTTGCGATACTCAATAAATAAAATATCAGAGTGGCCCATGAGGGGATCGAACCCACGACCTCCGCGTTATTAGCACGACGCTCTAACAAACTGAGCTAATGGGCCACGAGAAGATATTTTGGAAACGTGAACATAGCAAAGAAATTTGTTGCTTAAAATTGGAAGAGTTTTTCCTTATAAAAACAGAGGGTGGAACACATTTTGCGATACTCAATAAATAAAATATCAGAGTGGCCCATGAGGGGATCGAACCCACGACCTCCGCGTTATTAGCACGACGCTCTAACCAACTGAGCTAATGGGCCACGAGAAGATATTTTGGAAACGTGAACATAGCAAAGAAATTTGTTGCTTAAAATTGGAAGAGTTTTTCCTTATAAAAACAGAGAGTGGAACACATTTTGCGATACCCAATAAATAAAATATCAGAGTGGCCCATGAGGGGATCGAACACGCGACCTTCGCATAATTAGCACGACGCTCTAACCAACTGAGCTAATGGCCACGTGAAGATATTTTGAAAACGTGAACATAGCATAGAAATTTGTTGCTTAAAATTGGAAGAGTTTTTCCTTATAAAAATAGAGGGTGGAACACATTTGCGATACTCAATAAATAAAATATCAGAGTGGCCCATGAGGGGATCGAACCCACGACCTCCGCGTTATTAGCACGACGCTCTAACCAACTGAGCTATTGGGCCACGAGAAGATATTTTGAAAACGTGAACATAGCATAGAAATTTGTTGCTTAAAATTGGAAGAGTTTTTCCTTATAAAAATAGAGGATGGAACACATTTTACGATACTCAATAAATAAAATATCAGAGTGGCCCATGAGGGGATCGAACCCACGACCTCCGCGTTATTAGCACGACGCTCTAACCAACTGAGCTAATGGGCCACGAGAAGATATTTTGGAAACGTGAACATAGCAAAGAAATTTGTTGCTTAAAATTGGAAGAGTTTTTCCTTATAAAAACAGAGGGTGGAACACATTTTGCGATACTCAATAAATAAAATATCAGAGTGGCCCATGAGGGGATCGAACACGCGACCTTCGCGTTATTAGCACGACGCTCTAACCAACTGAGCTAATGGGCCACGTGAAGATATTTTGAAAACGTGAACATAGCATAGAAATTTGTTGCTTAAAATTGGAAGAGTTTTTCCTTATAAAAATAGAGGGTGGAATACATTTGCGATACTCAATAAATAAAATATCAGAGTGGCCCATGAGGGGATCGAACCCACGACCTCCGCGTTATTAGCACGACGCTCTAACCAACTGAGCTAATGGGCCACGAGAAGATATTTTGGAAACGTGAACATAGCAAAGAAATTTGTTGCTTAAAATTGGAAGAGTTTTTCCTTATAAAAATAGAGGGTGGAACACATTTGCGATACTCAATAAATAAAATATCAGAGTGGCCCATGAGGGGATCGAACCCGCGACGTTCGCGTTATTAGAACGACGCTCTAACCAACTGATCTAATGGGCCACGAGAAGATATTTTGGAAACGTGAACATAGCAAAGAAATTTGTTGCTTAAAACTGGAAGAGTTTTTCCTTATAAAAATAGCGGGTGGAACACATTTTGCCATACTCAATTAATAAAATATCAGAGCGGCCCATGAGGGTATCGAACCCGTGACGTTCGCGTTATTAGAACGACGCTCTAACCAACTGAGCTAATGGGCCACGAGAAGATATTTTGGAAACGTGAACATAGCAAAGAAATTTGTTGCTTAAAATTGGAAGAGTTTTTCCTTATAAAAACAGAGGGTGGAACACATTTTGCGATACTCAATAAATAAAATATCAGTGTGGCCCATGAGGGGATCGAACACGCGACCTTCGCGTTATTAGCACGACGCTCTAACCAACTGAGCTAATGGGCCACGTGAAGATATTTTGAAAACGTGAACATAGCATAGAAATTTGTTGCTTAAAATTGGAAGAGTTTTTCCTTATAAAAATAGAGGGTGGAATACATTTGCGATACTCAATAAATAAAATATCAGAGTGGCCCATGAGGGGATCGAACCCACGACCTCCGCGTTATTAGCACGACGCTCTAACCAACTGAGCTAATGGGCCACGAGAAGATATTTTGGAAACGTGAACATAGCAAAGAAATTTGTTGCTTAAAATTGGAAGAGTTTTTCCTTATAAAAATAGAGGGTGGAACACATTTGCGATACTCAATAAATAAAATATCAGAGTGGCCCATGAGGGGATCGAACCCGCGAGGTTCGCGTTATTAGAACGACGCTCTAACCAACTGATCTAATGGGCCACGAGAAGATATTTTGGAAACGTGAACATAGCAAAGAAATTTGTTGCTTAAAACTGGAAGAGTTTTTCCTTATAAAAATAGCGGGTGGAACACATTTTGCCATACTCAATTAATAAAATATCAGAGCGGCCCATGAGGGTATCGAACCCGTGACGTTCGCGTTATTAGAACGACGCTCTAACCAACTGAGCTAATGGGCCACGAGAAGATATTTTGGAAACGTGAACATAGCAAAGAAATTTGTTGCTTAAAACTGGAAGAGTTTTTCCTTATAAAAATAGCGGGAGGAACACATTTTGCGATACTCAATAAATAAAATATCAGAGTGGCCCATGAGGGGATCGAACACGCGACCTTCGCGTTATTAGCACGACGCTCTAACCAACTGAGCTAATGGGCCACGAGAAGATATTTTGAAAACGTGAACATAGCATAGAAATTTGTTGCTTAAAATTGGAAGAGTTTTTCCTTATAAAAATAGAGGGTGGAACACATTTGCGATACTCAATAAATAAAATATCAGAGTGGCCCATGAGGGGATCGAACCCACGACCTCCGCGTTATTAGCACGACGCTCTAACCAACTGAGCTAATGGGCCACGAGAAGATATTTTGGAAACGTGAACATAGCAAAGAAATTTGTTGCTTAAAATTGGAAGAGTTTTTCCTTATAAAAACAGAGGGTGGAACACATTTTGCGATACTCGATAAATAAAATATGAGAGTGGCCCGTGAGGGGATCGAACCCGCGACGTTCGCGTTATTAGCACGACGCTCTACCCAACTGAGCTAATGGGCCACGTGAAGATATTTTGAAAACGTGAACATAGCATAGAAATTTGTTGCTTAAAATTGGAAGAGTTTTTCCTTATACAAATAGAGGGTGGAACACATTTGCGATACTCAATAAATAAAATATCAGAGTGCCCATGAGGGGATCGAACCCACGACCTCCGCGTTATTAGCACGACGCTCTAACCAACTGAGCTAATGGGCCACGAGAAGATATTTTGGAAACGTGAACATAGCAAAGAAATTTGTAGCGTAAAATTGGAAGAGTTTTTCCTTATAAAAACAGAGGGTGGAACACATTTTGCGATACTCAATAAATAAAATATCAGAGTGGCCCATGAGGGGATCGAACCCACGACCTCCGCGTTATTAGCACGACGCTCTAACCAACTGAGCTAATGGGCCACGAGAAGATATTTTGGAAACGTGAACATAGCAAAGAAATTTGTTGCTTAAAATTGGAAGAGTTTTTCCTTATAAAAACAGAGGGTGGAACACATTTTGCGATACCCAATAAATAAAATATCAGAGTGGCCCATGAGGGGATCGAACACGCGACCTTCGCATAATTAGCACGACGCTCTAACCAACTGAGCTAATGGCCACGTGAAGATATTTTGAAAACGTGAACATAGCATAGAAATTTGTTGCTTAAAATTGGAAGAGTTTTTCCTTATAAAAATAGAGGGTGGAACACATTTGCGATATTCAATAAATAAAATATCAGAGTGGCCCATGAGGGGATCGAACCCACGACATCCGCGTTATTAGCACGACGCTCTAACCAACTGAGCTAATGGGCCACGAGAAGATATTTTGAAAACGTGAACATAGCTTAGAAATTTGTTGCTTAAAATTGGAAGAGTTTTTCCTTATAAAAATAGAGGATGGAACACATTTTACGATACTCAATAAATAAAATATCAGAGTGGCCCATGAGGGGATCGAACCCACGACCTCCGCGTTATTAGCACGACGCTCTAACCAACTGAGCTAATGGGCCACGAGAAGATATTTTGGAAACGTGAACATAGCAAAGAAATTTGTTGCTTAAAATTGGAAGAGTTTTTCCTTATAAAAACAGAGGGTGGAACACATTTTGCGATACTCAATAAATAAAATATCAGAGTGGCCCATGAGGGGATCGAACACGCGACCTTCGCGTTATTAGCACGACGCTCTAACCAACTGAGCTAATGGGCCACGTGAAGATATTTTGAAAACGTGAACATAGCATAGAAATTTGTTGCTTAAAATTGGAAGAGTTTTTCCTTATAAAAATAGAGGGTGGAATACATTTGCGATACTCAATAAATAAAATATCAGAGTGGCCCATGAGGGGATCGAACCCACGACCTCCGCGTTATTAGCACGACGCTCTAACCAACTGAGCTAATGGGCCACGAGAGGATATTTTGGAAACGTGAACATAGCAAAGAAATTTGTTGCTTAAAATTGGAAGAGTTTTTCCTTATAAAAATAGAGGGTGGAACACATTTGCGATACTCAATAAATAAAATATCAGAGTGGCCCATGAGGGGATCGAACCCGCGACGTTCGCGTTATTAGAACGACGCTCTAACCAACTGATCTAATGGGCCACGAGAAGATATTTTGGAAACGTGAACATAGCAAAGAAATTTGTTGCTTAAAACTGAAAGAGTTTTTCCTTATAAAAATAGCGGGTGGAACACATTTTGCCATACTCAATTAATAAAATATCAGAGCGGCCCATGAGGGTATCGAACCCGTGACGTTCGCGTTATTAGAACGACGCTCTAACCAACTGAGCTAATGGGCCACGAGAAGATATTTTGGAAACGTGAACATAGCAAAGAAATTTGTTGCTTAAAACTGGAAGAGTTTTTCCTTATAAAAATAGCGGGATGAACACATTTTGCGATACTCAATAAATAAAATATCAGAGTGGCCCATGAGGGGATCGAACACGCGACCTTCGCGTTATTAGCACGACGCTCTAACCAACTGAGCTAATGGGCCACGAGAAGATATTTTGAAAACGTGAACATAGCATAGAAATTTGTTGCTTAAAATTGGAAGAGTTTTTCCTTATAAAAATAGAGGGTGGAACACATTTGCGATACTCAATAAATAAAACATCAGAGTGGCCCATGAGGGGATCGAACCCACGACCTCCGCGTTATTAGCACGACGCTCTAACCAACTGAGCTAATGGGCCACGAGAAGATATTTTGGAAACGTGAACATAGCAAAGAAATTTGTTGCTTAAAATTGGAAGAGTTTTTCCTTATAAAAACAGAGGGTGGAACACATTTTGCGATACTCGATAAATAAAATATCAGAGTGGCCCATGAGGGGATCGAACACGCGACCTTCGCGTTATTAGCACGACGCTCTAACCAACTGAGCTAATGTGCCACGTGAAGATATTTTGAAAACGTGAACATAGCATAGAAATTTGTTGCTTAAAATTGGAAGAGTTTTTCCTTATAAAAATAGAGGATGGAACACATTTTACGATACTCAATAAATAAAATATCAGAGTGGCCCATGAGGGGATCGAACCCACGACCTCCGCGTTATTAGCATGACGCTCTAACCAACTGAGCTAATGGGCCACGAGAAGATATTTTGGAAACGTGAACATAGCAAAGAAATTTGTTGCTTAAAATTGGAAGAGTTTTCCTTATAAAAACAGAGGGTGGAACACATTTTGCGATACTCAATAAATAAAATATCTGAGTGGCCCATGAGGGGATCGAACACGCGACCTTCGCGTTATTAGCACGACGCTCTAACCAACTGAGCTAATGGGCCACGTGAAGATATTTTCAAAACGTGAACATAGCATAGAAATTTGTTGCTTAAAATTGGAAGAGTTTTTCCTTATATAAATAGAGGGTGGAACACATTTGCGATACTCAATAAATAAAATATCAGAGTGGCCCATGAGGGGATCGAACCCGCGACCTCCGTGTTATTAGCACGACGCTCTAACCAACTGAGCTAATGGGCCACGAGAAGATATTTTGGAAACGTGAACATAGCAAAGAAATTTGTTGCTTAAAATTGGAAGAGTTTTTCCTTATAAAAATTGAGGGTGGAACACATTTTGCGATACTCAATTAATAAAATATCAGAAAGGCCCATGAGGGGATCGAACCCGCGACGTTCGTGTTATAAAAACGACGCTCTAACCAACTGAGCTAATGGGGCACGAGAAGATATTTTGGAAACGTGAACATAGCATAGAAATTTGTTGCTTAAAATTGGAAGTGTTTTTCCTTATAAAATTGAGGGTGGAACACATTTTGCGATACTCAATAAATAAAATATCAGAGTGGCCCATGAGGGGATCGAACCCGCGACCTTCGCGTTATTAGCACGACGCTCTAACCAACTGAGTTAATGGGCCAGGTGAAGATATTTTGCAAACGTGAACATAGCAAAGAAATATGTTGCTTAAAATTCTAAGAGTTTTTCCTTATAAAAATAGAGGGTGGAACACATTTTTCGATACTCAATAAATAAAATATCAGAGTGGCCCATGAGGGGATCGAACCCGCAACCTTCGCGTTATTAGCACGACGCTCTAACCAACTGAGCTAATGGGCCACGAGCCGACATTTTGAAAACGTGAACATAGCATAGAAATTTGTTGCTTAAAATTGGAAGAGAGAAGATATTTTGGAAACGTGAACATAGCAAAGAAATTTGTTGCTTAAAATTGGAAGAGTTTTTCCTTATAAAAATAGAGGGTGGAATACATTTGCGATACTCAATAAATAAAATATCAGAGTGGCCCATGAGGGTATCGAACCCACGACCTCCGCGTTATTAGCACGACGCTCTAACAAACTGAGCTAATGTGCCACGTGAAGATATTTTGAAAACGTGAACATAGCATAGAAATTTGTTGCTTAAAATTGGAAGAGTTTTTCCTTATAAAAATAGAGGGTGGAACACATTTGCGATACTCAATAAATAAAATATCAGAGTGGCCCATGAGGAGATCGAACCCACGACCTCCGCGTTATTAGCACGACGCTCTAACCAACTGAGCTAATGGGCCACGAGAAGATATTTTGGAAACGTGAACATAGCAAAGAAATTTGTTGCTTAAAATTGGAAGAGTTTTTCCTTATAAAAACAGAGGGTGGAACACATTTTACGATACTCAATAAATAAAATATAAGAGTGGCCCATGAGGGGATCGAACCCACGACCTCCGCGTTATTAGCACGACGCTCTAACCAACTGAGCTAATGGGCCACGAGAAGATATTTTGGAAACGTGAACATAGCAAAGAAATTTGTTGCTTAAAATTGGAAGAGTTTTTCCTTATAAAAACAGAGGGTGGAACACATTTTGCGATACTCAATAAATAAAATATCAGAGTGGCCCATGAGGGGATCGAACACGCGACCTTCGCATAATTAGCACGACGCTCTAACCAACTGAGCTAATGGCCACGTGAAGATATTTTGAAAACGTGAACATAGCACAGAAATTTGTTGCTTAAAATTGGAAGAGTTTTTCCTTATAAAAATAGAGGGTGGAACACATTTGCGATACTCAATAAATAAAATATCAGAGTGGCCCATGAGGGGATCGAACCCACGACCTCCGCGTTATTAGCACGACGCTCTAACCAACTGAGCTAATGGGCCACGAGAAGATATTTTGGAAACGTGAACATAGCAAAGAAATTTGTTGCTTAAAATTGGAAGAGTTATTCCTTATAAAAATAGAGGGTGGAATACATTTGCGATACTCAATAAATAAAATATCAGAGTGGCCCATGAGGGGATCGAACCCACGACCTCCGCGTTATTAGCACGACGCTCTAACCAACTGAGCTAATGGGCCACGAGAGGATATTTTGGAAACGTGAACATAGCAAAGAAATTTGTTGCTTAAAATTGGAAGAGTTTTTCCTTATAAAAATAGAGGGTGGAACACATTTGCGATACTCAATAAATAAAATATCAGAGTGGCCCATGAGGGGATCGAACCCGCGACGTTCGCGTTATTAGAACGACGCTCTAACCAACTGATCTAATGGGCCACGAGAAGATATTTTGGAAACGTGAACATAGCAAAGAAATTTGTTGCTTAAAACTGAAAGAGTTTTTCCTTATAAAAATAGCGGGTGGAACACATTTTGCCATACTCAATTAATAAAATATCAGAGCGGCCCATGAGGGTATCGAACCCGTGACGTTCGCGTTATTAGAACGACGCTCTAACCAACTGAGCTAATGGGCCACGAGAAGATATTTTGGAAGCGTGAACATAGCAAAGAAATTTGTTGCTTAAAACTGGAAGAGTTTTTCCTTATAAAAATAGCGGGATGAACACATTTTGCGATACTCAATAAATAAAATATCAGAGTGGCCCATGAGGGGATCGAACACGCGACCTTCGCGTTATTAGCACGACGCTCTAACCAACTGAGCTAATGGGCCACGAGAAGATATTTTGAAAACGTGAACATAGCATAGAAATTTGTTGCTTAAAATTGGAAGAGTTTTTCCTTATAAAAATAGAGGGTGGAACACATTTGCGATACTCAATAAATAAAACATCAGAGTGGCCCATGAGGGGATCGAACCCACGACCTCCGCGTTATTAGCACGACGCTCTAACCAACTGAGCTAATGGGCCACGAGAAGATATTTTGGAAACGTGAACATAGCAAAGAAATTTGTTGCTTAAAATTGGAAGAGTTTTTCCTTATAAAAACAGAGGGTGGAACACATTTTGCGATACTCGATAAATAAAATATCAGAGTGGCCCATGAGGGGATCGAACACGCGACCTTCGCGTTATTAGCACGACGCTCTAACCAACTGAGCTAATGTGCCACGTGAAGATATTTTGAAAACGTGAACATAGCATAGAAATTTGTTGCTTAAAATTGGAAGAGTTTTTCCTTATAAAAATAGAGGGTGGAACACATTTGCGATACTCAATAAATAAAATATCAGAGTGGCCCATGAGGAGATCGAACCCACGACCTCCGCGTTATTAGCACGACGCTCTAACCAACTGAGCTAATGGGCCACGAGAAGATATTTTGGAAACGTGAACATAGCAAAGAAATTTGTTGCTTAAAATTGGAAGAGTTTTTCCTTATAAAAACAGAGGGTGGAACACATTTTACGATACTCAATAAATAAAATATAAGAGTGGCCCATGAGGGGATCGAACCCACGACCTCCGCGTTATTAGCACGACGCTCTAACCAACTGAGCTAATGGGCCACGAGAAGATATTTTGGAAACGTGAACATAGCAAAGAAATTTGTTGCTTAAAATTGGAAGAGTTTTTCCTTATAAAAACAGAGGGTGGAACACATTTTGCGATACTCAATAAATAAAATATCAGAGTGGCCCATGAGGGGATCGAACACGCGACCTTCGCATAATTAGCACGACGCTCTAACCAACTGAGCTAATGGCCACGTGAAGATATTTTGAAAACGTGAACATAGCACAGAAATTTGTTGCTTAAAATTGGAAGAGTTTTTCCTTATAAAAATAGAGGGTGGAACACATTTGCGATACTCAATAAATAAAATATCAGAGTGGCCCATGAGGGGATCGAACCCACGACCTCCGCGTTATTAGCACGACGCTCTAACCAACTGAGCTAATGGGCCACGAGAAGATATTTTGGAAACGTGAACATAGCAAAGAAATTTGTTGCTTAAAATTGGAAGAGTTATTCCTTATAAAAACAGAGGGTGGAACACATTTTGCGATACTCAATAAATAAAATATCAGAGTGGCCCATGAGGGGATCGAACACGCGACCTTCGCGTTATTAGCACGACGCTCTAACCAACTGAGCTAATGGGCCACGTGAAGATATTTTGAAAACGTGAACATAGCATAGAAATTTGTTGCTTAAAATTGGAAGAGTTTTTCCTTATAAAAATAGAGGATGGAACACATTTTACGATACTCAATAAATAAAATATCAGAGTGGCCCATGAGGGGATCGAACCCACGACCTCCGCGTTATTAGCATGACGCTCTAACCAACTGAGCTAATGGGCCACGAGAAGATATTTTGGAAACGTGAACATAGCAAAGAAATTTGTTGCTTAAAATTGGAAGAGTTTTCCTTATAAAAACAGAGGGTGGAACACATTTTGCGATACTCAATAAATAAAATATCTGAGTGGCCCATGAGGGGATCGAACACGCGACCTTCGCGTTATTAGCACGACGCTCTAACCAACTGAGCTAATGGGCCACGTGAAGATATTTTCAAAACGTGAACATAGCATAGAAATTTGTTGCTTAAAATTGGAAGAGTTTTTCCTTATATAAATAGAGGGTGGAACACATTTGCGATACTCAATAAATAAAATATCAGAGTGGCCCATGAGGGGATCGAACCCGCGACCTCCGTGTTATTAGCACGACGCTCTAACCAACTGAGCTAATGGGCCACGAGAAGATATTTTGGAAACGTGAACATAGCAAAGAAATTTGTTGCTTAAAATTGGAAGAGTTTTTCCTTATAAAAATTGAGGGTGGAACACATTTTGCGATACTCAATTAATAAAATATCAGAAAGGCCCATGAGGGGATCGAACCCGCGACGTTCGTGTTATAAAAACGACGCTCTAACCAACTGAGCTAATGGGGCACGAGAAGATATTTTGGAAACGTGAACATAGCAAAGAAATTTGTTGCTTAAATTGGAAGTGTTTTTCCTTATAAAATTGAGGGTGGAACACATTTTGCGATACTCAATAAATAAAATATCAGAGTGGCCCATGAGGGGATCGAACCCGCGACCTTCGCGTTATTAGCACGACGCTCTAACCAACTGAGTTAATGGGCCAGGTGAAGATATTTTGCAAACGTGAACATAGCAAAGAAATATGTTGCTTAAAATTCTAAGAGTTTTTCCTTATAAAAATAGAGAGTGGAACACATTTTTCGATACTCAATAAATAAAATATCAGAGTGGCCCATGAGGGGATCGAACCCGCAACCTTCGCGTTATTAGCACGACGCTCTAACCAACTGAGCTAATGGGCCACGAGCCGACATTTTGAAAACGTGAACATAGCATAGAAATTTGTTGCTTAAAATTGGAAGAGAGAAGATATTTTGGAAACGTGAACATAGCAAAGAAATTTGTTGCTTAAAATTGGAAGAGTTTTTCCTTATAAAAATAGAGGGTGGAATACATTTGCGATACTCAATAAATAAAATATCAGAGTGGCCCATGAGGGTATCGAACCCACGACCTCCGCGTTATTAGCACGACGCTCTAACAAACTGAGCTAATGGGCCACGAGAAGATATTTTGGAAACGTGAACATAGCAAAGAAATTTGTTGCTTAAAATTGGAAGAGTTTTTCCTTATAAAAATAGAGGGTGGAACACATTTGCGATACTCAATAAATAAAATATCAGAGTGGCCCATGAGGGGATCGAACCCGCGACGTTCGCGTTATTAGAACGACGCTCTAACCAACTGAGCTAATTGGCCACGTGAAGATATTTTGAAAACGTGAACATAGCATAGAAATTTGTTGCTTAAAATTGGAAGAGTTATTCCTTATAAAAACAGAGGGTGGAACACATTTTGCGATACTCAATAAATAAAATATCAGAGTGGCCCATGAGGGGATCGAACACGCGACCTTCGCGTTATTAGCACGACGCTCTAACCAACTGAGCTAATGGGCCACGTGAAGATATTTTGAAAACGTGAACATAGCATAGAAATTTGTTGCTTAAAATTGGAAGAGTTTTTCCTTATAAAAATAGAGGGTGGAACACATTTTGCGATACTCAATAAATAAAATATCAGAGTGGCCCATGAGGGGATCGAACACGCGACCTTCGCGTTATTAGCACGACGCTCTAACCAACTGAGCTAATGGGCCACGTGAAGATATTTTGAAAACGTGAACATAGCATAGAAATTTGTTGCTTAAAATTGGAAGAGTTTTTCCTTATAAAAATAGAGGATGGAACACATTTTACGATACTCAATAAATAAAATATCAGAGTGGCCCATGAGGGGATCGAACCCACGACCTCCGCGTTATTAGCACGACGCTCTAACCAACTGAGCTAATGGGCCACGAGAAGATATTTTGGAAACGTGAACATAGCAAAGAAATTTGTTGCTTAAAATTGGAAGAGTTTTCCTTATAAAAACAGAGGGTGGAACACATTTTGCGATACTCAATAAATAAAATATCTGAGTGGCCCATGAGGGGATCGAACACGCGACCTTCGCGTTATTAGCACGACGCTCTAACCAACTGAGCTAATGGGCCACGTGAAGATATTTTCAAAACGTGAACATAGCATAGAAATTTGTTGCTTAAAATTGGAAGAGTTTTTCCTTATATAAATAGAGGGTGGAACACATTTGCGATACTCAATAAATAAAATATCAGAGTGGCCCATGAGGGGATCGAACCCGCGACCTCCGTGTTATTAGCACGACGCTCTAACCAACTGAGCTAATGGGCCACGAGAAGATATTTTGGAAACGTGAACATAGCAAAGAAATTTGTTGCTTAAAATTGGAAGAGTTTTTCCTTATAAAAATTGAGGGTGGAACACATTTTGCGATACTCAATTAATAAAATATCAGAAAGGCCCATGAGGGGATCGAACCCGCGACGTTCGTGTTATAAAAACGACGCTCTAACCAACTGAGCTAATGGGGCACGAGAAGATATTTTGGAAACGTGAACATAGCAAAGAAATTTGTTGCTTAAATTGGAAGTGTTTTTCCTTATAAAATTGAGGGTGGAACACATTTTGCGATACTCAATAAATAAAATATCAGAGTGGCCCATTAGGGGATCGAACCCGCGACCTTCGCGTTATTAGCACGACGCTCTAACCAACTGAGTTAATGGGCCAGGTGAAGATATTTTGCAAACGTGAACATAGCAAAGAAATATGTTGCTTAAAATTCTAAGAGTTTTTCCTTATAAAAATAGAGAGTGGAACACATTTTTCGATACTCAATAAATAAAATATCAGAGTGGCCCATGAGGGGATCGAACCCGCAACCTTCGCGTTATTAGCACGACGCTCTAACCAACTGAGCTAATGGGCCACGAGCCGACATTTTGAAAACGTGAACATAGCATAGAAATTTGTTGCTTAAAATTGGAAGAGAGAAGATATTTTGGAAACGTGAACATAGCAAAGAAATTTGTTGCTTAAAATTGGAAGAGTTTTTCCTTATAAAAATAGAGGGTGGAATACATTTGCGATACTCAATAAATAAAATATCAGAGTGGCCCATGAGGGGATCGAACCCACGACCTCCGCGTTATTAGCACGACGCTCTAACAAACTGAGCTAATGGGCCACGAGAAGATATTTTGGAAACGTGAACATAGCAAAGAAATTTGTTGCTTAAAATTGGAAGAGTTTTTCCTTATAAAAATAGAGGGTGGAACACATTTTACGATACTCAATAAATAAAATATCAGAGTGGCCCATGAGGGGATCGAACCCACGACCTCCGCGTTATTAGCACGACGCTCTAACCAACTGAGCTAATGGGCCACGAGAAGATATTTTGGAAACGTGAACATAGCAAAGAAATTTGTTGCTTAAAATTGGAAGAGTTTTCCTTATAAAAACAGAGGGTGGAACACATTTTGCGATACTCAATAAATAAAATATCAGAGTGGCCCATGAGGGGATCGAACACGCGACCTTCGCGTTATTAGCACGACGCTCTAACCAACTGAGCTAATGGGCCACGTGAAGATATTTTCAAAACGTGAACATAGCATAGAAATTTGTTGCTTAAAATTGGAAGAGTTTTTCCTTATATAAATAGAGGGTGGAACACATTTGCGATACTCAATAAATAAAATACCAGAGTGGCCCATGAGGGGATCGAACCCGCGACCTCCGCGTTATTAGCACGACGCTCTAACCAACTGAGCTAATGGGCCACGAGAAGATATTTTGGAAACGTGAACATAGCAAAGAAATTTGTTGCTTAAATTGGAAGTGTTTTTCCTTATAAAATTGAGGGTGGAACACATTTTGCGATACTCAATAAATAAAATATCAGAGTGGCCCATGAGGGGATCGAACCCGCGACCTTCGCGTTATTAGCACGACGCTCTAACCAAGTGAGTTAATGGGCCAGGTGAAGATATTTTGCAAACGTGAACATAGCAAAGAAATATGTTGCTTAAAATTCTAAGAGTTTTTCCTTATAAAAATAGAGAGTGGAACACATTTTTCGATACTCAATAAATAAAATATCAGAGTGGCCCATGAGGGGATCGAACCCGCAACCTTCGCGTTATTAGCACGACGCTCTAACCAACTGAGCTAATGGGCCACGAGCCGACATTTTGAAAACGTGAACATAGCATAGAAATTTGTTGCTTAAAATTGGAAGAGAGAAGATATTTTGGAAACGTGAACATAGCAAAGAAATTTGTTGCTTAAAACTGGAAGAGTTTTTCCTTATAAAAATAGCGGGTGGAACACATTTTGTGATACTCAATAAATAAAATATCAGAGTGGCCCATGAGGGGATCGAACACGCGACCTTCGCGTTATTAGCACGACGCTCTAACCAACTGAGCTAATGGGCCACGTGAAGATATTTTGAAAACGTGAACATAGCATAGAAATTTGTTGCTTAAAATTGGAAGAGTTTTTCCTTATAAAAATAGAGGGTGGAATACATTTGCGATACTCAATAAATAAAATATCAGAGTGGCCCATGAGGGGATCGAACCCACGACCTCCGCGTTATTAGCACGACGCTCTAACCAACTGAGCTAATGGGCCACGAGAAGATATTTTGGAAACGTGAACATAGCAAAGAAATTTGTTGCTTAAAATTGGAAGAGTTTTTCCTTATAAAAATAGAGGGTGGAACACATTTGCGATACTCAATAAATAAAATATCAGAGTGGCCCATGAGGGGATCGAACCCGCGACGTTCGCGTTATTAGAACGACGCTCTAACCAACTGATCTAATGGGCCACGAGAAGATATTTTGGAAACGTGAACATAGCAAAGAAATTTGTTGCTTAAAACTGGAAGAGTTTTTCCTTATAAAAATAGCGGGTGGAACACATTTTGCCATACTCAATTAATAAAATATCAGAGCGGCCCATGAGGGTATCGAACCCGTGACGTTCGCGTTATTAGAACGACGCTCTAACCAACTGAGCTAATGGGCCACGAGAAGATATTTTGGAAACGTGAACATAGCAAAGAAATTTGTTGCTTAAAACTGGAAGAGTTTTTCCTTATAAAAATAGCGGGAGGAACACATTTTGCGATACTCAATAAATAAAATATCAGAGTGGCCCATGAGGGGATCGAACACGCGACCTTCGCGTTATTAGCACGACGCTCTAACCAACTGAGCTAATGGGCCACGAGAAGATATTTTGAAAACGTGAACATAGCATAGAAATTTGTTGCTTAAAATTGGAAGAGTTTTTCCTTATAAAAATAGAGGGTGGAACACATTTGCGATACTCAATAAATAAAATATCAGAGTGGCCCATGAGGGGATCGAACCCACGACCTCCGCGTTATTAGCACGACGCTCTAACCAACTGAGCTAATGGGCCACGAGAAGATATTTTGGAAACGTGAACATAGCAAAGAAATTTGTTGCTTAAAATTGGAAGAGTTTTTCCTTATAAAAACAGAGGGTGGAACACATTTTGCGATACTCGATAAATAAAATATCAGAGTGGCCCATGAGGGGATCGAACACGCGACCTTCGCGTTATTAGCACGACGCTCTAACCAACTGAGCTAATGTGCCACGTGAAGATATTTTGAAAACGTGAACATAGCATAGAAATTTGTTGCTTAAAATTGGAAGAGTTTTTCCTTATAAAAATAGAGGGTGGAACACATTTGCGATACTCAATAAATAAAATATCAGAGTGGCCCATGAGGGGATCGAACCCACGACCTCCGCGTTATTAGCACGACGCTCTAACCAACTGAGCTAATGGGCCACGAGAAAATATTTTGGAAACGTGAACATAGCAAAGAAATTTGTTGCTTAAAATTGGAAGAGTTTTTCCTTATAAAAACAGAGGGTGGAACACATTTTGCGATACTCAATAAATAAAATATCAGAGTGGCCCATGAGGGGATCGAACACGCGACCTTCGCGTTATTAGCACGACGCTCTAACCAACTGAGCTAATGGGCCACGTGAAGATATTTTGAAAACGTGAACATAGCATGAAATTTGTTGCTTAAAATTGGAAGAGTTTTTCCTTATAAAAATAGAGGATGGAACACATTTTACGATACTCAATAAATAAAATATAAGAGTGGCCCATGAGGGGATCGAACCCACGACCTCCGCGTTATTAGCACGACGCTCTAACCAACTGAGCTAATGGGCCACGAGAAGATATTTTGGAAACGTGAACATAGCAAAGAAATTTGTTGCTTAAAATTGGAAGAGTTTTTCCTTATAAAAACAGTGGGTGGAACACATTTTGCGATACTCAATAAAATATCAGAGTGGCCCATGAGGGGATCGAACACGCGACCTTCGCATAATTAGCACGACGCTCTAACCAACTGAGCTAATGGCCACGTGAAGATATTTTGAAAACGTGAACATAGCATAGAAATTTGTTGCTTAAAATTGGAAGAGTTTTTCCTTATAAAAATAGAGTGTGGAACACATTTGCGATACTCAATAAATAAAATATCAGAGTGGCCCATGAGGGGATCGAACCCACGACCTCCGCGTTATTAGCACGACGCTCTAACCAACTGAGCTAATGGGCCACGAGAAGATATTTTGGAAACGTGAACATAGCAAAGAAATTTGTTGCTTAAAATTGGAAGAGTTTTTCCTTATAAAAACAGAGGGTGGAACACATTTTGCGATACTCAATAAATAAAATATCAGAGTGGCCCATGAGGGGATCGAACACGCGACCTTCGCGTTATTAGCACGACGCTCTAACCAACTGAGCTAATGGGCCACGTGAAGATATTTTGAAAACGTGAACATAGCATAGAAATTTGTTGCTTAAAATTGGAAGAGTTTTTCCTTATAAAAATAGAGGATGGAACACATTTTACGATACTCAATAAATAAAATATCAGAGTGGCCCATGAGGGGATCGAACCCACGACCTCCGCGTTATTAGCACGACGCTCTAACCAACTGAGCTAATGGGCCACGAGAAGATATTTTGGAAACGTGAACATAGCATAGAAATTTGTTGCTTAAAATTGGAAGAGTTTTCCTTATAAAAATAGAGGATGGAACACATTTTACGATACTCAATAAATAAAATATCAGAGTGGCCCATGAGGGGATCGAACACGCGACCTTCGCGTTATTAGCACGACGCTCTAACCAACTGAGCTAATGGGCCACGTGAAGATATTTTGAAAACGTGAACATAGCATAGAAATTTGTTGCTTAAAATTGGAAGAGTTTTTCCTTATATAAATAGAGGGTGGAACACATTTGCGATACTCAATAAATAAAATATCAGAGTGGCCCATGAGGGGATCGAACCCGCAACCTCCGTGTTATTAGCACGACGCTCTAACCAACTGAGCTAATGGGCCACGAGAAGATATTTTGGAAACGTGAACATAGCAAAGAAATTTGTTGCTTAAAATTGGAAGAGTTTTTCCTTATAAAAATTGAGGGTGGAACACATTTTGCGATACTCAATTAATAAAATATCAGAAAGGCCCATGAGGGGATCGAACCCGCGACGTTCGTGTTATAAAAACGACGCTCTAACCAACTGAGCTAATGGGGCACGAGAAGATATTTTGGAATCGTGAACATAGCATAGAAATTTGTTGCTTAAAATTGGAAGAAGTTTTACTTATAAAAATAGAGGATGGAACACATTTTGCAATACTCAATAAATAAAATATCAGAGTGGCGCATGAGGGGATCGAACCCGCGACCTTCGCGTTATTAGCACGACGCTCTAACCAACTGAGCTAATGGGCCACGAGAAGATATTTTGGAAACGTGAACATAGCATAGAAATTTGTTGCTTAAAATTGGAAGAGTTTTTCCTTATAAAAATAGAGGGTGGAACACATTTTGCAATACACAATAAATAAAATACCAGAGTGGCCCATGAGGGGATCGAACCCGCGACCTCCGCGTTATTAGCACGACGCTCTAACCAACTGAGCTAATGGGCCACGAGAAGATATTTTGGAAACGTGAACATAGCAAAGAAATTTGTTGCTTAAATTGGAAGTGTTTTTCCTTATAAAATTGAGGGTGGAACACATTTTGCGATACTCAATAAATAAAATATCAGAGTGGCCCATGAGGGGATCGAACCCGCGACCTTCGCGTTATTAGCACGACGCTCTAACCAACTGAGATAATGGGCCAGGTGAAGATATTTTGCAAACGTGAACATAGCAAAGAAATATGTTGCTTAAAATTCTAAGAGTTTTTCCTTATAAAAATAGAGAGTGGAACACATTTTTCGATACTCAATAAATAAAATATCAGAGTGGCCCATGAGGGGATCGAACCCGCAACCTTCGCGTTATTAGCACGACGCTCTAACCAACTGAGCTAATGGGCCACGAGCCGACATTTTGAAAACGTGAACATAGCATAGAAATTTGTTGCTTAAAATTGGAAGAGAGAAGATATTTTGGAAACGTGAACATAGCAAAGAAATTTGTTGCTTAAAACTGGAAGAGTTTTTCCTTATAAAAATAGCGGGTGGAACACATTTTGTGATACTCAATAAATAAAATATCAGAGTGGCCCATGAGGGGATCGAACCCACGACGTTCGCGTTATTAGAACGACGCTCTAACCAACTGAGCTAATGGGCCACGAGAAGATATTTTGGAAACGTGAACATAGCAAAGAAATTTGTTGCTTAAAACTGAAAGAGTTTTTCCTTATAAAAATAGAGGGTGGAACACATTTTGCGATACTCAATAAATAAAATATCAGAGTGGCCCATGAGGTTATCGAACCCGCGACCTTCGCGTTATTAGCACGACGCTCTAACCAACTGAGCTAATGGGCCACGAGACGAAATTTTGAAAACGTGAACATAGCATAGAAATTTGTTGCTTAAAATTGGAAGAGTTTTTCCTTATAAAAATAGCGGGTGGAACACATTTTGCGATACTCAATAAATAAAATATCAGAGTTGCCCATGAGGGGATCGAACCCGCGACCTTCGCGTTATTAGAACGACGCTCTAACCAACTGAGCTAATGGGCCACGTGAAGATATTTTGAAAACGTGAACATAGCATAGAAATTTGTTGCTTAAAATTGGAAGAGTTTTTCCTTATAAAAATAGAGGATGGAACACATTTTACGATACTCAATAAATAAAATATCAGAGTGGCCCATAAGGGGATCGAACCCACGACCTCCGCGTTATTAGCACGACGTTCTAACCAACTGAGCTAATGGGCCACGAGAAGATATTTTGGAAACGTGAACATAGCAAAGAAATTTGTTGCTTAAAATTGGAAGAGTTTTTCCTTATAAAAACAGAGGGTGGAACACATTTTGCGATACTCAATAAATAAAATATCAGAGTGGCCCATGAAGATATTTTGAAAACGTGAACATAGCATAGAAATTTGTTGCTTAAAATTGGAAGAGTTTTTCCTTATAAAAATAGCGGGTGGAACACATTTTGCGATACTCAATAAATAAAATATCAGAGTTGCCCATGAGGGGATCGAACCCGCGACCTTCGCGTTATTAGAACGACGCTCTAACCAACTGAGCTAATGGGCCACGTGAAGATATTTTGAAAACATGAACATAGCATAGAAATTTGTTGCTTAAAATTGGAAGAGTTTTTCCTTATAAAAATAGAGGATGGAACACATTTTACGATACTCAATAAATAAAATATCAGAGTGGCCCATAAGGGGATCGAACCCACGACCTCCGCGTTATTAGCACGACGCTCTAACCAACTGAGCTAATGGGCCACGAGAAGATATTTTGGAAACGTGAACATAGCAAAGAAATTTGTTGCTTAAAATTGGAAGAGTTTTTCCTTATAAAAACAGAGGGTGGAACACATTTTGCGATACTCAATAAATAAAATATCAGAGTGGCCCATGAAGATATTTTGAAAACGTGAACATAGCAAAGAAATTTGTTGCTTAAAACTGAAAGAATTTTTCCTTATAAAAATAGAGGGTGGAACACATTTTGCGATACTCAATAAATAAAATATCAGAGTGGCCCATGAGGTTATCGAACCCGCGACCTTCGCGTTATTAGCACGACGCTCTAACCAACTGAGCTAATGGGCCACGAGACGAAATTTTGAAAACGTGAACATAGCATAGAAATTTGTTGCTTAAAATTGGAAGAGTTTTTCCTTATAAAAATAGCGGGTGGAACACATTTTGCCATACTCAATTAATAAAATATCAGAGCGGCCCATGAGGGTATCGAACCCGCGACGTTCGCGTTATTAGAACGACGCTCTAACCAACTGAGCTAATGGGCCACGAGAAGATATTTTGGAAACGTGAACATAGCAAAGAAATTTGTTGCTTAAAATTGGAAGAGTTTTTCCTTATAAAAATAGAGGGTGGAACACATTTGCGATACTCAATAAATAAAATATCAGAGTGGCCCATGAGGGGATCGAACCCACGAAATCCGCGTTATTAGCACGACGCTCTAACCAACTGAGCTAATGGGCCACGAGAAGATATTTTGGAAACGTGAACATAGCAAAGAAATTTGTTGCTTAAAATTGGAAGAGTTTTTCCTTATAAAAATAGCGGGTGGAACACATTTTGCCATACTCAATAAATAAAATATCAGAGTGGCCCATGACGGGATCGAACACGCGACCTTCGCGTTATTAGCACGACGCTCTAACCAACTGAGCTAATGGGCCACGTGAAGATATTTTGAAAACGTGAACATAGCATAGAAATTTGTTGCTTAAAATTGGAAGAGTTTTTCCTTATAAAAATAGAGGGTGGAACACATTTGCGATACTCAATAAATAAAATATCAGAGTGGCCCATGAGGGGATCGAACCCACGACCTCCGCGTTATTAGCACGACGCTCTAACCAACTGAGCTAATGGGCCACGAGAAGATATTTTGGAAACGTGAACATAGCAAAGAAATTTGTTGCTTAAAATTGGAAGAGTTTTTCCTTATAAAAACAGAGGGTGAAACACATTTTGCGATACTCGATAAATAAAATATCAGAGTGGCCCATGAGGGGATCGAACACGCGACCCTCGCGTTATAAGCACGACGCTCTAACCAACTGAGCTAATGGGCCACGTGAAGATATTTTGAAAACGTGAACATAGCATAGAAATTTGTTGCTTAAAATTGGAAGAGTTTTTCCTTATAAAAATAGAGGGTGGAACACATTTGCGATACTCAATAAATAAAATATCAGAGTGGCCCATGAGGGGATCGAACCCACGACCTCCGCGTTATTAGCACGACGCTCTAACCAACTGAGCTAATGGGCCACGAGAAGATATTTTGGAAACGTGAACATAGCAAAGAAATTTGTTGCTTAAAATTGGAAGAGTTTTTCCTTATAAAAACAGAGGGTGGAACACATTTTGCGATACTCAATAAATAAAATATCAGAGTGGCCCATGAGGGGATCGAACACGCGACCTTCGCATAATTAGCACGACGCTCTAACCAACTGAGCTAATGGCCACGTGAAGATATTTTGAAAACGTGAACATAGCATAGAAATTTGTTGCTTAAAATTGGAAGAGTTTTTCCTTATAAAAATAGATGGTGGAACACATTTGCGATACTCAATAAATAAAATATCAGAGTGGCCCATGAGGGGATCGAACCCACGACCTCCGCGTTATTAGCACGACGCTCTAACCAACTGAGCTAATGGGCCACGAGAAGATATTTTGGAAACGTGAACATAGCAAAGAAATTTGTTGCTTAAAATTGGAAGAGTTTTTCCTTATAAAAACAGAGGGTGGAACACATTTTGCGATACTCAATAAATAAAATATCAGAGTGGCCCATGAGGGGATCGAACACGCGACCTTCGCGTTATTAGTACGACGCTCTAACAAACTGAGTTAATGGGCCAGGTGAAGATATTTTGCAAACGTGAACATAGCAAAGAAATATGTTGCTTAAAATTCTAAGAGTTTTTCCTTATAAAAATAGAGAGAGGAACACATTTTTCGATACTCAATAAATAAAATATCAGAGTGGCCCATGAGGGGATCGAACCCGCAACCTTCGCGTTATTAGCACGACGCTCTAACCAACTGAGCTAATGGGCCACGAGCCGACATTTTGAAAACGTGAACATAGCATAGAAATTTGTTGCTTAAAATTGGAAGAGTTTTTCCTTATAAAAATAGAGGGTGGAACACATTTGCGATACTCAATAAATAAAATATCAGAGTGGCCCATGAGGGGATCGAACCCACGACCTCCGCGTTATTAGCACGACGCTCTAACCAACTGAGCTAATGGGCCACGAGAAGATATTTTGGAAACGTGAACATAGCAAAGAAATTTGTTGCTTAAATTGGAAGTGTTTTTCCTTATAAAATTGAGGGTGGAACACATTTTGCGATACTCAATAAATAAAATATCAGAGTGGCCCATGAGGGGATCGAACCCGCGACCTTCGCGTTATTAGCACGACGCTCTAACCAACTGAGTTAATGGGCCAGGTGAAGATATTTTGCAAACGTGAACATAGCAAAGAAATATGTTGCTTAAAATTCTAAGAGTTTTTCCTTATAAAAATAGAGAGTGGAACACATTTTTCGATACTCAATAAATAAAATATCAGAGTGGCCCATGAGGGGATCGAACCCGCAACCTTCGCATTATTAGCACGACGCTCTAACCAACTGAGCTAATGGGCCACGAGCCGACATTTTGGAATCGTGAACATAGCATAGAAATTTGTTGCTTAAAATTGTCAGAAGTTTTACTTATAAAAATAGAGGATGGAACACATTTTGCCATACTCAATAAATAAAATATCAGAGTGGCCCATGACGGGATCGAACACGCGACCTTCGCGTTATTAGCACGACGCTCTAACCAACTGAGCTAATGGGCCACGTGAAGATATTTTGAAAACGTGAACATAGCATAGAAATTTGTTGCTTAAAATTGGAAGAGTTTTTCCTTATAAAAATAGAGGGTGGAACACATTTGCGATACTCAATAAATAAAATATCAGAGTGGCCCATGAGGGGATCGAACCCACGACCTCCGCGTTATTAGCACGACGCTCTAACCAACTGAGCTAATGGGCCACGAGAAGATATTTTGGAAACGTGAATATAGCAAAGAAATTTGTTGCTTAAAATTGGAAGAGTTTTTCCTTATAAAAACAGAGGGTGGAACACATTTTGCGATACTCGATAAATAAAATATCAGAGTGGCCCATGAGGGGATCGAACACGCGACCCTCGCGTTATTAGCACGACGCTCTAACCAAATGAGCTAATGGGCCACGTGAAGATATTTTGAAAACGTGAACATAGCATAGAAATTTGTTGCTTAAAATTGGAAGAGTTTTTCCTTATAAAAATAGAGGGTGGAACACATTTGCGATACTCAATAAATAAAATATCAGAGTGGCCCATGAGGGGATCGAACCCACGACCTCCGCGTTATTAGCACGACGCTCTAACCAACTGAGCTAATGGGCCACGAGAAGATATTTTGGAAACGTGAACATAGCAAAGAAATTTGTTGCTTAAAATTGGAAGAGTTTTTCCTTATAAAAACAGAGGGTGGAACACATTTTGCGATACTCAATAAATAAAATATCAGAGTGGCCCATGAGGGGATCGAACACGCGACCTTCGCATAATTAGCACGACGCTCTAACCAACTGAGCTAATGGCCACGTGAAGATATTTTGAAAACGTGAACATAGCATAGAAATTTGTTGCTTAAAATTGGAAGAGTTTTTCCTTATAAAAATAGATGGTGGAACACATTTGCGATACTCAATAAATAAAATATCAGAGTGGCCCATGAGGGGATCGAACCCACGACCTCCGCGTTATTAGCACGACGCTCTAACCAACTGAGCTAATGGGCCACGAGAAGATATTTTGGAAACGTGAACATAGCAAAGAAATTTGTTGCTTAAAATTGGAAGAGTTTTTCCTTATAAAAACAGAGGGTGGAACACATTTTGCGATACTCAATAAATAAAATATCAGAGTGGCCCATGAGGGGATCGAACACGCGACCTTCGCGTTATTAGTACGACGCTCTAACCAACTGAGTTAATGGGCCAGGTGAAGATATTTTGCAAACGTGAACATAGCAAAGAAATATGTTGCTTAAAATTCTAAGAGTTTTTCCTTATAAAAATAGAGAGAGGAACACATTTTTCGATACTCAATAAATAAAATATCAGAGTGGCCCATGAGGGGATCGAACCCGCAACCTTCGCGTTATTAGCACGACGATCTAACCAACTGAGCTAATGGGCCACGAGCCGACATTTTGAAAACGTGAACATAGCATAGAAATTTGTTGCTTAAAATTGGAAGAGTTTTTCCTTATAAAAATAGAGGGTGGAACACATTTGCGATACTCAATAAATAAAATATCAGAGTGGCCCATGAGGGGATCGAACCCACGACCTCCGCGTTATTAGCACGACGCTCTAACCAACTGAGCTAATGGGCCACGAGAAGATATTTTGGAAACGTGAACATAGCAAAGAAATTTGTTGCTTAAATTGGAAGTGTTTTTCCTTATAAAATTGAGGGTGGAACACATTTTGCGATACTCAATAAATAAAATATCAGAGTGGCCCATGAGGGGATCGAACCCGCGACCTTCGCGTTATTAGCACGACGTTCTAACCAACTGAGCTAATGGGCCACGAGAAGATATTTTGGAAACGTGAACATAGCAAAGAAATTTGTTGCTTAAAATTGGAAGAGTTTTTCCTTATAAAAACAGAGGGTGGAACACATTTTGCGATACTCAATAAATAAAATATCAGAGTGGCCCATGAAGATATTTTGAAAACGTGAACATAGCATAGAAATTTGTTGCTTAAAATTGGAAGAGTTTTTCCTTATAAAAATAGCGGGTGGAACACATTTTGCGATACTCAATAAATAAAATATCAGAGTTGCCCATGAGGGGATCGAACCCGCGACCTTCGCGTTATTAGAACGACGCTCTAACCAACTGAGCTAATGGGCCACGTGAAGATATTTTGAAAACATGAACATAGCATAGAAATTTGTTGCTTAAAATTGGAAGAGTTTTTCCTTATAAAAATAGAGGATGGAACACATTTTACGATACTCAATAAATAAAATATCAGAGTGGCCCATAAGGGGATCGAACCCACGACCTCCGCGTTATTAGCACGACGCTCTAACCAACTGAGCTAATGGGCCACGAGAAGATATTTTGGAAACGTGAACATAGCAAAGAAATTTGTTGCTTAAAATTGGAAGAGTTTTTCCTTATAAAAACAGAGGGTGGAACACATTTTGCGATACTCAATAAATAAAATATCAGAGTGGCCCATGAAGATATTTTGAAAACGTGAACATAGCAAAGAAATTTGTTGCTTAAAACTGAAAGAATTTTTCCTTATAAAAATAGAGGGTGGAACACATTTTGCGATACTCAATAAATAAAATATCAGAGTGGCCCATGAGGTTATCGAACCCGCGACCTTCGCGTTATTAGCACGACGCTCTAACCAACTGAGCTAATGGGCCACGAGACGAAATTTTGAAAACGTGAACATAGCATAGAAATTTGTTGCTTAAAATTGGAAGAGTTTTTCCTTATAAAAATAGCGGGTGGAACACATTTTGCCATACTCAATTAATAAAATATCAGAGCGGCCCATGAGGGTATCGAACCCGCGACGTTCGCGTTATTAGAACGACGCTCTAACCAACTGAGCTAATGGGCCACGAGAAGATATTTTGGAAACGTGAACATAGCAAAGAAATTTGTTGCTTAAAATTGGAAGAGTTTTTCCTTATAAAAATAGAGGGTGGAACACATTTGCGATACTCAATAAATAAAATATCAGAGTGGCCCATGAGGGGATCGAACCCACGACCTCCGCGTTATTAGCACGACGCTCTAACCAACTGAGCTAATGGGCCACGAGAAGATATTTTGGAAACGTGAACATAGCAAAGAAATTTGTTGCTTAAAATTGGAAGAGTTTTTCCTTATAAAAATAGCGGGTGGAACACATTTTGCCATACTCAATTAATAAAATATCAGAGTGGCCCATGACGGGATCGAACACGCGACCTTCGCGTTATTAGCACGACGCTCTAACCAACTGAGCTAATGGGCCACGTGAAGATATTTTGAAAACGTGAACATAGCATAGAAATTTGTTGCTTAAAATTGGAAGAGTTTTTCCTTATAAAAATAGAGGGTGGAACACATTTGCGATACTCAATAAATAAAATATCAGAGTGGCCCATGAGGGGATCGAACCCACGACCTCCGCGTTATTAGCACGACGCTCTAACCAACTGAGCTAATGGGCCACGAGAAGATATTTTGGAAACGTGAACATAGCAAAGAAATTTGTTGCTTAAAATTGGAAGAGTTTTTCCTTATAAAAACAGAGGGTGAAACACATTTTGCGATACTCGATAAATAAAATATCAGAGTGGCCCATGAGGGGATCGAACACGCGACCCTCGCGTTATAAGCACGACGCTCTAACCAACTGAGCTAATGGGCCACGTGAAGATATTTTGAAAACGTGAACATAGCATAGAAATTTGTTGCTTAAAATTGGAAGAGTTTTTCCTTATAAAAATAGAGGGTGGAACACATTTGCGATACTCAATAAATAAAATATCAGAGTGGCCCATGAGGGGATCGAACCCACGACCTCCGCGTTATTAGCACGACGCTCTAACCAACTGAGCTAATGGGCCACGAGAAGATATTTTGGAAACGTGAACATAGCAAAGAAATTTGTTGCTTAAAATTGGAAGAGTGTTTCCTTATAAAAACAGAGGGTGGAACACATTTTGCGATACTCAATAAATAAAATATCAGAGTGGCCCATGAGGGGATCGAACACGCGACCTTCGCATAATTAGCACGACGCTCTAACCAACTGAGCTAATGGCCACGTGAAGATATTTTGAAAACGTGAACATAGCATAGAAATTTGTTGCTTAAAATTGGAAGAGTTTTTCCTTATAAAAATAGATGGTGGAACACATTTGCGATACTCAATAAATAAAATATCAGAGTGGCCCATGAGGGGATCGAACCCACGACCTCCGCGTTATTAGCACGACGCTCTAACCAACTGAGCTAATGGGCCACGAGAAGATATTTTGGAAACGTGAACATAGCAAAGAAATTTGTTGCTTAAAATTGGAAGAGTTTTTCCTTATAAAAACAGAGGGTGGAACACATTTTGCGATACTCAATAAATAAAATATCAGAGTGGCCCATGAGGGGATCGAACACGCGACCTTCGCGTTATTAGTACGACGCTCTAACAAACTGAGTTAATGGGCCAGGTGAAGATATTTTGCAAACGTGAACATAGCAAAGAAATATGTTGCTTAAAATTCTAAGAGTTTTTCCTTATAAAAATAGAGAGAGGAACACATTTTTCGATACTCAATAAATAAAATATCAGAGTGGCCCATGAGGGGATCGAACCCGCAACCTTCGCGTTATTAGCACGACGCTCTAACCAACTGAGCTAATGGGCCACGAGCCGACATTTTGAAAACGTGAACATAGCATAGAAATTTGTTGCTTAAAATTGGAAGAGTTTTTCCTTATAAAAATAGAGGGTGGAACACATTTGCGATACTCAATAAATAAAATATCAGAGTGGCCCATGAGGGGATCGAACCCACGACCTCCGCGTTATTAGCACGACGCTCTAACCAACTGAGCTAATGGGCCACGAGAAGATATTTTGGAAACGTGAACATAGCAAAGAAATTTGTTGCTTAAATTGGAAGTGTTTTTCCTTATAAAATTGAGGGTGGAACACATTTTGCGATACTCAATAAATAAAATATCAGAGTGGCCCATGAGGGGATCGAACCCGCGACCTTCGCGTTATTAGCACGACGCTCTAACCAACTGAGTTAATGGGCCAGGTGAAGATATTTTGCAAACGTGAACATAGCAAAGAAATATGTTGCTTAAAATTCTAAGAGTTTTTCCTTATAAAAATAGAGAGTGGAACACATTTTTCGATACTCAATAAATAAAATATCAGAGTGGCCCATGAGGGGATCGAACCCGCAACCTTCGCATTATTAGCACGACGCTCTAACCAACTGAGCTAATGGGCCACGAGCCGACATTTTGGAATCGTGAACATAGCATAGAAATTTGTTGCTTAAAATTGTCAGAAGTTTTACTTATAAAAATAGAGGATGGAACACATTTTGCCATACTCAATAAATAAAATATCAGAGTGGCCCATGACGGGATCGAACACGCGACCTTCGCGTTATTAGCACGACGCTCTAACCAACTGAGCTAATGGGCCACGTGAAGATATTTTGAAAACGTGAACATAGCATAGAAATTTGTTGCTTAAAATTGGAAGAGTTTTTCCTTATAAAAATAGAGGGTGGAACACATTTGCGATACTCAATAAATAAAATATCAGAGTGGCCCATGAGGGGATCGAACCCACGACCTCCGCGTTATTAGCACGACGCTCTAACCAACTGAGCTAATGGGCCACGAGAAGATATTTTGGAAACGTGAACATAGCAAAGAAATTTGTTGCTTAAAATTGGAAGAGTTTTTCCTTATAAAAACAGAGGGTGGAACACATTTTGCGATACTCGATAAATAAAATATCAGAGTGGCCCATGAGGGGATCGAACACGCGACCCTCGCGTTATTAGCACGACGCTCTAACCAAATGAGCTAATGGGCCACGTGAAGATATTTTGAAAACGTGAACATAGCATAGAAATTTGTTGCTTAAAATTGGAAGAGTTTTTCCTTATAAAAATAGAGGGTGGAACACATTTGCGATACTCAATAAATAAAATATCAGAGTGGCCCATGAGGGGATCGAACCCACGACCTCCGCGTTATTAGCACGACGCTCTAACCAACTGAGCTAATGGGCCACGAGAAGATATTTTGGAAACGTGAACATAGCAAAGAAATTTGTTGCTTAAAATTGGAAGAGTTTTTCCTTATAAAAACAGAGGGTGGAACACATTTTGCGATACTCAATAAATAAAATATCAGAGTGGCCCATGAGGGGATCGAACACGCGACCTTCGCATAATTAGCACGACGCTCTAACCAACTGAGCTAATGGCCACGTGAAGATATTTTGAAAACGTGAACATAGCATAGAAATTTGTTGCTTAAAATTGGAAGAGTTTTTCCTTATAAAAATAGATGGTGGAACACATTTGCGATACTCAATAAATAAAATATCAGAGTGGCCCATGAGGGGATCGAACCCACGACCTCCGCGTTATTAGCACGACGCTCTAACCAACTGAGCTAATGGGCCACGAGAAGATATTTTGGAAACGTGAACATAGCAAAGAAATTTGTTGCTTAAAATTGGAAGAGTTTTTCCTTATAAAAACAGAGGGTGGAACACATTTTGCGATACTCAATAAATAAAATATCAGAGTGGCCCATGAGGGGATCGAACACGCGACCTTCGCGTTATTAGTACGACGCTCTAACCAACTGAGTTAATGGGCCAGGTGAAGATATTTTGCAAACGTGAACATAGCAAAGAAATATGTTGCTTAAAATTCTAAGAGTTTTTCCTTATAAAAATAGAGAGAGGAACACATTTTTCGATACTCAATAAATAAAATATCAGAGTGGCCCATGAGGGGATCGAACCCGCAACCTTCGCGTTATTAGCACGACGCTCTAACCAACTGAGCTAATGGGCCACGAGCCGACATTTTGAAAACGTGAACATAGCATAGAAATTTGTTGCTTAAAATTGGAAGAGTTTTTCCTTATAAAAATAGAGGGTGGAACACATTTGCGATACTCAATAAATAAAATATCAGAGTGGCCCATGAGGGGATCGAACCCACGACCTCCGCGTTATTAGCACGACGCTCTAACCAACTGAGCTAATGGGCCACGAGAAGATATTTTGGAAACGTGAACATAGCAAAGAAATTTGTTGCTTAAATTGGAAGTGTTTTTCCTTATAAAATTGAGGGTGGAACACATTTTGCGATACTCAATAAATAAAATATCAGAGTGGCCCATGAGGGGATCGAACCCGCGACCTTCGCGTTATTAGCACGACGCTCTAACCAACTGAGTTAATGGGCCAGGTGAAGATATTTTGCAAACGTGAACATAGCAAAGAAATATGTTGCTTAAAATTCTAAGAGTTTTTCCTTATAAAAATAGAGAGTGGAACACATTTTTCGATACTCAATAAATAAAATATCAGAGTGGCCCATGAGGGGATCGAACCCGCAACCTTCGCATTATTAGCACGACGCTCTAACCAACTGAGCTAATGGGCCACGAGCCGACATTTTGGAATCGTGAACATAGCATAGAAATTTGTTGCTTAAAATTGTCAGAAGTTTTACTTATAAAAATAGAGGATGGAACACATTTTGCAATACTCAATAAATAAAATATCAGAGTGGCGCATGAGGGGATGGAACCCGCGACCTTCGCGTTATTAGAACGACGCTCTAACCAACTGAGCTAATGGGCCACGAGAAGATATTTTGGAAACGTGAACATAGCAAAGAAATTTGTTGATTAAAACTGAAAGAGTTTTTCCTTATAAAAATAGAGGGTGGAACACATTTTGCGATACTCAATAAATAAAATATCAGAGTGGCCCATGAGGGGATCGAACCCACGACGTTCGCGTTATTAGAACGACGCTCTAACCAACTGAGCTAATGGGGTACGAGAAGATATTTTGGAAACGTGAACATAGCAAAGAAATTTGTTGATTAAAACTGAAAGAGTTTTTCCTTATAAAAATAGAGGGTGGAACACATTTTGCGATACTCAATAAATAAAATATCAGAGTGGCCCATGAGGTTATCGAACCCGCGACCTTCGCGTTATTAGCACGACGCTCTAACCAACTGAGCTAATGGGCCACGAGACGAAATTTTGAAAACGTGAACATAGCATAGAAATTTGTTGCTTAAAATTGGAAGAGTTTTTCCTTATAAAAATAGCGGGTGGATTACATTTTGCGATACTCAATAAATAAAATATCAGAGTTGCCCATGAGGGGATCGAACCCGCGACCTTCGCGTTATTAGAACGACGCTCTAACCAACTGAGCTAATGGGCCACGAGAAGATATTTTGGAATCGTGAACATAGCATAGAAATTTGTTGCTTAAAATTGGAAGAGGTTTTACTTATAAAAATAGCGGGTGGAACACATTTTGCGATACTCAATAAATAAAATATCAGAGTGGCCCATGAAGGGATCGAACCCGCGACCTCCGCGTTATTAGCACCACGCTCTAACCAAATGAGCTAATGGGCCACGAGAAGATATTTTGGAAACGTGAAAATAGCATAGAAATTTGTTGTTTAAATTGGAAGAGTTTTTCCTTATAAAAATAGAGGATGGAACACATTTTGCAATACTCAATAAATAAAATATCAGAGTGGCCCATGAGGGGATCGAACCCGCGACCTTCGCATTATTAGCACGACGCTCTAACCAACTGAGCTGATGGGCCACGGGACGACATTTTGAAAACGTGAATATAGCGTAGAAATTTTTTGCTTAAAATTGGAAGAGTTTTTCCTTATAAAAATAGAGGATGGAACACATTTTACGATACTCAATAAATAAAATATCAGAGTGGCCCATGAGGGGATCGAACCCGCGACCTCCGCGTTATTAGCACGACGCTCTAACCAACTGAGCTAATGGGCCACGAGAAGATATTTTGAAAACGTGAACATAGCATAGAAATTTGTTGCTTAAAATTGGAAGAGTTTTTCCTTATAAAAACAGAGGGTGGAACACATTTGCGATACTCAATAAATAAAATATCAGAGTGGCCCATGAGGGGATCGAACCCACGACCTCCGCGTTATTAGCACGACGCTCTAACCAACTGAGCTAATGGGCCACGAGAAGATATTTTGGAAACGTGAACATAGCAAAGAAATTTGTTGCTTAAAATTGGAAGAGTTTTTCCTTATAAAAACAGAGGGTGGAACACATTTTGCGATACTCAATAAATAAAATATCAGAGTGGCCCATGAGGGGATCGAACACGCGACCTTCGCGTTATTAGCACGACGCTCTAACCAACTGAGCTAATGGGCCACGTGAAGATATTTTGAAAACGTGAACATAGCATAGAAATTTGTTGCTTAAAATTGGAAGAGTTTTTCCTTATAAAAATAGAGGATGGAACACATTTTACGATACTCAATAAATAAAATATAAGAGTGGCCCATGAGGGGATCGAACCCACGACCTCCGCGTTATTAGCACGACGCTCTAACCAACTGAGCTAATGGGCCACGAGAAGATATTTTGGAAACGTGAACATAGCAAAGAAATTTGTTGCTTAAAATTGGAAGAGTTTTTCCTTATAAAAACAGAGGGTGGAACACATTTTGCGATACTCAATAAATAAAATATCAGAGTGGCCCATGAGGGGATCGAACACGCGACCTTCGCGTTATTAGCACGACGCTCTAACCAACTGAGCTAATGGGCCACGTGAAGATATTTTGAAAACGTGAACATAGCATAGAAATTTGTTGCTTAAAATTGGAAGAGTTTTTCCTTATAAAAATAGAGGATGGAACACATTTTACGATACTCAATAAATAAAATATAAGAGTGGCCCATGAGGGGATCGAACCCACGACCTCCGCGTTATTAGCACGACGCTCTAACCAACTGAGCTAATGGGCCACGAGAAGATATTTTGGAAACGTGAACATAGCAAAGAAATTTGTTGCTTAAAATTGGAAGAGTTTTTCCTTATAAAAACAGTGGGTGGAACACATTTTGCGATACTCGATAAATAAAATATCAGAGTGGCCCATGAGGGGATCGAACACGCGACCTTCGCGTTATTAGCACGACGCTCTAACCAACTGAGCTAATGGGCCACGTGAAGATATTTTGAAAACGTGAACATAGCATAGAAATTTGTTGCTTAAAATTGGAAGAGTGTTTCCTTATAAAAATAGAGGATGGAACACATTTTACGATACTCAATAAATAAAATATCAGAGTGGCCCATGAGGGGATCGAACCCACGACCTCCGCGTTATTAGCACGACGCTCTAACCAACTGAGCTAATGGGCCACGAGAAGATATTTTGGAAACGTGAACATAGCAAAGAAATTTGTTGCTTAAAATTGGAAGAGTTTTTCCTTATAAAAACAGAGGGTGGAACACATTTTGCGATACTCAATAAATAAAATATCAGAGTGGCCCATGAGGGGATCGAACACGCGACCTTCGCATAATTAGCACGACGCTCTAACCAACTGAGCTAATGGCCACGTGAAGATATTTTGAAAACGTGAACATAGCATAGAAATTTGTTGCTTAAAATTGGAAGAGTTTTTCCTTATAAAAATAGAGGGTGGAACACATTTGCGATACTCAATAAATAAAATATCAGAGTGGCCCATGAGGGGATCGAACCCACGACCTCCGCGTTATTAGCACGACGCTCTAACCAACTGAGCTAATGGGCCACGAGAAGATATTTTGGAAACGTGAACATAGCATAGAAATTTGTTGCTTAAAATTGGAAGAGTTTTCCTTATAAAAATAGAGGATGGAACACATTTTACGATACTCAATAAATAAAATATCAGAGTGGCCCATGAGGGGATCGAACACGCGACCTTCGCGTTATTAGCACGACGCTCTAACCAACTGAGCTATTGGGCCACGTGAAGATATTTTGAAAACGTGAACATAGCATAGAAATTTGTTGCTTAAAATTGGAAGAGTTTTTCCTTATATAAATAGAGGGTGGAACACATTTGCGATACTCAATAAATAAAATATCAGAGTGGCCCATGAGGGGATCGAACCCGCAACCTTCGCGTTATTAGCACGACGCTCTAACCAACTGAGCTAATGGGCCACGAGAAGATATTTTGGAAACGTGAACATAGCAAAGAAATTTGTTGCTTAAAATTGGAAGAGTTTTTCCTTATAAAAATTGAGGGTGGAACACATTTTGCGATACTCAATTAATAAAATATCAGAAAGGCCCATGAGGGGATCGAACCCGCGACGTTCGTGTTATAAAAACGACGCTCTAACCAACTGAGCTAATGGGGCACGAGAAGATATTTTGGAATCGTGAACATAGCATAGAAATTTGTTGCTTAAAATTGGAAGAAGTTTTACTTATAAAAATAGAGAATGGAACACATTTTGCAATACTCAATAAATAAAATATCAGAGTGGCGCATGAGGGGATCGAACCCGCGACCTTCGCGTTATTAGCACGACGCTCTAACCAACTGAGCTAATGGGCCACGAGAAGATATTTTGGAAACGTGAACATAGCATAGAAATTTGTTGCTTAAAATTGGAAGAGTTTTTTCTTATAAAAATAGAGGGTGGAACACATTTTGCAATACACAATAAATAAAATACCAGAGTGGCCCATGAGGGGATCGAACCCGCGACCTCCGCGTTATTAGCACGACGCTCTAACCAACTGAGCTAATGGGCCACGAGAAGATATTTTGGAAACGTGAACATAGCAAAGAAATTTGTTGCTTAAATTGGAAGTGTTTTTCCTTATAAAATTGAGGGTGGAACACATTTTGCGATACTCAATAAATAAAATATCAGAGTGGCCCATGAGGGGATCGAACCCGCGACCTTCGCGTTATTAGCACGACGCTCTAACCAACTGAGATAATGGGCCAGGTGAAGATATTTTGCAAACGTGAACATAGCAAAGAAATATGTTGCTTAAAATTCTAAGAGTTTTTCCTTATAAAAATAGAGAGTGGAACACATTTTTCGATACTCAATAAATAAAATATCAGAGTGGCCCATGAGGGGATCGAACCCGCAACCTTCGCGTTATTAGCACGACGCTCTAACCAACTGAGCTAATGGGCCACGAGCCGACATTTTGAAAACGTGAACATAGCATAGAAATTTGTTGCTTAAAATTGGAAGAGAGAAGATATTTTGGAAACGTGAACATAGCAAAGAAATTTGTTGCTTAAAACTGGAAGAGTTTTTCCTTATAAAAATAGAGGGTGGAACACATTTTGTGATACTCAATAAATAAAATATCAGAGTGGCCCATGAGGGGATCGAACCCACGACGTTCGCGTTATTAGAACGACGCTCTAACCAACTGAGCTAATGGGCCACGAGAAGATATTTTGGAAACGTGAACATAGCAAAGAAATTTGTTGCTTAAAACTGAAAGAGTTTTTCCTTATAAAAATAGAGGGTGGAACACATTTTGCGATACTCAATAAATAAAATATCAAAGTGGCCCATGAGGTTATCGAACCAGCGACCTTCGCGTTATTAGCACGACGCTCTAACCAACTGAGCTAATGGGCCACGAGACGAAATTTTGAAAACGTGAACATAGCATAGAAATTTGTTGCTTAAAATTGGAAGAGTTTTTCCTTATAAAAATAGCGGGTGGAACACATTTTGCGATACTCAATACATAAAATATCAGAGTGGCCCATGAGGGGATCGAACACGCGACCTTCGCGTTATTAGCACGACGCTCTAACCAACTGAGCTAATGGGCCACGTGAAGATATTTTGAAAACGTGAACATAGCATAGAAATTTGTTGCTTAAAATTGGAAGAGTTTTTCCTTATAAAAATAGCGGGAGGAACACATTTTGCGATACTCAATAAATAAAATATCAGAGTGGCCCATGAGGGTATCGAACACGCGACCTTCGCGTTATTAGCACGACGCTCTAACCAACTGAGCTAATGGGCCACGTGAAGATATTTTGAAAACGTGAACATAGCATAGAAATTTGTTGCTTAAAATTGGAAGAGTTTTTCCTTATAAAAATAGAGGGTGGAACACATTTGCGATACTCAATAAATAAAATACGCTCTAACCAACTGAGCTAATGGGCCACGAGAAGATATTTTGGAAACGTGAACATAGCAAAGAAATTTGTTGCTTAAAACTGAAAGAATTTTTCCTTATAAAAATAGAGGGTGGAACACATTTTGCGATACTCAATAAATAAAATATCAGAGTGGCCCATGAGGTTATCGAACCCGCGACCTTCGCGTTATTAGCACGACGCTCTAACCAACTGAGCTAATGGGCCACGAGACGAAATTTTGAAAACGTGAACATAGCATAGAAATTTGTTGCTTAAAATTGGAAGAGTTTTTCCTTATAAAAATAGCGGGTGGAACACATTTTGCCATACTCAATTAATAAAATATCAGAGCGGCCCATGAGGGTATCGAACCCGCGACGTTCGCGTTATTAGAGCGACGCTCTAACCAACTGAGCTAATGGGCCACGAGAAGATATTTTGGAAACGTGAACATAGCAAAGAAATTTGTTGCTTAAAATTGGAAGAGTTTTTCCTTATAAAAATAGAGGGTGGAACACATTTGCGATACTCAATAAATAAAATATCAGAGTGGCCCATGAGGGGATCGAACCCACGACCTCCGCGTTATTAGCACGACGCTCTAACCAACTGAGCTAATGGGCCACGAGAAGATATTTTGGAAACGTGAACATAGCAAAGAAATTTGTTGCTTAAAATTGGAAGAGTTTTTCCTTATAAAAATAGCGGGTGGAACACATTTTGCCATACTCAATAAATAAAATATCAGAGTGGCCCATGAGGGGATCGAACACGCGACCTTCGCGTTATTAGCACGACGCTCTAACCAACTGAGCTAATGGGCCACGTGAAGATATTTTGAAAACGTGAACATAGCATAGAAATTTGTTGCTTAAAATTGGAAGAGTTTTTCCTTATAAAAATAGAGGGTGGAACACATTTGCGATACTCAATAAATAAAATACGCTCTAACCAACTGAGCTAATGGGCCACGAGAAGATATTTTGGAAACGTGAACATAGCAAAGAAATTTGTTGCTTAAAACTGAAAGAATTTTTCCTTATAAAAATAGAGGGTGGAACACATTTTGCGATACTCAATAAATAAAATATCAGAGTGGCCCATGAGGTTATCGAACCCGCGACCTTCGCGTTATTAGCACGACGCTCTAACCAACTGAGCTAATGGGCCACGAGACGAAATTTTGAAAACGTGAACATAGCATAGAAATTTGTTGCTTAAAATTGGAAGAGTTTTTCCTTATAAAAATAGAGGGTGGAACACATTTGCGATACTCAATAAATAAAATATCAGAGTGGCCCATGAGGGGATCGAACCCACGACCTCCGCGTTATTAGCACGACGCTCTAACCAACTGAGCTAATGGGCCACGAGAAGATATTTTGGAAACGTGAACATAGCAAAGAAATTTGTTGCTTAAAACTGGAAGAGTTTTTCCTTATAAAAATAGCGGGAGGAACACATTTTGCGATACTCAATAAATAAAATATCAGAGTGGCCCATGAGGGGATCGAACACGCGACCTTCGCGTTATTAGCACGACGCTCTAACCAACTGAGCTAATGGGCCACGAGAAGATATTTTGAAAACGTGAACATAGCATAGAAATTTGTTGCTTAAAATTGGAAGAGTTTTTCCTTATAAAAATAGAGGGTGGAACACATTTGCGATACTCAATAAATAAAATATCAGAGTGGCCCATGAGGGGATCGAACCCACGACCTCCGCGTTATTAGCACGACGCTCTAACCAACTGAGCTAATGGGCCACGAGAAGATATTTTGGAAACGTGAACATAGCAAAGAAATTTGTTGCTTAAAATTGGAAGAGTTTTTCCTTATAAAAACAGAGGGTGGAACACATTTTGCGATACTCGATAAATAAAATATCAGAGTGGCCCATGAGGGGATCGAACACGCGACCTTCGCGTTATTAGCACGACGCTCTAACCAACTGAGCTAATGTGCCACGTGAAGATATTTTGAAAACGTGAACATAGCATAGAAATTTGTTGCTTAAAATTGGAAGAGTTTTTCCTTATAAAAATAGAGGGTGGAACACATTTGCGATACTCAATAAATAAAATATCAGAGTGGCCCATGAGGGGATCGAACCCACGACCTCCGCGTTATTAGCACGACGCTCTAACCAACTGAGCTAATGGGCCACGAGAAGATATTTTGGAAACGTGAACATAGCAAAGAAATTTGTTGCTTAAAATTGGAAGAGTTTTTCCTTATAAAAACAGAGGGTGGAACACATTTTGCGATACTCAATAAATAAAATATCAGAGTGGCCCATGAGGGGATCGAACACGCGACCTTCGCGTTATTAGCACGACGCTCTAACCAACTGAGCTAATGGGCCACGTGAAGATATTTTGAAAACGTGAACATAGCATAGAAATTTGTTGCTTAAAATTGGAAGAGTTTTTCCTTATAAAAATAGAGGATGGAACACATTTTACGATACTCAATAAATAAAATATAAGAGTGGCCCATGAGGGGATCGAACCCACGACCTCCGCGTTATTAGCACGACGCTCTAACCAACTGAGCTAATGGGCCACGAGAAGATATTTTGGAAACGTGAACATAGCAAAGAAATTTGTTGCTTAAAATTGGAAGAGTTTTTCCTTATAAAAACAGAGGGTGGAACACATTTTGCGATACACAATAAATAAAATATCAGAGTGGCCCATGAGGGGATCGAACACGCGACCTTCGCGTTATTAGCACGACGCTCTAACCAACTGAGCTAATGGGCCACGTGAAGATATTTTGAAAACGTGAACATAGCATAGAAATTTGTTGCTTAAAATTGGAAGAGTTTTTCCTTATAAAAATAGAGGATGGAACACATTTTACGATACTCAATAAATAAAATATAAGAGTGGCCCATGAGGGGATCGAACCCACGACCTCCGCGTTATTAGCACGACGCTCTAACCAACTGAGCTAATGGGCCACGAGAAGATATTTTGGAAACGTGAACATAGCAAAGAAATTTGTTGCTTAAAATTGGAAGAGTTTTTCCTTATAAAAACAGTGGGTGGAACACATTTTGCGATACTCAATAAAATATCAGAGTGGCCCATGAGGGGATCGAACACGCGACCTTCGCATAATTAGCACGACGCTCTAACCAACTGAGCTAATGGCCACGTGAAGATATTTTGAAAACGTGAACATAGCATAGAAATTTGTTGCTTAAAATTGGAAGAGTTTTTCCTTATAAAAATAGAGGGTGGAACACATTTGCGATACTCAATAAATAAAATATCAGAGTGGCCCATGAGGGGATCGAACCCACGACCTCCGCGTTATTAGCACGACGCTCTAACCAACTGAGCTAATGGGCCACGAGAAGATATTTTGGAAACGTGAACATAGCAAAGAAATTTGTTGCTTAAAATTGGAAGAGTTTTTCCTTATAAAAACAGAGGGTGGAACACATTTTGCGATACTCAATAAATAAAATATCAGAGTGGCCCATGAGGGGATCGAACACGCGACCTTCGCGTTATTAGCACGACGCTCTAACCAACTGAGCTAATGGGCCACGTGAAGATATTTTGAAAACGTGAACATAGCATAGAAATTTGTTGCTTAAAATTGGAAGAGTGTTTCCTTATAAAAATAGAGGATGGAACACATTTTACGATACTCAATAAATAAAATATCAGAGTGGCCCATGAGGGGATCGAACCCACGACCTCCGCGTTATTAGCACGACGCTCTAACCAACTGAGCTAATGGGCCACGAGAAGATATTTTGGAAACGTGAACATAGCATAGAAATTTGTTGCTTAAAATTGGAAGAGTTTTCCTTATAAAAATAGAGGATGGAACACATTTTACGATACTCAATAAATAAAATATCAGAGTGGCCCATGAGGGGATCGAACACGCGACCTTCGCGTTATTAGCACGACGCTCTAACCAACTGAGCTATTGGGCCACGTGAAGATATTTTGAAAACGTGAACATAGCATAGAAATTTGTTGCTTAAAATTGGAAGAGTTTTTCCTTATATAAATAGAGGGTGGAACACATTTGCGATACTCAATAAATAAAATATCAGAGTGGCCCATGAGGGGATCGAACCCGCAACCTCCGTGTTATTAGCACGACGCTCTAACCAACTGAGCTAATGGGCCACGAGAAGATATTTTGGAAACGTGAACATAGCAAAGAAATTTGTTGCTTAAAATTGGAAGAGTTTTTCCTTATAAAAATTGAGGGTGGAACACATTTTGCGATACTCAATTAATAAAATATCAGAAAGGCCCATGAGGGGATCGAACCCGCGACGTTCGTGTTATAAAAACGACGCTCTAACCAACTGAGCTAATGGGGCACGAGAAGATATTTTGGAATCGTGAACATAGCATAGAAATTTGTTGCTTAAAATTGGAAGAAGTTTTACTTATAAAAATAGAGAATGGAACACATTTTGCAATACTCAATAAATAAAATATCAGAGTGGCGCATGAGGGGATCGAACCCGCGACCTTCGCGTTATTAGCACGACGCTCTAACCAACTGAGCTAATGGGCCACGAGAAGATATTTTGGAAACGTGAACATAGCATAGAAATTTGTTGCTTAAAATTGGAAGAGTTTTTTCTTATAAAAATAGAGGGTGGAACACATTTTGCAATACACAATAAATAAAATACCAGAGTGGCCCATGAGGGGATCGAACCCGCGACCTCCGCGTTATTAGCACGACGCTCTAACCAACTGAGCTAATGGGCCACGAGAAGATATTTTGGAAACGTGAACATAGCAAAGAAATTTGTTGCTTAAATTGGAAGTGTTTTTCCTTATAAAATTGAGGGTGGAACACATTTTGCGATACTCAATAAATAAAATATCAGAGTGGCCCATGAGGGGATCGAACCCGCGACCTTCGCGTTATTAGCACGACGCTCTAACCAACTGAGATAATGGGCCAGGTGAAGATATTTTGCAAACGTGAACATAGCAAAGAAATATGTTGCTTAAAATTCTAAGAGTTTTTCCTTATAAAAATAGAGAGTGGAACACATTTTTCGATACTCAATAAATAAAATATCAGAGTGGCCCATGAGGGGATCGAACCCGCGACCTTCGCGTTATTAGCACGACGCTCTAACCAACTGAGCTAATGGGCCACGAGCCGACATTTTGAAAACGTGAACATAGCATAGAAATTTGTTGCTTAAAATTGGAAGAGAGAAGATATTTTGGAAACGTGAACATAGCAAAGAAATTTGTTGCTTAAAACTGGAAGAGTTTTTCCTTATAAAAATAGCGGGTGGAACACATTTTGTGATACTCAATAAATAAAATATCAGAGTGGCCCATGAGGGGATCGAACCCACGACGTTCGCGTTATTAGAACGACGCTCTAACCAACTGAGCTAATGGGCCACGAGAAGATATTTTGGAAACGTGAACATAGCAAAGAAATTTGTTGCTTAAAACTGAAAGAGTTTTTCCTTATAAAAATAGAGGGTGGAACACATTTTGCGATACTCAATAAATAAAATATCAAAGTGGCCCATGAGGTTATCGAACCAGCGACCTTCGCGTTATTAGCACGACGCTCTAACCAACTGAGCTAATGGGCCACGAGACGAAATTTTGAAAACGTGAACATAGCATAGAAATTTGTTGCTTAAAATTGGAAGAGTTTTTCCTTATAAAAATAGCGGGTGGAACACATTTTGCGATACTCAATACATAAAATATCAGAGTGGCCCATGAGGGGATCGAACACGCGACCTTCGCGTTATTAGCACGACGCTCTAACCAACTGAGCTAATGGGCCACGTGAAGATATTTTGAAAACGTGAACATAGCATAGAAATTTGTTGCTTAAAATTGGAAGAGTTTTTCCTTATAAAAATAGCGGGAGGAACACATTTTGCGATACTCAATAAATAAAATATCAGAGTGGCCCATGAGGGGATCGAACACGCGACCTTCGCGTTATTAGCACGACGCTCTAACCAACTGAGCTAATGGGCCACGTGAAGATATTTTGAAAACGTGAACATAGCATAGAAATTTGTTGCTTAAAATTGGAAGAGTTTTTCCTTATAAAAATAGAGGGTGGAACACATTTGCGATACTCAATAAATAAAATACGCTCTAACCAACTGAGCTAATGGGCCACGAGAAGATATTTTGGAAACGTGAACATAGCAAAGAAATTTGTTGCTTAAAACTGAAAGAATTTTTCCTTATAAAAATAGAGGGTGGAACACATTTTGCGATACTCAATAAATAAAATATCAGAGTGGCCCATGAGGTTATCGAACCCGCGACCTTCGCGTTATTAGCACGACGCTCTAACCAACTGAGCTAATGGGCCACGAGACGAAATTTTGAAAACGTGAACATAGCATAGAAATTTGTTGCTTAAAATTGGAAGAGTTTTTCCTTATAAAAATAGCGGGTGGAACACATTTTGCCATACTCAATTAATAAAATATCAGAGCGGCCCATGAGGGTATCGAACCCGCGACGTTCGCGTTATTAGAGCGACGCTCTAACCAACTGAGCTAATGGGCCACGAGAAGATATTTTGGAAACGTGAACATAGCAAAGAAATTTGTTGCTTAAAATTGGAAGAGTTTTTCCTTATAAAAATAGAGGGTGGAACACATTTGCGATACTCAATAAATAAAATATCAGAGTGGCCCATGAGGGGATCGAACCCACGACCTCCGCGTTATTAGCACGACGCTCTAACCAACTGAGCTAATGGGCCACGAGAAGATATTTTGGAAACGTGAACATAGCAAAGAAATTTGTTGCTTAAAATTGGAAGAGTTTTTCCTTATAAAAATAGCGGGTGGAACACATTTTGCCATACTCAATAAATAAAATATCAGAGTGGCCCATGACGGGATCGAACACGCGACCTTCGCGTTATTAGCACGACGCTCTAACCAACTGAGCTAATGGGCCACGTGAAGATATTTTGAAAACGTGAACATAGCATAGAAATTTGTTGCTTAAAATTGGAAGAGTTTTTCCTTATAAAAATAGAGGGTGGAACACATTTGCGATACTCAATAAATAAAATATCAGAGTGGCCCATGAGGGGATCGAACCCACGACCTCCGCGTTATTAGCACGACGCTCTAACCAACTGAGCTAATGGGCCACGAGAAGATGTTTTGGAAACGTGAACATAGCAAAGAAATTTGTTGCTTAAAATTGGAAGAGTTTTTCCTTATAAAAACAGAGGGTGGAACACATTTTGCGATACTCGATAAATAAAATATCAGAGTGGCCCATGAGGGGATCGAACACGCGACCCTCGCGTTATTAGCACGACGCTCTAACCAACTGAGCTAATGGGCCACGTGAAGATATTTTGAAAACGTGAACATAGCATAGAAATTTGTTGCTTAAAATTGGAAGAATTTTTCCTTATAAAAATAGAGGGTGGAACACATTTGCGATACTCAATAAATAAAATATCAGAGTGGCCCATGAGGGGATCGAACACGCGACCTTCGCGTTATTAGCACGACGCTCTAACCAACTGAGCTAATGGGCCACGTGAAGATATTTTGAAAACGTGAACATAGCATAGAAATTTGTTGCTTAAAATTGGAAGAGTTTTTCCTTATAAAAATAGCGGGAGGAACACATTTTGCGATACTCAATAAATAAAACATCAGATTGGCCCATGAGGGGATCGAACACGCGACCTTCGCGTTATTAGCACGACGCTCTAACCAACTGAGCTAATGGGCCACGTGAAGATATTTTGAAAACGTGAACATAGCATAGAAATTTGTTGCTTAAAATTGGAAGAGTTTTTCCTTATAAAAATAGAGGGTGGAACACATTTGCGATACTCAATAAATAAAATACGCTCTAACCAACTGAGCTAATGGGCCACGAGAAGATATTTTGGAAACGTGAACATAGCAAAGAAATTTGTTGCTTAAAACTGAAAGAATTTTTCCTTATAAAAATAGAGGGTGGAACACATTTTGCGATACTCAATAAATAAAATATCAGAATGGCCCATGAGGTTATCGAACCCGCGACCTTCGCGTTATTGGCACGACGCTCTAACCAACTGAGCTAATGGGCCACGAGACGAAATTTTGAAAACGTGAACATAGCATAGAAATTTGTTGCTTAAAATTGGAAGAGTTTTTCCTTATAAAAATAGCGGGTGGAACACATTTTGCCATACTCAATTAATAAAATATCAGAGCGGCCCATGAGGGTATCGAACCCGCGACGTTCGCGTTATTAGAACGACGCTCTAACCAACTGAGCTAATGGGCCACGAGAAGATATTTTGGAAACGTGAACATAGCAAAGAAATTTGTTGCTTAAAATTGGAAGAGTTTTTCCTTATAAAAATAGAGGGTGGAACACATTTGCGATACTCAATAAATAAAATATCAGAGTGGCCCATGAGGGGATCGAACCCACGACCTCCGCGTTATTAGCACGACGCTCTAACCAACTGAGCTAATGGGCCACGAGAAGATATTTTGGAAACGTGAACATAGCAAAGAAATTTGTTGCTTAAAATTGGAAGAGTTTTTCCTTATAAAAATAGCGGGTGGAACACATTTTGCCATAATAAATAAAATATCAGATTGGCCCATGACGGGATCGAACACGCGACCTTCGCGTTATTAGCACGACGCTCTAACCAACTGAGCTAATGGGCCACGTGAAGATATTTTGAAAACGTGAACATAGCATAGAAATTTGTTGCTTAAAATTGGAAGAGTTTTTCCTTATAAAAATAGAGGGTGGAACACATTTGCGATACTCAATAAATAAAATATCAGAGTGGCCCATGAGGGGATCGAACCCACGACCTCCGCGTTATTAGCACGACGCTCTAACCAACTGAGCTAATGGGCCACGAGAAGATATTTTGGAAACGTGAACATAGCAAAGAAATTTGTTGCTTAAAATTGGAAGAGTTTTTCCTTATAAAAACAGAGGGTGGAACACATTTTGCGATACTCGATAAATAAAATATCAGAGTGGCCCATGAGGGGATCGAACACGCGACCTTCGCGTTATTAGCACGACGCTCTAACCAACTGAGCTAATGGGCCACGTGAAGATATTTTGAAAACGTGAACATAGCATAGAAATTTGTTGCTTAAAATTGGAAGAGTTTTTCCTTATAAAAATAGAGGGTGGAACACATTTGCGATACTCAATAAATAAAATACGCTCTAACCAACTGAGCTAATGGGCCACGAGAAGATATTTTGGAAACGTGAACATAGCAAAGAAATTTGTTGCTTAAAACTGAAAGAATTTTTCCTTATAAAAATAGAGGGTGGAACACATTTTGCGATACTCAATAAATAAAATATCAGAGTGGCCCATGAGGTTATCGAACCCGCGACCTTCGCGTTATTAGCACGACGCTCTAACCAACTGAGCTAATGGGCCACGAGACGAAATTTTGAAAACGTGAACATAGCATAGAAATTTGTTGCTTAAAATTGGAAGAGTTTTTCCTTATAAAAATAGCGGGTGGAACACATTTTGCCATACTCAATTAATAAAATATCAGAGCGGCCCATGAGGGTATCGAACCCGCGACGTTCGCGTTATTAGAGCGACGCTCTAACCAACTGAGCTAATGGGCCACGAGAAGATATTTTGGAAACGTGAACATAGCAAAGAAATTTGTTGCTTAAAATTGGAAGAGTTTTTCCTTATAAAAATAGAGGGTGGAACACATTTGCGATACTCAATAAATAAAATATCAGAGTGGCCCATGAGGGGATCGAACCCACGACCTCCGCGTTATTAGCACGACGCTCTAACCAACTGAGCTAATGGGCCACGAGAAGATATTTTGGAAACGTGAACATAGCAAAGAAATTTGTTGCTTAAAATTGGAAGAGTTTTTCCTTATAAAAATAGCGGGTGGAACACATTTTGCCATACTCAATAAATAAAATATCAGAGTGGCCCATGACGGGATCGAACACGCGACCTTCGCGTTATTAGCACGACGCTCTAACCAACTGAGCTAATGGGCCACGTGAAGATATTTTGAAAACGTGAACATAGCATAGAAATTTGTTGCTTAAAATTGGAAGAGTTTTTCCTTATAAAAATAGAGGGTGGAACACATTTGCGATACTCAATAAATAAAATATCAGAGTGGCCCATGAGGGGATCGAACCCACGACCTCCGCGTTATTAGCACGACGCTCTAACCAACTGAGCTAATGGGCCACGAGAAGATGTTTTGGAAACGTGAACATAGCAAAGAAATTTGTTGCTTAAAATTGGAAGAGTTTTTCCTTATAAAAACAGAGGGTGGAACACATTTTGCGATACTCGATAAATAAAATATCAGAGTGGCCCATGAGGGGATCGAACACGCGACCCTCGCGTTATTAGCACGACGCTCTAACCAACTGAGCTAATGGGCCACGTGAAGATATTTTGAAAACGTGAACATAGCATAGAAATTTGTTGCTTAAAATTGGAAGAATTTTTCCTTATAAAAATAGAGGGTGGAACACATTTGCGATACTCAATAAATAAAATATCAGAGTGGCCCATGAGGGGATCGAACACGCGACCTTCGCGTTATTAGCACGACGCTCTAACCAACTGAGCTAATGGGCCACGTGAAGATATTTTGAAAACGTGAACATAGCATAGAAATTTGTTGCTTAAAATTGGAAGAGTTTTTCCTTATAAAAATAGCGGGAGGAACACATTTTGCGATACTCAATAAATAAAACATCAGATTGGCCCATGAGGGGATCGAACACGCGACCTTCGCGTTATTAGCACGACGCTCTAACCAACTGAGCTAATGGGCCACGTGAAGATATTTTGAAAACGTGAACATAGCATAGAAATTTGTTGCTTAAAATTGGAAGAGTTTTTCCTTATAAAAATAGAGGGTGGAACACATTTGCGATACTCAATAAATAAAATACGCTCTAACCAACTGAGCTAATGGGCCACGAGAAGATATTTTGGAAACGTGAACATAGCAAAGAAATTTGTTGCTTAAAACTGAAAGAATTTTTCCTTATAAAAATAGAGGGTGGAACACATTTTGCGATACTCAATAAATAAAATATCAGAATGGCCCATGAGGTTATCGAACCCGCGACCTTCGCGTTATTGGCACGACGCTCTAACCAACTGAGCTAATGGGCCACGAGACAAAATTTTGAAAACGTGAACATAGCATAGAAATTTGTTGCTTAAAATTGGAAGAGTTTTTCCTTATAAAAATAGCGGGTGGAACACATTTTGCCATACTCAATTAATAAAATATCAGAGCGGCCCATGAGGGTATCGAACCCGCGACGTTCGCGTTATTAGAACGACGCTCTAACCAACTGAGCTAATGGGCCACGAGAAGATATTTTGGAAACGTGAACATAGCAAAGAAATTTGTTGCTTAAAATTGGAAGAGTTTTTCCTTATAAAAATAGAGGGTGGAACACATTTGCGATACTCAATAAATAAAATATCAGAGTGGCCCATGAGGGGATCGAACCCACGACCTCCGCGTTATTAGCACGACGCTCTAACCAACTGAGCTAATGGGCCACGAGAAGATATTTTGGAAACGTGAACATAGCAAAGAAATTTGTTGCTTAAAATTGGAAGAGTTTTTCCTTATAAAAATAGCGGGTGGAACACATTTTGCCATAATAAATAAAATATCAGATTGGCCCATGACGGGATCGAACACGCGACCTTCGCGTTATTAGCACGACGCTCTAACCAACTGAGCTAATGGGCCACGTGAAGATATTTTGAAAACGTGAACATAGCATAGAAATTTGTTGCTTAAAATTGGAAGAGTTTTTCCTTATAAAAATAGAGGGTGGAACACATTTGCGATACTCAATAAATAAAATATCAGAGTGGCCCATGAGGGGATCGAACCCACGACCTCCGCGTTATTAGCACGACGCTCTAACCAACTGAGCTAATGGGCCACGAGAAGATATTTTGTAAACGTGAACATAGCAAAGAAATTTGTTGCTTAAAATTGGAAGAGTTTTTCCTTATAAAAACAGAGGGTGGAACACATTTTGCGATACTCGATAAATAAAATATCAGAGTGGCCCATGAGGGGATCGAACACGCGACCCTCGCGTTATTAGCACGACGCTCTAACCAACTGAGCTAATGGGCCACGTGAAGATATTTTGAAAACGTGAACATAGCATAGAAATTTGTTGCTTAAAATTGGAAGAGTTTTTCCTTATAAAAATAGAGGGTGGAACACATTTGCGATACTCAATAAATAAAATATCAGAGTGGCCCATGAGGGGATCGAACACGCGACCTTCGCGTTATTAGCACGACGCTCTAACCAACTGAGCTAATGGGCCACGTGAAGATATTTTGAAAACGTGAACATAGCATAGAAATTTGTTGCTTAAAATTGGAAGAGTTTTTCCTTATAAAAATAGAGGGTGGAACACATTTGCGATACTCAATAAATAAAATATCAGAGTGGCCCATGAGGGGATCGAACACGCGACCTTCGCGTTATTAGCACGACGCTCTAACCAACTGAGCTAATGGGCCACGTGAAGATATTTTGAAAACGTGAACATAGCATAGAAATTTGTTGCTTAAAATTGGAAGAGTTTTTCCTTATAAAAATAGCGGGAGGAACACATTTTGCGATACTCAATAAATAAAACATCAGAGTGGCCCATGAGGGGATCGAACACGCGACCTTCGCGTTATTAGCACGACGCTCTAACCAACTGAGCTAATGGGCCACGTGAAGATATTTTGAAAACGTGAACATAGCATAGAAATTTGTTGCTTAAAATTGGAAGAGTTTTTCCTTATAAAAATAGCGGGTGGAACACATTTTGCCATACTCAATTAATAAAATATCAGAGCGGCCCATGAGGGTATCGAACCCGCGACGTTCGCGTTATTAGAACGACGCTCTAACCAACTGAGCTAATGGGCCACGAGAAGATATTTTGGAAACGTGAACATAGCAAAGAAATTTGTTGCTTAAAATTGGAAGAGTTTTTCCTTATAAAAATAGAGGGTGGAACACATTTGCGATACTCAATAAATAAAATATCAGAGTGGCCCATGAGGGGATCGAACCCACGACCTCCGCGTTATTAGCACGACGCTCTAACCAACTGAGCTAATGGGCCACGAGAAGATATTTTGGAAACGTGAACATAGCAAAGAAATTTGTTGCTTAAAATTGGAAGAGTTTTTCCTTATAAAAATAGCGGGTGGAACACATTTTGCCATAATAAATAAAATATCAGATTGGCCCATGACGGGATCGAACACGCGACCTTCGCGTTATTAGCACGACGCTCTAACCAACTGAGCTAATGGGCCACGTGAAGATATTTTGAAAACGTGAACATAGCATAGAAATTTGTTGCTTAAAATTGGAAGAGTTTTTCCTTATAAAAATAGAGGGTGGAACACATTTGCGATACTCAATAAATAAAATATCAGAGTGGCCCATGAGGGGATCGAACCCACGACCTCCGCGTTATTAGCACGACGCTCTAACCAACTGAGCTAATGGGCCACGAGAAGATATTTTGGAAACGTGAACATAGCAAAGAAATTTGTTGCTTAAAATTGGAAGAGTTTTTCCTTATAAAAACAGAGGGTGGAACACATTTTGCGATACTCGATAAATAAAATATCAGAGTGGCCCATGAGGGGATCAAACACGCGACCCTCGCGTTATTAGCACGACGCTCTAACCAACTGAGCTAATGGGCCACGTGAAGATATTTTGAAAACGTGAACATAGCATAGAAATTTGTTGCTTAAAATTGGAAGAGTTTTTCCTTATAAAAATAGAGGGTGGAACACATTTGCGATACTCAATAAATAAAATATCAGAGTGGCCCATGAGGGGATCGAACACGCGACCTTCGCGTTATTAGCACGACGCTCTAACCAACTGAGCTAATGGGCCACGTGAAGATATTTTGAAAACGTGAACATAGCATAGAAATTTGTTGCTTAAAATTGGAAGAGTTTTTCCTTATAAAAATAGAGGGTGGAACACATTTGCGATACTCAATAAATAAAATATCAGAGTGGCCCATGAGGGGATCGAACACGCGACCTTCGCGTTATTAGCACGACGCTCTAACCAACTGAGCTAATGGGCAACGTGAAGATATTTTGAAAACGTGAACATAGCATAGAAATTTGTTGCTTAAAATTGGAAGAGTTTTTCCTTATAAAAATAGCGGGAGGAACACATTTTGCGATACTCAATAAATAAAACATCAGAGTGGCCCATGAGGGGATCGAACACGCGACCTTCGCGTTATTAGCACGACGCTCTAACCAACTGAGCTAATGGGCCACGTGAAGATATTTTGAAAACGTGAACATAGCATAGAAATTTGTTGCTTAAAATTGGAAGAGTTTTTCCTTATAAAAATAGAGGGTGGAACACATTTGCGATACTCAATAAATAAAATACGCTCTAACCAACTGAGCTAATGGGCCACGAGAAGATATTTTGGAAACGTGAACATAGCAAAGAAATTTGTTGCTTAAAACTGAAAGAATTTTTCCTTATAAAAATAGAGGGTGGAACACATTTTGCGATACTCAATAAATAAAATATCAGAGTGGCCCATGAGGTTATCGAACCCGCGACCTTCGCGTTATTAGCACGACGCTCTAACCAACTGAGCTAATGGGCCACGAGACGAAATTTTGAAAACGTGAACATAGCATAGAAATTTGTTGCTTAAAATTGGAAGAGTTTTTCCTTATAAAAATAGCGGGTGGAACACATTTTGCCATACTCAATTAATAAAATATCAGAGCGGCCCATGAGGGTATCGAACCCGCGACGTTCGCGTTATTAGAACGACGCTCTAACCAACTGAGCTAATGGGCCACGAGAAGATATTTTGGAAACGTGAACATAGCAAAGAAATTTGTTGCTTAAAATTGGAAGAGTTTTTCCTTATAAAAATAGAGGGTGGAACACATTTGCGATACTCAATAAATAAAATATCAGAGTGGCCCATGAGGGGATCGAACCCACGACCTCCGCGTTATTAGCACGACGCTCTAACCAACTGAGCTAATGGGCCACGAGAAGATATTTTGGAAACGTGAACATAGCAAGGAAATTTGTTGCTTAAAATTGGAAGAGTTTTTCCTTATAAAAATAGCGGGTGGAACACATTTGCGATACTCAATAAATAAAATATCAGAGTGGCCCATGAGGGGATCGAACACGCGACCTTCGCGTTATTAGCACGACGCTCTAACCAACTGAGCTAATGGGCCACGTGAAGATATTTTGAAAACGTGAACATAGCATAGAAATTTGTTGCTTAAAATTGGAAGAGTTTTTCCTTATAAAAATAGCGGGAGGAACACATTTTGCGATACTCAATAAATAAAACATCAGAGTGGCCCATGAGGGGATCGAACACGCGACCTTCGCGTTATTAGCACGACGCTCTAACCAACTGAGCTAATGGGCCACGTGAAGATATTTTGAAAACGTGAACATAGCATAGAAATTTGTTGCTTGAAATTGGAAGAGTTTTTCCTTATAAAAATAGCGGGTGGAACACATTTTGCCATACTCAATTAATAAAATATCAGAGCGGCCCATGAGGGTATCGAACCCGCGACGTTCGCGTTATTAGAACGACGCTCTAACCAACTGAGCTAATGGGCCACGAGAAGATATTTTGGAAACGTGAACATAGCAAAGAAATTTGTTGCTTAAAATTGGAAGAGTTTTTCCTTATAAAAATAGAGGGTGGAACACATTTGCGATACTCAATAAATAAAATATCAGAGTGGCCCATGAGGGGATCGAACCCACGACCTCCGCGTTATTAGCACGACGCTCTAACCAACTGAGCTAATGGGCCACGAGAAGATATTTTGGAAACGTGAACATAGCAAAGAAATTTGTTGCTTAAAATTGGAAGAGTTTTTCCTTATAAAAATAGCGGGTGGAACACATTTTGCCATAATAAATAAAATATCAGATTGGCCCATGACGGGATCGAACACGCGACCTTCGCGTTATTAGCACGACGCTCTAACCAACTGAGCTAATGGGCCACGTGAAGATATTTTGAAAACGTGAACATAGCATAGAAATTTGTTGCTTAAAATTGGAAGAGTTTTTCCTTATAAAAATAGAGGGTGGAACACATTTGCGATACTCAATAAATAAAATATCAGAGTGGCCCATGAGGGGATCGAACCCACGACCTCCGCGTTATTAGCACGACGCTCTAACCAACTGTGCTAATGGGCCACGAGAAGATATTTTGGAAACGTGAACATAGCAAAGAAATTTGTTGCTTAAAATTGGAAGAGTTTTTCCTTATAAAAACAGAGGGTGGAACACATTTTGCGATACTCGATAAATAAAATATCAGAGTGGCCCATGAGGGGATCGAACACGCGACCCTCGCGTTATTAGCACGACGCTCTAACCAACTGAGCTAATGGGCCACGTGAAGATATTTTGAAAACGTGAACATAGCATAGAAATTTGTTGCTTAAAATTGGAAGAGTTTTTCCTTATAAAAATAGAGGGTGGAACACATTTGCGATACTCAATAAATAAAATATCAGAGTGGCCCATGAGGGGATCGAACACGCGACCTTCGCGTTATTAGCACGACGCTCTAACCAACTGAGCTAATGGGCCACGTGAAGATATTTTGAAAACGTGAACATAGCATAGAAATTTGTTGCTTAAAATTGGAAGAGTTTTTCCTTATAAAAATAGAGGGTGGAACACATTTGCGATACTCAATAAATAAAATATCAGAGTGGCCCATGAGGGGATCGAACACGCGACCTTCGCGTTATTAGCACGACGCTCTAACCAACTGAGCTAATGGGCCACGTGAAGATATTTTGAAAACGTGAACATAGCATAGAAATTTGTTGCTTAAAATTGGAAGAGTTTTTCCTTATAAAAATAGCGGGAGGAACACATTTTGCGATACTCAATAAATAAAACATCAGAGTGGCCCATGAGGGGATCGAACACGCGACCTTCGCGTTATTAGCACGACGCTCTAACCAACTGAGCTAATGGGCCACGTGAAGATATTTTGAAAACGTGAACATAGCATAGAAATTTGTTGCTTAAAATTGGAAGAGTTTTTCCTTATAAAAATAGAGGGTGGAACACATTTGCGATACTCAATAAATAAAATACGCTCTAACCAACTGAGCTAATGGGCCACGAGAAGATATTTTGGAAACGTGAACATAGCAAAGAAATTTGTTGCTTAAAACTGAAAGAATTTTTCCTTATAAAAATAGAGGGTGGAACACATTTTGCGATACTCAATAAATAAAATATCAGAGTGGCCCATGAGGTTATCGAACCCGCGACCTTCGCGTTATTAGCACGACGCTCTAACCAACTGAGCTAATGGGCCACGAGACGAAATTTTGAAAACGTGAACATAGCAAAGAAATTTGTTGCTTAAAATTGGAAGAGTTTTTCCTTATAAAAATAGCGGGTGGAACACATTTTGCCATACTCAATTAATAAAATATCAGAGCGGCCCATGAGGGTATCGAACCCGCGACGTTCGCGTTATTAGAACGACGCTCTAACCAACTGAGCTAATGGGCCACGAGAAGATATTTTGGAAACGTGAACATAGCAAAGAAATTTGTTGCTTAAAATTGGAAGAGTTTTTCCTTATAAAAATAGAGGGTGGAACACATTTGCGATACTCAATAAATAAAATATCAGAGTGGCCCATGAGGGGATCGAACCCACGACCTCCGCGTTATTAGCACGACGCTCTAACCAACTGAGCTAATGGGCCACGAGAAGATATTTTGGAAACGTGAACATAGCAAGGAAATTTGTTGCTTAAAATTGGAAGAGTTTTTCCTTATAAAAATAGCGGGTGGAACACATTTGCGATACTCAATAAATAAAATATCAGAGTGGCCCATGAGGGGATCGAACACGCGACCTTCGCGTTATTAGCACGACGCTCTAACCAACTGAGCTAATGGGCCACGTGAAGATATTTTGAAAACGTGAACATAGCATAGAAATTTGTTGCTTAAAATTGGAAGAGTTTTTCCTTATAAAAATAGCGGGAGGAACACATTTTGCGATACTCAATAAATAAAACATCAGAGTGGCCCATGAGGGGATCGAACACGCGACCTTCGCGTTATTAGCACGACGCTCTAACCAACTGAGCTAATGGGCCACGTGAAGATATTTTGAAAACGTGAACATAGCATAGAAATTTGTTGCTTGAAATTGGAAGAGTTTTTCCTTATAAAAATAGCGGGTGGAACACATTTTGCCATACTCAATTAATAAAATATCAGAGCGGCCCATGAGGGTATCGAACCCGCGACGTTCGCGTTATTAGAACGACGCTCTAACCAACTGAGCTAATGGGCCACGAGAAGATATTTTGGAAACGTGAACATAGCAAAGAAATTTGTTGCTTAAAATTGGAAGAGTTTTTCCTTATAAAAATAGAGGGTGGAACACATTTGCGATACTCAATAAATAAAATATCAGAGTGGCCCATGAGGGGATCGAACCCACGACCTCCGCGTTATTAGCACGACGCTCTAACCAACTGAGCTAATGGGCCACGAGAAGATATTTTGGAAACGTGAACATAGCAAAGAAATTTGTTGCTTAAAATTGGAAGAGTTTTTCCTTATAAAAATAGCGGGTGGAACACATTTTGCCATAATAAATAAAATATCAGATTGGCCCATGACGGGATCGAACACGCGACCTTCGCGTTATTAGCACGACGCTCTAACCAACTGAGCTAATGGGCCACGAGAAGATATTTTGAAAACGTGAACATAGCATAGAAATTTGTTGCTTAAAATTGGAAGAGTTTTTCCTTATAAAAATAGAGGGTGGAACACATTTGCGATACTCAATAAATAAAATATCAGAGTGGCCCATGAGGGGATCGAACCCACGACCTCCGCGTTATTAGCACGACGCTCTAACCAACTGTGCTAATGGGCCACGAGAAGATATTTTGGAAACGTGAACATAGCAAAGAAATTTGTTGCTTAAAATTGGAAGAGTTTTTCCTTATAAAAACAGAGGGTGGAACACATTTTGCGATACTCGATAAATAAAATATCAGAGTGGCCCATGAGGGGATCGAACACGCGACCCTCGCGTTATTAGCACGACGCTCTAACCAACTGAGCTAATGGGCCACGTGAAGATATTTTGAAAACGTGAACATAGCATAGAAATTTGTTGCTTAAAATTGGAAGAGTTTTTCCTTATAAAAATAGAGGGTGGAACACATTTGCGATACTCAATAAATAAAATATCAGAGTGGCCCATGAGGGGATCGAACACGCGACCTTCGCGTTATTAGCACGACGCTCTAACCAACTGAGCTAATGGGCCACGTGAAGATATTTTGAAAACGTGAACATAGCATAGAAATTTGTTGCTTAAAATTGGAAGAGTTTTTCCTTATAAAAATAGAGGGTGGAACACATTTGCGATACTCAATAAATAAAATATCAGAGTGGCCCATGAGGGGATCGAACACGCGACCTTCGCGTTATTAGCACGACGCTCTAACCAACTGAGCTAATGGGCCACGAGAAGATATTTTGAAAACGTGAACATAGCATAGAAATTTGTTGCTTAAAATTGGAAGAGTTTTTCCTTATAAAAATAGCGGGAGGAACACATTTTGCGATACTCAATAAATAAAACATCAGAGTGGCCCATGAGGGGATCGAACACGCGACCTTCGCGTTATTAGCACGACGCTCTAACCAACTGAGCTAATGGGCCACGAGAAGATATTTTGAAAACGTGAACATAGCATAGAAATTTGTTGCTTAAAATTGGAAGAGTTTTTCCTTATAAAAATAGAGGGTGGAACACATTTGCGATACTCAATAAATAAAATACGCTCTAACCAACTGAGCTAATGGGCCACGAGAAGATATTTTGGAAACGTGAACATAGCAAAGAAATTTGTTGCTTAAAACTGAAAGAATTTTTCCTTATAAAAATAGAGGGTGGAACACATTTTGCGATACTCAATAAATAAAATATCAGAGTGGCCCATGAGGTTATCGAACCCGCGACCTCCGCGTTATTAGCACGACGCTCTAACCAACTGAGCTAATGGGCCACGAGACGAAATTTTGAAAACGTGAACATAGCATAGAAATTTGTTGCTTAAAATTGGTAGAGTTTTTCCTTATAAAAATAGCGGGTGGAACACATTTTGCCATACTCAATTAATAAAATATCAGAGCGGCCCATGAGGGTATCGAACCCGCGACGTTCGCGTTATTAGAACGACGCTCTAACCAACTGAGCTAATGGGCCACGAGAAGATATTTTGGAAACGTGAACATAGCAAAGAAATTTGTTGCTTAAAATTGGAAGAGTTTTTCCTTATAAAAATAGAGGGTGGAACACATTTGCGATACTCAATAAATAAAATATCAGAGTGGCCCATGAGGGGATCGAACCCACGACCTCCGCGTTATTAGCACGACGCTCTAACCAACTGAGCTAATGGGCCACGAGAAGATATTTTGGAAACGTGAACATAGCAAAGAAATTTGTTGCTTAAAATTGGAAGAGTTTTTCCTTATAAAAATAGCGGGTGGAACACATTTTGCCATACTCAATAAATAAAATATCAGAGTGGCCCATGACGGGATCGAACACGCGACCTTCGCGTTATTAGCACGACGCTCTAACCAACTGAGCTAATGGGCCACGTGAAGATATTTTGAAAACGTGAACATAGCAAAGAAATTTGTTGCTTAAAATTGGAAGAGTTTTTCCTTATAAAAATAGAGGGTGGAACACATTTGCGATACTCAATAAATAAAATATCAGAGTGGCCCATGAGGGGATCGAACCCACGACCTCCGCGTTATTAGCACGACGCTCTAACCAACTGAGCTAATGGGCCACGAGAAGATATTTTGGAAACGTGAACATAGCAAAGAAATTTGTTGCTTAAAATTGGAAGAGTTTTTCCTTATAAAAACAGAGGGTGGAACACATTTTGCGATACTCGATAAATAAAATATCAGAGTGGCCCATGAGGGGATCGAACACGCGACCCTTGCGTTATTAGCACGACGCTCTAACCAACTGAGCTAATGGGCCACGTGAAGATATTTTGAAAACGTGAACATAGCATAGAAATTTGTTGCTTAAAATTGGAAGAGTTTTTCCTTATAAAAATAGAGGGTGGAACACATTTGCGATACTCAATAAATAAAATATCAGAGTGGCCCATGAGGGGATCGAACCCACGACCTCCGCGTTATTAGCACGACGCTCTAACCAACTGAGCTAATGGGCCACGAGAAGATATTTTGGAAACGTGAACATAGCAAAGAAATTTGTTGCTTAAAATTGGAAGAGTTTTTCCTTATAAAAACAGAGGGTGGAACACATTTTGCGATACTCAATAAATAAAATATCAGAGTGGCCCATGAGGGGATCGAACACGCGACCTTCGCATAATTAGCACGACGCTCTAACCAACTGAGCTAATGGCCACGTGAAGATATTTTGAAAACGTGAACATAGCATAGAAATTTGTTGCTTAAAATTGGAAGAGTTTTTCCTTATAAAAATAGATGGTGGAACACATTTGCGATACTCAATAAATAAAATATCAGAGTGGCCCATGAGGGGATCGAACCCACGACCTCCGCGTTATTAGCACGACGCTCTAACCAACTGAGCTAATGGGCCACGAGAAGATATTTTGGAAACGTGAACATAGCAAAGAAATTTGTTGCTTAAAATTGGAAGAGTTTTTCCTTATAAAAACAGAGGGTGGAACACATTTTGCGATACTCAATAAATAAAATATCAGAGTGGCCCATGAGGGGATCGAACACGCGACCTTCGCGTTATTAGTACGACGCTCTAACCAACTGAGTTAATGGGCCAGGTGAAGATATTTTGCAAACGTGAACATAGCAAAGAAATATGTTGCTTAAAATTCTAAGGGTTTTTCCTTATAAAAATAGAGAGAGGAACACATTTTTCGATACTCAATAAATAAAATATCAGAGTCGCCCATGAGGGGATCGAACCCGCAACCTTCGCGTTATTAGCACGACGCTCTAACCAACTGAGCTAATGGGCCACGAGCCGACATTTTGAAAACGTGAACATAGCATAGAAAATTGTTGCTTAAAATTGGAAGAGTTTTTCCTTATAAAAATAGAGGGTGGAACACATTTGCGATACTCAATAAATAAAATATCAGAGTGGCCCATGAGGGGATCGAACCCACGACCTCCGCGTTATTAGCACGTCGCTCTAACCAACTGAGCTAATGGGCCACGAGAAGATATTTTGGAAACGTGAACATAGCAAAGAAATTTGTTGCTTAAATTGGAAGTGTTTTTCCTTATAAAATTGAGGGTGGAACACATTTTGCGATACTCAATAAATAAAATATCAGAGTGGCCCATGAGGGGATCGAACCCGCGACCTTCGCGTTATTAGCACGACGCTCTAACCAACTGAGTTAATGGGCCAGGTGAAGATATTTTGCAAACGTGAACATAGCAAAGAAATATGTTGCTTAAAATTCTAAGAGTTTTTCCTTATAAAAATAGAGAGTGGAACACATTTTTCGATACTCAATAAATAAAATATCAGAGTGGCCCATGAGGGGATCGAACCCGCAACCTTCGCATTATTAGCACGACGCTCTAACCAACTGAGCTAATGGGCCACGAGCCGACATTTTGGAATCGTGAACATGGCATAGAAATTTGTTGCTTAAAATTGTCAGAAGTTTTACTTATAAAAATAGAGGATGGAACACATTTTGCAATACTCAATAAATAAAATATCAGAGTGGCGCATGAGGGGATGGAACCCGCGACCTTCGCGTTATTAGAACGACGCTCTAACCAACTGAGCTAATGGGCCACGAGAAGATATTTTGGAAACGTGAACATAGCAAAGAAATTTGTTGATTAAAACTGAAAGAGTTTTTCCTTATAAAAATAGAGGGTGGAACACATTTTGCGATACTCAATAAATAAAATATCAGAGTGGCCCATGAGGGGATCGAACCCACGACGTTCGAGTTATTAGAACGACGCTCTAACCAACTGAGCTAATGGGCCACGAGAAGATATTTTGGAAACGTGAACATAGCAAAGAAATTTGTTGATTAAAACTGAAAGAGTTTTTCCTTATAAAAATAGAGGGTGGAACACATTTTGCGATACTCAATAAATAAAATATCAGAGTGGCCCATGAGGTTATCGAACCCGCGACCTTCGCGTTATTAGCACGACGCTCTAACCAACTGAGCTAATGGGCCACGAGACGAAATTTTGAAAACGTGAACATAGCATAGAAATTTGTTGCTTAAAATTGGAAGAGTTTTTCCTTATAAAAATAGCGGGTGGATTACATTTTGCGATACTCAATAAATAAAATATCAGAGTTGCCCATGAGGGGATCGAACCCGCGACCTTCGCGTTATTAGAACGACGCTTTAACCAACTGAGCTAATGGGCCACGAGAAGATATTTTGGAATCGTGAACATAGCATAGAAATTTGTTGCTTAAAATTGGAAGAGGTTTTACTTATAAAAATAGCGGGTGGAACACATTTTGCGATACTCAATAAATAAAATATCAGAGTGGCCCATGAAGGGATCGAACCCGCGACCTCCGCGTTATTAGCACCACGCTCTAACCAAATGAGCTAATGGGCCACGAGAAGATATTTTGGAAACGTGAAAATAGCATAGAAATTTGTTGTTTAAATTGGAAGAGTTTTTCCTTATAAAAATAGAGGATGGAACACATTTTGCAATACTCAATAAATAAAATATCAGAGTGGCCCATGAGGGGATCGAACCCGCGACCTTCGCATTATTAGCACGACGCTCTAACCAACTGAGCTGATGGGCCACGGGACGACATTTTGAAAACGTGAATATAGCGTAGAAATTTTTTGCTTAAAATTGGAAGAGTTTTTCCTTATAAAAATAGAGGATGGAACACATTTTACGATACTCAATAAATAAAATATCAGAGTGGCCCATGAAGGGATCGAACCCACGACCTCCGCGTTATTAGCACGACGCTCTAACCAACTGAGCTAATGGGCCACGAGAACATATTTTGGAAACGTGAATATAGCAAAGAAATTTGTTGCTTAAAATTGGAAGAGTTTTTCCTTATAAAAACAGAGGGTGGAACACATTTTGCGATACTCAATAAATAAAATATCAGAGTGGCCCATGAGGGGATCGAACACGCGACCTTCGCGTTATTAGCACGACGCTCTAACCAACTGAGCTAATGGGCCACGTGAAGATATTTTGAAAACGTGAACATAGCATAGAAATTTGTTGCTTAAAATTGGAAGAGTTTTTCCTTATAAAAATAGAGGATGGAACACATTTTACGATACTCAATAAATAAAATATCAGAGTGGCCCATGAGGGGATCGAACCCACGACCTCCGCGTTATTAGCTCGACGCTCTAACCAACTGAGCTAATGGGCCACGAGAAGATATTTTGGAAACGTGAACATAGCAAAGAAATTTGTTGCTTAAAATTGGAAGAGTTTTCCTTATAAAAACAGAGGGTGGAACACATTTTGCGATACTCAATAAATAAATTATCAGAGTGGCCCATGAGGGGATCGAACACGCGACCTTCGCGTTATTAGGACGACGCTCTAACCAACTGAGATAATGGGCCACGTGAAGATATTTTAAAAACGTGAACATAGCATAGAAATTTGTTGCTTAAAATTGGAAGAGTTTTTCCTTATAAAAATAGCGGGTGGAACACATTTTGCCATACTCAATAAATAAAATATCAGAGCGGCCCATGAGGGTATCGAACCCGCGACGTTCGCGTTATTAGAACTACGCTCTAACCAACTGAGCTAATGGGCCACGAGAAGATATTTTGGAAACGTGAACATAGCAAAGAAATTTGTTGATTAAAACTGGAAGAGTTTTTCCTTATAAAAATAGCGGGAGGAACACATTTTGCGATACTCAATAAATAAAATATCAGAGTGGCCCATGAGGGGATCGAAACCGCGACCTTCGCGTTATTAGCACGACTCTCTAACCAACTGAGCTAATGAGCCACGAGACGAAATTTTGAAAACGTGAACATAGCATAAAAATTTGTTGCTTAAAATTGGAAGAGTTTTTCCTTATAAAAATAGCGGGTGGAACACATTTTGCGATACTCAATTAATAAAAAATCAGAAAGGACCATGAGGGGATCGAACCCGCGACGTTCGCGTTATTAGAATGACGCTCTAACCAACTGAGCTTATGGGCCACGAGAAGATATTTTGGAATCGTGAACATAGCATAGAAATTTGTTGCTTAAAATTGGAAGAGGTTTTACTTATAAAAATAGCGGGTGGAACACATTTTGCGATACTCAATAAATAAAATATCAGAGTGGCCCATGAGGGGATCGAACCCGCGACCTCCGCGTTATTAGCACGACGCTCTAACCAACTGAGCTAATGGGCCAAGAGAAGACATTTTGGAAACGTGAACATAGCATAGAAATTTGTTGCTTAAAATTGGATGAGTTTTTCCTTATAAAAATAGAGGATGGAACACATTTTGCAATACTCAATAAATAAAATATTAGAGTGGCCCTTGAGGGGATCGAACCCGCGACCTTCGCGTTATTAGCACGACGCTCTAACCAACTGAGCTGATGGGCCACGGGACGACATTTTGAAAACGTGAATATAGCGTAGAAATTTGTTGCTTAAAATTCGAAGAGTTTTTCCTTATAAAAATAGCGGGTGGAACACATTTTACGATACTCAATAAATAAAATATCAGAGTGGCCCATGAGGGGATCGGACCCACGACCTTCGCGTTATTAGCACGACGCTCTAACCAACTGAGCTAATGGGCCACGGAAAGATATTTTGCAAACGTGAACATAACAAAGAAATATGTTGCTTAAAATTGGAAGAGTTTTTCCTTATAAAAATAGAGGGTGGAACACATTTCCGATACTCAATAAATAAAATATCAGAGTGGCCCATGAGGGGATCGAACCCGCGACGTTCGCGTTATTAGAACGACGCTCTAACCAACTGATCTAATGGGCCACGAGAAGATATTTTGGAAACGTGAACATAGCAAAGAAATTTGTTGCTTAAAACTGGAAGAGTTTTTCCTTATAAAAATAGAGGGTGCAACACATTTTGCGATACCAAATAAATAAAAAATCAGAGTGGCCCATGAGGGGATCGAACCCGCGACCTTCGCGTTATTAGCACGACGCTCTAACCAACTGAGCTAATGAGACACGAGAAGATATTTTGGAAACGTGAACATAGCAAAGAAATTTGTTGCTTAAAACTGGAAGAGTTTTTCCTGATAAAAATTGCGGGAGGAACACGTTTTGCGATACTCAATAAATAAAATATCAGAGTGGCCCATGAGGGATCGAACCCGCGACGTTCGCGTTGTTAGCACGACGCTCTAACCAACTGAGCTAATGGGCCACGAGACGATATTTTGAAAACGTGAACATAGCATAGAAATTTGTTGCTTAAAACTGGAAGAGTTTTCCTTATAAAAATTGCGGGAGGAACACGTTTTGCGATACTCAATAAATAAAATATCAGAGTGGCCCATGAGGGATCGAACCCGCGACGTTCGCGTTATTAGCACGACGCTCTAACCAACTGAGCTAATGGGCCACGACACGATATTTTGAAAACGTGAACATAGCATAGAAATTTGTTGCTTAAAACTGGAAGAGTTTTCCTTATAAAAATTGCGGGAGCAACACGTTTTGCGATACTCAATAAATAAAATATCAGAGTGGCCCATGAGGGGTTCGAACCCGCGACGTTCGCGTTATTAGCACGACGCTCTAACCAACTGAGCTAATGGGCCACGAGACGACATTTTGAAAACGTGAACATAGCAAAGAAATTTGTTGCTTAAAACTGGAAGAGTTTTTCCTTATAAAAATAGAGGGTGTAACACATTTGCGATACTCAATAAATAAAATATCAGAGTGGCCCATGAGGGGATCGAACCCGCGACGTTCGCGTTATTAGAACGATGCTCTAACCAACTGATCTAATGGGCCACGAGAAGATATTTTGGAAACGTGAACATAGCAAAGAAATTTGTTGCTTAAAACAGGAAGAGTTTTTCCTTATAAAAATAGCGGGTGGAACACATTTTGCCATACTCAATTAATAAAATATCAGAGCGGCCCATGAGGGTATCGAACCCGCGACGTTCGCGTTATTAGAACGACGCTCTAACCAACTGAGCTAATGGGCCACGAGAAAATATTTTGGAAACGTGAACATAGCAAAGAAATTTGTTGCTTAAAACTGGAAGAGTTTTTCCTTATAAAAATAGCGGGAGGAACACATTTTGCGATACTCAATAAATAAAATATCAGAGTGGCCCATCAGGGGATCGAAACCGCGACCTTCGCGTTATTAGCACGACTCTCTAACCAACTGAGCTAATGGGCCACGAGACGAAATTTTGAAAACGTGAACATAGCATAAAAATTTGTTGCTTAAAAGTGGAAGAGTTTTTCCTTATAAAAATAGCGGGTGGAACACATTTTGCGATACTCAATTAATAAAAAATCAGAAAGGAGCATGAGGGGATCGAACCCGCGACGTTCGCGTTATTAGAATGACGCTCTAACCATCTGAGCTAATGGGCCAAGAGAAGATATTTTGGAATCGTGAACATAGCATAGAAATTTGTTGCTTAAAATTGGAAGAGGTTTTACTTATAAAAATAGCGGGTGGAACACATTTTGCGATACTCAATAAATAAAATATCAGAGTGGCCCATGAGGGGATCGAACCCGCGACCTCCGCGTTATTAGCACGACGCTCTAACCAACTGAGCTAATGGGCCAAGCGAAGATATTTTGGAAACGTGAACATAGCATAGAAATTTGTTGCTTAAAATTGGAAGAGTTTTTCCTTAAAAAAATAGCGGGTGGAACACATTTTACGATACTCAATAAATAAAATATCAGAGTGGCCCATGAGGGGATCGAACCCACGACCTCTGCGTTATTAGCACGACGCTCTAACCAACTGAGCTAATGGGCCACGGGAAGATATTTTGCAAACGTGAACATAGCAAAGAAATATGTTGCTTAAAATTGGAAGAGTTTTTCCTTATAAAAATAGAGGGTGGAACACATTTGCGATACTCAATAAATAAAATATCAGAGTGGCCCATGAGGGGATCGAACCCGCGACGTTCGCGTTATTAGAACGACGCTCTAACCAACTGATCTAATGGGCCACGAGAAGATATTTTGGAAACGTGAACATAGCAAAGAAATTTGTTGCTTAAAACTGGAAGAGTTTTTCCTTATAAAAATAGAGGGTGGAACACATTTTGTGATACTCAATAAATAAAATATCAGAGTGGCCCATGAGGGAATCGAACCCCCGACCTTCGCGTTATTAGCACGACGCTCTAACCAACTGAGCTAATGGGCCACGAGAAGATATTTTGGAAACGTGAACATAGCAAAGAAATTTGTTTCTTAAAATTGGAAGAGTTTTTACTTATAAAAATAGAGGGTGCAACACATTTTGCGATACCAAATAAATAAAAAATCAGAGTGGCCCATGAGGGGATCGAACCCGCGACCTTCGCGTTATTAGCACGACGCTCTAACCAACTGAGCTAATGAGCCACGAGAAGATATTTTGGAAACGTGAACATAGCAAAGAAATTTGTTGCTTAAAATGGGAAGAGTTTTTCCTTATAAAAATAGCGGGAGGAACACATTTTGCGATACTCAGTAAATAAAATATCAGAGTGGCCCATGAGGGGATCGAACCCACGACCTTCGCGTTATTAGCACGACGCTCTAACCAACTGAGCTAATGGGCCACGAGAAGATATTTTCGAAACGTGAACATAGCAAAGAAATTTGTTGCTTAAAACTGGAAGCGTTTTTCCTTATAAAAATAGCGGGAGGAACACATTTTGCGATACTCAGTAAATAAAATATCAGAGTGGCCCATGAGGGGATCGAATCCGTGAGCTTCGCGTTATTAGCACGACGCTCTAACCAACTGAGGTAATGGGCCACGAGAAGATATTTTGGAAACGTGAACATAGCAAAGAAATTTGTTGCTTAAAACTGGAAGAGTTTTTCCTTATAAAAATTGCGGGAGGAACACGTTTTGCGATACTCAATAAATAAAATATCAGAGTGGCCCATGAGGGATCGAACCCGCGACGTTCGCGTTATTAGCACGACGCTCTAACCAACTGAGCTAATGGGCCACGAGACGATATTTTGAAAACGTGAACATAGCATAGAAATTTGTTGCTTAAAACTGGAAGAGTTTTCCTTATAAAAATTCCGGGAGGAACACGTTTTGCGATACTCAATAAATAAAATATCAGAGTGGCCCATGAGGGGATCGAACCCGCGACGTTCGCGTTATTAGCACGACGCTCTAACCAACTGAGCTAATGGGCCACGAGACGACATTTTGAAAACGTGAAAATAGCATATAAATTTGTTGCTTAAAATTGGAAGAGTTTTTCCTTATAAAAATAGAGGGTGGAACACATTTTGCGATACTCAATAAATAAAATATCAGAGTGGCCCATGATGGTATCGAACCCGCGACCTTCGCGTTATTAGAACGACGCTCTAACCAACTGAGCTAATGGGCCACGAGAAGATATTTTGGAATCGTGAACATAGCATAGAAATTTGTTGCTTAAAATTGGAAGAGGTTTTACTTATAAAAATAGCGGGTGGAACACATTTTGCGATACTCAATAAATAAAATATCAGAGTGGTCCATGAAGGGATCGAACCCACGACCTCCGCGTTATTAGCACCACGCTCTAACCAAATGAGCTAATGGGCCACGAGAAGTTATTTTGGAAACGTGAACATAGCATAGAAATTTGTTGCTTAAAATTGGAAGAGTTTTTCCTTATAAAAATAGAGGATGGAACACATTTTGCAATACTCAATAAATAAAATATCAGAGTGGCCCATGAGGGGATCGAACCCGCGACCTTCGCATTATTAGCACGACGCTCTAACCAACTGAGCTGATGGGACACGGGACGACATTTTGAAAACGTGAATATAGCGTAGAAATTTTTTGCTTAAAATTGGAAGAGTTTTTCCTTATAAAAATAGAGGATGGAACACATTTTACGATACTCAATAAATAAAATATCAGAGTGGCCCATGAGGGGATCGAACCCACGACCTCCGCGTTATTAGCACGACGCTCTAACCAACTGAGCTAATGGGCCACCAGAAGATATTTTGGAAACGTGAACATAGCAAAGAAATTTGTTGCTTAAAATTGGAAGAGTTTTTCCTTATAAATATTGAGGGTGGAACACATTTTGCTATACTCAATAAATAAAATATCAGAGTGGCCCACGAGGGGATCGAACCCGCAACCTTCGCGTTATTAGCACGACGCTGTAACCAACTGAGGTATTGGGCCACGCGAAGATATTTTGGAAACGTGAACATAGCATAGAAATTTGTTGCTTAAAATTGGAAGAGTTTTTCCTTATAAAAATAGAGGGTGGAACACATTTGCGATACTCAATAAATAAAATATCAGAGTGGCCCATGAGGGGATCGAACCCACGACCTCCGCGTTATTAGCACGACGCTCTAACCAACTGAGCTAATGGGCCACCAGAAGATATTTTGGAAACGTGAACATAGCAAAGAAATTTGTTGCTTAAAATTGGAAGAGTTTTTCCTTATAAACATTGAGGGTGGAACACATTTTGCTATACTCAATAAATAAAATATCAGAGTGGCCCATGAGGGGATCGAACCCGCGACCTTCGCGTTATTAGCACGACGCTCTAACCAACTGAGCTAATGGGCCACGTGAAGATATTTTGAAAACGTGAACATAGCATAGAAATTTGTTGCTTAAAATTGGAAGAGTTTTTCCTTATAAAAATAGCGGGTGGAACACATTTTGCGATACTCAATAAATAAAATATCAGAGTGGCCCATGAGGGGATCGAAACCGCGACCTTCGCGTTATTAGCACGACTCTCTAACCAACTGAGCTAATGGGCCAAGAGACGAAATTTTGAAAACGTGAACATAGCATAGAAATTTGTTGCTTAAAATTGGAAGAGTTTTTCCTTATAAAAATAGCGGGTGGAACACATTTTGCGATTCTCAATTAATAAAAAATTAGAAAGGCCCATGAGGGGATCCAACCCGCGACCTTCGCATTATTAGCACGACGCTCTAACCAACTGAGCTGATGGGCCACGGGACGACATTTTGAAAACGTGAATATAGCGTAGAAATTTGTTGCTTAAAATTCGAAGAGCTTTTCCTTATAAAAATAGCGGGTGGAACACATTTTACGATACTCAATAAATAAAATATCAGAGTGGCCCATGAGGGGATCGAACCCACGACCTCCGCGTTATTAGCACGACGCTCTAACCAACTGAGCTAATGGGCCACGGGAAGATATTTTGGAAACGTGAACACAGCAAAGAAATATGTTGCTTAAAATTGGAAGAGTTTTTCCTTATAAAAATAGAGGGTGGAACACATTTGCGATACTCAATAAATAAAATATCAGAGTGGCCCATGAGGGGATCGAACCCACGACCTCCGCGTTATTAGCACGACGCTCTAACCAACTGAGCTAATGGGCCACCAGAAGATATTTTGGAAACGTGAACATAGCAAAGAAATTTGTTGCTTAAAATTGGAAGAGTTTTTCCTTATAAACATTGAGGGTGGAACACATTTTGCTACACTCAATAAATAAAATATCAGAGTGGCCCATGAGGGGATCGAACCCGCGACGTTCGCGTTATTAGCACGACGCTCTAACCAACTGAGCTAATGGGCCACGAGACGACATTTTGAAAACGTGAAAATAGCATATAAATTTGTTGCTTAAAATTGGAAGAGTTTTTCCTTATAAAAATAGAGGGTGGAAAATATTTTGCGATACTCAATAAATAAAATATCAGAGCGGCCCATGAGGGTATCTAACCTGCGACCTTCGCGTTATTAGAACGACGCTCTAACCAACTGAGCTAATGGGCCACGAGAAGATATTTTGGAATCGTGAACATAGCATAGAAATTTGTTGCATAAAATTGGAAGAGGTTTTCCTTATAAAAATAGAGGGTGGAACACATTTTGCAATACTCAATAAATAAAATATCCGAGTGGACCATGAGGGGATCGAACCCGCGACCTTCGCATTATTAGCACGACGCTCTAACCAACTGAGCTGATGGGACACGGGACGACATTTTGAAAACGTGAATATAGCGTAGAAATTTTTTGCTTAAAATTGGAAGAGTTTTTCCTTATAAAAATAGAGGATGGAACACATTTTACGATACTCAATAAATAAAATATCAGAGTGGCCCATGAGGGGATCGAACCCACGACCTCCGCGTTATTAGCACAGCGCTCTAACCAACTGAGCTAACGGGCCACCAGAAGATATTTTGGAAACGTGAACATAGCAAAGAAATTTGTTGCTTAAAATTGGAAGAGTTTTTCCTTATAAACATTGAGGGTGGAACACATTTTGCTATACTCAATAAATAAAATATCAGAGTGGCCCACGAGGGGATCGAACCCGCAACCTTCGCGTTATTAGCACGACGCTGTAACCAACTGAGGTATTGGGCCACGCGAAGATATTTTGGAAACGTGAACATAGCATAGAAATTTGTTGCTTAAAATTGGAAGAGTTTTTCCTTATAAAAATAGAGGGTGGAACACATTTGCGATACTCAATAAATAAAATATCAGAGTGGCCCATGAGGGGATCGAACCCGCGACGTTCGCGTTATTAGAACGACGCTCTAACCAACTGATCTAATGGGCAACGAGAAGATATTTTGGAAACGTGAACATAGCAAAGAAATTTGTTGCTTAAAACTTGAAGAGTTTTTCCTTATAAAAATAGCGGGTGGAACACATTTTGCGATGCTCAATTAATAAAATATCAGAGCGGCCCATGAGGGTATCGAACCCGCGACGTTCGCGTTATTAGAACGACGCTCTAACCAACTGAGCTAATGGGCCACGAGAAGATATTTTGGAAACGTGAACATAGCAAAGAAATTTGTTGCTTAAAACTGGAAGAGTTTTTCCTTATAAAAATAGCGGGTGGAACACATTTTGCGATACTCAATTAATAAAATATCAGAGTGGCCCATGAGGGGATCGAACCCGCGACCTTCGCATTATTAGCACGACGCTCTAACCAACTGAGCTAATGGGCCACCAGAAGATATTTTGGAAACGTGAACATAGCAAAGAAATTTGTTGCTTAAAATTGGAAGAGTTTTTCCTTATAAACATTGAGGGTGGAACACATTTTGCTATACACAATAAATAAAATATCAGAGTGGCCCACGAGGGGATCGAACCCGCAACCTTCGCGTTATTAGCACGACGCTGTAACCAACTGAGGTAATGGGCCACGCGAAGATATTTTGGAAACGTGAACATAGCAAAGAAATTTGTTGCTTAAAATTGGAAGAGTTTTTCCTTATAAAAACAGAGGGTGGAACACATTTTGCGATACACAATAAATAAAATATCAGAGTGGCCCATGAAGGGATCGAACACGCGACCTTCGCATTATTAGCACGACGCTCTAACCAACTGAGCTAATGGGCCACGTGAAGATATTTTCAAAACGTGAACATAGCATAGAAATTTGTTGCTTAAAATTGGAAGAGTTTTTCCTTATAAAAATAGAGGGTGGAACACATTTGCGATACTCAATAAATAAAATATCAGAGTGGCCCATGAGGGGCTCGAACCCGCGACGTTCGCGTTATTAGAACGACGCTCTAACCAACTGATCTAATGGGCCACGAGAAGATATTTTGGAAACGTGAACATAGCAAAGAAATTTGTTGCTTAAAACAGGAAGAGTTTTTCCTTATAAAAATAGCGGGTGGAACACATTTTGCGATACTCAATTAATAAAATATCAGAGCGGCCCATGAGGGGATCGAACCCGCGACGTTCGCGTTATTAGAACGACGCTCTAACCAACTGAGCTAATGGGCCACGAGAAGATATTTTGGAAACGTGAACATAGCAAAGAAATTTGTTGCTTAAAACAGGAAGAGTTTTTCCTTATAAAAATAGCGGGTGGAACACATTTTGCGATACTCAATTAATACAATATCAGAGCGGCCCATGAGGGGATCGAACCCGCGACGTTCTCGTTATTAGAACGACGCTCTAACCAACTGAACTAATGGGCCACGAGAAGATATTTTGGAAACGTGAACATAGCAAAGAAATTTGTTGCTTAAAACTGGAAGAGTTTTTCCTTATAAAATAGAGGGTGGAACACATTTTGCGAGACTCAATAAATAAAATATCAAAGTGGCCCATGAGGTTATCGAAAACGCGACCTTCGCGTTATTAGCACGACGCTCTAACCAACTGAGCTAATGGGCCACGAGACGAAATTTTGAAAACGTGAACATAGCATAGAAATTTGTTGCTTAAAATTGGAAGAGTTTTTCCTTATAAAAATAGCGGGTGGAACACATTTTGCGATACTCAATAAATAAAATATCAGAGTGGCCCATGATGGGATCGAACCCGCGACCTTCGCGTTATTAGCACGACGCTCTAACCAACTGAGCTAATGGGCCACGTGAAGATATTTTGAAAACGTGAACATAGCATAGAAATTTGTTGCTTAAAATTGGAAGAGTTTTTCCTTATAAAAATAGCGGGTGGAACACATTTGCGATACTCAATAAATAAAATATCAGAGTGGCCCATGAGGGGATCGAACCCGCGACGTTCGCGTTATTAGAACGACGCTCTAACCAACTGATCTAATGGGCCACGAGAAGATATTTTGGAAACGTGAACATAGCAAAGAAATTTGTTGCTTAAAACTGGAAGAGTTTTTCCTTATAAAAATAGCGGGTGGAACACATTTTGCGATGCTCAATTAATAAAATATCAGAGCGGCCCATGAGGGTATCGAACCCGCGACGTTCGCGTTATTAGAACGACGCTCTAACCAACTGAGCTAATGGGCCACGAGAAGATATTTTGGAAACGTGAACATAGCAAAGAAATTTGTTGCTTAAAACTGGAAGAGTTTTTCCTTATAAAAATAGCGGGTGGAACACATTTTGCGATACTCAATTAATAAAATATCACAGCGGCCCATGAGGGGATCGAAAACGCGACCTTCGCGTTATTAGCACGACGCTCTAACCAACTGAGCTAATGGGCCACGAGACGAAATTTTGAAAACAAGAACATAGCATAGAAATTTGTTGCTTAAAATTGGAAGAGTTTTTCCTTATAAAAATAGCGGGTGGAACACATTTTGCGATACTCAATAAATAGAATATCAGAGTGGCCCATGAGGGGATCGAACCCGCGACCTTCGCATTATTAGCACGACGCTCTAACCAACTGAGCTAATGGGCCACGGGACGACATTTTGAAAACGTGAATATAGCGTAGAAATTTTTTGCTTAAAATTGGAAGAGTTTTTCCTTATAAAAATAGCGGGTGGAACACATTTTACGATACTCAATAAATAAAATATCAGAGTGGCCCATGAGGGGATCGAACCCACGACCTCCGCGTTATTAGCACGACGCTCTAACCAACTGAGCTAATGGGCCACCAGAAGATATTTTGGAAACGTGAACATAGCAAAGAAATTTGTTGCTTAAAATTGGAAGAGTTTTTCCTTATAAACATTGAGGGTGGAACACATTTTGCTATACACAATAAATAAAATATCAGAGTGGCCCACGAGGGGATCGAACCCGCAACCTTCGCGTTATTAGCACGACGCTGTAACCAACTGAGGTAATGGGCCACGCGAAGATATTTTGGAAACGTGAACATAGCAAAGAAATTTGTTGCTTAAAATTGGAAGAGTTTTTCCTTATAAAAACAGAGGGTGGAACACATTTTGCGATACACAATAAATAAAATATCAGAGTGGCCCATGAAGGGATCGAACACGCGACCTTCGCATTATTAGCACGACGCTCTAACCAACTGAGCTAATGGGCCACGTGAAGATATTTTCAAAACGTGAACATAGCATAGAAATTTGTTGCTTAAAATTGGAAGAGTTTTTCCTTATAAAAATAGAGGGTGGAACACATTTGCGATACTCAATAAATAAAATATCAGAGTGGCCCATGAGGGGCTCGAACCCGCGACGTTCGCGTTATTAGAACGACGCTCTAACCAACTGATCTAATGGGCCACGAGAAGATATTTTGGAAACGTGAACATAGCAAAGAAATTTGTTGCTTAAAACAGGAAGAGTTTTTCCTTATAAAAATAGCGGGTGGAACACATTTTGCGATACTCAATTAATAAAATATCAGAGCGGCCCATGAGGGGATCGAACCCGCGACGTTCGCGTTATTAGAACGACGCTCTAACCAACTGAGCTAATGGGCCACGAGAAGATATTTTGGAAACGTGAACATAGCAAAGAAATTTGTTGCTTAAAACTGGAAGAGTTTTTCCTTATAAAAATAGCGGGTGGAACACATTTTGCGATACTCAATTAATACAATATCAGAGCGGCCCATGAGGGGATCGAACCCGCGACGTTCTCGTTATTAGAACGACGCTCTAACCAACTGAACTAATGGGCCACGAGAAGATATTTTGGAACCGTGAACATAGCAAAGAAATTTGTTGCTTAAAACTGGAAGAGTTTTTCCTTATAAAATAGAGGGTGGAACACATTTTGCGAGACTCAATAAATAAAATATCAAAGTGGCCCATGAGGTTATCGAAAACGCGACCTTCGCGTTATTAGCACGACGCTCTAACCAACTGAGCTAATGGGCCACGAGACGAAATTTTGAAAACGTGAACATAGCATAGAAATTTGTTGCTTAAAATTGGAAGAGTTTTTCCTTATAAAAATAGCGGGTGGAACACATTTTGCGATACTCAATAAATAAAATATCAGAGTGGCCCATGATGGGATCGAACCCGCGACCTTCGCGTTATTAGCACGACGCTCTAACCAACTGAGCTAATGGGCCACGTGAAGATATTTTGAAAACGTGAACATAGCATAGAAATTTGTTGCTTAAAATTGGAAGAGTTTTTCCTTATAAAAATAGCGGGTGGAACACATTTTGCGATACTCAATAAATAAAATATCAGAGTGGCCCATGAGGGGATCGAAACCGCGACCTTCGCGTTATTAGCACGACTCTCTAACCAACTGAGCTAATGGGCCAAGAGACGAAATTTTGAAAACGTGAACATAGCATAGAAATTTGTTGCTTAAAATTGGAAGAGTTTTTCCTTATAAAAATAGCGGGCGGAACACATTTTGCGATTCTCAATTAATAAAAAATCAGAAAGGCCCATGAGGGGATCGAACCCGCGACGTTCGCGTTATTAGAATGACGCTCTAACCAACTGAGCTAAAGGGCCACGAGAAGATATTTTGGAATCGTGAACATAGCATAGAAATTTGTTGCTTAAAATTGGAAGAGGTTTTACTTATAAAAATTGCGGGTGGAACACATTTTGCGATACTCAATAAATAAAATATCAGAGTGGCCCATGAGGGGATCGAACCCGCGAACTCCGCGTTATTAGCACGACGCTCTAACAAACTGAGCTAATGGGCCAAGAGAAGATATTTTGGAAACGTGAACATAGCATAGGAATTTGTTGCTTAAAATTGGAAGAGATTTTCCTTATAAAAATAGAGGATGGAACACATTTTGCAATACTCAATAAATAAAATATTAGAGTGGCCCTTGAGGGGATCGAACCCGCGACCTTCGCATTATTAGCACGACGCTCTAACCAACTGAGCTGATGGGCCACGGGACGACATTTTGAAAACGTGAATATAGCGTAGAAATTTGTTGCTTAAAATTCGAAGAGCTTTTCCTTATAAAAATAGCGGGTGGAACACATTTTACGATACTCAATAAATAAAATATCAGAGTGGCCCATGAGGGGATCGAACCCACGACCTCCGCGTTATTAGCACGACGCTCTAACCAACTGAGCTAATGGGCCACGGGAAGATATTTTGGAAACGTGAACACAGCAAAGAAATATGTTGCTTAAAATTGGAAGAGTTTTTCCTTATAAAAATAGAGGGTGGAACACATTTGCGATACTCAATAAATGAAATATCAGAGTGGCCCATGAGGGAATCGAACCCCCGACCTTCGCGTCATTAGCACGACGCTCTAACCAACTGAGCTAATGGGCCACGAGAAGATATTTTGGAAACGTGAACATAGCAAAGAAATTTGTTGCTTAAAACTGGAAGAGTTTTTCCTTATAAAAATAGCGGGAGGAACACATTTTGCGATACACAGTAAATAAAATATCAGAGTGGCCCATGAGGGGATCGAATCCGTGAGCTTCGCGTTATTAGCACGACGCTCTAACCAACTGAGGTAATGGGCCACGAGAAGATATTTTGGAAACGTGAATATAGCAAAGAAATTTGTTGCTTAAAACTGGAAGAGTTTTTCCTTATAAAAATAGCGGGTGGAACCCATTTTGCGATACTCAATAAATAAAATATCAGAGGGGCCCATTAGGGGATCGAACCCGCGACCTTCGCGTTATTAGCACGACGCTCTTACCAAGTGAGCTAATGGGCCACGGGGCTATATTTTGGAAAAGTGTACATAGCAAAGAAATTTGTTGCTTAAAACTGGAAGAGTTTTTCCTTATAAAAATTGCGGGAGGAACACGTTTTGCGATACTCAATAAATAAAATATCAGAGTGGCCCATGAGGGATCGAACCCGCGACGTTCGCGTTATTAGCACGACGCTCTAACCAACTGAGCTAATGGGCCACGAGACGACATTTTGAAAACGTGAACATAGCATAGAAATTTGTTGCTTAAAATTGGAAGAGTTTTTCCTTATAAAAATTGCGGGAGGAACACGTTTTGCGATACTCAATAAATAAAATATCAGAGTGGCCCATGAGGGATCGAACCCGCGACGTTCGCGTTATTAGCACGACGCTCTAACCAACTGAGCTAATGGGCCACGAGACGATATTTTGAAAACGTGAACATAGCATAGAAATTTGTTGCTTAAAACTGGAAGAGTTTTCCTTATAAAAATTGCGGGAGGAACACATTATGCGATACTCAATAAATAAAATATCAGAGTGGCCCATGAGGGGATCGAACCCGCGACGTTCGCGTTATTAGAACGACGCTCTAACCAACTGATCTAATGGGCCACGAGAAGATATTTTGGAAACGTGAACATAGCAAAGAAATTTGTTCCTTAAAACTGGAAGAGTTTTTCCTTATAAAAATAGCGGGTGGAACACATTTTGCGATACACAATTAATAAAATATCAGAGCGGCCCATGAGGGGATCGAACCCGCGACGTTCGCGTTATTAGAACGACGCTCTAACCAACTGAGCTAATAGGCCACGAGAAGATATCTTGGAAACGTGAACATAGCAAAGAAATTTGTTCCTTAAAACTGGAAGAGTTTTTCCTTATAAAAATAGCGGGTGGAACACATTTTGCGATACTCAATTAATAAAATATCAGAGCGGCCCATGAGGGGATCGAACCCACGACGTTCGCGTTATTAGAACGACGCTCTAACCAACTGAACTAATGGGCCACGAGAAGATATTTTGGAAACGTGAACATAGCAAAGAAATTTGTTGCTTAAAACTGGAAGAGTTTTTCCTTATAAAATAGAGGGTGGAACACATTTTGCGATACTCAATAAATAAAATATCAAAGTGGCCCATGAGGTTATCGAAAACGCGACCTTCGCGTTATTAGCACGACGCTCTAACCAACTGAGCTAATGGGCCACGGGGCTATATTTTGGAAAAGTGTACATAGCAAAGAAATTTGTTGCTTAAAACTGGAAGAGTTTTTCCTTATAAAAATTGCGGGAGGAACACGTTTTGCGATACTCAATAAATAAAATATCAGAGTGGCCCATGAGGGATCGAACCCGCGACGTTCGCGTTATTAGCACGACGCTCTAACCAACTGAGCTAATGGGCCACGAGAAGATATTTTGGAAACGTGAACATAGCAAAGAAATTTGGTGCTTGAAATTGGAAGAGTTTTTCCTTATAAAAACAGAGGGTGGAACACATTTTGCGATACTCAATAAATAAAATATCAGAGTGGCCCATGAGGGGATCAAACCCACGTCCTTCGAGTTATTAGCACGACGCTCTAACCAACTGAGCTAATGGGCCACGAGAACATATTTTGGAAACGTGAACATAGCAAAGAAATTTGTTGCTTAAAATTGGAAGAGTTTTTCCTTATAAAAACAGAGGGTGGAACACATTTTGCGATACTCAATAAATAAAATATCAGAGTGGCCCATGAGGAGATCGAACCCGCGACCGTCGCGTTATTAGCACGACGCTCTAACCATCTGAGCTAATGGGCCACGAGAAGATATTTTGGAAACGTGAACATAGCATAGAAATTTGTTGCTTAAAATTGTAAGAGTTTTTCCTTATAAAAATTGAGGGTGGAACACATTTTGCAATACTCAATAAATAAAATATCAGAGTGGCCCATGAGAAAATCGAACCCGCGACCTTCGCGTTATTAGCACGAAGCTCTAACCAACTGAGCTAATGGGCTACGGGACGACATTTTGAAAACGTGAATATAGCATAGAAATTTGTTGCTTAAAATTGGAAGAGTTTTTCCTTATAAAAATAGCGGGAGGAACACATTTTGCGATACTCAATAAATAAAATATCAGAGTGGCCCATGAGAGGATCGAACCCACGACCTCCGCGTTATTAGCACGACGCTCTAACCAACTGAGCTAATGGGCCACGGGAAGATATTTTGCAAACGTGAACACAGCAAAGAAATATGTTGCTTAAAATTGGAAGAGTTTTTACTTATAAAAATAGCGGGTGGAACACATTTTGCGATACTCAATTAATAAAAAATCAGAAAGGCCCATGAGGGGATCGAACCAGCGACGTTCGCGTTATTAGAATGACGCTCTAACCAACTGAGCTATTGGGCCACGAGAAGATATTTTGGAATCGTGAACATAGCATAGAAATTTGTTGCTTAAAATTGGAAGAGTTTTTCGTTATAAAAATAGAGGATGGAACACATTTTGCAATACTCAATAAATAAAATATTAGAGGGGCCCTTGAGGGGATCGAACCCGCGACCTTCGCGTTATTAGCACGACGCTGTAACTAACTGAGCTGATGGGCCACGGGACGACATTTTGAAAACGTGAATATAGCGTAGAAATTTGTTCCTTAAAACTGGAAATTTTTTCCTTATAAAAATAGCGGGTGGAACACATTTTGCGATACTCAATAAATAAAATATCAGAGTGGCCCATTAGGGGATCGAACCCGCGACCTTCGCGTTATTAGCACGACGCTCTAACCAAGTGAGCTAATTGGCCACGGGGCTATATTTTGGAAAAGTGTACATAGCAAAGAAATTTGTTGCTTAAAACTGGAAGAGTTTTTCCTTATAAAAATTGCGGGAGGAACACGTTTTGCGATACTCAATAAATAAAATATCAGAGTGGCCCATGAGGGATCGAACCCGCGACGTTCGCGTTATTAGCACGACGCTCAAACCAACTGAGCTAATGGGCCACGAGAAGATATTTTGGAAACGTGAACATAGCAAAGAAATTTGGTGCTTGAAATTGGAAGAGTTTTTCCTTATAAAAACAGAGGGTGGAACACATTTTGCGATACTCAATAAATAAAATATCAGAGTGGCCCATGAGGGGATCGAACCCGCGTCCTTCGAGTTATTAGCACGACGCTCTAACCAACTGAGCTAATGGGCCACGAGAAGATATTTTGGAAACGTGAACATAGCAAAGAAATTTGTTGCTTAAAATTGGAAGAGTTTTTCCTTATAAAAACAGAGGGTGGAACACATTTTGCGATAATCAATAAATAAAATATCAGAGTGGCCCATGAGGGGATCGAACCCGCGACTGTCGCGTTATTAGCACGACGCTCTAACCAACTGAGCTAATGGGCCACGAGAAGATATTTTGGAAACGTGAACATAGTATAGAAATTTGTTGCTTAAAATTGGAAGAGTTTTTCCTTATAAAAATAGAGGGTGGAACACATTTTGAAATACTCAATAAATAAAATATCAGAGTGGCCCATGAGAAAATCGAACCCGCGACCTTCGCGTTATTAGCACGAAGCTCTAACCAACTGAGCTATTGGGCTACGGGACGACATTTTGAAAACGTGAATATAGCATAGAAATTTGTTGCTTAAAATTGGAAGAGTTTTTCCTTATAAAAATAGCGGGAGGAACACATTTTGCGAAACTCAATAAATAAAATATCAGAGTGGCCCATGAGGGGATCGAACCCACGACCTCCGCGTTATTAGCACGACGCTCTAACCAACTGAGCTAATGGGCCACCAGAAGATATTTTGCAAACGTGAACACAGCAAAGAAATATGTTGCTTAAAATTGGAAGAGTTTTTACTTATAAAAATAGCGGGTGGAACACATTTTGCGATACTCAATTAATAAAAAATCAGAAAGGCCCATGAGGGGATCGAACCAGCGACGTTCGCGTTATTAGAATGACGCTCTAACCAACTGAGCTATTGGGCCACGAGAAGATATTTTGGAATCGTGAACATAGCATAGAAATTTGTTGCTTAAAATTGGAAGAGGTTTTACTTATAAAAATAGCGGGTGGAACACATTTTGCGATACTCAATAAATAAAATATCAGAGTGGCCCATGAGGGGATCGAACCCGCGACCTTCGCGTTATTAGCACGACGCTCTAACCAACTGAGCTAATGGGCCACGAGAAGATATTTTGGAAACGTGAACATAGCATAGAAATTTGTTGCTTAAAATTGGAAGAGTTTTTCGTTATAAAAATAGAGGATGGAACACATTTTGCAATACTCAATAAATAAAATATTAAAGTGGCCCTTGAGGGGATCGAACCCGCGACCTTCGCGTTATTAGCACGACGCTCTAACCAACTGAGCTGATGGGCCACGGGACGACATTTTGAAAACGTGAATATAGCGTAGAAATTTGTTGCTTAAAATTGGAAGAGTTTTTCCTTATAAAAATAGCGGGTGGAACACATTTTGCGATACTCAATAAATAAAATATCAGAGTGGCCCATTAGGGGATCGAACCCGCGACCTTCGCGTTATTAGCACGACGCTCTAACCAAGTGAGCTAATTGGCCACGGGGCTATATTTTGGAAAAGTGTACATAGCAAAGAAATTTGTTGCTTAAAACTGGAAGAGTTTTTCCTTATAAAAATTGCGGGAGGAACACGTTTTGCGATACTCAATAAATAAAATATCAGAGTGGCCCATGAGGGATCGAACCCGCGACGTTCGCGTTATTAGCACGACGCTCTAACCAACTGAGCTAATGGGCCACGATACGACATTTTGAAAACGTGAAAATAGCATAGAAATTTGTTGCTTAAAATTGGAAGAGTTTTTCCTTATAAAAATAGCGGGTGGAACACATTTTGCGATACTCAATAAATAAAATATCAGAGTGGCCCATGATGGGATCGAACCCGCGACCTTCGCGTTATTAGCACGACGCTCTAACGAACTGAGCTAATGGGCCACGAGAAGATATTTTGGAAACGTGAACATAGCAAAGAAATTTGGTGCTTGAAATTGGAAGAGTTTTTCCTTATAAAAACAGAGGGTGGAACACATTTTGCGATACTCAATAAATAAAATATCAGAGTGGCCCATGATGGGATCGAACCCGCGTCCTTCGAGTTATTAGCACGACGCTCTAACCAACTGAGCTAATGGGCCACGAGAAGATATTTTGGAAACGTGAACATAGCAAAGAAATTTGTTGCTTAAAATTGGAAGAGTTTTTCCTTATAAAAATAGAGGGTGGAACACATTTTGCAATACTCAATAAATAAAATATCAGAATGGCCCATGAGAAAATTTAACCCGCGACCTTCGCGTTATTAGCACGAAGCTCTAACCAACTGAGCTAATGGGCTACGGGACGACATTTTGAAAACGTGAATATAGCATAGAAATTTGTTGCTTAAAATTGGAAGAGTTTTTCCTTATAAAAATAGCGGGAGGAACACATTTTGCGATACTCAATAAATAAAATATAAGAGTGGCCCATGAGGGGATCGAAACCGCGACCTTCGCGTTATTAGCACGACTCTCTAACCAAATGAGCTAATGGGCCACGAAACGAAATTTTGAAAACGTGAACATAGCATAGAAATTTGTTGCTTAAAATTGGAAGAGTTTTTCCTTATAAAAATAGCGGGTCGGACACATTTTGCGATACTCAATTAATAAAATATCAGAAAGGCCCATGAGGGGATCGAACCCGCGACGTTCGCGTTATTAGAACGACGCTCGAACCAACTGAGCTAATGGGCCACGAGAAGATATTTTGGAAACGTGAACATAGCAAAGAAATTTGTTGCTTAAAATTGGAAGAGTTTTTCCTTATAAAAATTGAGGGTGGAACACATTTTGCAATACTCAATAAATAAAATATCAGAGTGGCCCATGAGAAAATCGAACCCGCGACCTTCGCGTTATTAGCACGAAGCTTTAACCAACTGAGCTAATGGGCTACGGGACGACATTTTGAAAACGTGAATATAGCATAGAAATTTGTTGCTTAAAATTGGAAGAGTTTTTCCTTATAAAAATATCGGGAGGAACACATTTTGCGATACTCAATAAATAAAATATAAGAGTGGCCCATGAGGGGATCGAAACCGCGACCTTCGCGTTATTAGCACGACTCTCTAACCAAATGAGCTAATGGGCCACGAAACGAAATTTTGAAAACGTGAACATAGCATAGAAATTTGTTGCTTAAAATTGGAAGAGTTTTTCCTTATAAAAATAGCGGGTGGGACACATTTTGCGATACTCAATTAATAAAATATCAGAAAGGCCCATGAGGGGATCGAACCCGCGACGTTCGCGTTATTAGAACGACGCTCGAACCAACTGAGCTAATAGGGCACGAGAAGATATTTTGGAATCGTGAACATAGCATACAAATTTGTTGCTTAAAATTGGAAGAGGTTTTACTTATAAAAAAAGCGGGTGGAACACATTTTGAGATACTCAATAAATAAAATATCAGAGTGGCCCATGAGGGGATCGAACCCGCGACCGTCGTGTTATTAGCACGACGCTCTAACCAACTGAGCTAATGGGCCACGAGAAGATATTTTGGAAACGTGAACATAGCATAGAAATTTGTTGCTTAAAATTGGAAGAGTTTTTCCTTATAAAAATAGAGGGTGGAACACATTTTGCAATACTCTATAAATAAAGTATCAGAGTTGCCCATGAGGGGATCAAACCCGCGACCTGCGCGTTATTAGCACGACGCTCTAACCAACTGAGCTAATGGGCCACGAGACGACATTTTGAAAACGTGAATATAGCGTAGAAATTTGTTGCTTAAAATTGGAAGAGTTTTTCCTTATAAAAATAGCGGGTGGAACACATTTTGCGATACTCAATAAATAAAATATCAGAGTGGCCCATGAGGGGATCGAACACGCGACCTTCTCGTTATTAACACGACGCTCTAACCAACTGAGCTAATTGGGCACGAGAAGATATTTTGGAATCGTGAACATAGCATAGAAATTTGTTGCTTAAAATTGGAAGAGGTTTTACTTATAAAAATAGCGGGTGGAACACATTTTGCGATACTCAATAAATAAAATATCAGAGTGGCCCATGAGAAAATCGAACCCGCGACCTTCGCGTTATTAGCACGAAGCTCTAACCAACTGAGCTAATGGGCTACGGGACGACATTTTGAAAACGCGAATATAGCATAGAAATTTGTTGCTTAAAATTGGAAGAGTTTTTCCTTATAAAAATAGCGGGAGGAACACATTTTGCGATACTCAATAAATAAAATATAAGAGTGGCCCATGAGGGGATCGAAACCGCGACCTTCGCGTTATTAGCACGACACTCTAACCAAATGAGCTAATGGGCCACGAAACGAAATTTTGAAAACGTGAACATAGCATAGAAATTTGTTGCTTAAAATTGGAAGAGTTTTTCCTTATAAAAATAGCGGGTGGGACACATTTTGCGATACTCAATAAATAAAATATCAGAGTGGCCCATGAGGGGATCGAACACGCGACCTTCGCGTTATTAACACGACGCTCTAACCAACTGAGCTAATGGGACACCAGAAGATATTTTGGAAACGTGAACATAGCAAAGAAATTTGTTGCTTAAAATTGGAAGAGCTTTTCCTTATAAAAACAGAGGGTGGAACACATTTTGCGATACTCAATAAATAAAATATCAGAGTGGCCCATGAAGGGATCGAACCCGGGACCTTCGCGTTATTAGCACGACGTTCTAACCAACTCAGCTAATGGGCCACGTGAAGATATTTTGAAAACGTGAACATAGCATAGAAATTTGTTGCTTAAAATTGGAAGAGTTTTTCCTTATAAAAATAGAGGGTGGAACACATTTGCGATACTCAATAAATAAAATATCAGAGTGGCCCATGAGGGGATCGAACCCGCGACGTTCGCGTTATTAGAACGACGCTCTAACCAACTGATCTAATGGGCCACGAGAAGATATTTTGGAAACGTGAAAATAGCAAAGAAATTTGTTGCTTAAAACTCGAAGAGTTTTTCCTTATAAAAATAGCGGGTGGAACACATTTTGCGATAATCAATTAATAAAATATCAGAGCGGCCCATGAGGGGATCGAACCCGCGACGTTCGCGTTATTAGAACGACGCTCTAACCAACTGAGCTAATGGGCCACGAGAAGATATTTTGGAAACGTGAACATAGCAAAGAAATTTGTTGCTTAAAACTGGAAGAGTTTTTCCTTATAAAAATAGCGGGTGGAACACATTTTGCGATACTCAATTAATAAAATATCAGAGCGGCCCATGAGGGGATCGAACCCGCGACGTTCGCGTTATTAGAACGACGCTCTAACCAACTGAACTAATGGGCCACGAGAAGATATTTTGGAAACGTGAACATAGCAAAGAAATTTGTTGCTTAAAACTGGAAGAGTTTTTCCTTATAAAAATAGAGGGTGGAACACATTTTGCGATACTCAATAAATAAAATATCAAAGTGGCCCATGAGGTTATCGAACCCGCGAACTTCGCGTTATTAGCACGACGCTCTAACCAACTGAGCTAATGGGCCACGAAACGAAATTTTGAAAACGTGAACATAGCATAGAAATTTGTTGCTTAAAATTGGAAGAGTTTTTCCTTATAAAAATAGCGGGTGGAACACATTTTGCGATACTCAATAAATAAAATATCAGAGTGGCCCATGATGGGATCGAACCCGCGACCTTCGCGTTATTAGCACGACGCTCTAACCAACTGAGCTAATGGGCCACGAGAAGATATTTTGGAAACGTGAACATAGCAAAGAAATTTGGTGCTTGAAATTGGAAGAGTTTTTCCTTATAAAAATAGAGGGTGGAACACATTTTGCGATACTCAATAAATAAAATATCAGAGTGGCCCATGAGGGGATCGAACCCGCGACCGTCGCGTTATTAGCACGACGCTCTAACCAACTGAGCTAATGGGCCATGAGAAGATATTTTGGAAACGTGAACATAGCAAAGAAATTTGTTGCTTAAAATTGGAAGAGCTTTTCCTTATAAAAACAGAGGGTGGAACACATTTTGCGATACTCAATAAATAAAATATCAGAGTGGCCCATGAGGGGATCGAACACGCGACCTTCGCGTTATTAACACGACGCTCTAACCAACTGAGCTAATGGGCCACGAGAAGACAATTTGGAAACGTGAACATAGCAAAGAAATTTGTTGCTTAAAATTGGAAGAGTTTTTCCTTATAAAAATAGAGGGTGGAACACATTTGCGATACTCAATAAATAAAATATCAGAGTGGCCCATGAGGGGATCGAACCCGCGACGTTCGCGTTATTAGAACGACGCTCTAACCAACTGATCTAATGGGCCACGAGAAGATATTTTGGAAACGTGAAAATAGCAAAGAAATTTGTTGCTTAATACTCGAAGAGTTTTTCCTTATAAAAATAGCGGGTGGAACACATTTTGCGATAATCAATTAATAAAATATCAGAGCGGCCCATGAGGGGATCGAACCCGCGACGTTCGCGTTATTAGAACGACGCTCTAACTAACTGAGCTAATGGGCCACGAGAAGATATTTTGGAAACGTGAACATAGCAAAGAAATTTGTTGCATAAACTGGAAGAGTTTTTCCTTATAAAAATAGCGGGTGGAACACATTTTGCGATACTCAATTAATAAAATATCAGAGCGGCCCATGAGGGGATCGAACCCGCGACGTTCGCGTTATTAGAACGACGCTCTAACCAACTGAACTAATGGGCCACGAGAAGATATTTTGGAAACGTGAACATAGCAAAGAAATTTGTTGCTTAAAACTGGAAGAGTTTTTCCTTATAAAAATAGAGGGTGGAACACATTTTGCGATACTCAATAAATAAAATATCAAAGTGGCCCATGAGGTTATCGAACCCGCGACCTTCGCGTTATTAGCACGACGCTCTAACCAACTGAGCTAATGGGCCACGAGAAGATATTTTGAAAACGTGAACATAGCATAGAAATTTGTTGCTTAAAATTGGAAGAGTTTTTCCTTATAAAAATAGCGGGTGGAACACATTTTGCGATACTCAATAAATAAAATATCAGAGTGGCCCATGAGGTTATCGAACCCGCGAACTTCGCGTTATTAGCACGACGCTCTAACCAACTGAGCTAATGGGCCACGAGACGAAATTTTGAAAACGTGAACATAGCATAGAAATTTGTTGCTTAAAATTGGAAGAGTTTTTCCTTATAAAAATAGCGGGTGGAACACATTTTGCGATACTCAATAAATAAAATATCAGAGTGGCCCATGATGGGATCGAACCCGCGACCTTCGCGTTATTAGCACGACGCTCTAACCAACTGAGCTAATGGGCCACGAGAAGATATTTTGGAAACGTGAACATAGCAAAGAAATTTGGTGCTTGAAATTGGAAGAGTTTTTCCTTATAAAAATAGAGGGTGGAACACATTTTGCGATACTCAATAAATAAAATATCAGAGTGGCCCATGAGGGGATCGAACCCGCGACCGTCGCGTTATTAGCACGACGCTCTAACCAACTGAGCTAATGGGCCATGAGAAGATATTTTGGAAACGTGAACATAGCATAGAAATTTGTTGCTTAAAATTGGAAGAGTTTTTCCTTATAAAAATAGAGGGTGGAACACATTTTACAATACTCAATAAATAAAATATCAGAGTGGCCCATGAGGGGATCGAAACCGCGACCTTCGCGTTATTAGCACGACTCTCTAACCAAATGAGCTAATGGGCCACGAGACGAAATTTTGAAAACGTGAACATAGCATAGAAATTTGTTGCTTAAAATTGGAAGAGTTTTTCTTTATAAAAATAGCGGGTGGGACACATTTTGCGATACTCAATTAATAAAATATCAGAAAGGCCCATGAGGGGATCGAACCCGCGACGTTCGCGTTATTAGAACGACGCTCTAACCAACTGAGCTAATGGGGCACGAGAAGATATTTTGGAATCGTGAACATAGCATAGAAATTTATTGCTTAAAATTGGAAGAGGTTTTACTTATAAAAATAGCGGGTGGAACACATTTTGCGATACTCAATAAATAAAATATCACAGTGGCCCATGAGGGGATCGAACCCGCGACCTCCGCGTTATTATCACGACGCTCTAACCAACTGAGCTAATGGGCCACGAGAAGATATTTTGGAAACGTGAACATAGCATAGAAATTTGTTGCTTAAAATTGGAAGAGTTTTCCTTATAAAAATAGAGGGTGGAACACATTTTGCAATACTCAATAAATAAAATATCAGAGTGGCCCATGAGGGCATCGAACCCGCGAACTTCGCGTTATTAGCACGACGCTCTAACCAACTGAGCTAATGGGCCACGAAACGAAATTTTGAAAACGTGAACATAGCATAGAAATTTGTTGCTTAAAATTGGAAGAGTTTTTCCTTATAAAAATAGCGGGTGGAACACATTTTGCGATACTCAATAAATAAAATATCAGAGTGGCCCATGATGGGATCGAACCCGCGACCTTCGCGTTATTAGCACGACGCTCTAACCAACTGAGCTAATGGGCCACGAGAAGATATTTTGGAAACGTGAACATAGCAAAGAAATTTGGTGCTTGAAATTGGAAGAGTTTTTCCTTATAAAAATAGAGGGTGGAACACATTTTGCGATACTCAATAAATAAAATATCAGAGTGGCCCATGAGGGGATCGAACCCGCGACCGTCGCGTTATTAGCACGACGCTCTAACCAACTGAGCTAATGGGCCATGAGAAGATATTTTGGAAACGTGAACATAGCAAAGAAATTTGTTGCTTAAAATTGGAAGAGCTTTTCCTTATAAAAACAGAGGGTGGAACACATTTTGCGATACTCAATAAATAAAATATCAGAGTGGCCCATGAGGGGATCGAACACGCGACCTTCGCGTTATTAACACGACGCTCTAACCAACTGAGCTAATGGGCCACGAGAAGACAATTTGGAAACGTGATCATAGCAAAGAAATTTGTTGCTTAAAATTGGAAGAGTTTTTCCTTATAAAAATAGAGGGTGGAACACATTTGCGATACTCAATAAATAAAATATCAGAGTGGCCCATGAGGGGATCGAACCCGCGACGTTCGCGTTATTAGAACGACGCTCTAACCAACTGATCTAATGGGCCACGAGAAGATATTTTGGAAACGTGAAAATAGCAAAGAAATTTGTTGCTTAAAACTCGAAGAGTTTTTCCTTATAAAAATAGCGGGTGGAACACATTTTGCGATAATCAATTAATAAAATATCAGAGCGGCCCATGAGGGGATCGAACCCGCGACGTTCGCGTTATTAGAACGACGCTCTAACTAACTGAGCTAATGGGCCACGAGAAGATATTTTGGAAACGTGAACATAGCAAAGAAATTTGTTGCATAAACTGGAAGAGTTTTTCCTTATAAAAATAGCGGGTGGAACACATTTTGCGATACTCAATTAATAAAATATCAGAGCGGCCCATGAGGGGATCGAACCCGCGACGTTCGCGTTATTAGAACGACGCTCTAACCAACTGAACTAATGGGCCACGAGAAGATATTTTGGAAACGTGAACATAGCAAAGAAATTTGTTGCTTAAAACTGGAAGAGTTTTTCCTTATAAAAATAGAGGGTGGAACACATTTTGCGATACTCAATAAATAAAATATCAAAGTGGCCCATGAGGTTATCGAACCCGCGACCTTCGCGTTATTAGCACGACGCTCTAACCAACTGAGCTAATGGGCCACGAGACGAAATTTTGAAAACGTGAACATAGCATAGAAATTTGTTGCTTAAAATTGGAAGAGTTTTTCCTTATAAAAATAGCGGGTGGAACACATTTTGCGATACTCAATAAATAAAATATCAGAGTGGCCCATGAGGTTATCGAACCCGCGAACTTCGCGTTATTAGCACGACGCTCTAACCAACTGAGCTAATGGGCCACGAGACGAAATTTTGAAAACGTGAACATAGCATAGAAATTTGTTGCTTAAAATTGGAAGAGTTTTTCCTTATAAAAATAGCGGGTGGAACACATTTTGCGATACTCAATAAATAAAATATCAGAGTGGCCCATGATGGGATCGAACCCGCGACCTTCGCGTTATTAGCACGACGCTCTAACCAACTGAGCTAATGGGCCACGAGAAGATATTTTGGAAACGTGAACATAGCAAAGAAATTTGGTGCTTGAAATTGGAAGAGTTTTTCCTTATAAAAATAGAGGGTGGAACACATTTTGCGATACTCAATAAATAAAATATCAGAGTGGCCCATGAGGGGATCGAACCCGCGACCGTCGCGTTATTAGCACGACGCTCTAACCAACTGAGCTAATGGGCCATGAGAAGATATTTTGGAAACGTGAACATAGCATAGAAATTTGTTGCTTAAAATTGGAAGAGTTTTTCCTTATAAAAATAGAGGGTGGAACACATTTTACAATACTCAATAAATAAAATATCAGAGTGGCCCATGAGGGGATCGAAACCGCGACCTTCGCGTTATTAGCACGACTCTCTAACCAAATGAGCTAATGGGCCACGAGACGAAATTTTGAAAACGTGAACATAGCATAGAAATTTGTTGCTTAAAATTGGAAGAGTTTTTCTTTATAAAAATAGCGGGTGGGACACATTTTGCGATACTCAATTAATAAAATATCAGAAAGGCCCATGAGGGGATCGAACCCGCGAACTTCGCGTTATTAGAACGACGCTCTAACCAACTGAGCTAATGGGGCACGAGAAGATATTTTGGAATCGTGAACATAGCATAGAAATTTATTGCTTAAAATTGGAAGAGGTTTTACTTATAAAAATAGCGGGTGGAACACATTTTGCGATACTCAATAAATAAAATATCACAGTGGCCCATGAGGGGATCGAACCCGCGACCTCCGCGTTATTATCACGACGCTCTAACCAACTGAGCTAATGGGCCACGAGAAGATATTTTGGAAACGTGAACATAGCATAGAAATTTGTTGCTTAAAATTGGAAGAGTTTTCCTTATAAAAATAGAGGGTGGAACACATTTTGCAATACTCAATAAATAAAATATCAGAGTGGCCCATGAGGGCATCGAACCCGCGAACTTCGCGTTATTAGCACGACGCTCTAACCAACTGAGATAATGGGCCACGGGACGACGTTTTGAAAACGTGAATATAGCGTAGAAATTTGTTGCTTAAAATTGGAAGAGTTTTTCCTTATAAAAATAGCGGGTGGAACACATTTTACGATTCTCAATAAATAAAATATCAGAGTGGCCCATGAGGGGATCGAACCCACGACCTCCGCGTTATTAGCACGACGCTCTAACCCACTGAGCTAATGGGCCACCAGAAGATATTTTGGAAACGTGAACATAGCAAAGAAATTTGTTGCTTAAAATTGGAAGAGTTTTTCCTTATAAAAATAGCGGGTGGAACACATTTTGCGATACTCAATAAATAAAATATCAGAGTGGCCCATGAGGGGATCGAACCCGCGACCTTCGCGTTATTAGCACGACGCTCTAACCAACTGAGCTAATGGGCCACGAGAAGATATTTTGGAAACGTGAACATAGCAAAGAAATTTGGTGCTTGAAATTGGAAGAGTTTTTCCTTATAAAAATAGAGGGTGGAACACATTTTGCGATACTCAATAAATAAAATATCAGAGTGGCCCATGAGGGGATCGAACCCGCGACCGTCGCGTTATTAGCACGACGCTCTAACCAACTGAGCTAATGGGCCATGAGAAGATATTTTGGAAACGTGAACATAGCATAGAAATTTGTTGCTTAAAATTGGAAGAGTTTTTCCTTATAAAAATAGAGGGTGGAACACATTTTGCAATACTCAATAAATAAAATATCAGAGTGGCCCATGAGGGGATCGAAACCGCGACCTTCGCGTTATTAGCACGACTCTCTAACCAAATGAGCTAATGGGCCACGAGACGAAATTTTGAAAACGTGAACATAGCATAGAAATTTGTTGCTTAAAATTGGAAGAGTTTTTCTTTATAAAAATAGCGGGTGGGACACATTTTGCGATACTCAATTAATAAAATATCAGAAAGGCCCATGAGGGGATCGAACCCGCGACGTTCGCGTTATTAGAACGACGCTCTAACCAACTGAGCTAATGGGGCACGAGAAGATATTTTGGAATCGTGAACATAGCATAGAAATTTATTGCTTAAAATTGGAAGAGGTTTTACTTATAAAAATAGCGGGTGGAACACATTTTGCGATACTCAATAAATAAAATATCACAGTGGCCCATGAGGGGATCGAACCCGCGACCTCCGCGTTATTATCACGACGCTCTAACCAACTGAGCTAATGGGCCACGAGAAGATATTTTGGAAACGTGAACATAGCATAGAAATTTATTGCTTAAAATTGGAAGAGGTTTTACTTATAAAAATAGCGGGTGGAACACATTTTGCGATACTCAATAAATAAAATATCACAGTGGCCCATGAGGGGATCGAACCCGCGACCTCCGCGTTATTATCACGACGCTCTAACCAACTGAGCTAATGGGCCACGAGAAGATATTTTGGAAACGTGAACATAGCATAGAAATTTGTTGCTTAAAATTGGAAGAGTTTTTCTTTATAAAAATAGCGGGTGGGACACATTTTGCGATACTCAATTAATAAAATATCAGAAAGGCCCATGAGGGGATCGAACCCGCGAACTTCGCGTTATTAGAACGACGCTCTAACCAACTGAGCTAATGGGGCACGAGAAGATATTTTGGAATCGTGAACATAGCATAGAAATTTATTGCTTAAAATTGGAAGAGGTTTTACTTATAAAAATAGCGGGTGGAACACATTTTGCGATACTCAATAAATAAAATATCACAGTGGCCCATGAGGGGATCGAACCCGCGACCTCCGCGTTATTATCACGACGCTCTAACCAACTGAGCTAATGGGCCACGAGAAGATATTTTGGAAACGTGAACATAGCATAGAAATTTGTTGCTTAAAATTGGAAGAGTTTTCCTTATAAAAATAGAGGGTGGAACACATTTTGCAATACTCAATAAATAAAATATCAGAGTGGCCCATGAGGGCATCGAACCCGCGAACTTCGCGTTATTAGCACGACGCTCTAACCAACTGAGATAATGGGCCACGGGACGACGTTTTGAAAACGTGAATATAGCGTAGAAATTTGTTGCTTAAAATTGGAAGAGTTTTTCCTTATAAAAATAGCGGGTGGAACACATTTTACGATTCTCAATAAATAAAATATCAGAGTGGCCCATGAGGGGATCGAACCCACGACCTCCGCGTTATTAGCACGACGCTCTAACCCACTGAGCTAATGGGCCACCAGAAGATATTTTGGAAACGTGAACATAGCAAAGAAATTTGTTGCTTAAAATTGGAAGAGTTTTTCCTTATAAAAATAGCGGGTGGAACACATTTTGCGATACTCAATAAATAAAATATCAGAGTGGCCCATGATGGGATCGAACCCGCGACCTTCGCGTTATTAGCACGACGCTCTAACCAACTGAGCTAATGGGCCACGAGAAGATATTTTGGAAACGTGAACATAGCAAAGAAATTTGGTGCTTGAAATTGGAAGAGTTTTTCCTTATAAAAATAGAGGGTGGAACACATTTTGCGATACTCAATAAATAAAATATCAGAGTGGCCCATGAGGGGATCGAACCCGCGACCGTCGCGTTATTAGCACGACGCTCTAACCAACTGAGCTAATGGGCCATGAGAAGATATTTTGGAAACGTGAACATAGCATAGAAATTTGTTGCTTAAAATTGGAAGAGTTTTTCCTTATAAAAATAGAGGGTGGAACACATTTTGCAATACTCAATAAATAAAATATCAGAGTGGCCCATGAGGGGATCGAAACCGCGACCTTCGCGTTATTAGCACGACTCTCTAACCAAATGAGCTAATGGGCCACGAGACGAAATTTTGAAAACGTGAACATAGCATAGAAATTTGTTGCTTAAAATTGGAAGAGTTTTTCTTTATAAAAATAGCGGGTGGGACACATTTTGCGATACTCAATTAATAAAATATCAGAAAGGCCCATGAGGGGATCGAACCCGCGACGTTCGCGTTATTAGAACGACGCTCTAACCAACTGAGCTAATGGGGCACGAGAAGATATTTTGGAATCGTGAACATAGCATAGAAATTTATTGCTTAAAATTGGAAGAGGTTTTACTTATAAAAATAGCGGGTGGAACACATTTTGCGATACTCAATAAATAAAATATCACAGTGGCCCATGAGGGGATCGAACCCGCGACCTCCGCGTTATTATCACGACGCTCTAACCAACTGAGCTAATGGGCCACGAGAAGATATTTTGGAAACGTGAACATAGCATAGAAATTTGTTGCTTAAAATTGGAAGAGTTTTTCCTTATAAAAATAGAGGGTGGAACACATTTTGCAATACTCAATAAATAAAATATCAGAGTGGCCCATGAGGGCATCGAACCCGCGAACTTCGCGTTATTAGCACGACGCTCTAACCAACTGAGATAATGGGCCACGGGACGACGTTTTGAAAACGTGAATATAGCGTAGAAATTTGTTGCTTAAAATTGGAAGAGTTTTTCCTTATAAAAATAGCGGGTGGAACACATTTTACGATTCTCAATAAATAAAATATCAGAGTGGCCCATGAGGGGATCGAACCCACGACCTCCGCGTTATTAGCACGACGCTCTAACCCACTGAGCTAATGGGCCACCAGAAGATATTTTGGAAACGTGAACATAGCAAAGAAATTTGTTGCTTAAAATTGGAAGAGTTTTTCCTTATAAAAACAGAGGGTGGAACACATATTGCGATACTCAATAAATAAAATATCAGAGTGTCCCATGATGGGATCGAACACGCGACCTTCGCGTTATTAACACGACGCTCTAACCAACTGAGCTAATGGGCCACGAGAAGATATTTTGGAAACGTGAACATAGCAAAGAAATTTGTTGCTTAAAATTGGAAGAGTTTTTCCTTATAAAAATAGAGGGTGGAACACATTTTGCGATACACAATTAATAAAATATCAGAGCGGCCCATGAGGGGATCGAACCCGCGACGTTCGCGTTATTAGAACGACGCTCTAACCAACTGAACAAATGGGCCACGAGAAGATATTTTGGAAACGTGAACATAGCAAAGAAATTTGTTGCTTAAAACTGGAAGAGTTTTTCCTTATAGAAATAGAGGGTGGAACACATTTTGCGATACTCAATAAATAAAATATCAAAGTGGCCCATGAGGTTATCGAACCCGCGACCTTCGCGTTATTAGCACGACGCTCTAACCAACTGAGCCAATGGGCCACGAGACGAAATTTTGAAAACGTGAACATAGCATAGAAATTTGTTGCTTAAAATTGAAAGAGTTTTTCCTTATAAAAATAGAGGGTGGAACACATTTTGCGATACTCAATAAATAAAATATCAGAGTGGCCCATGAGGGGATCGAACCCGCGACCTTCGCGTTATTAGCACGACGCTCTAACCAACTGAGCTAATGGGCCACGTGAAGATATTTTGAAAACGTGAACATAGCATAGAAATTTGTTGCTTAAAATTGGAAGAGTTTTTCCTTATAAAAATAGCGGGTGGAACACATTTTACGATTCTCAATAAATAAAATATCAGAGTGGCCCTTGAGGGGATCGAACCCACGACCTCCGCGTTATTAGCACGACGCTCTAACCCACTGAGCTAATGGGCCACCAGAAGATATTTTGGAAACGTGAACATAGCAAAGAAATTTGTTGCTTAAAATTGGAAGAGTTTTTCCTTATAAAAATAGCGGGTGGAACACATTTTGCGATACTCAATAAATAAAATATCAGAGTGGCCCATGATGGGATCGAACCCGCGACCTTCGCGTTATTAGCACGACGCTCTAACCAACTGAGCTAATGGGCCACGAGAAGATATTTTGGAAACGTGAACATAGCAAAGAAATTTGGTGCTTGAAATTGGAAGAGTTTTTCCTTATAAAAATAGAGGGTGGAACACATTTTGCGATACTCAATAAATAAAATATCAGAGTGGCCCATGAGGGGATCGAACCCGCGACCGTCGCGTTATTAGCACGACGCTCTAACCAACTGAGCTAATGGGCCATGAGAAGATATTTTGGAAACGTGAACATAGCATAGAAATTTGTTGCTTAAAATTGGAAGAGTTTTTCCTTATAAAAATAGAGGGTGGAACACATTTTGCAATACTCAATAAATAAAATATCAGAGTGGCCCATGAGGGGATCGAAACCGCGACCTTCGCGTTATTAGCACGACTCTCTAACCAAATGAGCTAATGGGCCACGAGACGAAATTTTGAAAACGTGAACATAGCATAGAAATTTGTTGCTTAAAATTGGAAGAGTTTTTCTTTATAAAAATAGCGGGTGGGACACATTTTGCGATACTCAATTAATAAAATATCAGAAAGGCCCATGAGGGGATCGAACCCGCGACGTTCGCGTTATTAGAACGACGCTCTAACCAACTGAGCTAATGGGGCACGAGAAGATATTTTGGAATCGTGAACATAGCATAGAAATTTATTGCTTAAAATTGGAAGAGTTTTTACTTATAAAAATAGCGGGTGGAACACATTTTGCGATACTCAATAAATAAAATATCACAGTGGCCCATGAGGGGATCGAACCCGCGACCTCCGCGTTATTATCACGACGCTCTAACCAACTGAGCTAATGGGCCACGAGAAGATATTTTGGAAACGTGAACATAGCATAGAAATTTGTTGCTTAAAATTGGAAGAGTTTTTCCTTATAAAAATAGAGGGTGGAACACATTTTGCAATACTCAATAAATAAAATATCAGAGTGGCCCATGAGGGCATCGAACCCGCGAACTTCGCGTTATTAGCACGACGCTCTAACCAACTGAGATAATGGGCCACGGGACGACGTTTTGAAAACGCGAATATAGCGTAGAAATTTGTTGCTTAAAATTGGAAGAGTTTTTCCTTATAAAAATAGCGGGTGGAACACATTTTACGATTCTCAATAAATAAAATATCAGAGTGGCCCATGAGGGGATCGAACCCACGACCTCCGCGTTATTAGCACGACGCTCTAACCCACTGAGCTAATGGGCCACCAGAAGATATTTTGGAAACGTGAACATAGCAAAGAAATTTGTTGCTTAAAATTGGAAGAGTTTTTCCTTATAAAAACAGAGGGTGGAACACATATTGCGATACTCAATAAATAAAATATCAGAGTGTCCCATGATGGGATCGAACACGCGACCTTCGCGTTATTAACACGACGCTCTAACCAACTGAGCTAATGGGCCACGAGAAGATATTTTGGAAACGTGAACATAGCAAAGAAATTTGTTGCTTAAAATTGGAAGAGTTTTTCCTTATAAAAATAGAGGGTGGAACACATTTTGCGATACACAATTAATAAAATATCAGAGCGGCCCATGAGGGGATCGAACCCGCGACGTTCGCGTTATTAGAACGACGCTCTAACCAACTGAACAAATGGGCCACGAGAAGATATTTTGGAAACGTGAACATAGCAAAGAAATTTGTTGCTTAAAACTGGAAGAGTTTTTCCTTATAGAAATAGAGGGTGGAACACATTTTGCGATACTCAATAAATAAAATATCAAAGTGGCCCATGAGGTTATCGAACCCGCGACCTTCGCGTTATTAGCACGACGCTCTAACCAACTGAGCTAATGGGCCACGAGACGAAATTTTGAAAACGTGAACATAGCATAGAAATTTGTTGCTTAAAATTGAAAGAGTTTTTCCTTATAAAAATAGAGGGTGGAACACATTTTGCGATACTCAATAAATAAAATATCAGAGTGGCCCATGAGGGGATCGAACCCGCGACCTTCGCGTTATTAGCACGACGCTCTAACCAACTGAGCTAATGGGCCACGTGAAGATATTTTGAAAACGTGAACATAGCATAGAAATTTGTTGCTTAAAATTGGAAGAGTTTTTAATTATAAAAATAGCGGGAGGAACACATTTTGCGATACTCAATAAATAAAATATCAGAGTGGCCCATGAGGGGATCGAAACCGCGACCTTCGCGTTATTAGCACGACGCTCTAACCAACTGAGCTAATGGGCCACGAGAAGATATTTTGGAAACGTGAACATAGCAAAGAAATTTGTTGCTTAAAACTGGAAGAGTTTTTCCTTATAAAAATAGCGGGAGGAACACATTTTGCGATACTCAGTAAATAAAATATCAGAGTGGCCCATGAGGGGATCGAACCTGCGACCTTCGCGTTATTAGCACGACGCTCTAACCAACTGAGGTAATTGCCACGAGAAGATATTTTGGAAACGTGAACATAGCTAAGAAATTTGTTGCTTAAAACTGGAAGAGTTTTTCCTTATAAAAATAGCGGGTGGAACACATTTTGCGATACTCAATAAATAAAATATCAGAGTGGCCCATTAGGGGATCGAACCCGCGACGTTCGCGTTATTAGCACGACGCTCTAACCAACTGAGCTAATGGGCCACGGGGCTATATTTTGGAAAAGTGTACATAGCAAAGAAATTTGTTGCTTAAAACTGGAAGAGTTTTTCCTTATAAAAATTGCGGGAGGAACACGTTTTGCGATACTCAATAAATAAAATATCAGAGTGGCCCATGAGGGATCGAACCCGCGACGTTCGCGTTATTAGCACGACGCTCTAACCAACTGAGCTAATGGGCCACGAGACGACATTTTGAAAAGGTGAACATAGCATAGAAATTTGTTGCTTAAAACTGGAAGAGTTTTCCTTATAAAAATTGCGGGAGGAACACGTTTTGCGATACTCAATAAATAAAATATCAGAGTGGCCCATTAGGGGATCGAACCCGCGACGTTCGCGTTATTAGCACGACGCTCTAACCAACTGAGCTAATGGGCCACGAGACGACATTTTGAAAACGTGAAAATAGCATATAAATTTGTTGCTTAAAATTGGAAGAGTTTTTCCTTATAAAAATAGAGGGTGGAACACATTTTGCGATACTCAATAAATAAAATATCAGAGTGGCCCATGAGGGGATCGAATCCGCGACCTTCGCGTTATTAGCACGACACTCTAACCAACTGAGCTAATGGGCCACGAGACGACATTTTGAAAACGTGAACATAGCATAGAAATTTGTTGCTTAAAATTGGAAGAGTTTTTCCTTATAAAAATAGAGGGTGGAATACATTTTGCAATACTCTATAAATAAAATATCAGAGTGGCCAATGAGGGGATCGAAACCGCGACCTTCGCGTTATTAGCACGACTCTCTAACCAAATGAGCTAATGGGTCACGAGACGAAATTCTGAAAACGTGAACATAGCATAGAAATTTGTTGCTTAAAATTGGAAGAGTTTTTCCTTATAAAAATAGCGGGTGGGACACATTTTGCGATACTCAATTAATAAAATATCAGAAAGGCCCATGAGGGGATCGAACCCGCGACCTCCGCGTTATTATCACGACGCTCTAACCAACTGAGCTAATGGGCCACGAGAAGATATTTTGGAAACGTGAACATAGCATAGAAATTTGTTGCTTAAAATTGGAAGGGTTTTTCCTTATAAAAATAGAGGATGGAACACATTTTGCAATACTCAATAAATAAAATATCAGAGTGACCGATGAGGGGATCGAACGCGCGACCTTCGCGTTATTAGCACGACGCTCTAACCAACTGAGCTAATGGGCCACGGGACGACATTTTGAAAACGTGAATATAGCGTAGAAAATTGTTGCTTAAAATTGGAAGAGTTTTTCCTTATAAAAATAGCGGGTGGAACACATTTTACGATACTCAATAAATAAAATATCAGAGTGGCCCATGAGGGGATCGAACCCACGACCTTCGCGTTATTAGCACGACGCTCTAACCAACTGAGCTAATGGGCCACGGGACGACATTTTGAAAACATGAATATAGCGTAGAAATTTGTTGCTTAAAATTGGAAGAGTTTTTCCTTATAAAAATAGCGGGTGGAACACATTTTACGATACTCAATAAATAAAATATCAGAGTGGCACATGAGGGGATCGAACCCACGACCTCCGCGTTATTAGCACGACGCTCTAACCAACTGAGCTAATGGGCCACCAGAAGATATTTTGGAAACGTGAACATAGCAAAGAAATTTGTTGCTTAAAATTGGAAGAGTTTTTCCTTATAAACATTGAGGGTGGAACACATTTTGCGATAATCAATAAATAAAATATCAGACTGGCCCATGAGGGGATCGAACCCGCGACCTTCGCGTTATTAGCACGACGCTCTAACCAACTGAGCTAATGGGCCAAGAGACGAAATTTTGAAAACGTGAACATAGCATAGAAATTTGTTGCTTAAATTTGGAAGAGTTTATCCTTATAAAAATAGCGTGTGGAACACATTTTGCGTTACTCAATAAATAAAATATCAGAGTGGCCCATGAGGGGATCGAACCCGCGACCTTCGCGTTATTAGCACGACACTCTAACCAACTGAGCTAATGGGCCACGAGAAGATATTTTGGGAACGTGAACATAGCAAAGAAATTTGTTGCTTAGAATTGGAACAGTTTTTCCTTATAAAAATAGAGGGTGGAACACATTTTGCGATACTCAATAAATAAAATATCAGTGGCCCATGAGGGGATCGAACCCGCGACATTGGCGTTATTAGCACGACGCTCTAACGAACTGAGATAATGGGCCACGAGTAGATATTTTGGAAACGTGAACATAGCATAGAAATTTGTTGCATAAAATTGGAAGAGTTTTTCCTTATAAAAATAGCGGGTGGAACACATTTTGCGATACTCAATAAATAAAAAATCAGTGACCTATGAGGGGATCGAACCCGCGACCTTCGCGTTATTAGCACGACGCTCTAACCAACTTAGTTTATGGGCCACGAGAAGATATTTTGGAAACGTGAACATAGCAAAGAAATTTGGTGCTTAAAACTGGAAGAGTTTTTCCTTATAAAAATAGATGGTGGAACACATTTTGAGATAATCAATAAATAAAATATCAGAGTGGCCCATGAGGTTATCGAACCCGCGATCTTCGCGTTATTAGCACGACGCTCTAACCAACTGAGCTAATGGGCCACGAGACGACATTTTGAAAACGTGAACATAGCATAGAAATTTGTTGCTTAAAACTGGAAGAGTTTTTACTTATAAAAATAGCGGGTGGAACACATTTTGCGATACTCAATAAATAAAATATCAGAGTGGCCCATGAGGGGATCGAACCCGCGACGTTCGCGTTATTAGCACGACGCTCTAACCAACTGATCTAATGGGCCACGAGACAACATTTTGAAAACGTGAAAATAGCATATAAATTTGTTGCTTAAAATTGGAAGAGTTTTTCCTTATAAAAATAGAGGGTGGAACACATTTTGCGATACTCAATAAATAAAATATCAGAGTGGCCCATGAGGGGATCGAATCCGCGACCTTCGCGTTATTAGCACGACACTCTAACCAACTGAGCTAATGGGCCACGAGACGACATTTTGAAAACGTGAACATAGCATAGAAATTTGTTGCTTAAAATTGGAAGAGTTTTTCCTTATAAAAATAGAGGGTGGAATGCATTTTGCAATACACAATAAATAAAATATCAGAGTGGCCAATGAGGGGATCGAAACCGCGACCTTCGCGTTATTAGCACGACTCTCTAACCAAATGAGCTAATGGGCCACGAGACGAAATTCTGAAAACGTGAACATAGCATAGAAATTTGTTGCTTAAAATTGGAAGAGTTTTTCCTTATAAAAATAGCGGGTGGGACACATTTTGCGATACTCAATTAATAAAATATCAGAAAGGCCCATGAGGGGATCGAACCCGCGACCTCCGCGTTATTAGCACGACGCTCTAACCAACTGAGCTAATGGGCCACGGGACGACATTTTGAAAACGTGAATATAGCGTAGAAAATTGTTGCTTAAAATTGGAAGAGTTTTTCCTTATAAAAATAGCGGGTGGAACACATTTTACGATACTCAATAAATAAAATATCAGAGTGGCCCATGAGGGGATCGAACCCACGACCTCCGCGCTATTAGCACGACGCTCTAACCAACTCAGCTAATGGGCCACGAGAAGGTATTTTGGAAACGTGAACATAGCATAGAAATTTGTTGCTTAAAATTGGAAGAGTTTTTAATTATAAAAATAGAGGATGGAACACATTTTGCAATACTCAATAAATAAAATATCAGAGTGACACATGAGGGGATCGAACCCGCGACCTTCGCGTTATTAGCACGACGCTCTAACCAACTGAGCTAATGGGCCACGGGACGACATTTTGAAAACATGAATATAGCGTAGAAATTTGTTGCTTAAAATTGGAAGAGTTTTTCCTTATAAAAATAGCGGGTGGAACACATTTTGCGATACTCAATAAATAAAAAATCAGTGACCCATGAGGGGATCGAACCCGCGACCTTCGCGTTATTAGCACGACGCTCTAACCAACTTAGTTAATGGGCCACGAGAAGATATTTTGGACACGTGAACATAGCAAAGAAATTTGTTGCTTAAAACTGGAAGAGTTTTTCCTTATAAAAATAAAGGGTGGAACGCATTTTGCGATACTCAATAAATAAAATATCAGAAAGGCCCATGAGGGGATCGAACCCGCGACCTCCGCGATATTATCACGACGCTCTAACCAACTGAGCTAATGGGCCACGAGAAGATATTTTGGAAACGTGAACATAGCATAGAAATTTGTTGCTTAAAATTGGAAGAGTTTTTCCTTATAAAAATAGAGGATGGAACACATTTTGCAATACTCAATAAATAAAATATCAGAGTGACCGATGAGGGGATCGAACCCGCGACCTTCGCGTTATTAGCACGACGCTCTAACCAACTGAGCTAATGGGCCACGGGACGACATTTTGAAAACGTGAATATAGCGTAGAAATTTGTTGCTTAAAATTGGAAGAGTTTTTCCTTATAAAAATAGCGGGTGGAACACATTTTACGATACTCAATAAATAAAATATCAGAGTGGCCCATGAGGGGATCGAACCCACGACCTCCGCGCTATTAGCACGACGCTCTAACCAACTGAGCTAATGGGCCACGAGAAGGTATTTTGGAAACGTGAACATAGCATAGAAATTTGTTGCTTAAAATTGGAAGAGTTTTTAATTATAAAAATAGAGGATGGAACACATTTTGCAATACTCAATTAATAAAATATCAGAGTGACCCATGAGGGGATCGAACCCGCGACCTTCGCGTTATTTGCACGACGCTCTAACCAACTGAGCTAATGGGCCACGGGACGACATTTTGAAAACATGAATATAGCGTAGAAATTTGTTGCTTAAAATTGGAAGAGTTTTTCCTTATAAAAATAGCGGGTGGAACACATTTTACGATACTCAATAAATAAAATATCAGAGTGGCCCATGAGGGGATCGAACCCACGACCTCCGCGTTATTAGCACGACGCTCTAACCAACTGAGCTAATGGGCCACCAGAAGATATTTTGGAAACGTGAACATAGCAAAGAAATTTGTTGCTTAAAATTGGAAGAGTTTTTCCTTATAAACATTGAGGGTGGAACACATTTTGCGATAATCAATAAATAAAATATCAGACTGGCCCATGAGGGGATCGAACCCGCGACCTTCGCGTTATTAGCACGACGCTCTAACCAACTGAGCTAATGGGCCAAGAGACGAAATTTTGAAAACGTGAACATAGCATAGAAATTTGTTGCTTAAAATTGGAAGAGTTTTTCCTTATAAAAATTGCGTGTGGAACACATTTTGCGTTACTCAATAAATAAAATATCAGAGTGGCCCATGAGGGGATCGAACCCGCGACCTTCGCGTTATTAGCACGACACTCTAACCAACTGAGCTAATGGGCCACGAGAAGATATTTTGGGAACGTGAACATAGCAAAGAAATTTGTTGCTTAAAATTGGAAGAGTTTTTCCTTATAAAAATAGAGGGTGGAACACATTTTGCGATACTCAATAAATAAAATATCAGTGGCCCATGAGGGGATCGAACCCGCGACATTGGCGTTATTAGCACGACGCTCTAACCAACTGAGATAATGGGCCACGAGTAGATATTTTGGAAACGTGAACATAGCATAGAAATTTGTTGCATAAAATTGGAAGAGTTTTTCCTTATAAAAATAGCGGGTGGAACACATTTTGCGATACTCAATAAATAAAAAATCAGTGACCCATGAGGGGATCGAACCCGCGACCTTCGCGTTATTAGCACGACGCTCTAACCAACTTAGTTAATGGGCCACGAGAAGATATTTTGGAAACGTGAACATAGCAAAGAAATTTGTTGCTTAAAACTGGAAGAGTTTTTCCTTATAAAAATAGATGGTGGAACACATTTTGCGATACTCAATAAATAAAATATCAGAGTGGCCCATGAGGTTATCGAACCCGCGATCTTCGCGTTATTAGCACGACGCTCTAACCAACTGAGCTAATGGGCCACGAGACGACATTTTGAAAACGTGAACATAGCATAGAAATTTGTTGCTTAAAACTGGAAGAGTTTTTACTTATAAAAATAGCGGGTGGAACACATTTTGCGATACTCAATAAATAAAATATCAGATTGGCCCATGAGGGGATCGAACCAGCGACCTTCATTTTATTAGCACGACGCTCTAACCAACTGAGCTAATGGGCCACGAGAAGATGTTTTGGAAACGTCAACATAGCATAGAAATTTGTTGCTTAAAATTGGAAGAGTTTTTCCTTATAAAAATAGAGGGTGGAACACATTTTGCGATACTCAATAAATAAAATATCAGAGTGGCCCATGAGGTTATCGAACCCGCGACCTTCGCGTTATTAGCACGACGCTCTAACCAACTGAGCTAATGGGCCACGAGACGACATTTTGAAAACGTGAACATAGCATAGAAATTTGTTGCTTAAAATTGGAAGAGTTTTTCCTTATAAAAATAGCGGGTGGAACACATTTTGCGATACTCAATAAATAAAATGTCAGAGTGGCCCATGAGGGGATCGAACCCGCGACCTTCGCGTTATTAGCACGACGCTCTAACAAGCTGTGCTATTGGGCCACGAGAAGTTTTTTGGAAACTTTGAACATAGCAAAGAAATTTGGTGCTTAAAACTGGAAGAGTTTTTCCTTATAAAAATAGAGGGTGGAACACATTTTGCGATACTCTATAAATAAAACATCAGAGTGGCACATGAGGGGATCGAACACGCGACCTTCGCGTTATTAGCATGATGGTCTAACCAACTGAGCTAATGGGCCACGAGAATATATTTTGGACACGTGAACATAGCAAAGAAATTTGTTGCTTAAAACTGGAAGAGTTTTTCCTTATAAAAATAAAGGGTGGAACGCATTTTGCGATACTCAATAAATAAAACATCAGAGTGGCCCATGAGGGGATCGAACCCGCGACGTTCGCGTTATTAGCACGACGCTCTACCCAACTAAGCTAATGGGCCACGAAACGGCTAATCGAAAACGTGAACATAGCAAAGATATTTGTTGCTTTAAAGTATTAAATTGGAAGAATTTTTCCTTATAAAAATAGAGGGTGGAACACATTTTGCATTACTCAATAAATAAAATATCAGAGTGGCCCATGAGGGGATCGAACCCGCGACCTTCGCGTTATTAGCACGACGTTCTAACCAACTGAGCTAATGGGCCACGAAACAGCTTTTCGAACACGTGAACATAGCAATCATATTTGTGGCATTAAAGTATAAAACTGGAAGAGTTTTTCATTGAAAAAATAAATTGTTTAATATATATTGCGATACTCAATAATCAAATATCAGGATGGCCCTTGAGGGGATCGAACCCGCGGCTTTCGCGTTATTAGCACGAAGCTCTAACCAACTGAGCTAATGGGCCACGAGAATATATTTTTGAAACGTGAAAATAGCAAAGAAATTTGTTGCTTAAAACTGGAAGAGTTTTTCCTGATAAAAATGAAGGGTGGAATGGCATTTTCCAATTCTCAATAAATAGAATATCAGAGTGGCCCATGAGGGAACGAACCCGCGACCTTCTCGTTATTAGCACGACGCTCTAACCAACTGAGCTAATGGGCCACGAGACGACATTTTGAAAACGTGAACATAGCATAGAAATTTGTTGCTTAAAACTGGAAGAGTTTTCCTTATAAAAATTGCGGGAGGAACACGTTTTGCGATACTCAATTAATAAAATATCAGAGTGACCCATGAGGGGATCGAACCCGCGACCTTCGCGTTATTTGCACGACGCTCTAACCAACTGAGCTAATGGGCCACGGGACGACATTTTGAAAACATGAATATAGCGTAGAAATTTGTTGCTTAAAATTGGAAGAGTTTTTCCTTATAAAAATAGCGGGTGGAACACATTTTACGATACTCAATAAATAAAATATCAGAGTGGCCCATGAGGGGATCGAACCCACGACCTCCGCGTTATTAGCACGACGCTCTAACCAACTGAGCTAATGGGCCACCAGAAGATATTTTGGAAACGTGAACATAGCAAAGAAATTTGTTGCTTAAAATTGGAAGAGTTTTTCCTTATAAACATTGAGGGTGGAACACATTTTGCGATAATCAATAAATAAAATATCAGACTGGCCCATGAGGGGATCGAACCCGCGACCTTCGCGTTATTAGCACGACGCTCTAACCAACTGAGCTAATGGGCCAAGAGACGAAATTTTGAAAACGTGAACATAGCATAGAAATTTGTTGCTTAAAATTGGAAGAGTTTTTCCTTATAAAAATTGCGTGTGGAACACATTTTGCGTTACTCAATAAATAAAATATCAGAGTGGCCCATGAGGGGATCGAACCCGCGACCTTCGCGTTATTAGCACGACACTCTAACCAACTGAGCTAATGGGCCACGAGAAGATATTTTGGGAACGTGAACATAGCAAAGAAATTTGTTGCTTAAAATTGGAACAGTTTTTCCTTATAAAAATAGAGGGTGGAACACATTTTGCGATACTCAATAAATAAAATATCAGTGGCCCATGAGGGGATCGAACCCGCGACATTGGCGTTATTAGCACGACGCTCTAACCAACTGAGATAATGGGCCACGAGTAGATATTTTGGAAACGTGAACATAGCATAGAAATTTGTTGCATAAAATTGGAAGAGTTTTTCCTTATAAAAATAGCGGGTGGAACACATTTTGCGATACTCAATAAATAAAAAATCAGTGACCCATGAGGGGATCGAACCCGCGACCTTCGCGTTATTAGCACGACGCTCTAACCAACTTAGTTAATGGGCCACGAGAAGATATTTTGGAAACGTGAACATAGCAAAGAAATTTGTTGCTTAAAACTGGAAGAGTTTTTCCTTATAAAAATAGACGGTGGAACACATTTTGCGATACTCAATAAATAAAATATCAGAGTGGCCCATGAGGTTATCGAACCCGCGATCTTCGCGTTATTAGCACGACGCTCTAACCAACTGAGCTAATGGGCCACGAGACGACATTTTGAAAACGTGAACATAGCATAGAAATTTGTTGCTTAAAACTGGAAGAGTTTTTACTTATAAAAATAGCGGGTGGAACACATTTTGCGATACTCAATAAATAAAATATCAGATTGGCCCATGAGGGGATCGAACCAGCGACCTTCATTTTATTAGCACGACGCTCTAACCAACTGAGCTAATGGGCCACGAGAAGATATTTTGGAAACGTCAACATAGCATAGAAATTTGTTGCTTAAAATTGGAAGAGTTTTTCCTTATAAAAATAGAGGGTGGAACACATTTTGCGATACTCAATAAATAAAATATCAGAGTGGCCCATGAGGTTATCGAACCCGCGACCTTCGCGTTATTAGCACGACGCTCTAACCAACTGAGCTAATGGGCCACGAGACGACATTTTGAAAACGTGAACATAGCATAGAAATTTGTTGCTTAAAATTGGAAGAGTTTTTCCTTATAAAAATAGCGGGTGGAACACATTTTGCGATACTCAATAAATAAAATGTCAGAGTGGCCCATGAGGGGATCGAACCCGCGACCTTCGCGTTATTAGCACGACGCTCTAACAAGCTGTGCTATTGGGCCACGAGAAGTTTTTTGGAAACTTTGAACATAGCAAAGAAATTTGGTGCTTAAAACTGGAAGAGTTTTTCCTTATAAAAATAGAGGGTGGAACACATTTTGCGATACTCTATAAATAAAACATCAGAGTGGCACATGAGGGGATCGAACACGCGACCTTCGCGTTATTAGCATGATGGTCTAACCAACTGAGCTAATGGGCCACGAGAATATATTTTGGACACGTGAACATAGCAAAGAAATTTGTTGCTTAAAACTGGAAGAGTTTTTCCTTATAAAAATAAAGGGTGGAACGCATTTTGCGATACTCAATAAATAAAACATCAGAGTGGCCCATGAGGGGATCGAACCCGCGACGTTCGCGTTATTAGCACGACGCTCTACCCAACTAAGCTAATGGGCCACGAAACGGCTAATCGAAAACGTGAACATAGCAAAGATATTTGTTGCTTTAAAGTATTAAATTGGAAGAATTTTTCCTTATAAAAATAGAGGGTGGAACACATTTTGCATTACTCAATAAATAAAATATCAGAGTGGCCCATGAGGGGATCGAACCCGCGACCTTCGCGTTATTAGCACGACGTTCTAACCAACTGAGCTAATGGGCCACGAAACAGCTTTTCGAACACGTGAACATAGCAATCATATTTGTGGCATTAAAGTATAAAACTGGAAGAGTTTTTCATTGAAAAAATAAATTGTTTAATATATATTGCGATACTCAATAATCAAATATCAGGATGGCCCTTGAGGGGATCGAACCCGCGGCTTTCGCGTTATTAGCACGAAGCTCTAACCAACTGAGCTAATGGGCCACGAGAATATATTTTTGAAACGTGAAAATAGTGTGAGGATTCATTGACAGACCCTCAATTATCCCTCCCAAAGGCAAACCCGCCGACAGGTCGTAAAAAAGCCGGACAATACATTTCCATCTCTCTGGCGCCAGACGGTCGGGACTTGGATCGAAGAGGACAAAAGGAGATTCGTTCCGTAAAAGAGCCCAGGTGTTTAGGAGTGCACCTGCCAGGTGATTAAGTCCACCTGCTAGGTAATCAAGCCACCTGCGCTAAGTAGCTGATCCCATTTTACGTCAGAGAGTCTCTACCGAATCAGCAACCTCAAAAATGAGCAAAGTAAAAACGAACCAATTAAAAGTAAGAACCAATCAAGAACGAACGAATCGGGAACCACCAGCGAACAAAGGCTGGGAGGTTTCAAAAGGAAAAGTAGGGAGTCGAATCGGGAGTTCTTGCCTGTGATCTCGTTCGAGAGGCTTAACTCAGCGACCCTTCGAGCGGTCACTCCTTTGGGAGAAAATACATTTCTTGAAGACGGTTCTCTCAACCTGAGAGGACGCGTTCTTGTAGCCTGGCGTAGGCTGCCCATTTCGAGTTCTTGCCTGTGATCTCGTTCGAGAGGCTTAACTCAGCGACCCTTCGAGCGGTCACTCCTTAGGGAGAAAATATATTTTTTGAAGACGGTTCTCTCAACCTGAGAGGACGCGTTCTTGTAGCCGGCGTAGGCTACCCATCTCGAGTCTTGTTTGTTTCCCGAGCTAACGTCTTAGCTCAGTGACCCTTTGAGCGGTCAACCCCATTAAGGAGCTCTTACTAATTTGGAAGACGGTTCTCTCACCCTGAGAGGACGCGTTCTTGTAGCCTGGCGTAGGCTGCCTATCTCGAGTTCCTGCTTATTTCTCGTTCGAGACTTGAACCAGCGACCCCAGCGGAGCCGTGCCTGTCTTGTGCCGATCCGACGACCCCAGCGGAGCCGTGCTGTCTTGTACTGACCCGACGACCCCAGTGGAGCCGATCCCTGATTGTGCCGAGCCGACGACCTGCGGAGAGTTCGGTACCGACTTCTCGTCCGGCAGTGAACCTGCCTTGTCCTGTCGTCCAGTGAGGATCCAGTGCTGATCTGGTGAAATCGTCACCCGACGAGTAGAGTTTCATCTAGAGACTGTTGAGATACCTTTCTCCAACTCAGAGACTTTCGTACGTCCTGAGATTTCGACACCCTGTCGCATCCAGTTAGCAGAGGCGTGAAAGTGTCGTGTAAATAGATTCTAATATAGTCAAGACATTGTTTTAAATAAAATTATCGTTTGTTATTTAAGCTAGACTGTTCTCTGTAGATTTGAATCTACCACGCTACTCAGAGAATCACTACAGTCTACTTAAATTATTGGTGGCAGCAGGTGGGATTGTTAGCCATTAAATAAAAAATTGGCAACCACACCTTTTGCGTAGTAAGCCCACCCAGGATTTATTACGTGAGGACATCCAGTCCAGAGGCAAACTCAAGAAGAGTTGTGAAGTGAGAAAAAGCAGAACCATCCAGAACTGCTACAACGTGAAGGACATCCTGTCCAGTGTTGAAAAAAAGTGCTAGTGTGCCAGTGAAAGAAAAAAAAACGAACGCCCGTCTGACATCCCAACAGAGGCAGAGCAGAGACCTGTCGCAAAAGCAGAGCCAGTCGTCAGACAAGGTAAGCTTGGCATTTCTTTAGAGGCAATTTAATAGATTATTGTTTTAAATTGTTGAGAAAAAAAACTGTTGTGAAGAGTGTTTAAATTTTTAAATTGATTTAATTGTGGAATCCATTCTAAAGAAATTCTGATTACTAGTGTATGCAAATTCGCGGAAACGTTAGGATTTAATAATTGCAGTAAATTTGTAGTGAAGATTTGGAAATTGTCAGTTTAGCAATTGCTCGAATAAGTTCCAGGGCTGTGGATGATCTGGTACCTTTAGCACATAGTTAAATTAACTTAGATTGTGAAGTATCTACGCAATTGTGAACTACCTAGTCAAGTTGAATGAAATTTAGTGAACTTGTAGTAGAGATTATTATTGTGTATTATTTTAAGTAAAAAAATTTTAATATTGCATGAGTCTGGAAAATAGTTAAGGCTTAGGAAATTGACTGCATTGTGTATTATTATTTTATGTGTGTATTGTTATTTGAAAATTGAAGTTCAGAATAGTTGGTGATTGAATTTTGTAATTGTGTCACTGGGAAAATTTAGTGTAGAACCATGGCGTTTTTAACTAAGCAGAAAAAGGTAGACTTGCAGAAATTAGCATACGAGTTTAATGTTGAGTTTGGTTCCGACGATCGAATCATCGATCTAGCAAGGAAAATACAGGGATGCAATGATTTTAGCGAGGAGAGCGCTAAAGATATGATAGTTAATATCATAGAAGAGAGGAAATTGGCCGAGGCTAGAGAAGAGAGGGAATTGGCTAAGGAAGAGGAAAAATTAGCTAAGGAAGAGGAAAAATTAGCTGCGGAAAGGGCTTTCGAACTAGAGAAGCTAAGATTACAACAATCGGGAGAAGTAAATAGTTTAAGTTCGTCTAGCCATGATAGCGGGAAACCGTCTAAAAACATTAAATCAGTCATGCAAAAGTTTGATGCTGACAAAATAGATATGGCCTTGTTCTTAACTCTTTTTGAACGCCAGAGTAGAAAATTAAAAATCGAGTATGACGAATTGGTCTCACAGCTGCTTAGTCTGTTGCCGATTGAAATCGCGGAGATTATTATTCGTGAACCCGAGGAATTGAGTGATGATTATGATCATGTAAAGTCCGTACTTCTCGCTAGATTCAAGCTTAGCGCAGAATCCTTTAGATGCAAATTTCAAACGCATCAGAGACAAAATGGCTCTTTATGGAAGGACATGATCTTCGAACTAAGAAGCTATCTAGAAGGGTGGCTTAGCGGAATCCAAGTTGAGGATTTTGATTCTCTTAAGAATCTGATGATCGCTGATCAAATGAAAAGAAGGGTACCGGCCGACATAAAGGACCACTTTATTGATCAATGGGGCGAGTTGACCGAACCGAGCGCATTGGCTGAGAAGCTAGACGCGTACGAGTCAACCCGTCGAGTCAAGAAACAGGTGTTCTCCAAACTACCGGAGAAAAGGGCTCTCGACCGCCCAAAACCTATTGAAAAGCCGAATCAGGGAAAGAAATTCGGGGGGGAGAAAAATCACGGAAAGGACTGGAGATCGGGAAGTAAGGGAACCAACACAGAATGGCGGACAAGGGAATTTAAGAAACGTAGTGGCCCCGTTTGTTTTAATTGTAACTTACCTGGTCATATACGCCCTCAATGCCCCGAGTTAAAGAAAGTAGCGGAACCCTTAAATAATCTTGCTACGAGCGCAAATTTTGCTCCCTCATTTGAGCCTTATTTAAGCAAGGCCAAAATAAATGATGTTGACATGGTATTGCTGCGTGATTCAGGAACAACCATTGACCTGGGACCCCTAGACTTGGTGAAACCTGAGGATTTTACAGGCGAGCACATTTGGGTTAAGCAACCTCTGGACAACCACTTCAAGTGCCTACCTTTGGCAAGAATTAAAATCGAAAGTCCAGAACTCGGCGTAATTAGGACTAAGGCAGCAATTGTAGGTAAATCCGTCGAAATGCGACATTACCTCTTAGGAAATTCCACCCAGGAATTAATTGAATCGCAGAGAGTAAAACCAGAACTGGTAAACGCGATTATGACTAGGAGTCAAACCAAACGTCTGAGCCCTGAACAGACTGTAGTTGAGGAAAACCAGACAGAAATAGATCCACTTGAGGTAACGGAACCTGAAAATGAACTAGAGGACGAAAATTTGGGGATAGAGTTACCACCCTTACAGGAAAATTCGGAAATCGAATTAGTAGGCATTCACGCTGAAACTTTTGCCAAGGAACAGCAGAATTGTCCCGAACTCAAATCTATTTGGGATAAGGTCAGGCAAAATAAAACGAGTGAGTTCGTGATTGAAAAAGAGCTACTCTTTAGGCAGTCTAAGGATCATCGAGGCGAAGAGCGGAGGCAGCTATTAATACCCGCTATATATAAAAATAAAATTTTAAGCCTTTGTCATGATGGGTTCGGATCCCACATGGGCAATACGAAAACTAAAGATAAGCTGTTGCGCTATTATTTCTGGCCCCAGTGTATTAAGGAGATCGAGGAATATGTGAAATCGTGCGATGCTTGTCAGAAAGTCGGGAAATCCTCGGAACAAAAGAGAGCGCCCCTTAAGTTAGTGCCCGTGATCACCGAAGTGTTCGCGAAGATGAATATAGACATTGTGGGTCCCTTGCCAATATCACCGAAAGGGAACAAATATCTCCTGACGGCTATTTGCCTTGCTTCCAAATACCCGGAAGCTATTCCTTTATCAGCAGTGAACTCAGAAACCGTCACTGATGCCTTGCTTGCTATCTTTAGTAGAATAGGTTTCCCCAAAGAACTACAACTGGACAATGCTACGTATTTCACTAGCAACCTCACAACTACCTTCTTTGAGAGGTTTGGGATTAAGGTGGTGCGTAGTTCGATCTATCATCCGCAAACGAACCCGGTGGAACGGTTCCACCGGACCCTAAAGAGACTTTTGAAAGCGATGTGCCTGGAGCTAAAAGAAAATTGGGAGGACGTACTTCCATCGGCTCTCTTGGCTTTGCGGAACGTCACCCATGCGTCAACCGGTTTTAGCCCCGCAGAGCTAATTTACGGGAAGAATTTGAGAATGCCCGAATCCATTTTATTTGACAAATGGTGCCAAAGTCCCCCATGTGAAGACATTGTCACGGAGTACGTATTCCAGTTGATAAATCGATTGCGACGGTGTCAACAGGTAGCCACCGCAACCGAAACGGACGCAAAAGTTAAAAGGAAGTCGTACTACGACAAAGGATCGGTGAAGCGCGAGTTTAAAGTAGGCGATCGCGTCTTAGTATTGTCATCTTGCCAACAAACAAAATTCGCCGTAAAATGGGTTGGTCCGGGAACTATAGAGAAACAGCTTTCGGAGACCAATTACGTTGTTAAGATGCCAGGGAAGGTAGAGAAGGTACGAGTGTACCACATTAACTTATTAAAGCCATACCACCAGCGGATGGAAAGCGTAAATGTTTTGATGAGCGAAGTATTCTCTCACGACACCGTAGAATCTGATTTGGATATTCAGTATCCTATCGCAGATCCGAATATTTTTGATTTCGGAGAGGTAGTGAAAAACAGTAAATTGGAAGAGCGATGCACGCAGGATCAAATCAATGAACTTGGGAAATTGTTAAAATCCCATAGGCAATTATTTTCAAATGATCCCGGTAGGACGAATCTTATCGAACATGATATCGATTTAATTAGTGACAAACCCATTAGATCGAAACCCTACCGCACCTCTCCTAGACAAACGGAAATCCTCAAGTCAGAAATTAAGAGGATGTTGGATTTAAAAATCATTGAGATCGGGGAGTCCGATTACACTTCCCCCATGATTTTAGTAGAGAGTCCAGGACGTGACCCTCGCCCTTGTGTCGATTATCGTCGATTAAATTCCATCATTGGGACGGAATATTATCCACTGCCTAATATGGACGAGCGAATCGAACAAGTGGCAGCCGCAAAATATATAACGGTCATAGATCTGACCAAGGGATATTGGCAGATACCCTTGAGTCTTAAGGCACAAAGATTGGCCGCTTTCGTGACTCCATTCGGGTCATATAGACCACTAGTTCTTCCGTTCGGACTAGTAAACGCGCCATATTGCTTCTCAAAATTCATGGCTCAACTCTTACAAGGGTTAGATGAATTTTGTGTACCCTACTTAGACGATGTAGCTATATTTTCGCAAACTTGGGAGGAACACATCAAACACCTCGATGTGGTTCTTAAGAAAATCACGTATGCGAAATTAACAATTAAACCTGCCAAATGCAAGTTCGCACAGAGCAGTGTCAAATATTTGGGACATATGGTAGGGAGTGGATGTAGAACTCCGACTGAGGCGAAAATCCAAGCGGTAGTTGATTTCCCCACACCCAGGAATAAAACACAGATCAGACAATTTTTAGGTTTGAGTGGATATTACGCCCGGTATATCCAAAATTATGCCATAATAGCCGAGCCATTAACGAGGGCATTAAAAGGAAAGAATAGAAGGGAGGAGGTAGAGTGGTCCACGGAATGCGACTCAGCTTTCCGAGAGCTGAAAACGAAACTCACTGAGAAGCCGGTGTTGTACGCCCCAGACTTCTCAAAGGAATTTATCCTCCAAACTGACGCTTCCAACCAAGGAATCGGGGTAATCATGGCACAAAAAGGGCCAGATAAAGTTGATCACCCGATATTATATTTAAGCCGGAAGTTTACCGACACAGAAAAGAAATTCTGCACTACCGAAAAAGAATGCGCAGGCATTATTTACGCAATTAAAAAGCTGCGGCATTACTTGGACGGACAACGCTTCACTATTGAAACGGACCACAATCCGTTAGTATTTTTAAAGAATAACTCCGGGAATAACCCGAGATTGATGAGGTGGGCGTTGGCTTTACAGCCCTTCAATTACCAGATCATCCATAGGGCTGGGAAGGACAACCAACATGCAGATTGTCTGAGCAGAATGCTGTCGGAAAATTAAATAATACCAAAAGTACCGATTTAAATTGTACATAAACCCCAGTATTTGATTGAACTTATGTGATAAAATATAATTGTATCACAAGAGTAGGATGTAAGAGTATTGTAAATAGTAGATGTAACTTGAAATTTAAGTGTTGAAATCATGTTAAAATTTTGTATATAAATTCTTAAAATTGTTGCCTCTAATGATGTGTCGAGTTGCCATGTCTAACCCTTGCCTTATAGATTTTGCCATACCACAAAATCTTTCTTAGGGGGGAGGGGTTGTGAGGACTCATTGACAGACCCTCAATTATCCCTCCCAAAGGCAAACCCGCCGACAGGTCGTAAAAAAGCCGGACAATACATTTCCATCTCTCTGGCGCCAGACGGTCGGGACTTGGATCGAAGAGGACAAAAGGAGATTCGTTCCGTAAAAGAGCCCAGGTGTTTAGGAGTGCACCTGCCAGGTGATTAAGTCCACCTGCTAGGTAATCAAGCCACCTGCGCTAAGTAGCTGATCCCATTTTACGTCAGAGAGTCTCTACCGAATCAGCAACCTCAAAAATGAGCAAAGTAAAAACGAACCAATTAAAAGTAAGAACCAATCAAGAACGAACGAATCGGGAACCACCAGCGAACAAAGGCTGGGAGGTTTCAAAAGGAAAAGTAGGGAGTCGAATCGGGAGTTCTTGCCTGTGATCTCGTTCGAGAGGCTTAACTCAGCGACCCTTCGAGCGGTCACTCCTTTGGGAGAAAATACATTTCTTGAAGACGGTTCTCTCAACCTGAGAGGACGCGTTCTTGTAGCCTGGCGTAGGCTGCCCATTTCGAGTTCTTGCCTGTGATCTCGTTCGAGAGGCTTAACTCAGCGACCCTTCGAGCGGTCACTCCTTAGGGAGAAAATATATTTTTTGAAGACGGTTCTCTCAACCTGAGAGGACGCGTTCTTGTAGCCGGCGTAGGCTACCCATCTCGAGTCTTGTTTGTTTCCCGAGCTAACGTCTTAGCTCAGTGACCCTTTGAGCGGTCAACCCCATTAAGGAGCTCTTACTAATTTGGAAGACGGTTCTCTCACCCTGAGAGGACGCGTTCTTGTAGCCTGGCGTAGGCTGCCTATCTCGAGTTCCTGCTTATTTCTCGTTCGAGACTTGAACCAGCGACCCCAGCGGAGCCGTGCCTGTCTTGTGCCGATCCGACGACCCCAGCGGAGCCGTGCTGTCTTGTACTGACCCGACGACCCCAGTGGAGCCGATCCCTGATTGTGCCGAGCCGACGACCTGCGGAGAGTTCGGTACCGACTTCTCGTCCGGCAGTGAACCTGCCTTGTCCTGTCGTCCAGTGAGGATCCAGTGCTGATCTGGTGAAATCGTCACCCGACGAGTAGAGTTTCATCTAGAGACTGTTGAGATACCTTTCTCCAACTCAGAGACTTTCGTACGTCCTGAGATTTCGACACCCTGTCGCATCCAGTTAGCAGAGGCGTGAAAGTGTCGTGTAAATAGATTCTAATATAGTCAAGACATTGTTTTAAATAAAATTATCGTTTGTTATTTAAGCTAGACTGTTCTCTGTAGATTTGAATCTACCACGCTACTCAGAGAATCACTACAATAGCAAAGAAATTTGTTGCTTAAAACTGGAAGAGTTTTTCCTGATAAAAATGAAGGGTGGAATGGCATTTTCCAATTCTCAATAAATAGAATATCAGAGTGGCCCATGAGGGAACGAACCCGCGACCTTCTCGTTATTAGCACGACGCTCTAACCAACTGAGCTAATGGGCCACGAGACGACATTTTGAAAACGTGAACATAGCATAGAAATTTGTTGCTTAAAACTGGAAGAGTTTTCCTTATAAAAATTGCGGGAGGAACACGTTTTGCGATACTCAATAAATAAAATATCAGAGTGGCCCATGAGGGGATCGAACCCGCGACGTTCGCGTTATTAGCACGACGCTCTAACCAACTGAGCTAATGGGCCACGAGACGACAATTTGAAAACGTGAAAATAGCATATAAATTTGTTGCTTAAAATTGGAAGAGTTTTTCCTTATAAAAATAGAGGGTGGAACACATTTTGCGATACTCAATAAATAAAATATCAGAGTGGCCCATGAGGGGATCGAATCCGCGACCTTCGCGTTATTAGCACGACACTCTAACCAACTGAGCTAATGGGCCACGAGACGACATTTTGAAAACGTGAACATAGCATAGAAATTTGTTGCTTAAAATTGGAAGAGTTTTTCCTTATAAAAATAGAGGGTGGAATGCATTTTGCAATACTCAATAAATAAAATATCAGAGTGGCCAATGAGGGGATCGAAACCGCGACCTTCGCGTTATTAGCACGACTCTCTAACCAAATGAGCTAATGGGCCACGAGACGAAATTCTGAAAACGTGAACATAGCATAGAAATTTGTTGCTTAAAATTGGAAGAGTTTTTCCTTATAAAAATAGCGGGTGGGACACATTTTGCGATACTCAATTAATAAAATATCAGAAAGGCCCATGAGGGGATCGAACCCACGACCTCCGCGCTATTAGCACGACGCTCTAACCAACTGAGCTAATAGGCCACGAGAAGGTATTTTGGAAACGTGAACATAGCATAGAAATTTGTTGCTTAAAATTAGAAGAGTTTTTAATTATAAAAATAGAGGATGGAACACATTTTGCAATACTCAATAAATAAAATATCAGAGTGACCCATGAGGGGATCGAACCCGCGACCTTCGCGTTATTAGCACGACGCTCTAACCAACTGAGCTAATGGGCCACGGGACGACATTTTGAAAACATGAATATAGCGTAGAAATTTGTTGCTTAAAATTGGAAGAGTTTTTCCTTATAAAAATAGCGGGTGGAACACATTTTACGATACTCAATAAATAAAATATCAGAGTGGCCCATGAGGGGATCGAACCCACGACCTCCGCGTTATTAGCACGACGCTCTAACCAACTGAGCTAATGGGCCACCAGAAGATATTTTGGAAACGTGAACATAGCAAAGAAATTTGTTGCTTAAAATTGGAAGAGTTTTTCCTTATAAACATTGAGGGTGGAACACATTTTGCGATAATCAATAAATAAAATATCAGACTGGCCCATGAGGGGATCGAACCCGCGACCTTCGCGTTATTAGCACGACGCTCTAACCAACTGAGCTAATGGGCCAAGAGACGACATTTTGAAAACGTGAACATAGCATAGAAATTTGTTGCTTAAAACTGGAAGAGTTTTTACTTATAAAAATAGCGGGTGGAACACATTTTGCGATACTCAATAAATAAAATATCAGATTGGCCCATGAGGGGATCGAACCAGCGACCTTCATTTTATTAGCACGACGCTCTAACCAACTGAGCTAATGGGCCACGAGAAGATATTTTGGAAACGTCAACATAGCATAGAAATTTGTTGCTTAAAATTGGAAGAGTTTTTCCTTATAAAAATAGAGGGTGGAACACATTTTGCGATACTCAATAAATAAAATATCAGAGTGGCCCATGAGGTTATCGAACCCGCGACCTTCGCGTTATTAGCACGACGCTCTAACCAACTGAGCTAATGGGCCACGAGACGACATTTTGAAAACGTGAACATAGCATAGAAATTTGTTGCTTAAAATTGGAAGAGTTTTTCCTTATAAATATAGCGGGTGGAACACATTTTGCGATACTCAATAAATAAAATATCAGAGTGGCCCAAGAGGGGATCGAACCCGCGACCTTCGCGTTATTAGCACGACGCTCTAACAAGCTGTGCTATTGGGCCACGAGAAGTTTTTTGGAAACGTGAACATAGCAAAGAAATTTGGTGCTTAAAACTGGAAGAGTTTTTCCTTATAAAAATAGAGGTCGGAACACATTTTGCGATACTCTATAAATAAAACATCAGAGTGGCACATGAGGGGATCGAACACGCGACCTTCGCGTTATTAGCATGATGCTCTAACCAACTGAGCTAATGGGCCACGAGAATATATTTTGGACACGTGAACATAGCAAAGAAATTTGTTGCTTAAAACTGGAAGAGTTTTTCCTTATAAAAATAAAGGGTGGAACGCATTTTGCGATACTCAATAAATAAAACATCAGAGTGGCCCATGAGGGGATCGAACCCGCGACGTTCGCGTTATTAGCACGACGCTCTACCCAACTAAGCTAATGGGCCACGAGACGACATTTTGAAAACGTGAACATAGCATAGAAATTTGTTGCTTAAAATTGGAAGAGTTTTTCCTTATAAAAATAGAGGGTGGAATGCATTTTGCAATACTCAATAAATAAAACATCAGAGAGGCCCATGAGGGGATCGAACCCGCGACGTTCGCGTTATTAGCACGACGCTCTACCCAACTAAGCTAATGGGCCACGAAACGGCTTATCGAAAACGTGAACATAGCAAAGATATTTGTTGCTTTAAAGTATTAAATTGGAAGAATTTTTCCTCATAAAAATAGAGGGTGGAACACATTTTGCATTACTCAATAAATAAAATATCAGAGTGGCCCATGAGGGGATCGAACCCGCGACCTTCGCGTTATTAGCACGACGCTCTAATCAACTGAGCTAATGGGCCACGAAACAGCTTTTCGAACACGTGAACATAGCAATCATATTTGTGGCATTAAAGTATAAAACTGGAAGAGTTTTTCATTGAAAAAATAAATTGTTTAATATATATTGCGATACTCAATAATCAAATATCAGGATGGCCCTTGAGGGGATCGAACCCGCGGCTTTCGCGTTATTAGCACGACGCTCTAACCAACTGAGCTAATGGGCCACGAGAATATATTTTTGAAACGTGAAAATAGCAAAGAAATTTGTTGCTTAAAACTGGAAGAGTTTTTCCTGATAAAAATGAAGGGTGGAATGGCATTTTCCAATTCTCAATAAATAGAATATCAGAGTGGCCCATGAGGGAACGAACCCGCGACCTTCTCGTTATTAGCACGACGCTCTAACCAACTGAGCTAATGGGCCACGAGACGACATTTTGAAAACGTGAACATAGCATAGAAATTTGTTGCTTAAAATTGGAAGAGTTTTTCCTTATAAAAATAGAGGGTGGAACACATTTTGCGATACTCAATAAATATAATATCAGAGTGGCCCATGAGGAGATCGAATCCGCGACCTTCGCGTTATTAGCACGACACTCTAACCAACTGAGCTAATGGGCCACGAGACGACATTTTGAAAACGTGAACATAGCATAGAAATTTGTTGCTTAAAATTGGAAGAGTTTTTCCTTATAAAAATAGAGGGTGGAATGCATTTTGCAATACTCAATAAATAAAACATCAGAGTGGCCCATGAGGGGATCGAACCCGCGACGTTCGCGTTATTAGCACGACGCTCTACCCAACTAAGCTAATGGGCCACGAAACGGTTTATCGAAAACGTGAACATAGCAAAGATATTTGTTGCTTTAAAGTATTAAATTGGAAGAATTTTTCCTCATAAAAATAGAGGGTGGAACACATTTTGCATTACTCAATAAATAAAATATCAGAGTGGCCCATGAGGGGATCGAACCCGCGACCTTCGCGTTATTAGCACGACGCTCTAACCAACTGAGCTAATGGGCCACGAAACAGCTTTTCGAACACGTGAACATAGCAATCATATTTGTGGCATTAAAGTATAAAACTGGAAGAGTTTTTCATTGAAAAAATAAATTGTTTAATATATATTGCGATACTCAATAATCAAATATCAGGATGGCCCTTGAGGGGATCGAACCCGCGGCTTTCGCGTTATTAGCACGAAGCTCTAACCAACTGAGCTAATGGGCCACGAGAATATATTTTTGAAACGTGAAAATAGCAAAGAAATTTGTTGCTTAAAACTGGAAGAGTTTTTCCTGATAAAAATGAAGGGTGGAATGGCATTTTCCAATTCTCAATAAATAGAATATCAGAGTGGCCCATGAGGGAACGAACCCGCGACCTTCTCGTTATTAGCACGACGCTCTAACCAACTGAGCTAATGGGCCACGAGACGACATTTTGAAAACGTGAACATAGCATAGAAATTTGTTGCTTAAAACTGGAAGAGTTTTCCTTATAAAAATTGCGGGAGGAACACGTTTTGCGATACTCAATAAATAAAATATCAGAGTGGCCCATGAGGGGATCGAACCCGCGACGTTCGCGTTATTAGCACGACGCTCTAACCAACTGAGCTAATGGGCCACGAGACGACATTTTGAAAACGTGAAAATAGCATATAAATTTGTTGCTTAAAATTGGAAGAGTTTTTCCTTATAAAAATAGAGGGTGGAACACATTTTGCGATACTCAATAAATAAAATATCAGAGTGGCCCATGAGGGGATCGAATCCGCGACCTTCGCGTTATTAGCACGACACTCTAACCAACTGAGCTAATGGGCCACGAGACGACATTTTGAAAACGTGAACATAGCATAGAAATTTGTTGCTTAAAATTGGAAGAGTTTTTCCTTATAAAAATAGAGGGTGGAATGTATTTTGCAATACTCAATAAATAAAATATCAGAGTGGCCAATGAGGGGATCGAAACCGCGACCTTCGCGTTATTAGCACGACTCTCTAACCAAATGAGCTAATGGGCCACGAGACGAAATTCTGAAAGCGTGAACATAGCATAGAAATTTGTTGCTTAAAATTGGAAGAGTTTTTCCTTATAAAAATAGCGGGTGGGACACATTTTGCGATACTCAATTAATAAAATATCAGAAAGGCCCATGAGGGGATCGAACCCGCGACCTCCGCGTTATTATCACGACGCTCTAACCAACTGAGCTAATGGGCCACGAGAAGATATTTTGGAAACGTGAACATAGCATAGAAATTTGTTGCTTAAAATTGGAAGAGTTTTTCCTTATAAAAATAGAGGATGGAACACATTTTGCAATACTCAATAAATAAAGTATCAGATTGGCCCATGAGGGGATCGAACCAGCGACCTTCATTTTATTAGCACGACGCTCTAACCAACTGAGCTAATGGGCCACGAGAAGATATTTTGGAAACGTCAACATAGCATAGAAATTTGTTGCTTAAAATTGGAAGAGTTTTTCCTTAAAAAAATAGAGGGTGGAACACATTTTGCGATACTCAATAAATAAAATATCAGAGTGGCCCATGAGGTTATCGAACCCGCGACCTTCGCGTTATTAGCACGACGCTCTAACCAACTGAGCTAATGGGCCACGAGACGACATTTTGAAAACGTGAACATAGCATAGAAATTTGTTGCTTAAAATTGGAAGAGTTTTTCCTTATAAATATAGCGGGTGGAACACATTTTGCGATACTCAATAAATAAAATATCAGAGTGGCCCATGAGGGGATCGAACCCGCGACCTTCGCGTTATTAGCACGACGCTCTAACAAGCTGTGCTATTGGGCCACGAGAAGTTTTTTGGAAACGTGAACATAGCAAAGAAATTTGGTGCTTAAAACTGGAAGAGTTTTTCCTTATAAAAATAGCGGGTGGAACACATTTTACGATACTCAATAAATAAAATATCAGAGTGGCCCATGAGGGGATCGAACCCACGACCTCCGCGTTATTAGCACGACGCTCTAACCAACTGAGCTAATGGGCCACCAGAAGATATTTTGGAAACGTGAACATAGCAAAGAAATTTGTTGCTTAAAATTGGAAGAGTTTTTCCTTATAAACATTGAGGGTGGAACACATTTTGCGATAATCAATAAATAAAATATCAGACCGGCCCATGAGGGGATCGAACCCGCGACCTTCGCGTTATTAGCACGACACTCTAACCAACTGAGCTAATGGGCCACGAGAAGATATTTTGGGAACGTGAACATAGCAAAGAAATTTGTTGCTTAAAATTGGAACAGTTTTTCCTTATAAAAATAGAGGGTGGAACACATTTTGCGATACTCAATAAATAAAATATCAGTGGCCCATGAGGGGATCGAACCCGCGACATTGGCGTTATTAGCACGACGCTCTAACCAACTGAGCTAATGGGCCACGAGACGACATTTTGAAAACGTGAACATAGCATAGAAATTTGTTGCTTAAAACTGGAAGAGTTTTTACTTATAAAAATAGCGGGTGGAACACATTTTGCGATACTCAATAAATAAAATATCAGATTGGCCCATGAGGGGATCGAACCAGCGACCTTCATTTTATTAGCACGACGCTCTAACCAACTGAGCTAATGGGCCACGAGAAGATATTTTGGAAACGTCAACATAGCATAGAAATTTGTTGCTTAAAATTGGAAGAGTTTTTCCTTAAAAAAATAGAGGGTGGAACACATTTTGCGATACTCAATAAATAAAATATCAGAGTGGCCCATGAGGTTATCGAACCCGCGACCTTCGCGTTATTAGCACGACGCTCTAACCAACTGAGCTAATGGGCCACGAGACGACATTTTGAAAACGTGAACATAGCATAGAAATTTGTTGCTTAAAATTGGAAGAGTTTTTCCTTATAAATATAGCGGGTGGAACACATTTTGCGATACTCAATAAATAAAATATCAGAGTGGCCCATGAGGGGATCGAACCCGCGACCTTCGCGTTATTAGCACGACGCTCTAACAAGCTGTGCTATTGGGCCACGAGAAGTTTTTTGGAAACGTGAACATAGCAAAGAAATTTGGTGCTTAAAACTGGAAGAGTTTTTCCTTATAAAAATAGAGGGTGGAACACATTTTGCGATACTCTATAAATAAAACATCAGAGTGGCACATGAGGGGATCTTACACGCGACCTTCGCGTTATTAGCATGATGCTCTAACCAACTGAGCTAATGGGCCACGAGAATATATTTTGGACACGTGAACATAGCAAAGAAATTTGTTGCTTAAAACTGGAAGAGTTTTTCCTTATAAAAATAAAGGGTGGAACGCATTTTGCGATACTCAATAAATAAAACATCAGAGTGGCCCATGAGGGGATCGAACCCGCGACGTTCGCGTTATTAGCACGATGCTCTACCCAACTAAGCTAATGGGCCACGAAACGGCTTATCGAAAACGTGAACATAGCAAAGATATTTGTTGCTTTAAAGTATTAAATTGGAAGAATTTTTCCTCATAAAAATAGAGGGTGGAACACATTTTGCATTACTCAATAAATAAAATATCAGAGTGGCCCATGAGGGGATCGAACCCGCGACCTTCGCGTTATTAGCACGACGCTCTAACCAACTGAGCTAATGGGCCACGAAACAGCTTTTCGAACACGTGAACATAGCAATCATATTTGTGGCATTAAAGTATAAAACTGGAAGAGTTTTTCATTGAAAAAATAAATTGTTTAATATATATTGCGATACTCAATAATCAAATATCAGGATGACCCTTGAGGGGATCGAAACCGCGGCTTTCGCGTTATTAGCACGACGCTCTAACCAACTGAGCTAATGGGCCACGAGAATATATTTTTGAAACGTGAAAATAGCAAAGAAATTTGTTGCTTAAAACTGGAAGAGTTTTTACTGATAAAAATTAAGGGTGGAATGGCATTTTCCAATTCTCAATAAATAGAATATCAGAGTGGCCCATGAGGGAACGAACCCGCGACCTTCTCGTTATTAGCACGACGCTCTAACCAACTGAGCTAATGGGCCACGAGACGACATTTTGAAAACGTGAACATAGCATAGAAATTTGTTGCTTAAAATTGGAAGAGTTTTCCTTATAAAAATTGCGGGTGGAACACATTTTGCGATACTCAATAAATAAAATATCAGAGTGGCCCATGAGGTTATCGAACCCGCGACCTTCGCGTTATTAGCACGACGCTCTAACCAACTGAGCTAATGGGCCACGAGACGACATTTTGAAAACGTGAACATAGCATAGAAATTTGTTGCTTAAAATTGGAAGAGTTTTTCCTTATAAATATAGCGGGTGGAACACATTTTGCGATACTCAATAAATAAAATATCAGAGTGGCCCATGAGGGGATCGAACCCGCGACCTTCGCGTTATTAGCACGACGCTCTAACAAGCTGTGCTATTGGGCCACGAGAAGTTTTTTGGAAACGTGAACATAGCAAAGAAATTTGGTGCTTAAAACTGGAAGAGTTTTTCCTTATAAAAATAGAGGGTGGAACACATTTTGCGATACTCTATAAATAAAACATCAGAGTGGCACATGAGGGGATCGAACACGCGACCTTCGCGTTATTAGCATGATGCTCTAACCAACTGAGCTAATGGGCCACGAGAATATATTTTGGACACGTGAACATAGCAAAGAAATTTGTTGCTTAAAACTGGAAGAGTTTTTCCTTATAAAAATAAAGGGTGGAACGCATTTTGCGATACTCAATAAATAAAACATCAGAGTGGCCCATGAGGGGATCGAACCCGCGACGTTCGCGTTATTAGCACGATGCTCTACCCAACTAAGCTAATGGGCCACGAAACGGCTTATCGAAAACGTGAACATAGCAAAGATATTTGTTGCTTTAAAGTATTAAATTGGAAGAATTTTTCCTCATAAAAATAGAGGGTGGAACACATTTTGCATTACTCAATAAATAAAATATCAGAGTGGCCCATGAGGGGATCGAACCCGCGACCTTCGCGTTATTAGCACGACGCTCTAACCAACTGAGCTAATGGGCCACGAAACAGCTTTTCGAACACGTGAACATAGCAATCATATTTGTGGCATTAAAGTATAAAACTGGAAGAGTTTTTCATTGAAAAAATAAATTGTTTAATATATATTGCGATACTCAATAATCAAATATCAGGATGGCCCTTGAGGGGATCGAAACCGCGGCTTTCGCGTTATTAGCACGACGCTCTAACCAACTGAGCTAATGGGCCACGAGAATATATTTTTGAAACGTGAAAATAGCAAAGAAATTTGTTGCTTAAAACTGGAAGAGTTTTTCCTGATAAAAATGAAGGGTGGAATGGCATTTTCCAATTCTCAATAAATAGAATATCAGAGTGGCCCATGAGGGAACGAACCCGCGACCTTCTCGTTATTAGCACGACGCTCTAACCAACTGAGCTAATGGGCCACGAGACGACATTTTGAAAACGTGAACATAGCATAGAAATTTGTTGCTTAAAACTGGAAGAGTTTTCCTTATAAAAATTGCGGGAGGAACACGTTTTGCGATACTCAATAAATAAAATATCAGAGTGGCCCATGAGGGGATCGAACCCGCGACGTTCGCGTTATTAGCACGACGCTCTAACCAACTGAGCTAATGGGCCACGAGACGACATTTTGAAAACGTGAAAATAGCATATAAATTTGTTGCTTAAAATTGGAAGAGTTTTTCCTTATAAAAATAGAGGGTGGAACACATTTTGCGATACTCAATAAATAAAATATCAGAGTGGCCCATGAGGGGATCGAATCCGCGACCTTCGCGTTATTAGCACGACACTCTAACCAACTGAGCTAATGGGCCTTGAGACGACATTTTGAAAACGTGAACATAGCATAGAAATTTGTTGCTTAAAATTGGAAGAGTTTTTCCTTATAAAAATAGCGGGTGGAACACATTTTACGATACTCAATAAATAAAATATCAGAGTGGCCCATGAGGGGATCGAACCCACGACCTCCGCGCTATTAGCACGACGCTCTAACTAACTGAGCTAATGGGCCACGAGAAGGTATTTTGGAAACGTGAACATAGCATAGAAATTTGTTGCTTAAAATTGGAAGAGTTTTTAATTATAAAAATAGAGGATGGAACACATTTTGCAATACTCAATAAATAAAATATCAGAGTGACCCATGAGGGGATCGAACCCGCGACCTTCGCGTTATTAGCACGACGCTCTAACCAACTGAGCTAATGGGCCACGGGACGACATTTTGAAAACATGAATATAGCGTAGAAATTTGTTGCTTAAAATTGGAAGAGTTTTTCCTTATAAAAATAGCGGGTGGAACACATTTTACGATACTCAATAAATAAAATATCAGAGTGGCCCATGAGGGGATCGAACCCACGACCTCCGCGTTATTAGCACGACGCTCTAACCAACTGAGCTAATGGGCCACCAGAAGATATTTTGGAAACGTGAACATAGCAAAGAAATTTGTTGCTTAAAATTGGAAGAGTTTTTCCTTATAAACATTGAGGGTGGAACACATTTTGCGATAATCAATAAATAAAATATCAGACTGGCCCATGAGGGGATCGAACCCGCGACCTTCGCGTTATTAGCACGACGCTCTAACCAACTGAGCTAATGGGCCAAGAGACGAAATTTTGAAAACGTGAACATAGCATAGAAATTTGTTGCTTAAAATTGGAAGAGTTTTTCCTTATAAAAATTGCGTGTGGAACACATTTTGCGTTACTCAATAAATAAAATATCAGAGTGGCCCATGAGGGGATCGAAGCCGCGACCTTCGCGTTATTAGCACGACACTCTAACCAACTGAGCTAATGGGCCACGAGAAGATATTTTGGGAACGTGAACATAGCAAAGAAATTTGTTGCTTAAAATTGGAACAGTTTTTCCTTATAAAAATAGAGGGTGGAACACATTTTGCGATACTCAATAAATAAAATATCAGTGGCCCATGAGGGGATCGAACCCGCGACATTGGCGTTATTAGCACGACGCTCTAACCAACTGAGATAATGGGCCACGAGTAGATATTTTGGAAACGTGAACATAGCATAGAAATTTGTTGCATAAAATTGGAAGAGTTTTTCCTTATAAAAATAGCGGGTGGAACACATTTTGCGATACTCAATAAATAAAAAATCAGTGACCCATGAGGGGATCGAACCCGCGACCTTCGCGTTATTAGCACGACGCTCTAACCAACTTAGTTAATGGGCCACGAGAAGATATTTTGGAAACGTGAACATAGCAAAGAAATTTGTTGCTTAAAACTGGAAGAGTTTTTCCTTATAAAAATAGATGGTGGAACACATTTTGCGATACTCAATAAATAAAATATCAGAGTGGCCCATGAGGTTATCGAACCCGCGATCTTCGCGTTATTAGCACTACGCTCTAACCAACTGAGCTAATGGGCCACGAGACGACATTTTGAAAACGTGAACATAGCATAGAAATTTGTTGCTTAAAACTGGAAGAGTTTTTACTTATAAAAATAGCGGGTGGAACACATTTTGCGATACTCAATAAATAAAATATCAGATTGGCCCATGAGGGGATCGAACCAGCGACCTTCATTTTATTAGCACGACGCTCTAACCAACTGAGCTAATGGGCCACGAGAAGATATTTTGGAAACGTCAACATAGCATAGAAATTTGTTGCTTAAAATTGGAAGAGTTTTTCCTTGTAAAAATAGAGGGTGGAACACATTTTGCGATACTCAATAAATAAAATATCAGAGTGGCCCATGAGGTTATCGAACCCGCGACCTTCGCGTTATTAGCACGACGCTCTAACCAACTGAGCTAATGGGCCACGAGACGACATTTTGAAAACGTGAACATAGCATAGAAATTTGTTGCTTAAAATTGGAAGAGTTTTTCCTTATAAAAATAGCGGGTGGAACACATTTTGCGATACTCAATAAATAAAATATCAGAGTGGCCCATGAGGGGATCGAACCCGCGACCTTCGCGTTATTAGCACGACGCTCTAACAAGCTGTGCTATTGGGCCACGAGAAGTTTTTTGGAAACGTGAACATAGCAAAGAAATTTGGTGCTTAAAACTGGAAGAGTTTTTCCTTATAAAAATAGAGGGTGGAACACATTTTGCGATACTCTATAAATAAAACATCAGAGTGGCACATGAGGGGATCGAACACGCGACCTTCGCGTTATTAGCATGATGCTCTAACCAACTGAGCTAATGGGCCACGAGAATATATTTTGGACACGTGAACATAGCAAAGAAATTTGTTGCTTAAAACTGGAAGAGTTTTTCCTTATAAAAATAAAGGGTGGAACGCATTTTGCGATACTCAATAAATAAAACATCAGAGTGGCCCATGAGGGGATCGAACCCGCGACGTTCGCGTTATTAGCACGACGCTCTACCCAACTAAGCTAATGGGCCACGAAACGGCTTATCGAAAACGTGAACATAGCAAAGATATTTGTTGCTTTAAAGTATTAAATTGGAAGAATTTTTCCTTATAAAAATAGAGGGTGGAACACATTTTGCATTACTCAATAAATAAAATATCAGAGTGGCCCATGAGGGGATCGAACCCGCGACCTTCGCGTTATTAGCACGACGCTCTAACCAACTGAGCTAATGGGCCACGAAACAGCTTTTCGAACACGTGAACATAGCAATCATATTTGTTGCATTAAAGTATAAAACTGGAAGAGTTTTTCATTGAAAAAATAAATTGTTTAATACATATTGCGATACTCAATAATCAAATATCAGGATGGCCCTTGAGGGGATCGAACCCGCGGCTTTCGCGTTATTAGCACGACGCTCTAACCAACTGAGCTAATGGGCCACGAGACGACATTTTGAAAACGTGAAAATAGCATATAAATTTGTTGCTTAAAATTGGAAGAGTTTTTCCTTATAAAAATAGAGGGTGGAACACATTTTGCGATACTCAATAAATAAAATATCAGAGTGGCCCATGAGGGGATCGAATCCGCGACCTTCGCGTTATTAGCACGACACTCTAACCAACTGAGCTAATGGGCCACGAGACGACATTTTGAAAACGTGAACATAGCATAGAAATTTGTTGCTTAAAATTGGAAGAGTTTTTCCTTATAAAAATAGAGGGTGGAATGCATTTTGCAATACTCAATAAATAAAATATCAGAGTGGCCAATGAGGGGATCGAAACCCCGACCTTCGCGTTATTAGCACGACTCTCTAACCAAATGAGCTAATGGGCCACGAGACGAAATTCTGAAAACGTGAACATAGCATAGAAATTTGTTGCTTAAAATTGGAAGAGTTTTTCCTTATAAAAATAGCGGGTGGGACACATTTTGCGATACTCAATTAATAAAATATCAGAAAGGCCCATGAGGGGATCGAACCCGCGACCTCCGCGTTATTATCACGACGCTCTAACCAACTGAGCTAATGGGCCACGAGAAGATATTTTGGAACCGTGAACATAGCATAGAAATTTGTTGCTTAAAATTGGAAGAGTTTTTCCTTATAAAAATAGAGGATGGAACACATTTTGCAATACTCAATAAATAAAATATCAGAGTGACCGATGAGGGGATCGAACCCGCGACCTTCGCGTTATTAGCACGACGCTCTAACCAACTGAGCTAATGGGCCACTTGACGACATTTTGAAAACGTGAATATAGCGTAGAAATTTGTTGCTTAAAATTGGAAGAGTTTTTCCTTATAAAAATAGCGGGTGGAACACATTTTACGATACTCAATAAATAAAATATCAGAGTGGCCCATGAGGGGATCGAACCCACGACCTCCGCGCTATTAGCACGACGCTCTAACCAACTGAGCTAATGGGCCACGAGAAGGTATTTTGGAAACGTGAACATAGCATAGAAATTTGTTGCTTAAAATTGGAAGAGTTTTTAATTATAAAAATAGAGGATGGAACACATTTTGCAATACTCAATAAATAAAATATCAGAGTGACCCATGAGGGGATCGAACCCGCGACCTTCGCGTTATTAGCACGACGCTCTAACCAACTGAGCTAATGGGCCACGGGACGACATTTTGAAAACATGAATATAGCGTAGAAATTTGTTGCTTAAAATTGGAAGAGTTTTTCCTTATAAAAATAGCGGGTGGAACACATTTTACGATACTCAATAAATAAAATATCAGAGTGGCCCATGAGGGGATCGAACCCACGACCTCCGCGTTATTAGCACGACGCTCTAACCAACTGAGCTAATGGGCCACCAGAAGATATTTTGGAAACGTGAACATAGCAAAGAAATTTGTTGCTTAAAATTGGAAGAGTTTTTCCTTATAAACATTGAGGGTGGAACACATTTTGCGATAATCAATAAATAAAATATCAGACTGGCCCATGAGGGGATCGAACCCGCGACCTTCGCGTTATTAGCACGACGCTCTAACCAACTGAGCTAATGGGCCAAGAGACGAAATTTTGAAAACGTGAACATAGCATAGAAATTTGTTGCTTAAAATTGGAAGAGTTTTTCCTTATAAAAATTGCGTGTGGAACACATTTTGCGTTACTCAATAAATAAAATATCAGAGTGGCCCATGAGGGGATCGAACCCGCGACCTTCGCGTTATTAGCACGACACTCTAACCAACTGAGCTAATGGGCCACGAGAAGATATTTTGGGAACGTGAACATAGCAAAGAAATTTGTTGCTTAAAATTGGAACAGTTTTTCCTTATAAAAATAGAGGGTGGAACACATTTTGCGATACTCAATAAATAAAATATCAGTGGCCCATGAGGGGATCGAACCCGCGACATTGGCGTTATTAGCACGACGCTCTAACCAACTGAGATAATGGGCCACGAGTAGATATTTTGGAAACGTGAACATAGCATAGAAATTTGTTGCATAAAATTGGAAGAGTTTTTCCTTATAAAAATAGCGGGTGGAACACATTTTGCGATACTCAATAAATAAAAAATCAGTGACCCATGAGGGGATCGAACCCGCGACCTTCGCGTTATTAGCACGACGCTCTAACCAACTTAGTTAATGGGCCACGAGAAGATATTTTGGAAACGTGAACATAGCAAAGAAATTTGTTGCTTAAAACTGGAAGAGTTTTTCCTTATAAAAATAGATGGTGGAACACATTTTGCGATACTCAATAAATAAAATATCAGAGTGGCCCATGAGGTTATCGAACCCGCGATCTTCGCGTTATTAGCACGACGCTCTAACCAACTGAGCTAATGGGCCACGAGACGACATTTTGAAAACGTGAACATAGCATAGAAATTTGTTGCTTAAAACTGGAAGAGTTTTTACTTATAAAAATAGCGGGTGGAACACATTTTGCGATACTCAATAAATAAAATATCAGATTGGCCCATGAGGGGATCGAACCAGCGACCTTCATTTTATTAGCACGACGCTCTAACCAACTGAGCTAATGGGCCACGAGAAGATATTTTGGAAACGTCAACATAGCATAGAAATTTGTTGCTTAAAATTGGAAGAGTTTTTCCTTATAAAAATAGAGGGTGGAACACATTTTGCGATACTCAATAAATAAAATATCAGAGTGGCCCATGAGGTTATCGAACCCGCGACCTTCGCGTTATTAGCACGACGCTCTAACCAACTGAGCTAATGGGCCACGAGACGACATTTTGAAAACGTGAACATAGCATAGAAATTTGTTGCTTAAAATTGGAAGAGTTTTTCCTTGTAAAAATAGCGGGTGGAACACATTTTGCGATACTCAATAAATAAAATATCAGAGTGGCCCATGAGGGGATCGAACCCGCGACCTTCGCGTTATTAGCACGACGCTCTAACAAGCTGTGCTATTGGGCCACGAGAAGTTTTTTGGAAACGTGAACATAGCAAAGAAATTTGGTGCTTAAAACTGGAAGAGTTTTTCCTTATAAAAATAGAGGGTGGAACACATTTTGCGATACTCTATAAATAAAACATCAGAGTGGCACATGAGGGGATCGAACACGCGACCTTCGCGTTATTAGCATGATGCTCTAACCAACTGAGCTAATGGGCCACGAGAATATATTTTGGACACGTGAACATAGCAAAGAAATTTGTTGCTTAAAACTGGAAGAGTTTTTCCTTATAAAAATAAAGGGTGGAACGCATTTTGCGATACTCAATAAATAAAACATCAGAGTGGCCCATGAGGGGATCGAACCCGCGACGTTCGCGTTATTAGCACGACGCTCTACCCAACTAAGCTAATGGGCCACGAAACGGCTTATCGAAAACGTGAACATAGCAAAGATATTTGTTGCTTTAAAGTATTAAATTGGAAGAATTTTTCCTTATAAAAATAGAGGGTGGAACACATTTTGCATTACTCAATAAATAAAATATCAGAGTGGCCCATGAGGGGATCGAACCCGCGACCTTCGCGTTATTAGCACGACGCTCTAACCAACTGAGCTAATGGGCCACGAAACAGCTTTTCGAACACGTGAACATAGCAATCATATTTGTTGCATTAAAGTATAAAACTGGAAGAGTTTTTCATTGAAAAAATAAATTGTTTAATACATATTGCGATACTCAATAATCAAATATCAGGATGGCCCTTGAGGGGATCGAACCCGCGGCTTTCGCGTTATTAGCACGACGCTCTAACCAACTGAGCTAATGGGCCACGAGAATATATTTTTGAAACGTGAAAATAGCGAAGAAATTTGTTGCTTAAAACTGGAAGAGTTTTTCCTGATAAAAATGAAGGGTGGAATGGCATTTTCCAATTCTCAATAAATAGAATATCAGAGTGGCCCATGAGGGAACGAACCCGCGACCTTCTCGTTATTAGCACGACGCTCTAACCAACTGAGCTAATGGGCCCTGATAAAAAACTTTTTTTAAACGTGAACATAACAAAGAAATTAGTTGCTTAATAAAACTGGAAGAGATTTTCCTTATAACAATAAAGGATGGAACACATTTTGCGATACTCAATAAATAAAATATCAGAATGGTTCATGAGGTGACCGAAACCGCGATTTTCGCGTTACTAGAACAACGTCTAACGATCTGAGCTGATGGGCCACGAGACAGTTTTTCCATAACGAAAACATAACAAAAATATTTATTGTTATAAAGTATAAAACTGGAAGAGATTTTCCTGAAAAAAATAAAAGGTAGAACACATTTTTCGATACTCAATAAAGAAAATATCAGAGTGGCCCATGAGGGGATCGAACACGCGACCATCGCGTTATTAGCACGACGCTCTAACCAACTGAGTTAATGGGCGATGAGACGGCTTATCGAAAACGCGAACATAGCAAAAATATGTGTTGCTTTAAAGTATAAAAGTGGAAGAGATTTTCCTGATAAAAATGAAGGGTGGAATGCATTTTCCATTTCTCAATAAATACAATATCAGAGTGGCCAATGAGGGATCGAACCCGTGATCTTCGCGTTATTAGCACGACATTCTAACCAACTGAGCTAATGGGCCACGAGACGGTTTTTTGAAAACGTGATCATAGCAAAAATATTTGTTGGTTTATAAAACTGGAAGAGTTTTTCCTTATAAAATTAAAGGGTGGAACTCATTTTGCGATACTCAATGAAGAAAATATCAGATTGGCCCATGAGGGGATCGAACCCGCGACCATCGCGTTATTACGACGACGCTCTAACCAACAGAGGTAATGTGGCATGAGATGGCTCTCTTCTAAAACGTCAACAAAGCAAAGATATTTGTTCCTTTAAAGTATAAATCTGGAAGAGTTTTTCCTGATAAAAATAAAGTGTTGAACGCATTTTGCGATACTCAACAATTAAAATATCAGAATGAGGGGATCGAACCCGCGACCTTCGGGTTATTAGCACGACGCTCTAGCCAACTGAGCTAATGTGCACGAGACAGCTAATTGAAAACCAGAATACAAAAAAGATTTAAAGTGTAATGATACTGAAAGATTTTATCTTCTAAAAATCAAGGGTGTAACACTTTTTCCGATACTCTATAAGTAAAATACAAGAATCGTACATGAAGGGTCCAATCCCGAGACTTCTATGTTATTACGATGATGGTACAACGAATTACGTCAATTGGCCTTTTAACTCCTTATGCCATATGTATGTTTATATACATATATAATAATAAACAATCAAACTGGTTTTATTATACGTATTTGTAATACAGGTAATAAATCCGAATTAAATTGGATTTTTATGAAATTTAGGAACTATATTTATGTATGGTAAAATAATATCATGATTAGAAATACATGCATCGCCCTAATACTTTCAAGGTCTATATCTGTATTTGTTGTGTTTCAAATTTATTTTCCGGCCACAATTAAAAAGATCGTTATAAACGTTTTTGAAAACGGGACTAAAGGCCATTTTCCTATAAACAATAAGTAAAATGTCAGACTGGCCCATAACGGAATCGAATCCACGACTTCCCGTTCATTAGCTTGAAACTTTAACCAACTGAGATAATGAGCCACATACCTAAGTTTCCCATAGTGATATATATGTTACGCTTTAAAAATTTAATGTACTCGATAGTGACCTTCGCCACCCAAGAATCTGGAAAATTAGCTCTAGTCTTGGTGTTAAATGTTGCGTTAAATCGAGATTTTGCATTTTTGGGATTGTGGTTTGTACACTTAAGTGTCTTGAACTTGTATAAAGTTCGTTATATTCATACATTCGTGTAAAATAAATTATATTTTATGTTTACCACAGTAACATCTGTTCTTTATATTACTTTGATGTGAGTGAGGATGATCTTGTTGAGTCTAACTCCTCTTGGATTAGCACATGCTTGACAAACTCCATGAAACCTCTCGTCTTCAACCCTCCAAGTGGTTTCTACGAGGTATGTCGTCCATCGAGATTTGACCAATTTTGCTTATGACGCTACATCGCGTTGTCAAAATATTGCCGATTTTTTATGATTACGATCTCAAGAAGTGGTAGGTTTTCTCTTAATGACGAGTAATCTCGGCCAAGAAGATCTGGTCAGTTTTTATAATGACCACGACCAACAGAAGGTGCTTCTCGTAGAGACAACCACCAGGAGGGTTGAAAAGTCTAAAACTATCAAAGGATTCTCAAAACGATCATGGAATCATGTCGGCAAACGATACAGACACACTAGAGCATGAAGCCTGTGCATTAGGACGTTCGTGCTTTTAGGGACAGGAAGAAGTTTCAGGACATTTTGAAATTTCAAACTGCTAGTGTGGCCACTTCTTCACTTTGGTGTGGTCTTCAATACACCAAAGCTTCATAATGTAGCATTAATGTTTAAAAGTCTTATTTCCCGTACATTACCTAATGTAGGCAGCACAATCTCGACAAAGCCGTCTGTGATTTTCGATCGCATAACACCTCCAAAGAATAGCCTGGCGAGTTCCCCCATACCAGTCATGAGTAGGAGGAATTCTCCATACAATATTACTGCAGATCTTGGACGTGAAAATTTCCTGGGATGTTAATTGGAGGATGAGTCTTGATTTATAAAACGAAAATCTTGAACGTCTTATGTAAATGAGTCATTTGGGATTCAATAGCCAAGCGAGTCTTCCGCCGCTGTGAATTGCTGATAGCAATTTTATGACCTCCGACAAAATTAAAGCAACCTGCGTCAAATTTTGATCTTGATTATGTTCGTGTTTCATTAAAAGTGATTTTAACGATGGAAGTTTCGACTTGAATGGTGTGTGAAGAATCTTTCAAGTCCTCACAATAGCATCCGTCTTGTCTTCCATACACCAAAGCTTCATAATGTAGCATTAATGTTTAAAAGTCTTATTTCCAGCACATTACCTGATGTAGGCAGCACAAATTATATTTCTGTAATAACTTGGGTACATATTTCTCTCGTCTGTATCGTTAAAATATTTCCTTATATGAATGTATATTCGTTGAATGCTTGGCCACATCTGACCCTTGCAACAAAAAAGCAAGTTACCAGTTTACATTTCTTTTTCAATGGCATTAACCCTCTGAGGGATTCACACGCATAATTACGTCTTGCATCCTGCAGTGTTCCCTTCTTGACTTCTAACGAATTTTGACCTCCGTGACCAAAAGAATCTTTCCAGATTCTAGAGGTTTCCAGAGGATTATATTCTAAGGAAAGGAACAATCGAAGCTTTCCAAAGGATTATATTCTAAGGAAAGAACCAACAAAATATTTCCAAAGGATTCTATTCTAAGGAAAGAACCAACAAAATATTTCCAAAGTAATCACTTGCAAGAAAAGGAAAGGTAAATAATTCCAAAGGTATCCATTATAATGAAATGATCAACGGAATCTTACTAAAGGATTCTATTCTAAGAAAAGGATCAATAGAATCTTTCCAAAGATTTGATTCATTTCCAAGATTGGAAAGAATTCATTTTTCCAAGGAAAACAGCAATAGAATCTTTCCAAGGGATTCTATTCTAAGGAAAAGACCAATAACATCTTTCTTAATGTTGAAAGTATCCATGGATTGTTTCACCCAATTTAATCATTAAGTGTGTGTTGGGGATAAAAGCGCTATTACACTACTCGTAAATCTCTCTTAACAGTCAGAGGGTTAAAAGATTAAAGATTATTTTTGTACTTTTAGCTAGTCTATGTGCAGTATTCCTATAATTTACCACAAATTAACAGATTCCTAACCCGTCATTAATTACTACAGTTTAAGTCCTACCAGTGGTAGATCATAAAAGTTTTTCTCGTGCTATTTTATCCTGCTATTTTAAGAAGTCTGCACAACCTTAAAACTTCAAATATTTTATATGAATATTTTTTTCTAATGCCCCCTTATGGATAGTAGGAACATCAACATACTAATTGGTGAGAATATGTCAGTCCCTGCGTTGCCCGGGCCACCATGAGAGATGCCGCAACATCGCACATCTTTGGAGGGCGTACCTTCCAGGAGGATATCTTAGAAGCAGCCAACACAATTTAACCATCTTGGTGGGTCCATCGACGAGGTATCTAGTAATTAGTAAAGTGGACCAGATCCTGATGGATGAGATATCTCGTCATTAGCAAAATTGGTCAGATCTTGATAGCTTGATAGACGAGATACCTCTTTGAAACCACTTGGAGGTTTCAGCAGAAAATCCACTGCAAACGGCCGCTTTGGTTCGGCTCTGTGCAGTTTTACACGTTTCAGCACAACAGGTGAGATGAGAGGGTTGCAGAAACACTGTGCTTATCGTCAGCTGCAGATGAGAATATACAAAAAATTTAGAAGACATTAAAAAGTAAAACAAGACTAATATTTCTCAATGGCCCTTCAGGAATGGCCCTTCAGGAATAGCCCTTCACGCCAGCCATTCAGGAATTGGTGCCCGGGTCGTTGCACTCCCCTTAGCTACTATTGGAGTTGAATTCACTATTGAATCTCACTATTGAGTCACTATTGAATTTGAGTTGATTCCGTTTCAGTGCACCCGAATATTGATTCGTCAAAACATAATTTCCTATGTTAAAAAACTATAATTTGCTTTCAGGTGCTTCGCAAGGTTTTGAAATTTCTACCAGGATATTAATTGAAATTCTGATGTAAATATTCCTAAAAAAAGGAATAATAATATGCATTATGTATTAAAATTTGTTGCACATAGTATTTTACTGAAAATAATGAAAAATGAATGCACACACACAGTTCAGGATTTTTTCTCTAACAATTTGTAAATTCAGTCTGATCATGTCAAAAATATTTTTCTGGAACTTCGATTTGTTTCCTAAAATTTTTTCAATGTTGTATTGGATTACATAATGTTATCGGAAAAAATAAATTCAAATAGTTTTAATCTGATGTTTTATATGAAGTGCTTTCTTCCCATTTTTGTAAATACACTAGGGAGTAGCTGACGGAGACGCGAACACCTATTTTGAATATCTTATTGAGATATCTTATGAATAACTTATTGAGATATCTTATGAATATCTTATTGAGATATCTTATGAATATCTTATTGAGATATCTTATCAATATCTTATTGAGATCTTAACTTATATTTTGAATATCTTTTGAGATATTCAAAATAGATGTTCGCGTCTCCGTCATGAATTTTTCGCTAACAATTTGCAAATATTTTTTTGAAACTTCAAATTGTTTCCTAAAAGTTTACCAATGTTTTATTGGATTACAAAATGTTATTGGAAACAAGAAAATCAAATAGTTTTAACATGATGTTTTATGACGTGCTGCATTCCCTTTTTTGTAAATACACTAGGGGGTAGCTGACTGAGACGCGAACTTCTATTTTGAATATCTCATCGAGATATTCGCCAAAATCCCAATGTATTGCTCAAGTGCGACGTTAATTCAACTACCAGCCTCATACCTTTACTTAAATACAATACTTATTTTTCTTTACATAAAAATAATTTTTATGAATTTAAGTTTTGCTGTCCTTAAACAAGCCGTTGTATAGAGCTTATTAAACATAATTTGTACCACGAGGTTTGCTTAAGGAGTGTAGCTTATTCAAATGGGCTACAACGGCTCTAATAAAGGCTCTGAAACGAGGTATAAAAGTTGAATTTATTTCTTTCATGTTAAACTATTTTACTTGGATTGTGAGGAGTAATTTCTGAATATAAGTATAATAAGCTTTTACTCAACGTTTGTGTGACTTGAAATCATTGATTCTTCTAAAGCACGGCTTCTAAAACATTGATGCACGAGTTTTAGAACTATAAAGCAGTTAATAAAAACTAATTCAACTTATAATACACTATTTTGTAGACGGACATTAAAACTTTCTCTACGCCATGACACATATTTGAAAATCCACAATTTTCAATTGAATCTGGATAAGAATCTTACTCCTTCAGAATTCGATACAATTAAAAATAATTATTACTTTTACTAATAATTAAATATTCCTAATCTACTGTTGCCATTATAAACACTAAAAAGCTGTTTCACAACCTAGTATGTAATATCGCCTTAGTTAAAAGATTACAGATGTTAAAGTATTCAAAATGTGTAAGTTCATATCGAAAATGAAAATATTTATCTTCATATGTACACAAAATATTCAAGTATTAGGAATTTTGTCTAAATGAAATTCTCAGTAAATTACAAAGTATGCGAGTATAAGTACATTGTCGTAATGCACTATACTCACGCTTTGTACATTTTCAAAAAATAATAAAACAGTGTTACTTTTTAATTACTAATACTTCATTCACCATTTTATTACAAATTACCGAACTATAATTAACTTTTAATCATGGAATAGTGTATTCGTGGCACTATCATTTTAAGATTTGGCTAAATTATATACACATTTTTAAGTTGTATACAAAATTTATATACAAATTTGATGTAGTGATCATTGCGTCAATTAGGAAATTAGTATTACTCCAAATTAAAATCACCTACTTAAATCACTAAAATTTACAAGTTCCAAAAGTGTTCCATTTGTAAAAATGTATGTGCTTGTCATTTTATTTATATTCTTAGAGATACTCTATATACTAGATTTATTTATATACATTTATATATTTTATTTATTTATATACATTTATATATTTTATTTATTTATATACTAGATCTGACTGAAATTAGAATATCCAAACTACCGAAGTGGCTCAGTGGGTTACCTTACTGCGCTGGCAATCTGCGAGCTGAAGACGTCACACGTTCGATTCCTCTCTGGGTGTATTTCTGTATCAGAAAACTTTTCTTGTGTGTGTCCAGTTCATGACGGTTTTTGCCTTGATTTCGGTGCAGCTAGACCAAACAACAGCAATCAACCAAACTACGAAAACGTTCGACTGCAAATACCGATCTACTTATTATATACATTGGAACTTCTACAACAGGTCAGACCGACTTTTTAAGTCTTCCTGTTGCATGGAAACCTGAAAAATATCCAAAATGCAGAGGGAAACTCTAGAGTAAGAACGCATTTTAAGCTGGAATTAACTGGAAACTTAATACATTAGTTTCTAAACTGAAACATGTTCACGAAACTGAATTTGCAATTCCAAATCTGGAGTTTCGTCTAGCTTCCCTACATGGGTATGTAAAATAGAATTTGGAACAGAAAGAGATAATATTGATTTTAAAAATCTGTAGGAAAAGGTGTTGAAGACTACCGGGATTTTAGTTCATTGGATATTTGTGCTTACATTGGTTACTTTACTAAACATTCTTGAAGAACTATAAGGAGGTATAAGAAAGTAATATGTATAGTTGAGAGAGAGCTGACGAGATTTTTTTACATTAATAAGTCTTTAAAATCGGGGCCGCGGTAGCCCGGTTGGAAGATTAATGGACTAGCAACTGGAGGGTTGCGAGTTCGAATCCAACCAAAGTCCGTCGTGTATAAAGGGGGCTGGTGCACGTTAAATCTGTCGGGGCTTCAAATGTCCTCACGTTGGCGTGGTGTGCAAGGTTGGAGAGTGGGTGCCAGCTCAGGTGTGACCTCGTCATCTAACCGTGGTTCAAAATTACGTGGTGTTGTCCTCTGATCATTCCCTTTAGGGGTTGATCCTAGACCGTTGTCAATGGCCCGTTGTGTTGCTCCAGTGCCACGTCAATTAAATACCTGCCTACCTTTAAAATCCTAACAGTACTGGAGGCATGCATGAAAAGTCGAGCGCTGCAAAAGAGTGTTACAACTGTTTTGTCTTATGATTTCAGAACTAAAAGAAACATCCAGAAGATAAATACAGCGTCATGTAGACAGAGGATGTTTGTACCTGACATGACCTCTGGATCGAGTGCGCAAGCGCACTGAGGTGAGTGGGTCCGCGATATATCGAAATTCTATCGTGCTTGGTGAGCTTTGTGCCAGTGTAACTTTGGAGTTAGGACTGAGTGAGAGGTGTTGTTCGAAAGCTACCGAACTACGCTACAATTGCAAGCCTTTAATCAATAAAATTATTCTTCATAATCGATATCAAACTGCACTTTAATCGTTCAAACTGCAAATTAGTTGTCGAATATTCGCGCAATAAACAATCGTTCAAACTTCCTATGTCTGCGTCATTCATTCCATAATCCAACATCAGGCCCGAATAATCAAGTCAAAACTGCGGTTTGAGTCCTCGACACAACCTACCAAATTCTTTTTAGTTGTGTACACTCGTGAGAGAAATTGATTAATATTAATACTTTGCAATATTTTTTGTTTTAATTCTAAATATAATCATAGTAACTGAAAATTGCATTGAGAGAGAGAGAGAGTAATCTGAAACTCTCTTGCTAACGTCAGGGCTAACTACACTGTGATGTTCATTGACAATTCAACACCAACAAAGACTTGAGTTACAGCAATGAGCGATGACAAGCGATACAATGTATACATGATTAAAATTACAGAACTGTAAGCGAAAAGAGGGACATGAAAAAAATCTATAATTTAGCTGTTATAAATGCTTGCACGCAAACATAAATGCTTGCACGCAAACGTAAACTGCACGTGTTCGATAGGGGACAAGGCCAAGGAAGAAGTAGTACTTGTTGAACACAAAAGAAATGTTGGACGATTCGGGTGACATATGAACTAGCATTGTCATTTTGAAAAATAGTTTCAGGGAGGATCTGGTACCAAGACTTTGATTTACTGCTGACTGTCCATAGTGCTTGCGATCCGTATAAGGCGAGAGCACATGGATAAAAAGAAATAATACTCCCTATACCATTACTGTTTTAGTAGGACTAATACGATTCTCTGCAATGAAACCTTCCAGATGTACCACTATCTACCACTAACTAGACTAGTCAGAAAACATTAGCTCATATTCAGTGTTCAAGTGTTTTCGCTCTTGTACCATTGAAGCCTCTGATGTCTCTTATATAGGATTAAAAAAGTTACAGTAAAACGGACACCAGGCTACGAGTCCTCTCTGCAGCAATAATGAGGGAACGGTGCTGGCAGTTGTGTCACCATCCTCCATTGTTGTGCTAATGTTGTAAATGCCGCTATGAGATTTGTCATCACCATGCGTAGCAAATGCCTATATTCCCTTTATGAGGTAGCCCCCATAGGTGCTCTATATTCGTGCATCAATACAACATAAACAGTCTTAAATCTTAATTAGGTGAAAGCAGTCAAAATTAAACATACGTGGTTTTGGCGTGCCGATATATTTAAAAAGATAATTATTATGACATAAATTTGTTACTTTAATTGATTTTTAATAAAAGAATTTAAAAGTGCATCTTAATAAATTTTTATGCCCTACTGTTTGTGAAAATTTCAACACCATGAAGGAGGAATCATGCAAATTAAACGAAACTTGCAGGAAATGCGAAACAGGTTAGGATATGCAAATGATTAGAATTACAAAGCGATCATGCATGTGTGGGCCGCGAGAAACACACTCTAAACTTCAAAGTGAGCTGTGTATAAAAAGCACTGTAAAGATGCGTTAAAATGTGTGTATCGTCGTTTGACTGCTGTAAATGATTGATTAGACGTCAATATGCCTCGCCAAAATTCAGAGTGCTATACGAGCCCCTAACGGAGTTCGAACGGGGCCGCATGATCGGCCTCCGTGAGGGTGGACTTTCGTATCGTGAAATTGCCACTCGCACGGGACGTAATGCCACAACAGTGATGCGTGTGTGGAAGAGATGGACCATGGAGAACGGGACAAGTCAAAACCCCGGCAATGGACCACGCAATATGACGTCACCACGGGACGACAGACACCTCATCCGCATGGCGGTGACGGACCGTACAGCGTCCTCTTGTGCGTTGGCACAGCATTGGAGCACGTCTACAGGTGTGTCATTGTCTGCCCCCCCCGGTTCTGCTGCGCCATGGGCAACGTGCAATTATTCCTCTGCGCAGGAATCCCTTGACACTGAACCACCGACGCCACCGGCTACAATGGGCTCACCAACACAGCCAATGGCGTGCCTATTGGCAACAAGTCGTCTTCTCAGATCAGTCCCGCTACAATCTGGACTATAACGATGGACGCGTACTCGTCAGACGCTACACCCAGACGTTACAGGAGACGCGAAGTGGACGCCTTCTCCCGGAGTGTCTTATTCAACGTCATACTGGACGAACGCCTAGCGTTATGGTCTGGGGCGCTTTTGAATATCATGGGCGATCCCGCCTACTCCGAATTGTGGGCGCTACATCAGGGAAGTTGTGGAGCCCGAGGGGCTACCCCTCCTGCAACGCATTCCCGGAGCTGTAATTCAGCAAGACAATGTCCATCCACATGTTGCTCGGAATGTACAAGCCTTCTTCAGTGCACGACAGGTTCCGCTTCTTCCATAGCCTGCACGTTCCCCGGATATATGTCACCCATTGAGCATGTCTGGGATTACATCGGACGGCGACTCGTTCGTACCTCTCTTCGAGCAGAGAGTACGGATGAACTTTGGCATCAGATAGAGGCCATCTGGAATGCCATTCCTCGGCATGACATTCAGAATCTGTATGATTCGATGCCACGACGTGTACAGGCTCTCATCGCTGCGCGTGGCGGCCGCACAAGATATTGATTTTCGGCATTATTTTGTTTTATTGCTCTGTAAATTTGATCGTTTATTTAAACCACTATAAGTAATACCTGGAATAAATTTCATTGATTTCTGATGATTCTTTCAGTGTTGCAATTTTCACAAACAATAGTGTATCTACAAAGCTATACAAAATGTATCCAGGTATTCATTTTATATTTGTTTACAGCGATGAAACTAAAATCAAGTCTTCCTCGTCTATACTCAATTTTAACAATGAAATTCTTACGATGATAAATAATGTATTGTAGTGTTGCTTTTAAAATTATTCGTTTTCATTGTACCGAGAAGTTATTTATATCTAAAAGTTATTGCTTTTTTTAGCATTAAACGTTTGTTTTCTTTCTGGCAAGAAAGTTAAGTTACTTTCTACGATAAAAGGAACTTTTCATTTTTCCTTGGTTGAAAAGACGAGTAAAATTTCAGTCTTGAAACTCATGAAGTATTTTTTTATATTTTTAGAACTGACTTTGTTGCAGGATGTTAGCAGATCTATTCATGTTGGACATGAATACTTACATGACTTCGAGTTAATCCTCGAGATCTTATCGGTTCACTACTTTTAAAGTACTCTTTCCAGTTAAAGGAAATATTGGTATAAGTTGCATTTCTTTAACAAATATCTTTAAAATACATTTATTTCAAAATACACTCTCAAAAAACTTTTATAGATTCATGGTGTTTCTTGTACGTACTCATAATTAACTATTGAATAGTGAAACACTCACACACATGGCTTAAATAGTTTGTATAAAATAAATATTAAAAACTGAAATTATATTATGTTCAGTTAAAAATTAAAGAAACACTCGTTTACTTAATCGGCTTAAACCTTTTTACTTTATCTTAAAACACCTTCGAGTGATAAAATTTTTATGTTATTAAGTAGGCCATATTCTATATTGTGCTGTTATTCATATTACTCTAAATAATAATGAGTTTAATCTGTTATTGGTCGCTAGAATTCGAATAACAATCCTTTTTGTTTTCAAAAGTTCTTCGCTAGTACCATTTAAATTTAACTCACTAATTAACTTTTTTGAACGAAATATAGTTAATATGTAGCAATAGTAAATGTGCCAGATTTTCCCAGATTTTATTGGAATCATGCATATATTAAATTCGCAATTGCTTAGAAACAGAATTGGAATGCAAAGTACTAAGACCACAATTAACTTTGATGCAGTAAATACTTTTAAGAACCATTTCATATAACGAAACATAGGTTTTAAAAATTCTATTTACAATTACTTTTTATTTAAAATCCATTTTGCTTTAAAATATTTAGGTTCAGATTTCAAAAGGTTAATAGATAATTTTATCTTAACTTCATGTTTCATTCAAAATATTCTAATCATTGGAAGTGTGTCCGCAATAAATCTTGATAAAGTTGTATTTACTTTTCAGTAAAAGACATTCTCTTTCCAATTTAAACTACGTATGTTATATGTACGTAAAATGTAAATAAGAGCATTTAATATGTATTTGCATTTTATATTATGGTGTGTGGTGCCTACATAATACGAGTAGTTGATTCAGATGAAGTGAATTTATTTAAGCGAAAACATTTTTAAAGAGAAACAGATATCAAATATATCGGAAAGCGTAAAGAAAAAAGTTTTAAGGAAACGAAGGTTATGGCTCACATTACGGCAAGAAGTAATGTAATTCCTTATTTTATTGGTGATTGAATGTAGCACATGGTTAAATTGTACCTTTAGAGATTTTTTTATCCTTATTTCTTTATAATTCAACGCATTATATTCACAGCTTTGAAGAGGTAAGGTTTGGGATTAGGTCTGTTCTCTCTCTATATATATAGTCTATTTTTATACACCAAGAGTTTCGAAGAGGATAGAAACAATCACCATGTTTTTCTAGGTAGGTAGTTGAATTTACGTCGCCCTTGTGCAAAACGCTGGCTATTGGTTACGGTTCGGGATCAATTCCGAAAGATAAGAGGACAATACCTTGTAATTTTGAACCATGGTCAGATGACGAGGTCAACACTTGAGCTGGCACCCCACTCATAAAATTTAACACCAAAGCAAGAAGGTTATTAAGGTTGTCTAAAAGATTTTATGTGTATATCTTAATCACAAATGAAATTCGTTTAGAGAAAATGTATTTACTACTTAAAGTTCAAAGTTCAATTTGATAGATTGCTTGTATGTTAAAAGTTTATTCTCTAAATTATTATTTCATAGCCTAGACTAGAAAAATGCTTTTATAAAAAATACAATTTAAAATTGTAAATTTTTAAAAATTATTTTCATATTTTAAACTCCTTATTTTTGTACAGCCATTTTTAAGAAACATACTGTACAAGTATAATGATGATTCAAACACTCATAAATAATAGCTCATGCCCGAAAGTCATTCCAATGTTTGTAAATCTAATCAATGGAAAGTATATTAAATATTGTTCTTCATAATTATTCCAGTTACTATTACAATAGATTAAAGTACTTACGAATTAAAGTTGCTTAAAACAGGTCATCTTAGGAACCGGACAAAAAATAGAACTTTCCTATTCCGAGGTTATCGAAAAGAACATAAACGTGCTAAAAGTTGTGTAATCAATATCGTCGGAACATTATAAAAATAGAGTTGAAAGGCATTCAGAAACAAAACTATATTACAAAGTTAATGTTTCTATTTTATAAATTGTTCTTTGGTTTTTTTAGAATTTATACATTAAATGAAAATTAAATAATTTTACTTTTATCAATTGTTAACAGATTTGGAACCTCATTTTAAAAAAATTATAATTTATTTAATAAAAACTACAAGGGCAATGAAAAACGATTCCAGACGATAAAATAAATTAAAATAGAAGTTGTGAAAAGGATTTTCAGTGTAAACAAACGATCTGTACAAGGAAGACGAAGATTTTACTTCCAGTAATCTAATGTTCGTCGGTAGATATCAGAGTATCTTCAAATGTATCTCGATGACGTCACTATTAGAATGCGAACAAAACATAAGTTCAAATACAAAAACATTTACACCCTATTTACATTTAGCTTTTCAGAGAAAAAGTAGTATTTCTTCCGAGACCATTTACGTAAGTTAATTTCAAGACCATTGCATAAATTAATGCAATAAACCAGTGGAATATAATTCACAGGTAAGTTAGCGATTAAAATAAATTTTCAGAGGGTTTTGTAAGAGAAGAATTTTCAGGGTAAACATGTAAACCACCGGAAGACGAGGATTTTAGTTCCGGTTACCCAATACGGAATACCCTCACGAATTGTGTTCTATCACAAAATCTACTTTTACAAAAAATACCTACCTTTTTTAAATACCTACCAAAAATACCTCTACCTACCTTTATCAAAAATTACCAACTACCGATAATATTTCAGAAAAAGCCTTTCATAAAATGAACTTTTATTTATATTTCGATGATTTAAGTTTTTATTGAGACAAAACATCAGTGAGATTCCCTGCTGTGAAACCAGAAAAGTGAAAAAATCCTCCAAAAGGTGATAAAAACTTTAATTTACTTTAAAAAGAATTATTCAAATTATAATAACAATGTAAAATGCTCTTTTTACATTTGATTTAACCCTTGTTTTTTACAATGATAGAAAAGAACCTTTTGAAGATGGAATAATGAAAAATTAATGTTTAAAAACAAAATGTATAGTATAGGTTAAAATAACAATAGAAATACTTTCTTTTGAATGAAATTCATATTTATTATCAAACCATTAGAAATAATTGACATAATAATTCATTTTTAAAAATTTAGTAATGTTAAAAATAGGTTATTTGAAACGTCTAAAAATGTTTGCCCCGTGCATAATAGAAAACGGGTTTTTTTCATAAAAAGGGGCATATTTTTTCCATTGCTCTGAATTTTATAATTTACTTTTAAATGTTGTCAATTACAAAGTTTGAAACAAAATTTTTATAATCCTGTATTTCATTCCATCATTACAGTAACTCAAAGCTTTTTTTAATTTTCAATGTCTAAGGCACAATCACGATGCAAGAGAAAGGTAAAAAGAAAGATTTAAAAAAGTACGTAAAGATGGAAATTATTTGCTTTTATTTATAATTGAAAAGATCAGCATAATTAATTACGTTAAAGTATAATTCGTATTAAGAGTCAAAAATTGAAAATGAAATGTTCACGAAACTTTTCACATTTGGTTGAATATATTCCAAATGCATATCATACTGGGTCGTAATTTCTGAAAAATCTAATTTAGCTACTCATGTCTTTCATGTTATTACATAACATGAAAACATGATTATATAAATTTACAAAGCTTAACATTTTTATGCTAACTTTATTAGAAATGAATTCTGTTGATGAATGACTTGTTGCCACCCTAAAGCACATTCTGAATACGAGGAAAACCTTAAAGTAGTTTTTCAGCTATGGAAAATTTTGTTCCTTGTATTTTTCATGAAATGTCCCCTGCATAATTTTGGGTTTGATTTTTAATCTTAAAATGTTTTCAAAATAGTTTAAAAATTTTGTATTGCAGTCAAGTGGAACACCTAACAAAGCATACTATATTTTTTTCTTTTATAGCTTATACAGAATCAGAGTAATTAGAAGTTGAAAGCAATATTGTTGCAAAATAGTTTTTCTGAGTCCACTACATAATTGCACTATATTTGTTTATTTTACATTTCATAATGAATTAAAATCCCCGTTTTCCTTATTAATATAATTGTATATAATCTACATATTCTTAAAACATTTCCTCTCTGTAATGTTCTCTAATATCAAAAATGAGAGCTTAAGTACGGTGAATTGTCATTGGTGTTGAATCAGAAAATGATACATAGAAATGATGCTAATGACAATGATGCTCATTACCTCTATTGAAAAGAACTTTATGCTATTTTGCCTCAAGTATTTTGGGGAGAATTCCTCTTTAAAACATGCTGAAAACAGTAGTTAATTTTTAAGATAAAAAATAATCTTGAAAATATGAAAATGTGAAGTATATGAGATTTTCAGAGTGTAGACAAACCAGTCAGAAAATGGAAATTTTACTTCCTGTTACCCAAATGCTCTCGCATGATACATATCGGGGTTACCTAAAATGTAGTTTATCGACATTTTGGTGATGTTTCGAGTTTAAACAAATCCATTTTGCCTAATCAATTATCATATGTCAATTCGGAATTCATTCTGTGGGATTTTGTTTGGAAGTGTGCTGAATCGTGCTCGAAAAACAAACAAAATAAAGTCACGCTTGAAATAAGTACAAAAAGCACACGTTCTGTTACAGTGTTTCAGTGTAAATAAACAAATCAGACGGAAAGCGAAGATTTTACTTCCACTGCCTAAATGTCCTCGAATGGTACATATCGGGGTTACCTCAAAATCTAATTTTTTGCCTTTTGGGCAAAAATCTAATTTCCGTTGACCAATCAACTATCACGTATCAATTCTGATTCTTTTTTCGAATTTTTATCTATAAAGTGCTGAAATCGTATTCAAAAAACAAACTAAGGGGTGTCAAGTTAGGAATATTTGCAGGAAGAAAATTCCGCAGAAAAATACCTCTAGTAGAGATGAAGTCTAATAAAATTCCTGCTTCGTGATTCAATTAGATTCCACCAGAAAGTCCCATACACCTTTCACAATGAAGTCCAGAATACAATTAATCCATAATGAAATAATTAAACTGCAATCCGCACATTCAAAGCTAATCAATATGAAGATTAACCTTCTTAATTTTCCAAATCTTAAAATCCCCAGTGTTTTAAAAAAGAATTGTTTTCCTTCGAGCATCTTTCAAAACTGACACACACCACTTTTTACGAACTTACCTCCTCATACGATCCAAAGTCTGATCTCCTATCAAAAGAATCCTCCTCTTTTCCCCGGGCTTTTTATGGTATTTTCTTTATCCGTCATTATTGAAGGTTTTGTAGAATCGAGGTTCATTGTGGTATAGAGGGGCCGATCAAATCGCTTAATACATTTTTATTTATACGTACTTATCTAGGTCGGAGGATTCTTATATCTGGGCATCTTTCATGTCTCTAAATCATTTTTATATTTCGTATAGGTAACAAAGATGGATGTGTTGCAATTATTTTACTTTGATGGTGCTGGAACTACCGATGAGATCTTAAATACTAACGCAGAGAGGTACGTGATAGTTTATGAAGTAATAAGTAATGTTTTTGAAGAAAAATGAATAATGTTTTTGATGTGCTGGAAGTTTATGTAGCAATGATTCTTCGTTTTTCAAAGGGGTTAATTGCCGGAGTTTGTGGTGGACTGCTTTTCAATTTAGTCGTCTTGCATATTATCGTGTTTTTGAACTGTTTATGTGACCGCAATGGTGTTATAACCTTCCTAGTGGTTCTCTATGAGGTATAGCGTCATTAGCAAAACCAATCAGATCTTGTTGGAAGAGATATCTCATCAATAGATGAAAACACGATCATTATAAGAAAACTAACCAGATCTTTATCTCCTCGTCATAAAAAAATCGGCAATAATTTGATGACGAGATATCTTGTCATTAGTAAAATCTGCAATATCTTGATGGATGAAATATATAGGCGAAACCCCTTGGAGAGATAGTTAATAAAGTTTTTAGGAAACGAAGTCGAGAAATACACAATGGGGAACAACTGAACGTGAAATTTCGAGAATCTGTATGTTTATTATTAATATTAAAGACTACTTATTCATTATTATTTCTAGATACTGCTTATTTTTATTTCACTGGAACTTGATTGTTTTAGTTAAGTCTAAATTTCAAAGCATTGAGATTTAAACTTTAAAAATGAGTATGAAGCACATAAATTCTTAAAAGCTCCTCTGAGAATAGATACGTAAACTTTAGAATGCCTGCATAATTATTCACTCCGAAATTCTTTTTCAATTTTGGATTGTTTTTGTATTAATTTTTTCTTTTGTTAGGAATTGGTTCTGTTAGAACAATAACTGCTTTAAGATTCAAAAATATATGGATACTCTCGCTGATTATTATTCTAGGACTTTCAAATATTCTATACTAGGGGAGTTGGATATATTTCCACTTATATCTATTAACTTAGCTATAAATAGATTTCTATTTACTTTGGGTAATGTGGAATATTTCAGACACTTTGATAGTGGTCAGAAACAGCAGTCAAATACAGCGATGCTTTGATTTCTGACTCATAAGAGAGAAATATACTTAGAGCAACATACCTACGCAATTTCAGCATGTCTCTTATATTATATTAAATAATAATGCCAAACATCGCCGAAATGTGAAAACACTGAAAACCCCTCTCATATATATTTGACTTTCCTCATCCTTTTCTATTTTTTTAAGTTTACCAAATTAAAAACAGGTTGCTGTTAATTTCATCCACTCTAAAATCTTCTCTAACTTTCTCATATTTCATACAAAATCTGAAAACGGTTGTGCAAAAATGTACATTTTACTGAAAAGGATACTATTCATTAGAAAGCCTTCAAAAGAAAAATAGGTGGAAAATATTCTTTTAAATAGTAGCTATTACACAATATTATTAGCAAAAAACACTATTGTCTCATTCAGAAAAATGCTTTCTGTTTTTTCGTAGTATTTTTTCATCTGTAGAATATGTATTCAATTTCTATTGATATGGTGTGACTAAAGATGTTATTTTCACCAAATTGGGCAATAAAATAAACTCAAATTTGTTGCATCCATTTTGAATTACGCATAACACTAGCCGTCAAGATTCGTCACCTAATTATTTTTATATAAAAATGTTTATTGGCTTTTCGTTCCATTAACTTCTTAGTTTCAATGAAAATTTTTAATTATTTTTTTATTGCAATAATTTTTATGTTCTTAAATTTTCGGTTTTAAGAATTTTTCTGCGCAGGAAGTAATACTGATTCCCGATTCATTTTAAACACAGAGGAAAAATAAAAGTAAAGTTAGCAATGATAACCTTTTTTGTGCGCAGGGTCATGTGACCAAAATTACTAGTAACTCTTAGACTACTTTCGTTTGCCGGGTGCAAACGAACATTCATCATCTGATTGGTTCACGAGAAAGGAGAAGACGCCCATCCATTTATTCATCATTGGATTGGTCACCACGACATAGTTGTAGACTTTGGCGATTTCATTATTTTCGTCGCCACTCTATTAAAATTTTAACCTTCTTTATGAATACAATCTTTGTTTCCTAGGATTATTTCAATCAATAGATGTGGTTATGTAGCCACTTTGTTTTTTGTGGTTTAAAAGCAACACTACTCCACTCCTATATCTTGTGACGCTCAGATGGTTAATTCTACAGAACAGAGTATCCGACGTACTGCGCTTTATTCGACAGTATCTCAGATCTCTTCAGCCCCTGAGAGCATAGCATAAGTGGAAAAGTTTGTAACTTCCAAAAGAAATATTAGGTTTTAAAATAAACATTCCTGTACGAAGGTAAAGCACCGAAAGCATCCAATTCGCTTAAATAAAACATGCTACTACATCTAAAAATACATTTCTTTATCATTTCGTTCCAAGCAATCACTGTAGAAATGACTAGAGTATTTTATTTACCCTTGAAAGTATCCACTTTCTTGAATTGCATCCATTTAGTTTTAGTTGTCAATTTTTAATGCATTTTTCTCGTAATGTATCGGGTTTCACAGCAAATGATAAAAGTTGTATGACGCTTAACATTTAGTAGTTCAGAAAGTCATTCCACTCCATTTTATCAATTATTTAAGCTCCTTTTGTAAGCTTTTATTATTCTTACTTACTCTAGCTTTTACCACTTTTCTTTCTTCCTTTATTTTTTTCCTTTTTTATACATTGTTCTGATGAAATGCAAATTCTCAAATACGAGCACACAAGATTGAGTTTAATGGTTTCAACACTATTCTAGATTTTTTTGTCATTATAAGTCTACTTGTTCACAGACGTAAAAACGTAATTTTTTCTTATTTACATTGAAATAAATTCAGATTAATATGAATAATAATAAATTAATTGACATATTTTGAATGGTGAATATGCAAGTTTTAATTTTCTTAAATAGTTTTAGTTATAGTTTAAATAGTTTAGATTTAGTAGGAAAAAATTATGTTACTACCATTCTATATCACTTTAAAAACAATGCAAACATCTACAAAAAACGTAGTTAATCAACTACTCTGATTAAGATTGGAAATATATGATATATCATATATAGTTTAAATGGGGGAAAAATTTTGCCGAAGGTTAAATCATATTTTTGATATCGTCATTTGAACGAAATGCAATATTCGATAAACTGCTCTTCAAAACTTGAGGTTGAGGTCTTTGAAACATTTAAAGTAAAGCAACTAAACGAAAAATTATACATCTATCTCTAGGATGCAAACCCTAATTTCTAACATTTTTGTATTTATTTATATACTATTTTGTGACAATGTTTCTTTGTGATGTCTCTTGGCCAACTTCTACCATAAAAGATCCATAATGTGTGCCATATGTCCATTTTGTTCTATTATATCCAATTCAGACTCGTACTTAAAATTAAAGAGGATGATAGCATAGAATTATGAGTTAAACAACATTGGCACTTATTAACTTCGTCTTCCCGATTCCTTCTAACTATGAAAACTAATTTTTGTTCACATTTTCGCAATAGAGTTTTTAAAATGGTTTGGTATAGCAGTCATTTTATGATACACGAAGACTAATTTTTTCATAATTTCAATTACAATATTTCACAGATTGATTTGATATACTTCAGCAAATTCAATTAACAAAAACATGTGTCCATTTATACTCCGGCTCTGACGAGTTGGCATCTAAGTCATGTGGTTTTGGAAGAGTCTACAAGGTTGAAATAGGGACAGGTTAAATAATGTATACTCGCAATTGGCGTCTTTGGTCTAGTTTCTGGCTCCGAGTTTATGATTTGTAGGCAGGAAACGACATCAGTGAATATACTTTGGCGAAACAATCACCTATGGTCCAATACGTGATTTTGCGTATGTCAGCATTTTCTATTGGCAAGCTTACCACTTTTCTAGAACTGTCCCCAATGTCACCTGCGTTCTCACCACAGCCACAGTCTATCTGATCCCTGTTTGGATTTACCAGGATAGATAAACATAGCAATAGCGCGCCTAACCTTTTCCTCAGATTACCCGACGAGCTTGCCATCAACCTAATCCGATTCGTATCATCAGGCTGATTAGTCCCAGAGAACTTCTACAAAGATTACGTTAATCGTTAACTGACACAGGGAAATATAAATGCTTTTTTGGAGGTATATTAAAGTTTGTTCAATTAAAGGGGGTAGTTGAATTAACGTCAAACTGGAGCAAACGGGCTATTCGTGACGATCCGGGATCAATCCAGAAGGAAAAGATTCGAGAACAATACCCGGTTTTGAGCCATGGTTAGATGATGAAGTCAGCATCTGAGCTGGCATCTCATTCTCCAAATCTCCACACTGCACCAACGTAAGGACATTTTTGAAGCCACGACAGATTTAACATGAACCACCCCTTACGTTCCCGACGGTCTTTGGTTGGATCGAGTCTCGAACTCGTAACCCTCCGGTTGCTTATCCGCTACCCTTCCAGCAGGACTATCCCGGCCCTGTTGAATTAAAGGAACTCTCTCTAGGAAACGAAAAGCGACCATCGCAATATCGGCAGATGGGAGAATCGAACTCGCAAACAAGTACTCCTGTCTAATATTTGACCACTATGGTGGTCAGGATGTCCGAACCAAAACAAGCACTTTCTCGTGGTTGTTTTGGTTTTCTTTATCCTGTTATTGAGACATGCTAGTAGAAATAAAAGCAACCTTCCCCTTTATCCCTCAGAGCATCACAAGATTTCCAAGTTGGGTGGTATTGCTTTCCCCTTACAACACCCTTAATGAATAAATAATCAGATCTATTGGTTGAGAAAAAATGTCCTCACATTGGTGTGGTGTGGAAGTTTGGAGAGTGGGATGCCAGCTCAGGTGTAGACCGTGGCTCAAAATTACTAGGTGTTGTCCTTGGAATTCTCACTTCGGGATTAATCCCGGACCTTCACCTATAGCCCGTTGTGCTGCTCCAATGCGACGTCAATTCAACTACCTACCTACCTACGGAATATTCTATTGGAAGCTCAAAATCGGGAGGAAATTATGCAGGGAAGACTGCAGGCTAAAGAACGGATATATTCGTGTGAACCCACAGGGGGATAAGAGACTTTGAACATAGGGACTTTAACATCACTAAAATATCAAAATGTGCTCCCAAATGCCTTTAATATTTGTTTAATGATTATTTTGCAGTGCAATGCTAAATTAACCACCTAAGCGTCATATGAGGTTTCCGAGTAGTGTATATTACTTTTACCCTACAATACATGTAATGATAAAATAACTAAATCTATTGGTTATAAGACTCTTACTAGAGATCCCATTAGTCAAGAAGGGCGAAACTGGTTAGAAGTCCTGCAAGGAAGCCAGGCTGCTTAGCCAGGAAGCCAGGCTGCAGAGCACATGTAACCATGTGAACTCGACAGACGGTTAATTCTGCAGATTATAAATTTTGGCTCCATAACAACCTTCCTTTCGTTGCTTGTTTAAGCTTTAAACTTTCTGAGTTTTCGGCAATTCCCTTTTGATAGCATTGAAAGGATCGTCCCTCTTGATAGCATTGAAAGGATATAATAATATTGTCCAAATAAAATGCGTTGTTTTATGATCAGCGGTTATTTTGACGCTTTTATTTATAGCATGGATAACTTCAAAACGTTTCGTTTGGCAGAGAAAATCTGTGCCTAACGAAATAGTAAAATATACTTTGAGTTACGATATTCATATCTACGATTTCGTATTTGAGTATAACAAGCGATGTACTCAAATAAATTATACTTTGAGTTATTTTTTCCATTTTGCCTTCGGATTCGCCACAATTGTTTGAATTTCCTAGGTGCTTTTGTTTAGAGGAATTTACCTTCTGAGGTTATCGCACGTCTTATCAGTTCTTTAAGTTTTCTCTGCATAATTTCTAACCAGTTTCGACATTACTGAGTAATGGGATCTTTAATAGGAGTCTTACAACTAATAGATAAGGTTGTTTAGGCTTTACATATATTGTAGGGGAAAAGCAATATACACTAGCAATATAATAGTTTCCTGAGATTCTCTAAAGCAATAGATGTTGTTATTTAGTCATCATGGCTGTGCAGTAAAAGCAATACCTCTGTTATACTCGGAAATCTCGTGACGCTCAGAGGGGTAAATAGAATTTTTCAATTTCATATTTCTTCCGTCTTCCAACGTATATACTTAAGAATTCCTGCTAATAAGTAAAAATAGAAAAACAATTTTCATTTTACTAGCGATATGTACGTCTTCCTTATCGTGTATGTGTAAAACAAAATTTACTCTTTTTAATCTTTAAATACTTATGTTTTACTTGATTCGTAATAACAAAAAAAATTTAAGAATTCTGGGTGCTAGCAGATATGCAGTATAGATCCTTTATCTATACTTTAAATAGTATGTACCGATCGAATTTGAGCTCATGTAGTGAAAATTGGCTGTAATTAGTAAAGCTGAACCTTATTGTATGTTGTTTGAGTATTTATGAATATTTCAAAGCCAAAGCAAAAGAACTGATTGAGAAGAGTTAGCAATAAGACGTGTATAATGATTAGCATAAATAATCTTTTTTATTCTTAAAATATAAACTATAAACCCCACGTAGTATTTCTTATAAAACGTATACTGTAAATCAGTGTTTCTCAACCTGTGTGCCGCGGCACACCAGTGTGCCACGAGAGATTGTCAAATGTGCCGCGAGGGTTTTAGGCAAATAATTAAAATTGCATGGGTTTTGTTACTTTGAAATAGTATTTGTAATCACCTCAACGGTTTCTAAAAAAAATCTTTTTAAATTTAATTTTCCTGCGTTTTTATTTGGTATTATTTTTTCCCAATTGTAATTGACGTTGATTCAAATCGGCTCTTTCTTAAAATCAAAAGATTTGTGAAATAAGTGAGTCTTTAAATTTCTTTAATGTGATTGCATTGCTGTGAACTAATTAAAAAATGTTTTCTTCATTTAGCCATAATGGACAAATATTTAATAAAATCTGGTGCTTCACAAACGTAAGATAAACAAAGAAACAAACGGAAGTATAAAGATGACTACATCGAATTCGGATTCATCGCAATTGAAACGGAAGATCCTCAAATACCATTCTGTGTAGTCTGCCAAAAGAAACTTGCAAATGAAGCTCTCGTTCCTAGTAAACTGGAAAGACATTTGGAAGCTTCACACACAGAGGTCAAAAACAAACCAAGAGAATATTTTGAAAACCTGGCAGCGCAGCAAAATAAAACAGCAAAAAAATTTAAACTATATGAGGATGGCCAGAAAAGGGATTGATTGCCAGCTACAAGGTTGCACAATTAATACCACAACGCAAAAAAGCACACACCGATGCCGAGTCCATCATTGCACCAGCATTAGCTATCATTGTCGAAACAATGCTGGGAAAGGAAGCGACAGAGAAGGTCAAGAAAGTACCATTATCCAATGACACAATATCACGCAGAATCGAAGATTTATCTTCAGATTTAAAAAACAAATTGTCGAGCATTTCCAATCGCACGACAGTGAATTCTGGTCACTTCAGATTGATGAATCGGCAGATATATGGAAAAGCACAGCTCCTTGCTTTCATTCGATTTGTTCAAGATGAAAAATTCTTGAATGAGTATCTTTTCTGCAAAGATTTGAAGAGCACGACGACAGGAAAAGACATATTTGAGCTTGTAAAAGAAAATATTTCAAGCTTTGGTTTGCTGTGGAAAAACTACGTTGGTGTTTGCACAGACGGATGACCATCAATGCCGGAAAACAAAAAAGGATTTATCACACTTGTGCGCCAAGAAAATTCAAATATTATAAGCGTCCACTGCATGATTCAGAGAATCTCTCGTTTCAAAATCTTTAACTCCAGATATGTAGATTGCTCTGAACCAAGTCATCGAAGTGGTCAATTTCATCAAGAGTCGACCTCTTAAATACCGAGTTTTCTCTCAGCTGTGCGACGCAATGGATTCCGACCACAAAACTCTTTTATATCACACCGAAGTGCGTTGGCTTTCGAAGGGAAAGGTTGTGAAACGACTCATACACTTGAAAGTAGAGATGATTTTGTCCTTGGAGGTCGAAAAAACATCTTTTGAATTTTCTCTTCATGACGAGATTTGGTGGCTTAAAGTTCAATTTCTCTCGGACTTGTTTGAAAAGCTGAACTCTAAGTTTAAGTCTTCAAGGTCCATCCGAGAAAATCGTCACATCAACATCAAAACTGAAGTCATTTGAAGAAAAATTAACACTGGAAATCTGAAATATCAAAAGGAAATTTTGACTGCTTTCCGGGTGTCAATGAATCTCAGTCGAAAAAAAAATTACAGACGAAATTATCAGCACCATTGACGAACTTCAAACCTCACTTAAAAGCTACTTTCCTTCGCTTTCAGTTGACGAATATGAATGGTTAATCAACCCATTTGTAATTTGCAAGACACCAAATTTGACAACAGAAAAAGAACAGCTCATTGATTTGAGAAACGATAAGTTTTACCGTTCAACATTCTTCGAGAAAAATTTGGATGAGTTTTGGCTTTCTGTCAAAAATTTGTACCCTGCAATCAGCTTGAAAGCTATTAAAATTCTTCAGCCGTTTGCATCTGCATGGTTCTTCATATAATTTGGATTTTCAGCATTGACAGAAATCAAGTCCAAAAAGCGAGAAAGACTTAAAAGTTGACGATGAAATGCGAACTTGTCTGGCGACTTTGGAACCTCGTTTTGATTTAATTTGTTCAAGAAAACAGGCTCAGCCCTCTCTTTGAATAAATTTTGTAAATAAAGAATTTTTTTGTATCATACAACTTTTACATTTTTTATATTCAGGTGTGCCGCAAATAATTCCAGATATTTTTAGTGGGCTGTCAACCAAAAAAGGTTGAGAAACACTGCTGTAAATAATCGTGAGTGCTCGCTACATTATTAAATTAGATTAAAAATCGAATTGGAATTTTTTTATTCATTTTTGTGACAGCCCTAAACAAATCTAAAGAGCGCTACTCATGATCCTCATTTATTGATGATGCGAGGCATTTATTCGATTTGTTTATTGTTTGTATATGGTACCAGGAAAACAAATAAATATCATCATCTAATATCATAAACCAGCTGCAAACTATCCCCACAATTTAGCGAGGCTTGGTATGACATTCGAGTCAAACAGAAGACTCGATTGAGCGTTGATTGACAGTTGACAAACGATTTCTGGAACAATTATTAGGAATGATTAGAAGGCCACAGAGTTCCACGTAAGTTGAATGATGTTGAGCCTCGACCAATCACGGATGCCCGCCATTCAAAAATCGTTATGACGCAATTGAGTACGTCACGGACGTGAAGAGCAAATGGCTGAACGTCTTTATAAAGCGGGCCTACGGCTAGATGAGGAAGGCAACTTTTCCCAGATTTTTAGAAGCGGTCTTTGAAACCTGTTTCATTCTGCAAGTCCTTTTGTTGTGGTTCTGAGTTTTCGGCAACCCTTTGAAATCTGTAAGGCAATTTCTTTTTTTTTAGTTTTTCTTAGTTTAGTAAATCTCGTGTCTTTGTTTTGTTTAATTATAATCATTCCAAAGTTACTTTTATTGCTAATATAAGTTTTTCCAAGGATGATTCTTTTGACAATGTAGCGAAGTTTTGTGTGCTACAAACACACCTTATTGCATAACATTGTGATACATGTTAATAACATAATTTTTGGAACCTATATTTATATTCCTAGAATTATTTATAAGCATTAGATATTATAGATTGTTAGAATCAATGTAAAAGAATAAGTGTCCTACTAAGGCTTAATTAATATATTATGTTTACAGTAGAAAACTTATTTTTTTACATTTAAAGGTTATTTTGTTTATTGCTTTACTTTAAATACTACAATAAATGGTTAAAAAGACTTTTGGAAGTCTTCTATGTTAAAAAATATAAGTAAAATTGTAGTCAATATTTATAGTGCTGAACTTAAAATCTAATTTATGTTTTAAGTGTACCAATCCATATCTCTAAACTTCTAAAACTAATTTCCAAAAAACAATAAAACTACTCAAATGAGCTTCCGTCTATATATAATTAAATTCTGAATTTAGAAATCTTTAAACCGTAGGTCCCTATTTAATTAGCATTCACATAACAACGAATGACAAAACAATCAATAAAAACTTGATATTTGCATATATGTATAGACAACTAGATCTGTATTACATAAATGTTAAGATAATAGTATTGTACAGTTTTCTCTCAATTTTAAAAGAATACATTACAAATTTACGAGTAATTTTTCGAAATAACTAAAAATTATGCGAAATTTTCAAATAAAGATTCGAATTGACTTTGTTCTTGAAAGGATAAAAATGTGTAGATATTTGTATAACACAAGTGTTAAAAATCATTAAAAATTTGAAACAAACATGTATCCTGAACCATTTATTGTAAAGCAGTTTGAAAACTTTCCAATAAAATATTCAAACATTTTGCGCGTTCTTGATATACAAGTGAAAACAATAACGTTTTACACAAAAGTAACGTTTGCAGCATAGAGCTCTCATTTTAAACTGCAAGTTTTATACAAATAGTCCTGGGCCCATTAGATTAAATCACTAGTAAATATTTCAACGCAAAGCCTTTAATAGTAGTTATATTTGAGATAGATAAAAACATAATGAAACTATATTATTAATTTTTCGTTATTCTCAAGTCCGTATAATATTGAAATACATATTGGTTTCAATAAATAATCATATTAAAAACACCATTTAAATTGTTTTTAATACTGCATTAAAGGATAACACTCTATTTTAAAACTAATTGAAAAACCTATTATATGTAAGTATAAATAAGTATTTAATTGGTGCCATAACAGAGTTATTAAATCTGATCAGATGTTTCTCCCTAACCATAAATATTCAAATGTAAGTTAAATTACATGCACATATGCATACCTTTAAATTTTTTTTGTATCACATATACGTTTGGCCTGCAAATTTTATCTCTATGGAATAGCTATTTCATATTTTAAGTAAACAATCGATTATTATTAAATTAAAAACTATTATTAATCCTTCAAGTATTTCGATGAGATATCTCGTTCAAGATCTGGTCAATTTTGCTAAAGATGAAATACCTTATCGAGACAAAACTGCCCTATTACTCAAGGAAGATCCAAGTAGGAAAAACAAATTGCTCATTGCCCATAACTGGTGACAATTTGGAGCAGGTTTCTTGCACCAGAGGCTGGCCACCATAGGATAGTTTGCGATACAAAGGTAAACCATCAAGAAGGTTAAGCATGTTAATGTTTCAATCAATATTTAGTTATTACAGAGATAGTTTGTCACTTAATTTAGATCGATGGTGAATGTAACAACATGCAACAAAAGTCAACGAAGTTCTTAACAGCGAAATTCATGGAATTTGTTTTCAGCATTATCCTCCTCCAATAGAAATTAAGTGCTTTAATGAAAGCTATCAACAGCAATGACCGAATGTCACGCTAGTAAGTAAGATCGATATAATTTCTCTCTATATTGATATAAGAACGAACTGTGCATCTTTCTCCAATATCTCCATTGCTTTTCAAGGCAATTATATCATATTTCAGAGAATCCAGTTGCAAAAACTTGTGTGTACTAACCTGAATAATTATTCCAGAAAATACCAAATTGCTTAGAAACAAAATTTCAGCAAAATCGAATCGTTTGGAGCGGAAAATGTTTTAAAAGAAATCAACAAACAAAACTCTTTAACTCTGTATTGGCGAACTTCAACAAGTGGATATTAACAATATAAAATCAATCTTTACGGGATTCATTCGTCAGTTTGGTTGCTCAGTTTAAATACGCTTGATTTGAGCTGATTATATTGCTAAAACTACACGGAAGAACTCGCAACTCCAATGAAATTCTTCAGCAATCTGATTACAGAAGGCAATGAGATATCTGGAAGATAGAAATTAACTTTCGTGAATGAGATATGATTGAGTGGACGTTCAGAAACTATTGTAGTGTAAAACTGAGATGTGCACTTTTAGCCATGCAACTCCCGCCTATCAATAGATATAAACAATTGATCCTCTGAATGGTTTCCACGAGATATCTCGTCCATCAAGATCTGACCAATTTTGCTAATAACAAGATATCTAGTCATCAAAATTTTGCCGATTTTTTTATGACACAACGATTACTATCTAGTCAAATTTTTTCTAATGACGTTATCTCGTAGATCAAGATCTGGTCAGTTTTGACAATGACGAGATGCCTCGTCGAGACAACAACCGGAAGGGTTAAGAAATTTTAGCTAAGATACTATTTGTCAGAAAATTAATAGATTAGTATAATCTTTCTTTGTATTCTTTCAACCAATAGATATGGTTATTTAGTCATCATGTGTGTTGTAGGGATACACTAGTTGGGTATCCCTACAACTAGTATATCTATTGGTTGAAAGAATACAAAGAAAGATTATACTAATCTATTAATTTTCTGACAAATAGTATCTTAGCTAAAATTTCTTAACCCTTCCGGTTGTTGTCTCGACGAGGCATCTCGTCATTGTCAAAACTGACCAGATCTTGATCTACGAGATAACGTCATTAGAAAAAAATTGACTAGATAGTAATCGTTGTGTCATAAAAAAATCGGCAAAATTTTGATGACTAGATATCTTGTTATTAGAATAGTAAGGAATACTAGCAGTACACTAGTTGGAAATCTCTTAAAACTCGAAGGGTTAAAAATAGAGCAGTTTCTTAATTACAAGTAACTGACATGGTAGCAGAGTAGTTAGCACTTAGGCCCTTGGTACAACAGACTCTGGGTTCGAATCCCAATTTTGTCAGTATGGGATTGCGTAGTGTTGGAAATCCACTTTAATCTATGCAGTTCTCGATCTAATGGAAGTTTGTAATAGTTCGAAGTGTCCATGTTAAGTGGTAGTTCTTGATCTTATTAGACCTCGTGTAGTAATAATTGACAGAAGAGACAAATCAAACCAAATTCCAAACATTCATAGACATTTGGTTGAGTTGATATGGCGCAATGGCCATATTTGGTCATGCTGCGCCAGACACAAGACAAACAATGTAAAGTAATGGATTTTAAACTAATAAAGTCTAACTAGTCAACTAGAACCTAGACTTTCCTTGTGTATGTATATAAAGTTTTGCTGACACAGAAGAGAGAAATAAGCCTAGGGAGAGATCGAACTTGGGCAGCCTACAACTGGTAGGTTGTTTGCCCATAGAGCTACGACGACCCCCATAGACACTTGAAATTGAAGATAATGGAATAGAAGCTTTATGAAAAAATAGGTTGATTTTTCGGTTGTCAATCACAAATTGGCATGTTTCAATGCTTATATAAACCATTACCTTCTTTTAATACTTCTGCCCTGTAAATCGGTCTTGGGCTCTATTAAAATGTTGTAGACATCATTCATAGAATAGAAAACAACTTAAGAAAGTAGAAATTTCATGAGAGGAACATTCCCTGCATTTTTATAAGAACCCATTTATATGAAATGTCGTTTCAAACCTATATTGAAGCAGGAAATGGGAAACTCGTGTCCGAAATGCATTTGTTCTTCCATTCGAATAAATAACATGATTTTCTCAAACACCCACTTTTTTATTTACTTCAACACGTATTTTTGATGTAGGAAAGTTTTTTTCGCGATACCATTAAGCATATATATATATATATATATATATATATATATATATATAAGATCGTATAAACATGACGCGCAACAGTCTCTGGATTCGATTATAAATTTTAAGGAAAACTTAAGAAAACCTATTTTTTTGTTTGTAATTAACTTGTATTCCATTGAAATAAGCTTATGATACCTTTCATTATTTTAAGCTATTAGAAAGTTCTTAAACTGGTATCATAGTAATTCTATCTTAATTATACTTGTTGAGATGGTATTTCTTTTTGCCTTGTAACCAAACAAGTACTTTCAGTAGGTCGACCTTTTTTATGTAATAAATTATAAAGTAACGTATTTTTCTCCCGAATTCATGAGGAAAAATAGCAATGACAAACATATTAATATCAAAATTTGTTAGTCTAGTGGCATAATATTCGAAGTAAACAAAGAAAAAATCTAAATACATAAATTGAATTGTAACGAGTAACTGTGTTTTATGTGTACCGTTTCAAATATAATTAATCTGATATGAACAGGTTTATAGTTTAGTAGCGATTCGCAATTGCATAACAATCGCGTTAATAGTTTATTTTGCACTAGTTATATTTTAAAGCGTTTTTAATATGTTCACCACAGCACAAGTTTAAACATTTCTTACCGAAGCAACATATATTCAATTGATTTATAAATTTTACAAAAAAACTGTTTTTCTTCGTTGTGTATGAATAATTTTATGTTTTAGTTGCAGAGTTAAGTACTGTATAAATTTTAGTTAAGACTTATCTGAGTTCAAAAGGATAAGCAATTTTATCTCATCTCAATAGAGGCAAATGAAAATACTGAAGATTAAACAAACAAATTAAAACAATTGATTTTTATACTTTTTAACCCTCTGAGAATCACGAGATTTCCGAGGTATTGTTTTTTTTTCCACGGCACATATAATTTACTAAATATCAATAACATAAATTTCATAATATAATAATAATATAATAATCAATAATATAAATTTCAATAATACTTGATTGAAAGAATCCTCGGGAAAATTGCATTATTCAAGAAGATCAAAACGGGTTCCCAAAAGGGCGAGCTGGCAAGACTGTAGGACGTAGAACGGATATAAGCGTGTGAACCCCTCAGAGGGATAATACCTAACGTTAGTTTTCATTTTCCTGAACTTTAACTGATAATAACGTAAAGTCTAATTGTCATTACCGTGATATTGTTCACTTTCACTCTATAACAGATTGTGGGTTCTATACACAAAGAAAGCCGTGAATATAATTGCCTCTCTTCTGTGCCATAGAAAGTGCTTTTCTTGTGTGTGTTCATGACTTGAAAACATTTTAACTAATTCTTGAGATCAAGCTTGCGTATCGGAGAAATAGACCAAAATACTTCTGTAAGACTGTTTTTCTGGCACATAGACGAATCATGCTGCAAAACGAACAATTCGTAAATGAGGATAGCAATAAATTTTGATTAGTCCTTTTGTTAAAACTGCTTTCAATTTCAGCTGGAAATATCGTACACAACTAAAAAAGTACAACTTATTTTTGTGGTCAATTTAGCTTAGAATTTATTTTATAAATGCGGAATCTTTTCAGGGAAAAACGATTTCAATACAAACGATTTTTTAGAATAAAGATGTTTGAATATTCCAATAGTCAATGCTTAATTAGAAGTTAATCGTGTACTTGAAATAATTCTAAACACATTTCCACAGATGTGTTACTTCTACGTTTTACACTAATTTCAAATATAATTCATTCAATTAATATGTATCTTAAAATTCGAATAGTTAATACATAATTAGGAGTTCATGTAATTTATGTATAAAAACTTCCACAGATATTTTACTTCTACGTTCAACACTCATCTCAAATATAATCCGTTTATTTAATATCTATCTTAACACTTGAATAGTTAATATTTAATTAGGAGTTCATCGTGTAATTGATACCTTATAAAACAAACTTTCACAGATGTTTTGCTATTTCGTTTTACACTCAGCTTAAATATAACTTGTTTAATTTCCATGTATCTGAATAATAAAATCTTGGGAGGGGTATATTGGAGAGAAAAAAACTTCAAAAAATCCCCCAGGACTAACGTCACTTTCATTTGCGATCCTTCATGAAATTGAATGATGTTATTCAATTTCATAAAGGTGAATTTTCATTAGATCAACTTGTTTAATTTTCATAACTTATAGACAACATGCAATATTACTCTAAATGCTAAAGATTAAATAGTTAATCAATATAAATAAAATATCTCTTAAAACGGTAACATTGCACAACTCTTCATGTTTTGAAAAACTATAATATAGCATAAAAAGTATTAATACTCAAATTAAGATTACTTTTGTAACAATGTATAACGATTAAAACGTAGAATTTCTTGTTATGGATGGGCATTCACAAGTAAAATTAGTACTTGAAATACTTTATATACAGCCTTTGTACTTGATGAATTTGCATAAATTAAAATATTTACTTAGAAACAATCGAGAATATCTAAATAAATTCAAAATCATATTTACTATATACATAAAGAGTTCAAAATTACTTGGAAATTCGTTATTCTTGATCAAAGAAATTGGTAGTGAAATTATTTTTAAATGATTCAAAGCGTTTTCCATAAAAAGATTTTCCTTCATTTCTCATTGCAGAATACGATTTTTTATCCACTAGTTCAAATCATCGGATTATTCCAAAGCATAAAAATCCTTTTTTAACAATTAAATGAAAAATGCATTTTCCTATTAATGAGCTTTCAGTAGTCGGTTCCAATAGTTTTTAAATCCACCCCCCCGGGTTGGCAAAATTTAATTAGGTCTTTTTAAAAGTACGAATTATAACTTCCTTATCATTGACAATTCTAATGTTCAATCCATTTCACAAAGGATTCGGTCTTTTTTCTCTGGTCATTCCTCTGCTCAGTAGTGTAAAAAACGATGTGCTCCGATCATTTGGTTTCCAAACGAAGGCCTGAGGGTAGTATGAATTGTAAGGAAATATAAAGTCCTGAAATATTACATTACGGTTCAGGGATCAAATATGCATATTTCCTTCCAATTTCTATATTTCTAATTTATATTAATTGGTTTCATTTTAGATTTTATCTGTCTTTCGATTTTTGTAACTTTATATAGTTATTTTACAATTTAGCATAATTATTTTTGTGAAATTCACTCATAAATATTAAAGTATGCTAAAATATGACAGATAGAATTAAATTGTAATCCTACGAAGTTCATACTAAAAATCGTAGCTCAGTATCATGGAAGTTAAAATTTCAATTTGGAATTACGAGAATTCTTCTAAAATAGTGGTTGCTTTAGATTAACAACAAAAATATATTTCAAAAGATGGTAGGTAGGTAAGTGGTTCATTAACGTCGCACTGGAGCAACACAACGGGCTATTGGTGACTATCCGAGATCAATCAAGGGAAAGTTCCGAGGACAACACCACGTAATTTTGAACCACGGTCAGATGACGAGATAACGCCGAAATCCCGCTCTCCACACTTCCACACCACGCCAACGTGAGGACATTTGAGTCCACGATAAATTTAACGTGCACCAGCCCCCATGTACACGACGGTCATTCATTGGACCGAGTTTCGAATTCCCAACCCTCCGGTTGTTAATCCGTTGGTCTTTCAATTGGGCTACAGCGACCCATCAATAGATGACTTGTCTTCGTGAAAATATCTGAACTAAAGGCCAAATATTTTACTTAATGATAAGAAAGTCCAAAGAAGTAGTATAAGTAATGATTCATTTTGAGAGATATCTGACACGATCATTCATGCAATTGTGGTCATACAACAGTTCAATTTAAAATACTTCACTAAGATATTTCATATTTGGCTAAATAATATTCATTAAACAATAAAATCTGTATCGCAAAGAACCCTAATTACCAAGATATTGAATGAATCTTACTCGTAAAACAGTTCAACGATTGTTTGATAACGTATGTACTTTAGTGACTAAAATACTTATTAACATTATATTACGTAACATAACAAAGTAGTTCAGATTAAACAAATAATTTTTCAATTACTAAAAAATATACTTCAATTTAAGGAATACTGAAGACAGTGAAACAAAACGATACAATTTATCGATATGTCTTCAGTTTATCGATATGTTTGTAATTTATTAATTTGTTTATCATTTATGAGTTAAAAATTTGTTGGACAGTCTGCTGATATGTAGCTCAATATTTGCATTATTAACTTTTCACCAGTCTTGTTCCGTTTAAGTATTTCATTAATTAAAGTTTTTTCTTAATTTTTCCGGGGCTGCGGAAGCCTGGTTGGATGAATAACGGATTAGCAATCGGAGGATTGCGAGTTTGAAACCAAGCAAAGACCTTCGTGTACAAAGGGCGCTGGTGCACGTTAAAACTGTCGTGGCCTCAAATGTCCTCACATTGGCGTGGTGTTAAAGTTTGGAGAATGGGGTGCCAGCTCAGGTGTGACCTCGTCATCTGACCCGTGGTTCAAAATTACGTGGTGGTGTTCTCGAATCTTTCCCTTTAGGATTGATCCCCGACCGTCACCAATAGCCCGTTGTGTTGCTCCAGAGGGACGTTAATTGAAATACCTTCTTACCTACCTACCTTAATTTTTCTGAAATACACAGGAAGCTATTGCTCTAGCCGAGTTGTGTGTGTGAATGGGGAATCTTGTCACCATTGGGTGAAATATCAAAACTAGACAAACATCCTATAGTCCGGTTCCTGTTAGGTGACGGTGGGTTTGAACGAGTCTATTAGTTGAATTAAAGGACTGATTTAAACGGGTAAACAAATCCCTTCCTCAATTGGCGTCTTTAGAGCTGATTCTGGTAATAAGTTTCTGGTGCGATTCTATAGTTGGCGAAGGATAAATCATCTATGGCGATCTCCGCACATGTTTATTTTGCTTCTGCATATGGCAGCCCTTATAAGAGACAACCTTTCATACCTATTCAGAAATCAACTCACCCAACGTCGATAGCCTTCTAGCGGGATCAGCACAATACCAACACTTTACTAAGTACTCCAGCATAACAATAATTAAACCTTTCCATTAGAATAATTGAAACAATGAATAATAGTCGTTAATTTTTTCAACTCTTCCCTGATTGGATAAAATAGATTTCTAAGCTCTGTTAACACCAAAAATTTCGAAACACATTGATTTCTTCAGAATCTATCTGTGATCATAACTAGACCTAACAATTTCTGTAAAACAAGAGATTTATAGCTCGTCATGAAAAATATCTGAAACACATTTACGATTGAAATAACGTAACAATGGAAATTCTAAATGAGTTACATATGTTCCTAAAAAATCACTAGTCACAGGAACTGTACTGTTTCATCACAGCTAACAGTTTTTCACAATTCAATCGACTGAGAAAATATATAGATAAGAATTGAATAGAAATTCAACTCAAACAAAGCCTCCATTTCAATCACCCTGAATAAAGTATCAGAATAATTACTTATTCCGTTACGTCCCAAATGAAATGTTTCAGATTTTTAAATAAAAAACTTAAAATTGCCAGACAGCATAATGAGGGTTTAGAATACACCTATCATCCCGTATTATCTTATTTATTTGATTAGAACAGGTATTATGAGTAATTTCTCCAACTCCGATTTTTTATAAAATATTCATGTAATGGAGGATCTCTTGTAGTTCGTGTTTGATTCTTCAACGAGTGGAGGATCATTTTAGTATGAACAGAGGGATTATAATTTGATAGTATTTAACAAATTTAATTAAATCTTCCGGCTCTTGAGTGATTCTATGTTGAAATTAAATGGATGCCATTCAGAATTTCCTAATTAATTTTTCGTTTAGCAATTAACTCGGGTTTTTATTTCATTAATGGCTGAAGTAAAAGCCGTGATAAACTGCTTTTAAAATGCGAAGCTGGATTTTTTTTTTGTATTTGAAACGGGTCAGTATAAAGGGTAAGTCGAATTGATTCGTGATCTGTGCATGTGACTGGGAATTATTTCAAATAAATATATTCAATTATTAAATGGCTTGAAATATTTCAATTAGTATATGCTAATAATTTACGTTTTCATTTCCGTATTTGTAGAGGAAGTGATGAAATGAAAATTTATAGTCTTACAGTGAACACACAGATAAAGTGAACATACAGACTTTTTCTATGTAAATATTGTAAAGGTACTGAATAAGGTGATACTCAATAATTAACCATCTAATGCCTCTTCAGTGTTTAAGAAGTAATTTCTAGACAACTACTGACCATATGATGCTTAAATTCTCTGTGCCTAACTTCAGTTCTTCGTCCAGTACAAAGAATGACTAGTTGACTGTAAGGCGAGTTTTTGACTTAAGCACTTTTATCTGACACATACCTTTCCTACTCGTATAAGTCTTAATTTTTATAATATTTTCAAAATAATCTGTTTTGACATAAAACGATGAATTACATCGACCTTCTAATGAAACAGGCAGAGCATAAGGCTGCAGATTCATGTTATTTCTACTGATGCATCGGTTTGAAGATCTGTCACATGGTTATAGAAAGCATGAATCCTAGCGTAGGACTAATTATTGACTAGTTAATGTGATTATCGAGCACGTTAATCAGTAGTTTGCGTTTCGATAACCAATCGGCTCCAGTCGAATCCCAATTCCACGTGACGTATACTTCTGAGATCTTATGACTGCGACTTTGACCCAACATGCCCTCCTATTTCATTAGAATGTAGAGGATTTGCAAATTACTTCGAATTCAAGTAAGTTTCGCTCCGTTTCCTTTTTATCTGTAAGATACATTACGTTTTCTCACGTAAGTTTAGTTTCGTGATCGCAATCGTGATATATACAGTTTTAATGTGTAAAGGATTATTAAGTTATTGAATATACATAAGAAATTAGTCTCTGTGAATATGCTTTATTTCTATTTTAAGTCTTTAGTAAGCTCGTGTGAAACAGTGCAACTTTGTCTACTAAAAAGTGCTCCACGGTAAAGTTGGGTTACACTGCTATATATATTATTGGACAGTTCGTTAATTTTTGTAGTGGTAGCTAAGTTCACCACAGTGCTCACCCTCCAGAATTTAGCGGTAGCCGAATTCGATAGATGTCGCCACGAGTTGAATTATTGCTATTTGCGTGGGACCGTGAGAGCTGTATTCAGATCACGGGTGTACTTTCGCATGAGTGGTCAAGCTCCTGTGTTGCCTTTAGCAACTGAGTGTGAGTCACCTTGTGAAGAGAAGGCTGAGCAGCAACGAATGGAGTGAAGCCGTGATAGGAATATGAGTAGTGCCTGCTATCACAGAGCCTCAGACGGTTGTTGAAAGTGATTAGCATCGCATTGGCAATTCAAATACTCATCGTGGACCATCCATCGAAGTGTATAAAGTTAGCGCGCTCAAATCACGTTCGTCGGTCATCAATTTAGTAAGCTCGTGTGAAACAGTGCAACTTTGTCTACTAAAAAGTACTCCATGGTAGAGTTGGATTACACTGCTATATATACTATTGTGTAGTTCGTTAGTGGTAGCTAAGTTCGCCACAAGTCTTTAGTGATCGCTAGTGTTTTATTGAGATAAAAAGTGGATTTTCTCTCAGAGATATTCCACGCCGACTCTTGCAACATTTCGACTCCGCCTACCGAAGAGTCAAATGAATGAATTCTCATAAATTTCGAAATAAAAGATATTATTTTCTGTGTACATTGATTAATATAGAAACTACTGCCTATTTTTTAACCTAGGTAGTATCATATGGCACCAATACGAAGTTAGTAAATAGAATCGAATAGTGCTGCTCCGATAAGAGGGCAGCGCATCATCTGACCCTGGTTCAAAAATACGAGGTGTTGTCTCCGGGTCTTTCCCTTCGGTATGGATCTCGGACCGTCACCAATACCCCGTTGTGTTGCTCCAGTGCGACATTAATTAAACTACCTCCCCCCGATAAGTGGGCAGCTAACCATGGGGAAGTCCGTTTGGGGAAAGGTGGTAAGTTCTTCAAGGGAAAGGGCTGCCATAAACAAAGTCATGTAAGGTTGACCACCATTTGTTTCGCCAACTCATAGTAATTGTTATCACTTCTGGCACTAAACGAGCTATGAACCACACTCCGGTTGTGGGAATGCATTATTAACTTTCCTCCTCATTTCACAAATAGACTCGTTCAAACCATACGACTCAAATGTCAACTTGCCAGAGCCGGGCTATAGCTATAGTCGGTTTGCCAAAACGGTTTGCCTGGTAGATAAGCAGTTGAATTTACGTACCCTGGAGCAACACAACGCGCAATTCTCTACGGTCCGGGATCAATCCATAAAGGAAAGATCCGAGGACCGCATGTCGTAATTTTGAACCACGGTCAGATGACGAGGTCAACACCCGAGCAGGCACCTCGCTCTCTAAACTTCCGCACCACGCCAACATGAAAATACTTGAGGACCGACAGATTTAACGTGTACCAGCCCCCACGTACGCGACGGTCTTCGGGTTGGACATAGTTTCGAACTCGCAACTCTGGAGCTGCTAATCCGCGATTCAACCAGTTGGGCTACCCTGGTTGAAGAGAAGCCGGGAAATGAAGTTCTCTGTGCAAATTAGTGAAACTGATTTGGGGGACAATGGAAATAAAAAAAGGGCACGAACGTCAGGCAGAAGCGATGCTTTTTCTTTTGTTACCGAGCTGCTTTGATTGCTAAGACCCTAAACCCCGGTGGTCTAATTTGCCCTCATGTAGCAAAAATTGACCATTATTTGTATATTAGCGAATGGCCACAAGCCAATATTCACCAAATAAGGTCAACCGCTAAGGGATACATTCTCTCGCTGATCTCTCCTCTTCGTTAAATATATTTGATTTGATCTATGAAGCTGTATCATGTAAGCTAAAACTACATGGATGAGCTCGCAGCTATAATGAAATTAATCCTCTGTGTGTAGACATAAGGCAGTGGGAAATCTGGTAGAAGTCTGAGCAAAAAGGGGTTCACACGTACATATCTCTTCTGCAACCTGCATGACCTAACCAATTTCAACCTTCTTAAGATATAGAATCATTCTTAGGGATTCTTCTACAAGGAATTAAACAAAATAATCATTCCGAAAGATTCTGATTTGAGGAAAAGGCCAATAGAATATTTCCAAATGATTCGATTCATTTTATTCTATAGAATATACGAATGGAATCATTCCAAACGATTTTAATCTAAGTAAAAGAGCAGTAGAATCTTTCCAAAGGATTATTTTCGAAGGAAAGGAGAAATAGAATCTTCCCAAAGGATTATTTTCTAAGGAGAGGAACAGTAGACTTTCCCAAAGGATATTTTCTAAAGAATGGACCAATAGAATCGCTTCAAATGATATATTATAAAAAAGGAGCAATGGAATCTTTCCAGAGGACTATATTGTAAGGAAAGATCAATAGAGTAATTTCAAAGGATTCCATTCTAAGGAAAGATCAATAGAATAATTTCAAAGGATTCCATTCTAAGGAAAGGACCAATACAATCTTTCTAAAGTTTGAAAGAATCCATGGATTCTTTCAAACAATAGATTATGTTATTTAGTCATTAATTGCAGTATGGGTTAAAAGCAATACTACACTACCCGGAAACCTCGCGAGGTCGAACCTCAAAGGGTTAAATAAGGTATAATGTGAGTAACGACACTGCCATCAATATGAGTAGATATAAGAAATTTAGAAACTTTTGCACAGATGCTATACGGGTCTGCTATTATTACGAAAGCAAAACGAAAAAATAAAAAAAAATGCAAAATACAGTAACCTCTTGATATATCGGGCATTCAGCTATATCGCTGCAATAACCCAACATCACATATGTATAGAAAGCGTGTTCTCATATAACTTCTAACTACGTCATAAAATGTGTGTTTAACTTTCCGAAACTTTGCCTCAACTTCAAGTAATTCCGATCAAAGTGAATCTATAGAATAGTATACACAGAGTAATGTTAGCCCATCAAATCGGCTCTTAATGTTCAGACTTTAGTTCCTACTTCATCATCCTCGGGTCTTTTTCACACAGCGGTGACATCTTCGCGCCTGGATAGCCGAACTTTGACACCATAAAGAACCGTTCTTCGTCAACGGATATAGTTTATAAAATGACTTATCTGAGGGGAAAAGATAGAAAATAGCCTGTAAAGAAATGGGAGGGGAGAGAAGTTTCAGATGCGAATTTGAGATAGCAATTTCATTCAATAGGGGTCGGATGATGGATGCGTGATACAAAAAATAGAAGACGGACATTTTCTGTGAGATTGAAGTTAAGAAAGATGGGGTCCGAGTAAAGTTTTAACGCCGTAATGCGAGATCTGAGAATACAGTTACTTCGCAAAGTAAGGTCAAATTAATATGGGTCTAAGTTGTGATAAGCGTGGCAAGCTAAATGTAGGTGGCGATTAGTGTGTCTTCTCGGAACATGATTTCTATGGGTAATCTGGACGCAACGTCACTTGGCTTGTTTTTCGAATACGCTTTCAGCACGTCGACAATAAAAATTCCGAAGAATGAAATCCGAATGGGATAGTTGATTGGCAACGTTGAGTAGATTAAACACCAAATTTTACCAAAGCGGTACATTTTAAGGTAACCCCAATATGTATCAGACGAGAGCATTGATGGTGGAAGTAAAATATTCGCATTCCAACTGGTTTGATTCACAAAGGAAGCATAAAAGTAGAGTGAGAATGGTAACCTTTTTAGGTACCCAGGATCACGTGACAAAACTAGTAGTAACGTGACCCTTAGGGGCTATTTCGTTTGCTAGGTGAAACCTAAAATTCCTAATCTGATTTGTCCACAGGACGGGAGAAGCAGGCAGCCACTCACGATCATTCTGTAAAGGTTTCGTACAGGAATATGGGTCAAGTTGGGACTTAGATTATGGAAAGTAGGTAGAAAGTGTAGTTAGGTTTGCGCTCCAGGATCACAGTTGTCGGATGGTTCCTCTTCTGGAATCAGCAGGAAGCATCATGGACGACAATCGTCTATAGCTTCCTAGTCGAACTATACACGAGCACTTTCTTATAAGTTATCATCCTTATCGGAGGTTGCATGCACCAAATATCTATGTGAAGATCGACAGGTGGTAAACAGGAAATTTGAATACCTCTGATGTTTTCTTCGCTTGAGAAATCAGACGCTGGTTGTGGCGGTCATGTAATGAACATGCTGATTGGTTGCAACGGACTCTTGGTGACGATCCGGGACTAAGGGTAAGATCCGAAGACAATTTTGAACCACGATCAGATGACGAAGTCGACACCTGAGCTGGCACCCCACTCTCCCAACCTCCACACCATGCCAAAGTGAGGACATTTGAAGGCACGACAGATTTAGCATGCACGTATGCGACAGACTTTGGTTGGATCCTGTTTCGAACTAGCAACCCTCCGGTTGCAAAAAATCCATTACTCTACCAACCCCTAAAGCCCCTACTACCTACCGCTGCTCCTAAAGTACATGATAATCCTCAAACTTTCTCCTTAATGCATTTACATGGTCAAGAGTTTTTCATATCTTGGTAGAGTTTTTATACATATTCTTATCTAGCATCATTGTATTACTGTCTAAGAATCCTATAACCTAATCTCTAAATTTGATGATCCAGCAACCATTCACGATACCATCTCACAATAACAAATGCTTTTCTGTTAGCTAACATTATGCTAGGTGCATATCAGCCATCTCATCATTTGTGAAATGATATATGTTACCTGTACTAAATCAGCTTTTACAACAACGAGGGTCCATAGCCGCCAACTCCCACGCTGCAGCTCTCTAGAAAATCCAGATGGCTCTTTCGGACTAACATCCCTTAATGCTTAATTTTGGGTTTCCTACCACCCAATAAAGTTTGCAGGATGCTTTTGAAACACGCTGTATTTACGCAAACGAGAATACATACGCTTATCCAAGTAAATAATATAAACACATTCTAAATGAATATTTTATCTGTAAAGAGTGAAATAAAATGTGTTCAATAGGCTCGAAACAAAACAGACGATGAGCGTTGCTTTTTCAAACAAAAGCGTTTTCAAGGAAATGGTAATTCGTTAACGGTCTTGTTTTGTCCAACATCAAAACATTTAAAAAATGCTCTCCATTTATAATCTTGTCATATAATGTTTTAAATCTTCTGCTCTAGTATTTGTTATTTTATGTCTAGGAATGATTTTTAGTTACAAAATGCAGGTTAGTTACAAAATGCAGTCTAAAGAATGTCTTGTGGAACTTTTTAATATTATATATCGAACCTTATAAATACCTGCATTTTATTCGTAGCTGTATGTGGCACCCTATGTTTGAAAATTTATACTCTAGAATAATTTGTTAAGTGTTTTTACTCGTCGAAACCAACCGCTTCACATTTGGTAACCTTCTCCCAAATAAATACAAGCCCATGTATACCTTTCATGTAAAATATACTGTCTTTAGAATCAAGAAATCTGTCCACCTCCGATTATATCTCTGCTTCATTTCTAAACAGTTTCCTTTGTATGTGGTTGTTCAGAAAATGAAAAAGGGGAGACTCACTTGGAGCAATGTCATGGGAATAAGGTGGATAGTGAAATAGTTCCCATTCTAAAACTTTTATCAAAATGTGGGTAACATTCACTGATTGCGTTTTGGCATTGTACTGTAGGAATTTCATTCTTTTTGTTTACCAGTACTGGATATTTGTGAATCAATATATCGCGCACATCTTCGAGTTGACAAGTGTGAACCACGGTCAGATGACAAAGTCAACACCTGAGCTGGCACCTCAGTCTCCAAACTTCCACACTACGCCAACATGAGGACATTTGGGACTACGAGAGATTTAACATGCAACAGCCCCCGTGTATATGACGGTTTTTTGGTTGGACGAGTTTCGAACTCGCAACCCTCCTATTGCTAATCCGTGCAAATTCATTTGTGTTAAAATCAGCTAATTAAATGCAGCGATCTTCACTGGGAAGTTTTCCTTCAGAACTGATCCCGGATCGTCACCAATAGCCAGTTGTTTTGTTTCCCTAATGCAACGTCAATTCAAATACCTACCTACCTACTGAAGAGTATCGGAACCTTTTTGGTTACCTGGTACTTTTGAGATGTGAACAAAACTAATAAAAAACGCAATATAAAACCATCATATATCTGAGTTCCTACACTTTTGAAGCTATTGACCCGGATCATGCATTCTAATTTCTCTGTGGGAAGAGGTAGGTAGGTTAATTAACGTCACACTGGAGCAAAACAATGGGCTATTGGCGATGGTCCGGGATCAATCCGGAAGGGAAAGATCCAGGACAAAGCCTCGTAATTTTGAACCACGGTCAGATGAGGAGAACAACACCTGAGCTTGCACCCAACTCTGTAGGAAGAGACATCTGAGAACGGAAGCAGTCATTTCCGCATCCAGTGTCCTCCTTAATATGTAGATCTATTAATATGTCACTGATAATAATACCAGTACATACGATAATGAGCTCATGATTAATTTATGTTTCATTGTGTCAATTTATTCTGATTAGCGTAATATTCTGTATCATTTTCTTAAGCATAAGTTTATTTAACCGTAGCTTTGAATATGTTTAATACTATTTGTGGAAAGTTCTATATTGTTTCATTGCTTAAAAAATATTTCTTAGACTTGTCTTGTAAAAATAATTAAAATTTTGAAGGGAGAAAATTGAAAGATCAAACACAGCGAAGTATTATCGAATCACTGTATTGGAAGAATAATTTTGGATAGAAAAAATATCATGGTTTCTGAAAACTTTCTATGATCCATTCCGCAAAATATAACTGAAAAAAATAGTTCATAGAAAAATAACTCCTTTTTTGTCATTACTTATCGTTACACAGTCGATCGTTGTATTGTCTTGTATAGCAGAGTTTGATCAGTGGCAAGAATCAAAGTTCTCAAGTCCTGATAGGCTTCTACTGCAAAGCTAAATGTAGATGGTGCTAATGTTTTTGTGGTATAACTAGCCTCCTGTACGTATATTCCGGATTGGAATATTATTATCTGAAGGAGTAACTTTCCCTGATTTTTTTTCTTCCATGTGAATGGCATTTTGCACTACAACAAAAATTAGAACCTATTTTATTAGAATTTTAAAAAAACTAGGGGAGATATGGGACAATGTCTCACACAGAAACTGTGTCCCACTCCTCCCATAGTAGCCATTTCGAAAAACAAAATGTTGGTAAATTAACCCTAATTCAGTAAAATGTCATAGCAGAAATACAGACCTCGTTAATTGTATTTGATTATGGATTCTCATATTTAACCAACAACACTTTACAATAATAATAAATCAAACAATTTTTATGAAAAAAATTAACATTTTTTAATAATTTAAAAAGTATTTTAGTTTACTTGATAAATAACACGATTTTCCAAGCCCAATATTAGGAGGAGGAGGAAGTATAGTACCATCTGGGGAGATAAGTTGTAACTGCTGAAATTAAATTTAAGGCGGGGAATTTAAAATGCCCCATACCTCCCCATTGTTCCATTCGTGATACATCTCTCCTATAGTTGTTAGTATAAGTGCAGGAGTACTTAATGTAGTACAAGTATAGTAGTAGGGTTTAGTATTTAAAGTTGATATGGCTTAAAGAAATGAAATTGGTTTTGATACTTTGTAGTGGTTCTCTATAACAATATGTAATTTTTTCTATATCGAACTATTCCATTCGAACCATCCATAATATAAAATTTTAAATGTTAAATAAATCAAACTGCAAGCCTTTGAAGCAGTGTTTACACTTTTCCAATGGATAGGCTCAGTGGAGCTCGAATAAAATGGCAGATGATCAGGACAAGTCCACTTACAGAACGGTTATAATCTCTCCAAATGAAAGGGCTAAGATACGCAAAAACGTACATATGACTATCGCCATAGGTGATTATTTTACTCGCCAACTTACAATCATTGCTATTGCACCAGGCACAGAATGATAAACCTGGCACCAGAATCTGATAAAGAAGCAAATTTTGGAAGTTCTGCTTACGATTCAACCTGTAACCTAATTTAACGAATAGATTCCTTCGAAATCACGTGATAAAAAATTCTAATTTGCTAAATGTCCTGACATTGAGAGCGAATTTCTTGTAAACAAACAAATCAGACAGTCAGCAAAGATTTTACCACTGTTGTCCAAATGCTTTGACGTGATACATATCAGGGTTACCTTAAAATGTAGTTTATCGCCGTTTTGCTAACGTTTGTCGTGAAATCTAATTAGCATTGACCAATCAACTATCGCATTTGTAATTCATTCTTTGGAATTTTTATCGGCGAAATGCTTAAATCGTATTTCAAAACCAAGCAAACTGTAGTCAGATTCGGAATACAAACAGGAAACACTTTCCGCCGCATAACACTACAGCCACCTACATCCAACGACAGAAATGCCTCTCAGCGGTAAAACTATTCTGTTATTTAACCAGTTAAGCTTATTGTTTTCCATATTTTCAGAAAAGAAACAAATATATTCGATTTTCCATTTTTTGAAGACAAGCAATAAACTTTAAATAAGAATGAGGGTATGGAAGCTAGTGCACATTTTCATTGTATCTTTAACGCAATGTTAATGGTGCTAAATTTGAAACTACAAGTACCCTTACAATGTTAATGTGCTACGAGGAAAAAGTTGGAGGGCTATATTTCGTTTTCAAGAACGAAAAAAAGATTCAAAGTGCCGAAAGTATGCTAAATTGACGATTCATATACAGGCGAATGCGAGGAAAATTCCTTTCGTTGGGGCAAGAAAGTGCCATTCTTTTGACAAAGAATGTAAACAAATTCTTTTGGAAATTCCAATTACACAATGCTGTTTCGCATTTTTCTAAGCTGCTTTATTTGTAGAACATTCTTCTACGTTTTTTTCGTTAAGAAATATGAGCTAATACATTATGAAAATGCGCATTTTGAACATAGCTTAAAATGTTATAATTGATTCGTAGAAAAACTATTTGTAATTTTAATAATGTGTATAGCCGTACATTTTCCTTCAACGTATATTTTCCAGAGCATTTTTTTAATGGAAAGGTTTACGTACTAAGCAACATAATTTGCGTTAATTTTTCTGTTGAATCATATTTTGGTAGGAAAATAAAAACAATAAATTTAAATTATAAAAATGTTAATATCTTATTAAAGTTAATTGCAGAGTAAAAATACGAGTAATTTTAGTAAATGTCAGTTAATGAAGCATTTCTTACTTATTAAAACTTAATATTATTTTGATTATAATGCTTTGACTGAAATGAAAATATTCTATTTCTTCTTATTTTAAGTAATTTTCTTGGCTTACAAGTGAAAACTAAGTCCAAAACTTTCTGAGAAAACAATGGGGAAAAATTCTACTCCCTAAATACTTCTCAAGAAGAAAGCTAACTTTCGTGCAAAGAAAAATGGCACACTTCATCAGTCAAAAGATCATAACATTCAGGTACAGAAAAACTACAAAACTCATATCTCGAAGATTTTGATTTAGTATGTTTCATTTACGGGAGGTAAAGCGACGATTTATTTCTGTTCTTTTTACTACCCATATTTAAACGAAAGAATAATATTCTCAATGTTGTTTTTAGCCAAATCTTTTCTTCCTTATCGGGGGTGCAATACAAATGATACCTTTGTCACCTAATCATAGATGAGAAAATGTTAAAGCAAGAATGGGCTCTCGAAATCAATCATTAATTCGGAATCTACTCGTATTTGTTTAGTTAATCATACTGATATCATTGGCATTTCAATGAAATAGACAGAGAGTGGGGGTGAAGTCGATGTCGTAAGATCTCAGAAGAGTAAGTCACGTGGGCGTACTAATCGACTGGAGCCCATTGGCTATCAATGTGCTGGCAAGTATTTTTAACCACAATGGATAATCATTTTAAGCAATCAATGATTTGTCACGCATTAGGATTCATGTATTTTTCCTACACCCTCGTGACAGATCTTCAAACCAAGCGATCGGCAGAAATAACATGAAGCTGAGCGCACGCATGCTCCGTCTATTTCATTAGAAGGTCAATGAATACCATATTAAATTTTGTAGCACTTCGGTGACATGGATTGACAGCATTGGTTGGGTTTTACGGCGCAAGGGCTATATTAGCCAGGATGTGGCAAACTGTGTCAAGTAAATGGATATACACACAAGGAAAGACTTAGCAACACAGAAGAGAGAATACACCAAGGGAGGAATTGAACCTGACAGGATTGATAGCATTAAACAGATCCCTTGTGTACTATCATATCTAATACAGTAACCCCTCGATATATCCTACTTCTTCGAAACAAGAAAAAAGCGCAATATAACAAGGGCCAGTGTTTTTTTGTAAGAAAAAAGGTGCCGGAACTCACATCTTGTTAATCTTTTATTGAAAAATTACATATTCAATTCTTAATATAAATTTAATTTATTGTATTTAAGGCAAATATTCATAGTAAATTCCAAAGTTTTATCCAATTCTCGTTCGACGAATCTCCTCGATTCCTTTCTTTGCTGTCAGTATCTATGGCTGAATGTCTCCTTTGAGCAACCACAGATCAACGTACTTTGAAGGATGGAAAATCTGTGAAAACCCGCGTTCACATTCACTTGAAGAAATGGGAATGGTATTCAGAGTCCGTATCAAATGCAACAGTTTTTCTGGATAGTCTTTTCGAGAATGTATCCACGGAATCCTCGAATCATTTCTCTTTCATTTAGTTGCAGTCTGATTGACAAGCTCCTAATTTCCACTGCTCCAAATGTCAATTGAGTATTAACATCTTCAGGCTAATATTTTTGATCAAGTACGCGAGACCAATACGTCAATTCATCGTCTTTGTTATCGAGCAATCTTTTTTCAATTGACTCTTCCAATTTTATATAAAATATACTTGGGTCAACGGAAGGATCCTTTCTTGAATCTCTTTCGTGAAGTAAAATTCAACGAAAGCGAAGATCACGTACAGTAGCAATTGTGCGTTTATAATAGGGCCAAAAGTTCTGTATTCTTTCTTCAAAAACTTGTACCAGTATTTTTATTTTCTTATTTGCCTTGTACAGGTCCATGTTACTATCCAATGGGTCCAAACTTAATTCTGATAATTCTTGGAGAGCGTCACGCATCAATCCTAGGTCCAATAAAAACTGTTGATGAGATTTTTTTTTCAAGCCCATCATAAGTGCATTTATCATTTTTATCTCTTGCAGGATCATTCATTACTTCTTCAAAATGATACACAATGGATTCAAAATTATTCCACACAGCCAAAACTGTACGTAAACTAGATGACACCCTCATCGGGTACTTAAAATTCTTCCAATTTTCAACAGCTCAGCCCCAATAATTCAGCACATAAATGCAACTCTCTACTATTTGCCGAAGCATGGTATATTACGTAAAGTTATCAATAAATGATTTGAATCTATTTATTCTTGAAGTTTCCTTGACAGCATCACCTACTGATAGTTCTAGTCTGTGATTAGCGCAATACCAAACTTTAATAGAACGAAAAAGTTCTGACAGCAATTTTTTCACTCTACTTTTACACCCTAACATCACGGCAGCGCCGTCGCACGCCAGTGAAACCAAATATTTTCTTAAATAATCTTCTGTCATCCCTTAAGAGTGAAGACATTCGAGTAAGGAATCAAATACTCCTTCTGTCGTTACTTTTTCAAGTTGTACCAAATCCAAAAAAACAAATTTATCGTTGAATTCATTAACCCTCTCGCTGCGCATCCCGCGATTTCCGCGGGCAACGTAGAAGTAGCAAAATTTGCGCAGCCCGCGATTTCCGCGGGGATGCATTTTTGCCGTCTATTTAATTGTGCATCCCACTCTTTCCCCGTTCATGGTTTCATTTTGGCTTTTCTGTGATGTTTAATTGTTTATTCAAATCTGAGTTAACAGATGGCTTTAGATGTTCCACATTTCTGCGAAATGTACAAGCATTTTTTGCAGCATTTTGCGCGCTCTTTTCAAAGCTCAAAGATGTCTGGCAGGAAGCGTTTCGCGAGTGATAGAACCTACATTCTTGACAATATTTCCGACACTGATAGCAGTTCTGACTCTGATATCAAGTATATTGAAGATAGTTATAGCGAAACTGATGAGAATTTCTCGGATTCCTCTGCGGATAGTGATTTCTAATAATTCTTCATTTCTAATAAATGTTTTGTAAGTATCTTGCATATTTTCATTAGAATATACGTTTTACCTTTGTATTTCATAAAATAAATAATAATTTAACCAAGATTAATTTTCAAAATTTTGCTTTTAAATGATTATTCTTCAATTTCAATATTCCGACAACCTTTTTTTATGATCTAATTCTATATTGAAAAAAAAAACTCTTTTACAAAATTTTTTTTTATATTTTAACTCTAAAATATATCTAGATTTGAAATATGTAATAAAAAAATTACGCAATTTTTGAACCTATTTTGATAAATAAATTACGCAGCGAGAGGGTTAAAACACCTTCGATACTGCATCGAACATATATGAGGGTAGTTTTTTGCTTATTGTGGTTGATTCATCAATTATCAATGAAATTTTATTATTGGATTGAACACTTTCTTTAACCACAGTTTTCCTCATTTCTTCTCTTGTATGATTAATAATGTTAATACGATCATTTTTAGAATGAAGAATACGACCCATTTCAACTCCGTTCAGATCAGATCCTTGCAGATCAATTTCAGTTTCAAAATGATGGAATGATTTATTTTCCTTTGCTACTTTATATGCAGTGCGAAACATTTTGGCAGTTATTTTTTCGTGAGATAATGACGTTAAAAAACGTTCTCAAGAGTCATTTTTTCGCTTTCAGCAACTATTTTTAAAGGTGCTTTATGTGCAGCAGATTCTCTGTGATCAAATTTTTTTTTTCGAAGTGAGCTCAACCGTTGCTTCCTATCTTTGCCAGAATAGGTTATCTCATTGTTGATCAATTCTTTGGAAAGTTTCATTCCCATTTTCGTTTCAACTCCAAGAGTTTCAACTTTCTACAAGGTGTACAACCAAGTTTCATTTTGCAAACACAGAGCCTTTCATTTTTCAAGAAAAAAATCATTTTTTTATCATAGGTCCGGCAGTCCGGCTAGTCATTTGTAGTTTGTCTTTGCTTCTCAAGATCAGATTCAGAAATATCAACAGGCGTCGTTATTTTCGTGTGTTCTGTCGTTGTGTCTGTTAATATTCTGGCCTTTTTATTAGCAGGACCGGCTGTTGAGAAGTAATTATTAATTTTTTTCATTTTTAAATTTGGGGTCCCATTTTTACACTAAAAATTTAAAAAGATTTTCAACGAAACATAACGGTCCATCACAACCAGCGCGGACGAAGTACGCATGCATAGGACTCGTCACACAAGCAGCCCGCATGCACTGTTTTAATGATTTTGCGCTTGTGACCTGCTATGCTCGACAGGGCGATTCAAGTCCTCGTGAACCAAACATCAAATTTTCAAAAGTTGCTTTTAAAACTTGGAAAATCCGTAGAAAAAAGATGTCGGAACGCCGCTACGGTCTGTTCTAGGTCAAAAAAGCACTGACTAAGACCAATAAAAGCTTACTTTAAAAATGCCAAAATTATACGTTCAATAACTCGTCTTTTATTTAAAATTTTGTAAAACTAAAAATGAAATCAAAGTTGATGGTATACCCTTCTAAACTACAATTTCGGCGAGATGGAAGTTTGGAAATGGGTTGCCAGATCAGGTGATGACTATGGTTCAAAATTACGAGGTGTCCTAAGATCTTTCCCTTCGGGGTTGATCTCAGACCATAGAGGAAATATAAAAGTATAGTCAACAATAACCTTTTAATGTGCCCACTTTTGTGTGACCAAAACACGTGACCCTTAGGCTACTTTCGTCTGCGGGTCGAAAGGAACATCTGACTGGTCCACGCGAAATCGTAGTTTGACGATTTCAACACTTTTTGTCGCCACAATTTTTCAGCGTCACTACTACTCGACATGTTGGTCACACTTTTTGAAGCTCATTTCAATAGCAATGCTCAGTCTACTTATATTTCACATCTATGTCCCAGACCGACATCAAGCCTGGTGTGTTGCTTCAGTACGACATAAATTCAACTCTACCTATCTATCTACCTAAAATATTACTAAATAATGTTCTCATACGGGTTTCTGTGGCCTTTAACCTTATCCAGCTAGAACACCAGCTATTTCGTAAATAGTTAATAACTATTCAGGAATAACGAAATGAAAATAGGTCAATTTCAAATATCATTAATAATTGCGTTTCTTTTACTTTCTAAGCTCAACGAAACATACTATTCGTACTGTTTATTAAATTGTACTTTAAGATTAGGAGCTGCCACGCAAACTCTAAGTGCTGAATCAACAACGACAATCTAATTAGATTTTGTCGTAAGCCTCTCCATATAAATTTCCCGCGGATTTAAAAGACTGTACAGGGTAGTATAATTTTTCTTTTCTTGTGCTAACAAGACCATCGTCGAAGGGACCCTTTTGTCCTACTAGAATCCCCTATATATTTTCATCAAGAGGAATTGAATTATTTTTTAAGAATTTGTTGTGGATATAAGCTAGGGCTTTTTGGCAGCAGGACGAAGCGAAGATTCTTAATGGAATGGATGCAAAAAATATCTATTAGAATAGCTAATTCTCTTTATTTTTGTAGTTTTGACATTTGCTGTTCCTTTTTAATCGAGACGGTAAATTTTAAAACCACGCATCTGTGATGGATTAATTTTTGATCGTGAAATAACTTTGAGTTCATTCAATCTCAAAAACACGATCAATACATTCCCTCTCGCTTGTGATTTTCGATTAAAGGCATCTCCATCATGAACTGACTTATTTCATGAGTACCAATCGTCACGCTGTAAATAATATTTTTCCAATGAAACATTGATTTCCTGACATTTTCTTCGCAAATTATTTTCAACATCACATTTCTGAATGCATCATTTAATCCGATGAAAGTTTCTTATGCATCGTTTAATCCGATGAAGTTTCTTATACATCGTTTAATCCGATGAAAGTTTCTTATAAAATTTTAATTGATTCTTAAAAGGATATTAGTTTTTTAATAGAATATTATGTATAGAACAGTTAGGTAGTTTAAGTTCCACACACTTAAGATCATCCCTTCTTCGCGCTAATAAAGCAGAAGTTTCCCATTAAATCCGATCCCATTAAATCCGATCCTTTGTGTTGCTCCAGTGAGACATTAATTCGACTACCAATCAACTCCATTAAATTATATTCTTTCCCAACTGTTTTGTTTAATTGAAGTAAACAATTCAAGTAGTATTTATTCAAAAACCCATAGGTTAAATTCTAATATCAGAAAATTTGTATGTCGATTTCTCTTTCTCTCTCGTATTATGAATAGTCCGCTGTGTTGCTCCAGAGCGACGTTAATTCAATTATCAACTGACTTCTCGTATTATGAAATTGTTCATTCACTTTTAAGGCAATTATTAGACAATTAGCTGTTTCAAAAAGCAAAAAAATGATCAATTCATTATTTATTCAATAAAGTGGAATTTATTTCAAAACAAAAATTTTATATATAAGTTTCAACCTCTAACAAAATATTTATCTTAATATGTTTCTATGTGATTTTGAGGGGCCCAGTTGGTAAAGTCGTGGATTAGCAACAGGAGGGCTTCGAGTTCGAAACTCAATCGCAACAAAGATCGTGGATGTTGGATGTTAAAGCAGGCGTAGCCTCAAATGTCCTCACGTTGGAGTGGTGTGGAAGTTTGGACAGTGGGGTGGTAGGTAGGTAGTTAATTAACCTCGCACTGGAGCAACGCAATGAGCTATATCGCACAGTGAGGTGCAGCTCATTTGTTGAATTCGTCATCTGACCGTGGTTTAAAATTCGAGCTGTCATAGGATCTTTCCCTTCGAGATTGATCCCGGACTAACGCAATGGCCCGTTGTGTTGATCCAGTGCGACGTTAATTCAACTACCGCTCTAACATCTAATTTTGAAACAAATTGTAATATATCGATTAAGGGGAACGGTTGATGCGGGAACAGCAAAATCAATTTCAACAGTTATCAAACATGATATCTCTTTAGATACTACTTTTTGAAGTTATCAAACACGATTTTTGTCTTTCAGATTAGTTACCTTCATAATGTCCAGTCCTCTCTGCGCCGCTGCTTTATTCCTATGTGTAGTGGCAGTCACTTGGGAATCCTCGTTTTCCCATCCTTCCAGTTCTGCCATGAATTCCAGGTAAGGAGACCCTGTTTCCTACTTTCGTTTTACCTGCTCCATCCAAACAAAAAATACTGCCTTCTTGAAAACTTTTAACAGTACTTAATTAACCAGACCAGTCCAAAGACATGCAGTAAACATTATTTGCTACTACTTTCTTTTCCAAAATTATATTTGGAGCCGCCATAGCCCGAATGGAAGAGTAATGTATCAGCAACTGGAGGGTTGCAAGTTCGAATGCAACCAAAGACCGTCGTGTACAAAGGCTGGTGCACTTTAAGTCTGTCGTGGCCTCAAATGTCCTCACGTTGTCGCGGTGTGGAAGTTTGGAGAGTGGGGGCCAGCTCAGGTGTGACCTCGTCATCTGACGTGGTTCAAAATTACGTGGTGTTGTCCTCGATCTTTCCCTTCGGGGGATGATCCCGGACCGTCGCCAATGGCCCGTTGTGTTTCTCTCGTGCGACGTTAATTAAATACCTACCAAAATTATATTTATTTGTAATCAGGATTGGAGTGGCTGGATGCCGGGTCTAGTTATATCTAGAGAAGACAGTTTATGATGTTTCCCACGGCTGATACGTTTTCTTCAAGGCGTATGGGATCATTCGTCAATACAAGCTCTTAACACGTTAGTGTTAAGATCGAGAACACAATATTCGTATATTTTAATGTGGTTCAGTTGCTCACTGAGCTAGCAACCTGCGATCTATAGGTGATTTAGGTTCGATTTCTGTAACTACTTTGGGTGTATTACTCTCTTCTGTATCAGTAAAAAATTTTGCGTGCATGTCCATTTACTTGATGGAAAATATATTGCTTTGCAAGGTCTGGCCCTTGCGGGATAAAAAAAATGAGCAACTATATAGTTTTCATTCACAAAAAGAAATACACTTTTTAAATATTGTAGATATCACCAGCCATCTAGGAAGAAAGCATTATTACATGTCTTAGAAAAGTCATATTTAATCAAATCCGGTAATCAAAAGCTCTGATGAAACGGTAGTTTTAATCAAAAGCAAGAAAATAAATACATTTCCTGCAAAAATTTGCTATAACTAGATTCGTATCCTTTTAAATTAAAACGCTTCAAATTAAAAACATCAAAATTATGTGTTCTTCAGAATTAACAAATGATATAAATTATATTACAGCGTTAACATATGCATATAAATTACATTACAGCATTAACATATACATATAAACTACATTACATCATTAACATATAAAAATAGTTTTTCATATTCATTTGAAAGCAACAATCAATCCTTGAAGCTGCTTGATAACATGTATTTCTGACGGTATCTTCGATAGTTTCTAAACTTAAAAACCTGAAATCAGAAGTGCAAAACCTAGAAATCCACAGATGAAAAAACATAATTCTTGTGTCACATTAAACAAAATTACATTCTTGAGGCATATGACATGCATTTTTGACCTTACCTTTTCTCGGTAGTATTTTTTAACCTAAAAAATAGATGTCAAGAAACATTTCAAAACATCACATCGCGTTTCTATACTATTTAAAAATAAATATAGCTATTTTTTCTGTTTTAAAAATATCATGTTCTTCAGGGCAACTTGAGAACCGATAACACAAAAGAAAAAATATTTTTTCATATTCATTAAAAATAAACAATCGATCCTTGAAACTGCTTGGTAACTTTTTGCGCGCCCAGTGAATACTGGGAACACGCAAACTGACACTTGAGGGGATTTTTTATTCGATGTTTCTGTTACTCTCCTTTTTTGCTAGGAAAAAATATCTTGTTGTTATAAGTATTTCATAATTTTTCTGCACGAGAGACACAAAATGAGAAAAACAAAGAAATCGATATTTTATAACTTACAGATTCTTATAGCTACAACGTTAAAAATATTTGTACAACCAAATTACCTCAACGAATGTTACGATGGATTTCGTTTGACAAGGCAATAATTTATTGATGCTGAGTAACAAAATCAGTGAATAAATCGTTTTTTTATCCTACGCGGTCTCCCGCCTATGGGCCATCAATCGACGAGCAGCCCAATAGAGTTCTGAAGTGAAAAAATAGGGCTTAAAAACACTGTCAATAGTATTTGCAATTCTGTTGTCAGAAATTTAAAGGCAGTCCTTGAAGTGATCTCCAGTCACTTTGTCCAGTTCGCAAACGGGACACGAGTACCTACAAAGACACTTACTAAATGTTTTTGTAGGTAATCTCTCATGCCCAGCAAGGAACCTGGGATACAAGCTTTATTCCACAATAAAACATTCCAGTTCTTTCCTGAAGACATCTCTCCCTGGGTGTATTTCTCCCTTTTGTGCCAGTAAAACTTTCATTATGTGTCTTTCTATCACTTGATATTGTATGTCTTGTGTCTGGCACAGCATGGCCAAATATGGCTCTTGCGCCATAAAACACCCAAAACCAACCAACCTGAAGACATTTCTTTGCAGATTGTCTAGATGAGTCTAAGTCTCTTGATGTTGCATAGAGCATAGGAATCCACTGAAAAGGAGATTTATGTTGCGGCAACTGTGCTCCAGCCTTAGCCAATTGGTCCGCAAGTTCAATGCTATATATGTACAGTTACTGTGAAATATCGATATCTGGCAAATGTCTATATTCTCCGGTGAATATCAGCATTTACATAGTCGCTTGGTGTATGTCCGACATATTTGCTAAATATCATTATTTCTCACTTACACCGGCAAATGTCGACATTCAGCATGCACTAATGGTGAATGTCGAATAAAAATATTTTTGTTACGTTAAGACAAAAATGCAACTTTTTAAATCATACTTTATTAAAACATATTATGATATATGCCAAAATAGGAGAAAGCTTAAGTAACAGCACATGTAAATAAACTGTTGAACCTAAAACGAACAGTACATTCTAAATGAGAAAAGAAAATAATACCAATAATAAACTTACACATAAATTATGTGATTAACGTTATACAATCTTATTTATTGCAACAACTTAAACTGAAGGCGGAGAGGCCTCTCTGGCTGTGGCCTCTCCGCCTTCTCGTTTCGACCCCCACCAGAGCTTATCTGTGCTTGTCGACATACACCGGCGATGGTCCGAATATATAAGAATATAACCAAATATTCGGTCTTTCACCACGTATTTGGTTTGTGTCGACATTCACCGGAGAATATTGACTTCTCTAATTTCGGTCTTTCACGGTAACATATATACCACAGTAATCACGAATCCACTGAAAAAAGGCGACTTCTTTCTTAACCTTCCCAAGGTGTCTCAGTTTTTCTCTACATCGTTGCTCAAGATCATATTCATTTCAACTCGAGGTGGTAAGAGCTAATATTACTACTTGAGAATGGATGAAAAATACAACATTGTTATTAGGATAGGTCTCGACTTCATCCTAGTCAGGCGAATAGCGACAATCTTAATTATTTTCTATCTCCAGTTTCCAACATTTCCAATTCTTTACCAAGGGCTTACACAAGACTTAAGTTTATGCTATGGGAAAAGTAATTTCCAGGAGCTAGGTAGGGTGTATATTGTCCGCTTACAAGTGCAAAACACTTGCGCTTACAAGTTCTGAGAAAGCGAAGGGGAATTCTACTCGCTTTGCTATACTCATTAAATGTATTTCTGAAGAAGGAATCCAACCTTCATGCAAAGAAAGTATAACTTAATGAACATCGCCAGTCCAAAAATCACCACATTCTGGTCTTCAAAAGCAAGAAAACTCGTATCGCGAAATTTTTGACTTAAGTGCAGTATAAGCCACTAAAGATTTAACAATAATTTTTTATTTTATTTTATACCAGAGTAATCTATAATCATGTAAATTATAGTACAGAAAGATAACTTACTGATGGTCAAAAGTTTCCTATGAAAGAGTTGTTTTTGTTTCTACATGCAATTTTAAATGCAGAATTCGAAAATGCAATCCATTTTACTCAACCATTTCACAATAGGAATAATATCATTTAAAATTATGCACTCTTCATTTAAGGTCTTTGTTTTACAAATATATTTCTATATATAGATTATGAAGACAAAATTTGACTATTTGCAGAAATAATATTAAATTATACAATTTAGAGAATGCAAATAATTTAGTAGTTGAGCTATGTCAGCAGGACGGGATAAGATTGTCTCCAGCCACTTTCTTCATTCTTTTTGAGGTAAAGCAACTCGAAAAGTTTGATCGAATCCTCACATCCTCCTTAATAACATGGAAGTTGTTTGACAATTTATTGTTACTTTCTTCTAAATGGTTAAAGAGTCTGGCCTCTCGCAGCTGTTATTTGGGGTTCAGTAAAAGGAGGACTCAGAACTAGTTCAAATAGTGGACCCCAGTACCAGTATAGGTAACTACCCTAGTAGTTGTTTAGGTAACGGACCTCTGTACCAGAGCTCAAATGCCGTGCTCCAATGCTCCAATACCAGAAATTGGTTCCCTTATTAAATTAAATACCTTCATGTACGTGGAGGCTGGTGTACGTTAAATTTGTCGTGGTCTCAAATGTCCTCACGTTGGCGTGGTGTAAAAGTTTGAAGAGTGGGGTGCTAGTTCAGGTGTTTTCCTTCGGGATTGATTCCTTACCGTCGCCGATAACCCATTGTGTTGCTCAAGTCCGACGTAAATTCAACTTCCTACCAACCATAAAATTAAAAATATGCATTCCAAAGTATCAATGCTTTGTTTGTACAATAGCAGAGTTTTCGCTTCCAACTTTATTATAGATAAAAATTATTGGATTTGCAAATTTGAAAATTTGAAAAGAGATTGCATATCTTCAATTGAATGCTTCACATTTTGGGGTACCATGATGATAGTGACACCGACCTGGTAAATATTAGTACTTTAAGAATAGAACTCTCATTGCTATTTTGTCTAGAAAATGGTTCAAGGCAAGAGGAACACTACTATTTATTGGGTTATTTAAAGAATTTTTAACAGTATGTTGTGAGTAAATTGACCGGAGTAGTAAAATTTCACCAAAAATGTCGCTTGGCCTTCTATTGTTTGATATATAAGGTGTTTTGAAATTATCCGACCAAATTGCAAAAGGTGGTAGAGGGGCCCAAAATAGACATTTTAATAAACTTTAATTAAAAAAAAACATTTTAAAAATAAAAAAATAAACACATGCCATTTCCTTTCGCAGCCCCATACATCATATGATATCTGCGAGCTCCGAATTCGTGTTGCGATGCATGCCGTTGAAAATTAGAGCGGAGAATGACGCCTTACGCTGCAGGAATGATGTTATCGACTGACCTAAACAGCACTCTCCACCACCTAAAAGAGGAATTTCCTGACACATATTTTTGACAATTTTTTTTATTTTGGGCCCTTCGACCACCCTTTACAATTGCTCGAGATGTTTCGAAAAAACACCCTGTATACAGGACATTTCAAAACATCCTGCACAAATTTTAAGGGGAATGATAAGAAACGCAACATTAAACCACATTCACAGGAACGAAAGCTCCATCTGGGTGTTCACAAGAGTATACTAAAGTGTGGAAATAAAAGACAGCAATTATATTATCAATATTCTTACCAGCCCCAAATTTTTCAGTTTGAAAGTAGTTGCACAGATACAGATTCACAATAGGTGCTCATATAGGTGTTCCGATCATTACCTTGCACGACCGACAGCGTCGATGCATGGAACAAAAGGGAAGGAGTTCCATAGAAAGAGTGTTTGTCAATCGTAGCCGACAAGTATCATGCCTGTTTCCGTGGAATATTCCGGTTTCATTCAGTCTGGTTCAAACTCTTGGTGATTCGACACACATCTGTCGGATACCGTTCACGATACAATCTCACAGTGGCACGTCCGTTTCCGTTAGCTTAGCTGTCAATATAAGCACTCGTGAAATGATATATGCTACCAGTACGAAGTCAGCGTCTATAATGACGAATGATTAAATGAAAAGTGACTAAAAACGACTCCCTTTTTGTTTGAAGCACAAATTCATTTTTGTTTCATTTGTTTGAAGCACAAATGAAGCAAAATGAAACACACTGTTCTAAAATTCTATTGTTTTGAAATGCATATTGGAATTGGCAGATACTTTGGATGGATAAACTTGATGAGACGAATGGTTTCAGTTGCATTTTCATTTGCAGCAAAACTTTTCCTTCTATAGATAGAAGATCAATACCTAAGCAATTTATTCTTTTCATAGGTCCAAAAGATCCCTTGATATCGAAAATCCAGATGACGTCATGAGAGTCCTCATGAGATTAGCCCAAGAAGTCATGGAAACTGAATCTGCTTTACGGTACCTATTATTTTTAGATAAATAATTATAAGACTGATAGTATGATAAAATCGGAAAATATGTATAATTTCATCCGTATAAAGATTAATTTGACAAGAAATTAACAGGCTTATGATATTTGTGTATGTGTCAAAATTTCACAGAGATTACAAGGATTTGATTAATTACCACTTTGAATAATTCACAATATCTTAGTTTATTTGGGTCGTAATAATTTTCGTTAGTACACAGACAACTGTGCAAAAAAATAGACCCCAATAAAATCCTATCAATACATTTTTTCTAACGTAATCAATTCATTTTTTAATATTTTGTGAAAGATTTAATCTGTTTAACTTCTTGTTAACATATTTTAAGTTTACTGTTTTTTTGTCTATTAAACTTTGGGTAATTTAAACAGTTTCCTCAAACATTCTTTCATATAGCATAGTTAAAATATTTTCAATAAACTCATGTCTGAAATGATTATAATAATTCTTGTACAACACGCCCAATTACTTTCTTCTCCAAACAGCAATGAAAAGAGGGGCATTGACCTTGGTTTATCAAGAGGTTTCTCGGGTAGCCAAGCCGCCAAACATCTTATGGGCTTGGCCGCAGCTAACTTCGCCAACGGTCCTGGGCGCAAACGTCGTGATCTTGAACTTCAGTAGACTTTCAAAAGATGGTCTCTCGGCTACTTTCCTGTAAATAAATATTTGTAAACGTATCACTTCTAGAAGTTGAGAAAAATACTGAATTTTTTTATTTGATCAAAATTATTTGTATTAGTGGATTTTTTTAAATTTATTTCTTTGTGTATGATGTAAGGAAATATTTTTCTTCTATTTGTAATTTTCGTCAAATAAAGTATTTATTTCACTTCAACGTTTTTGTCATTTTTTCTGTTCAATCGCACATAACTTTTTAGGAGGTAGTAACATTTTGTTCAATTGTATTTATCTTCCAAAAAAGCTGTTATCAATCACAGATGTTTTTGTATTCTTACTATTAAACTTTTAATAGGGAAGTGAAGTTTTATGTGTATATTTTAGTATAGATTTGTTTAGTATGCTTTATTAAATTTTCTAGTTGACACGTAGATAAGCACGGTTTTTATTGCAGCAAGTAATATTCAGCATAGAAACTCTTTCATGATACCAGTTGAAAAATTATCCTATGATCGGATTTTTGTGCAAAAGATAGATATAGAGGGCTCTAGTGTTTTGGTAGCCTGTTTCATTCCTCGTGATGATCTTGACATGTTACTGCAATTTAATTTCAACATGTCGCTTATGAGAGGCTTTTTGTGTAAAGCTAAATGCAGATGGTGCCAGTGTTTTCATGGTAGAACGTGCTTCCTGTCCTCATTCTGTATTTGGTAGTCAGAAATAAAATCCTCGTATTCCTGTGGTTTGCTTGCACTGAAAATTACTCAAATGGAATGAATCGTAAAAATTACTGCCAAACATCGTCAAAACGGCAATAAATCAAATTATTTCGTAATCGGAAGTATTTTTCTTCTTGTGGTAGTATATTTTATTCTAAGAAATCCTCTCATACAATAAAAAAGGGTTGGGTATTATCATGTGCTAGTTCTCAACATACTCTGTTCAAACACTAAAGTATTAAAAAAGAAAGAAAAAGAATTCCAGGTTTAAAATCTGCCATTGGACGTTCCTCTCTAGACGATATTTTTCAATACATATTTTTGGATAAGTGGTAATTCAACATAAAACATTCCAGAAACATCTTTCGATAACTGTTCTCCTGGAACAATAAAAGTAAAATCAACATCTCTGCTGTAGCATAAACTTCAAATGCATGTATGAAATAAATATAAAAAATAAACTATTCTGTGAAATAGTTTTGGTGGTTGGAGTTTATCTTTTAAAATTAAAATTGCATTCTAAAAATAAAATTATTTATTTATTCCACAAAAGGTTGAACGAGAATTATGTATTAAAAAATAAGGACACATTTTTACAAGTTGGGTTTACAAATCTGTGGAACATAAGAGAAGTTCTGATCCCCATAACCTTTGTTTGGCTTTATCATTGTATTATACTTAACCTTCTTAAGAACTTAACTCTCTTCTACCCGAAGAGAGTAACGAGATTTCCGCTTTTCTCATTTTTATATTACTTTTCTCACACAACACACATAAAGACTAAATTCCCACATCTGTTGTTTAAAAGAAGTCTAGGACCGATTCTATTGATCAAGATGGCCAAAACTGAATAGAAGTCATGCAGTGAAGACTGCCGGTTACAGAACGGATATATGCATGTGAAGCTCTCAGGTTAAGTACTGCTATTTAAAATTAGTTATAGCAAAAAGATTTGTTCTGTGCTGTAAACAAAAAATAATTTTATTTTTTGAAAGATATGAGAGTAAATGCTAATAATAAATAGCGAAAATGATATAAATAGCGATTCCAATAGAGAAAATTGAATAATTATTCTAATTATTGATTTTAAAGTAAATTGATACTGATACAAGTATCATTTCATTTTCTGCCCCCATTTCCATACTACTTGTTAGCTGTCATTTGAAAGAGCAGGTGCCACAAATTCAATCAAAGAAATTAGATGTTTTCTCGTATCTAGCCTTGCATATAAGCAAAAGTCATAAATTAATGTTCATTGGCAGAACTTCCTTAACCTAACTACTACTGTACTACAGCAATCAGTCAGGTAGGTAGTCGAATAAACGTCACACTGGAAAAACACAACGGGATACTGGCGGCGATCCGGGATTAATCCCGGAGAGAAAGATTGGAGGACAACACCTCGTCATTTTGAACCAAGGTTAGATGACTAGGTAAACACCTGAGCTGACACCCCACTCTTAAAATTTCCACACCACTCCAGCGTGAGGACATTTGAGGACACGATAGATTTAACGTACACCTGCCCCATATACTCTTACACTACGGTCTTCGGTTGGATCGAGTTTCGAACTCGCAATCCTCCATTGCTAATTCACTGCTCTGCCAACCGGATTACCTCGGCCTCGCAATCAGTCAGGTACTGAATACTGCAGAACATATCTTCTGCCCGATTTGGTATTATTTCTTCTTGGAAGGTCCCTAGCGCTAAATTATTCCAACAAGTCTCAGCACTGATTCAGATGAAGGAGCCCTCATGAAATAAAAAGATAGATTCTATCACCATGGCGTGACGTATAGAAAATAGAAGAAAGCGTCTTAACAGTACCCGAATCAATACAAATAGAAGTACTTACGCCACTGACCATAAAGAATTGGGAGGGGTCAAGCAGCCACAGTGATAGGAAACGGGATGAGTGAACTAGCTGACGTTGGTCAGTTGGCATTGATTACGAAGCTGGATTTCATTGAGGGTGGAGCCAGCGAGGAGATAGTCTTAGAATTTCTCGGGAGAATGCTGGTATTGTATGACGGGTGAAGGGCTCCAAGTATTCTCCAAACTAAGCAGTACCTCTCGAGCCTCGTAGAATCACCATAAGAATATCGTAGCCTGAATCAACGATACCCCAGCTCCCAAATGTTAGACTAGAAGTCGGTGAGTACCGCTCTCTGATACTTCCCATCTACAAACATTTGATCCCTCACAACACATATCAATCACCATGATACTCCAGTGGAGCCACTAATGTCGGATAGCATGAACTGTTAACGGACTGAGTGCTTCTATGATCAAGGTGCAGAACTCAATTTATCTAAATTTTTGTATAAGACATTTCCTTCAATGATAATTTTTACGGTGTATATGTTACCGTGAAAGACTGATATCCTGAAAATGTCGATATTCTCCGGTGAATGTCAGCATTCACATAGTCGCTTGGTGTATGTCCGAAATATTTGTTAGATATCATTATTTCTCACTTACACCGGCAAATGTCGACATTCAGCATGCACTGATGGTGAATGTTGAATAAAAATATGTATGTTACGTTAAGACAAAAATGCAACTTTTTAAATCATACTTTATTATTAAAACATATTATGATATATGTCAAAATAGGAGAAAGCTTAAGTAACAGCACATGTAAATAAACCGTTGAACCTAAAACGAACAGTACATTCTAAATGAGAAAAGAAAATAATACCTATAATAAACTTACACATAAATTATGTGATTAAGGTTATACAATCTTATTTATTGCAACAACTTAAACTGAAGGCGGAGAGGCCTCTCTGGCTGTGGCCTCTCCGCCTTCTCGTTTCGACCCCCACCAGAGCTTATCTGTGCTTGTCGACATACACCGGCGATGGTCCGAATATATAAGAATATAACCAAATATTCGGTCTTTCACCGACGTATTTGGTATGTGTGTGTCGACATTCACAGGAGAATATTGACATTCTCTAATTTCGGTCTTTCAAGGTAACATATATATAATTTGAAATAAATAAATAAAAATTGACCTTTAGCTTTCAACAACGCATTTACGCCTATGCCACAGATTCCAAATACCCGTTATTCAAGTTGCACAACTGTGTAAACTCCTCTCTTCATTTGCTCATTCTTTAACCAGATAACCACCAGAAGTGCCTCTGAGCTTACTAGTTTCATGGGCACTCTTGAGTACTTCATTTAAAAGCAAAAGAAAAATTGGTGGGTCGTGATGAAGACACAAACCGTAGTTTGGATGTGAATACTCAGGCCTGATAGATTGTGGAATGAATGAAGCAGATGGAGAAAATTTGAACAATTGTTTATTGCGAATATTCAGCAACTAATTTTGCAGCTTGAGCAATTTGATATTAATTTTGAAGGATAATTTTATTGATTAAATCCCTGTGATTGTAACTCAGTTTGGTAGCTTTCGAATGACACCACTTACGCAGCCTAAACTCCGTGCAATCCAAAGTAACACTGGCCCAAAACTAGCCCAGCATAGAATTTCGACATATTGCGAACCCCCTCCGCGAGCTCAGAATGGCTGCTCACTCCGAAGGTCATGTCAGGTACGAACATCCTTAGAGTCTACACGACGCAAAATTTATCTTCTCAATGTTTCCTCCAGATCTAAAATGATAAGACAAACAGTTGTAACCCTTTTTCTGTAACGCTCGACTTTTCATGCATGCTCCCAGTACTGTTCCGATTTTAAAGACGCATTCACGTAAAAAAAAATTCAAGGTTGGATTTTACCATTGTGATATTGCAACCCCTTTCGCCCAGGGGGTTGTCCACAGAAATTAATTTTCAATGGTATAATTTCCGAGTAACTAAATAAAAGATGAAATAAAACTGCATAATTAAACTTACAAAGATTAAATAACTGCTGCTATTTCATGGTCATGCCTCAGCAGGAAATGAATCACTCCGCAGATTTGTTTCATTTGCCCCTCGGTAGCCAAGTGCCATTTTTCTCCATAATCTGATCAATGCACATTCTTTATCACAAATACGATGAAAATATTACTTTTTTAAATTTGAAAACAGATTGCACATTACAGTACAAAATGGTATCCCTTTATATTTCCCGGAACTCTTACTATTGGGCCCCGAATTGTTTTGGTAATCCCGTCTCTTAAGGGCTATGATATTCTTTGATAGTAACGATTGCTTCACAGCCGCTAGAAAAAAAGCAATCAAATCGATAGAAAAATCGCCCAACGAATCTAGAAAAATCCCAGTAATAGTTTAGAGCCATTAACTGCACCTGGGATCGAATCAACCTTATTTAATCCTACATTTCTCAAAAGCATTCTTCAGTTGAGTCAGTATTACGTCATTTCCTCGAACCATTTTTGGCATAAAGTGACATCATCAGCTGTCGTACATGCCTCTGAATTTCCACAATCTAGAATGATTTTAATTAAAAGTAAGCACGCGGGTTGTTACTCGAAGTTTTCTGTTAGCAATATGTCGGTAACTATCTTAAAAATCAGCAGGCTTGCAAATTCTAAAGTAAATATTTTGTATATAACTAGCTCTGTTGGGTACATAACGCTTTGGTGGCATGTAAAATTAATATTGAGATTACACGTCACAAATATCTAAGAGTAATGACGTACGGAAACACACCTAATACTAAGGTTTTAACCATGACCTTTAAGTCAACTGAAGCGTCGTCATTGGTGAAGATTTCTCTACATACGACGCTGTTCAATCCTCTTAGCGTCACGAGATTTTTGAATAGTGCAGTGTTGCGTTTTCCTCACAACACACACAAGTAATGACCAACTAATCACATCTATTGGTTGAAATAATCTTAGTAAAGATCGCATTGATCAATAAAGACCAAACTGGTTAGAAGCAACGCGGGGAAGATTGCAGGTCAACAGAACGGATATATGCGCCTGAACCCCTCAGAGGGTAAAGCACAAAAAGTATTGAACGACATTTCTGCGTCAAGCTTCAAGCAAAGCGTTTGAGTTACAGCATTCGTTTGAGTAAATTTAACTCAAAGCATATAATTGACTTAAGCATTGAATTTTAAATAATTAAATAATTTTTAAAACGGTTATTTCAAATCACTATAAGCTATTTTGCATAGGTATATTTCAACACACCCGTGCGACAGAAAGATCTTTTTTGTGTGTGATACTGATATCAGAGAAATAAAAAGTATTCGAACTTGTTAGTTCAGGAATTATAGTTATCAGCATCTTATACACAGGTATACAAGACAATACATGTTTTCATCGAGTAGTACGATATTGAGTTGTACATTTTCTATCCACCGGGACTGTAGGACTAAGGCTGATGACCCTGGTTGAGTCCACTACTTGATAGGTATAAGCACGCATCCGAAAAAGGCTCCTATTCACAAAACTATGTATGACGATCGCCATTGATGGTTACTTTTTCGCCAACTCATTATAGCCTTACGATCAATGCACTCATCATTTTTTGTTAGGGCATATATTGTGGAAACGCATTACTTTTGTTCAATCTCCCCCTAATTTAACGAGTAGACTCGCTCAATACCACGTGACTTAAATGGTTACATACCCTGGCGAGTTGGCATTTGAGTCACGTGGATTTGAATGCGTCTACTCGTTAAATTAAGGGGCTAATTAAACGTAAAAAAAGCCTTTCCACAGTTGATGCTTTTAGCGTCGTTTCACTCTCCCAGTTTATTGCTCAATGCCACAAGCGATAGCAATGATTACGAGTTGAAACAAATAAACAGATATGGTGGTCGCCATACATGATTTTAAGTATGGCAGCCATTGGCAAGCTTACCACCTTCCTACAAATAAACTTTCCCAAGGTCATTTGTCTTCTCAACGGATCCGAACTTTACCAAAAGTAAACCATAGTCAAAACCCGAAACGTGTACGAATAGATTTCCTATGATACGAATTTGGAAAATAACGTCACAGTGACGACATCATGCGTGCACCATCGACCTTCTGGTGAAATAGGATGAGCATGCGGATGGAAGCTCTGTCGTAAGATCTCAGAAGAGTCACTTGGATTAACGAATCGACTTGGGCTTCGATTAGCTATCGAAGAGCAGACTAGTGGTTTTTAATTGTGCTAGATAATCACTTTTTAATGACACAGATAATCACCAATCAATAATTTGTCCCACATTAGGATTCATGTTTTCCCCCACAACCACATGACAGATCTTCGAACCGACCATCCGGAAGAAATAGCATGAAGCTGCGCTCACATATTCCGTCTGTTTCATTAGAAGGTCGATGGTGTGCATAAAAAGAGCTGGGTAACGAAAATATGAGTTATAAATTTTATGTGCAAGTTCAGCAAAAATGTAACTATGTATATTTACGAAAACATCTATGCAATGAATTATAACCACTAACACATTTCTGGGTGCTTTTTCAATCTATTCAATATGATTCTACAATTATCGATCTACACTCATGTCCAAAAGTTAAGCATAATTCGTAAAATGCGGAAAAATCGGAGTAAATATGGATACAATGGTTCAAAATCACTTGTCGAGAATCGTGGGACGAAGGTAAAACATTGTGCATATGCAAAACTGTTCAGTCGACGTCGACATGCGCAAAGCACCGGCGGAACGAGTAATAAAAGGCCTCGAACTGCATGGCAAGTTTAGACAGAAATTTCTTAATTGCAGTGGTACGGAGCGTTGTTAACAATCAATAAGGACAAAAGATGTCACAAAGATGCCAACTGGATATGTTTGTGAAGGGACGAATTATTAGAATGCTGGAATCCGGTCGATCCCAAACCGAAGCCTCTCGAATTCTGAATGTGCCTCAGTGTGTGATCTCCAGACTGCGGCAGAGGTTTCAAACCACTGGAGATGTTACCAGACGACCAGTACCAGGTCGGTCAAGGGTAACAACCGCTCGGCAAGACCGATATTTGGCAATAACTGCGCGACGTCAGAGGAACCGTTCTGCCAGACAACTGGTTCAGCCCTGACAGCCGCCACAGGAGTCATAGTTTCGAGACAAACTGTTTACAGGAGACTCAGACACGTTGGTTTCTATGCCAGACGACCAGCAGTTTGCATTCCCCTGACGTCTGCAGAAAAGCGCGCGTTTACAATGGAGTTTGGAACATCGACAGTGGAGTCGATAACAGTGGGGCAATGTTATGTTTATTACGAGTCCAGTTTTAGTCTGCAAACTGATTCTCGTACCACGATCTGGAGAGAACGTGGAACGCTTTTTCACCCGGGAAACATCACGGAAAAACATCATTTTCCTTCAGGGGGAGTCATGGTCTGGGCAGGCATCATGCTGAACGGCCGCACAGACCTCCACATCTTTGACACGGGGTTTGTTACCGGTCAAAGATGCAGAGACAAAGTCCTTGAGCCTACCGTTCACCTGTTTCGAGGTGCTGTCGGTCCTGCTTTCATATTTATGGGTGATAAAGCACCTCCTCACCATGCAGCACTGGTCGACGCATTCCTTCAAAGTGAAGATATCAACCGCATGCAGTGGCCTGCCAACTCTCCTGATCTGAATCCTATAGGGCATGTGTGGGATATGCTTGAGAGACATATTGCAGTCCTCCGCCACACACCAAGCTTCGTTCAAGAATTGAAAACTGCTCTCCGTGTGATGCTTGGAACTCTTTGAGCACACAATTCATCCATACCCACATCGAAAGTATGGGAAATCGTTGTGCAGCATGCGTGGCTACCAGAGATTCCCACACACCGTATTAAACTTCAGCATCATATTGTTTTAATCATTCTGTTTCACTAAAGTTGACACTCATATTGTGAACCTTTTTCTTTCAACCCTTTTCTTTGGATAATAAAAGTCATTATTATCCTCGTTTTGCATTGTTTTTTTCTTCTATAACCCTATTACGCCTGCATACCGCGTTTCCTTCCATTCCGATGCAGATTTTCTGAAATATTGACATAAACAGCAAGTATGCTCCTTTCGGACATGAATGTATGTGAGGTATAGTCGACGCATGTTCTAATGAACCTCTCTGGACAGAGGGAAAAACTCATAAAACAAAACTTAATTAAAGAGAACCAATGAAAATATTTTTAAAAGACGTAATATGTTCAGTGTACAACAAAATGTAATACAGTATTGTTAGACAATTGGCATGAAAGAATATTTAAAGAAATAATACGATAGCTATCATAAATAAAAAATATGGATTTAATTGGTATCTTGACCGTTATTTATCAATCAAAAAATGCCCTGATATATTTGTTTTTGAGAAACAGATTTAGAGGGTGAAAATTGCATTGAATCAAATCAATGATTGAAGTTGCCGGTCGATTCGAATCACATGAACGAATTTTAATCGAAATTTCTATGTGTATTATGTAACCTTCTACTATTTTGACTTTGGGTTTGTAATCATAATGCACAATTTAACCTCACAATGCTCCAAGTTGATTTCAATGAATTTGGGTAACAGAAAGGAAAGCCTTTTTGTGGCAAAATTTTATTTTCGAAGATAATTTTCTTCTTTCCTTTGGTTCGTAAAAATAAATGTTCTAACCCCTATTCGTTCGGAAAATGGAATAAAACTTAGAGTAACTCAATAAGTTGTTGATTTAGGATTATATAATTCAATTAAGGAAAGGGGTAAAAAGAAAGCTCTAAACCAGGGATGGAGAACATTTTCATGTTGGTAGGCCGCATTATAATTCAGCTTTAATTAAATAAGGCATCATTCAAGGAACTTCAATTAGTACCAAATAGTTTAAAATACCTAAAACATACATTATTTGTTTAAAATCTAACTACAATGTTCTTAATTTCAAAAAATAAAAACTATGTTAATTTTAAAGTTAACTAATCTTTTAATGACTTTTTCTTTTTTAATGACTTTGTTGTGTCTGTTTCTTGTTGAAAAGTATTTGAATATTTAGTTCCAACAGGGAGGTCTTCACTTTCAGTTGATACTCTAGATGGGTTGCCGTCATTTGTAACATTACGGGCGTCTGTATTTGGGTTAGATAGGAGAATTGAATTCGCAGCAATGAGTGATTGAAAAACAAGAAGTATTCTATTCCATTTCTTCATATTTCAGTTTAACTTTTCTTAGCATCGACATTGACTTTAAAATTTCATCTACTGAGAGCTCAATTAATTCCATCTGTAGTTCTTAGATATCTTGGTGAAGTCAACTAGGTGACTGAAATGCTAATTTAAGTGTCATGTCATGATTCTCAAAGTCAGTGAACCTTTCATTGTATTCTCTAATTAACAGGTCTATAACAGCTGCCTCTTCTTTAAATAATTCGCAGATATAATTCGCTCTTCATCAATGACAAAACATCAATTTTAATTGGGGAAATGCCCATCCAAAGTTTCCTTTTAAATAAGTATTTTGAAAAATTAGAGCTTTTTGAACGCTTGGATATTTTGCCGCATATCATATATAGACTTAGTTTTAACTTGAGAAGAAATGCTCTAGTTATTTTTATTTGACATGATATCACACAGCTAATATAAAATCTTCTTTCACTAGTTTACATTGCTGATTCTGTTCTTCATAAAATTTGACTATCTGTTCCCATAAAAATAAAATTTTGGCTAACACCTGTCCTTGTGATAAGAACTTTAGAATGACATGGCAAATCCACACTGAATTGTTCATTGTTCAATTGTTCAATTTAGTGTGTTACGAAACTGACGATGCCGTTTTGCATTTGCACAAATGTAGTTAACAATATTTATAACTTGTTGCAAAGTGTCACTTAATATAGCAGCATCACCAGAGATTTTTCTGATGCAAGATACAATGAAAAGAAACGAGAGCATCTGGATCTGTTAAAACCTTTTTAATCTGTACAATAAACCCTTCATATTTTCCTGTCATGGAAAGTTCGTCATCTGTAAATAAGAGGGTCTTTTGATAAGTTTGGTAAACCTCTAGGAGATGTCACCACAATTAATTTGGTGAGGTTACAGCTGGCAGGTGTCACCTCTTCAAACTAGCCAAATTTCAGCCAGAAAAAAAACGCTCTGTTCGCGTTCTACAGATGTTTGAAGCGAGCATTGCAGCAACTACCACAAAAATGGGGAAATATGAGCCGTGCAGTGATAAAGCATTTTCAATTGAAGAACCGGATGATTTCCGAGATCAAAGAGGAGTTGCATAAAGTTTATGGGGACTCTGCAGCAGCATTCAAGATGGTTTATTTTTGGATAAATATATTTAAACGGAGCCGAACATCCACTAAAGATGATTGGATGCCTAGTTAAGGTCACCAAAACAGATATCGTTAAAAAAATTCATGGTATTATTATGTTCGATCAGAGTGAAAGTGTACGATATTTCTGAGACTATAAACATCTCAACTAAACGAGTGCACAATATCCTGCATGAAAAATTGCAGGTAAAAAAGCTGTGTGAGCGATGAGTCCGGGATTATTGACTGTCGACAAAAACGCCCGTGAAAGGACATTTCAACGCAGTGGTTTGGAGATGTTTAACAGCAATCTTTTGAAACTTTTTACGTCGATTCATAATTGTGGACGAAACGCGGATCAATCACTATACACCTGTGTCAAAACAATGGACAAAGAGTGATGAAAGTGCGCAGTAGATGGTGAAGAGCGTTTTGGACTACCTGGAGAAGTAAAAACAATAACAAGAGCCTATCATGCAACATTATTGGATATTTTGAAAGAAGAATTGAAACAAGACTAACGCACAAAAAAGTGCTCCTTCTCCAAGACAGTGTGCCGTCCCATAAATAGACAGTTGCAATGACAAAATTATACAAATTAGGCTTCGAATTGATTCCTCATCTACCCTATTCTCCGGACTAGACCCTGTATGAGATCTTCTTCTCAAACTTAAGAATTTAGTTCTGTGGGAAGAAATTATAGTCGAATAAGGATGCCATCGCCGTCATCAATGCATATTTTGCAGCCTTTCACAAAAGCTACTTTGTTGACGGGATTAAAACATTGGAAACTAGCTAAACCAAATGTGTAGTCCTCAAAAGAGACTATGCTGAGAAATAAAATAATTTTTTCCCCAAAACACGGTGTTTAGCTTGCTTTTTAACCCGACTTATCAAACGATCCTCGTACACTCACTGAATTTACCAAATTTAGTCCAATTTTACGATATTTGTTTTGAAAGTTGTTGAAGATATCCATTCCCCGAGTTCTGCTCGCAAGAGTAACTCTTTGTAGCAATGAAAACCTTCTGTTATGGATCAAACGAAGTATAAAACTTGCGCCGAGTATAGTAGCATTATTTCCACGTCTTATTGCTGCCTTTTAATTACTGCATTACAACCCTTCACGCCTCATTTAATTTAAAATATTTGTGGCCCGTGCGAGTGCCATAATGCTGGATGAGCAGGAATATCTTAAATGTAATGCAATATCACAAAGCATGCACATCATCTTATCTTTACCATAAACAAGATATTACAATTCCCAATCCTTATTAAAATGTCTGTTTTCTTCTTTCAGTCTTTTCTTTGTCTTCTTTGACATAATTGGCTGTTAAGCTGACAGAATTAAAAAATACTGTCGAACTGTGCAAGTATTCAAAAATATGACTTCAAACAGAAATACCGTGCACCGTTGTCAAAAACTGATAATAGACTGGCTTACTCGACCCTCATAAAATCTCGCCAACCAGCCTTGTGTGGTAGTGGTGCTAGTGAGGCGATAGAAGTTATTAGACATTTAAGAGTCACATTAAAACTAGATCATGAGAGTAGCAGCCGTCAATATAGCCCTTACGGTTTACTGATTTTCTAATTGTGCCGGTCAACTTGGGAAGTCGTTGAAACTTTTTTACATCTCTTTATATATTAAGAACGTTTATTTAAAAAAAATATATAAAAACTACTAACAAAAATGTATTAAAAATAAAAGGATTTTTTATTCAGTCAAAAAGCCTCACTTTAAGGACCTAGAACAGTGATTCTCAACCTTTTTTTTGTCGCGGCACACTTTTACGATTTCAAAATTTGGCGGCACACAAAGAAAAAGATAAGTTTAAAAGTTGTTTACTTACCTATAATACACTGTGTAAAATAGTTTATGATAATAATTGTGAATGTAAAATAAAATAATATAATATGTACTACAAAAACAACAGTACGTTTATTAAGGGATTAATTACAAGGTAATAAGAATACTTTTAATGAGAAATTTGAGCTTGATGTTGTTTGATAATTTCTGTTAGTTAAAAGAGAAAATAAAACTATTCTCATACTTCTTTTTCACTTCCTTTATACATTATTTGATTGAGGGGTGGAGGTGGGGATACTGGGAACACTTGAAATTTCTTCACGTTGGGGCGAATATTTCACTTTATGAAAGGTCACAGTTATCGAAGATAAAAACAGTTAAAAATATGGTATTTAACTGTAAAAACAACAGTTTTCTTTTACAGTGTACTTTTCTTTAATTTAAACAAACTTTACTCGTAATAAAAAAAAGCATTATAATTTTTACTATATACATTTCTAAAATTTGGCAGCACACTCTAAGAATTTGGCGGCACACAAAAGTGCCGCGGCACAGTGGTTGAGAATCACTGACCTAGAAGGCCACATGTGAACAAAAGACAGTAGATTCCCCACCCCTGCTCTTAACGATTGTTGATATTTTAGACTGAAACAAAATTATGTCTGTGACAGATCTGGTCGAGCGGTATACTATATGATACTGTTATGAACACAGAGGAACACAATATTGCCATAAATGATTTATTATATACATATGGTACAGAGTACTGTTTGCAGTTTACGAGCATCGCACCTTACACTCCGAATATCTGTTCTAAACTAAGGTTTGTAGAAAAGGAATCGGTTTGCTCTAATAGCGCGAACCACTGGGGCCAAGACATTTCCGAGACAACTGAATCGGATTTTGCCTTGGATTAATGAATTCACTGAAGATGAATCCAACCTCCCAATACAATTTTTTATTTAGTACCTGATAATATGATACATATTACACACTTAGCTTCGTTACATTTGTTGTCTTTATTTGATTCCAAGCGCTGCCAGACTTGTTAGTATTTTGAATGTTTGATTTATTTATATTTTTATCTACTCTCTAGTTATTTCGCCACTCTTCATTTTCACGTGAAATTACTTCCGCACAACGGAGAGCACATGATGTGAATCTCACAATGATATCAGATATCAGTCACCAGTGAGAGAATAAACATTGACCTTCTAATGAAATAGACGGAGCATGTGCTCACAGCTTTATGTTATTTCTTCCAGTCACTCGATTTGAAGATCTGTCACGTGGTTGTGGGTAAAAGTATGAATCCTAAATTATTGATTGGTTAAAGTTATTCTACATTCACCTGGAAATCAAGAAAAAATTTCTCTGTTAAATAACCACTTAGGCTTTTTTCAATAGAAAAAATTAGCATTCACTGTAAATTATTTTTTAATATCCGTCTTATTTTTTTTATCAGTACAGAGTCAATTTAGTTGATTAATACTAAGTAAGAAAATAGTATTTAAGGATTGTCTTTCTGAGTCATTACATCAGTTTACAATTAGATGATTTGTCGTAAGAACACACAAAAATATTTTTGATTAGTGTAGCGTTATTTTGTTGAAAACAGTTCATTAATAACTGTCTAAATATATAAGAGAAATATCGATACTGTTCGATAGTCACATTTCTCAAAATAAGTGAAATAAACGAGACTAAATGTGCCAGGGCCGCCGTGGCCCGGTTGGAAGAGTAACGGACTATCAACCGGAGGTTTGCGAGTTCGAATCCAGCCAAAAGACCGTCGTGAACAAAGGGAGTTGGTGCACGTTAAATCTGTCGTGGCGTCAAATGTCCTCATGTTGGCCTGGTGCGAAAGTTTGGAGAGTGGGGTGCCAGCTCAGATGTTGCCTCGTCATCCGACTGTGGTTCAAAATTACGTGGTGTTGTCCTCGGACCTTTCCTTCGGGATTGATCCGGGATCGTCGGCAATAGCTCGTGGTGTTGCTATAGTGCAATGTTAATTAATTACCAATTACCAAATAATGTGCCCTTTTGTATCTTTTGTCATCATGAGAATTGATTGAATTCTGATGTCATGGAAAACAACACATTTTTTTTTCGCACTACAAAACAGAAACCATAAACAAAACTCTAAAACGAAGAAATCATAAGGGTTGCACTTATGAAAATTAAACTTCTTGAACAAACAGGTGACAGTTAATCAAGGATTAACATAGGCAACATGCCAATTTCGGGCAAAATTTGATTTTTCTTGCACTAAGGTCCCATCAAACACTTTAAGAATTGTTAACATGTTGCGTGAAAGCTGTCTCAGTGAATGAATTTCGTGAAAGCTTTTATTAACTGTAACGCACACTGCATTTTCAAACAACATCCGGTTGTCAATGTCAACAACCGGTGGGAAGAGAATGATTAGTTCCATTACAATGGGTTGTTTTGCTTGTGTCCTAACATTTTGATATATATCTATTTTATTGCACAGGCAGTTTCATGCAATCTGCAAAAAATATATTTTAATTCACTCAATTTGATTTTATATTTGATTTCCTATGGTTCCTTCGAACTACGTTTCTGTTTTAAACAGCCGAATTATATTAAACATTCTAAAAGTCGACAGAAACTATCTAACATTTAATTCAAAATGTAAGTTATATATAAACTATTCGTTACTTTTTGCTTCACATACTTTTTTGTTAAGATTAATTTCAATTTCCTTTTTATATTGTAGGAAGTTTGTCTTTTATGTAAACATTTTCTTATTTATATCCTGCTGTTTTATCTTGGAATCGTCTGAATCCGATATATATGAAATGGATTTACCACCTGAGCATATGGCTTACTTTTTTACAAGTCATCCTATGGAATCAGAAGCTTGTAAAAACTCACCAAATTGTCCATATAAGGTAAAACATAAAACTGATAAAATTATTTCTGACTGGAATAAAAATTCGGTGATTTTGTTTTTATTTTAATATTCTAACTTTAGTGAATTCCATGACTTATATTATTACGTTTATATCAAAGTTTAAAATAAAAAACAAGCTTAGCATTGACAAGTCTGACAATTCTTTTTGCTTTTGTTAAAACTGTCCCATTGTGTTATTTTAAAATGCATGTAAAAATCCCTGTTAATTCTATATTCAACTCAACAATTTACCTGACTAAAATGTTTGTTTCAAATTACCCATATGTGTTTTCCCTTTCTTTTTTCAATGAAACTTAAAAGTTCTTTAAATTTGTCTAAGCTCCCATTTAAAATTATTGATAAGTAAGTGAGTAATTGACACTCTGCCTCGACAATTGGTTCAAAATGCGGTAAATGAAGGTAATACTTGGATTGTACATATTCACATTATATTTCAAAGCCAATTGAAGTGTTGATTGAGTATGTAGTATGCTTTTCAAATGAACTAGATTCTCATTTTCATTGTATCATAATGTATGTTGTGAATAGATACATATGTTCTATAATAATGTACATTGGGTGCAGTCAGTACTTGGAAGGATGACTACCTGAGAAAACCACTTGCCATTTGCATCTTATTTGAAGCCGCCTAACTGGGATAGTGGTCATAGCATTTGTCTGCCACCCATTAGGTCCTAAGTTTGAATCCTGATTTGTAGTGCATAGATTGGTTGGTTTTGGGGTTTTATGGTGTAAGAGCCATATTTGGCCAAGCTGCATCAAACGCAATGAGGGAGGAAGAAAAGCAGAACTGTAGGCAAGAGTAAAAATGAAAGATCATTCAGGTGTCTCGGGGTTGTGATGCTCATACACACAAAAGATGTGCTCTTAGAGCGTAAGAGCATTGATATTGATTTTCCCTGTTAAGAGTACTGACAACTTACCAACTGGATACTTCTTCACAAATAGCTGTCAGTTTGCCCTTTGTAGGGTTAAATGTTGGAGGGGCAGTGATTTAGCATTAGAAAAAAAAATTGATACATTTCTTCCATTAAAACTTTTTATTTGTTTCTATTATGACTACTCCATCTCAAATATTGCATTAGTACATAGATAATTAGAGTAATTCAGCAAGGTTTAAATGTACTTGTTTAATGTAACTAAACATTTTACAAAAGCTGCAATAAACTCATAGTTTCTCTTTAGGTTGTAGACAATTTGAATTTAAGACCCTTAAATTATGCATAAAATGGCTACTGAAAAACACTTGGTCTTACATTAAAAGTCAAAATAATTTAATGGAAGTTGCTATTTTTTGTTAATTTTCAGTAATTAAATTCAGTAGCATAGTCAAGGTTTCATTCCAGAGGAGCCATAAAGTTAAAAATTGTATTTTTTTAATGCAGAGTTCAGATCTTATTACATTTTAAAAGTCTAGGTTATTTTAAGTACCCAGACTAGCATCATTTATTATCAATTGCACATTGTTTATTAATGTATTTCATCATCGAACATTTTTGCTTTCAGAGCTTTTTAGACCAAAAAAAATGTTGGGGTTATGAGGATAACTGTCTACCAAGCCAGAGGTACTCTATACCTGTGTGTAACCAAAGTAGTAGAGGATGGTATGATTAACAATATTCTATATTTCTTAATATACTTTAGGCTTGTTAATATTAATTACATATTTCTCTGCTCATACAATGATATATCCCATCTTTTTAATTTTGCAATGACAGGGCTAAATCAAAGGATGAACAGTCTGCAAAATTTTTCAAGCAAGGGGATTTCGGATACATTCGGGATCGACTTGATGAAGTAATATTGCTTTGTGATTCAAAACAGAAGGTATGGTTATTTGTATCCCTTTTTTAAATTCGAAGAAAATTTGAGACCAATTTTACAAAAATATTCCTTTTATTTTCTAGAATGGCAGCTTCTTGGAATGTTCTAAAACCTTGAGATTTTGCAGAGGCCGAAATATTATGTTTGATTTCGAAACCCTTAAAAATTTACCAGAACCTATGAGGTATAATATTTAATGTTCAGAATTGATAAAATGCTGTGTTGTGCTACTATTTTCTATGTACATTCAAATTGTTTAATTGGTACTCAAATGCACAATTTGATGAGCTGTTGGTTACTTCTTTAACTCTCTTCTATTAACTCTCCAAGCATGGCATGGCCGTGTACAGTTCAGAGTGGTTTCTGTGATGCAGGCGTCAAACCCAAAATATTTCAAGGAGCAAGATGTACAAATATTTCAAGTCTGCCACTTTTTGTGTGATAATTTTTCCAGGCTGTATTCAAACTGAATTTTCTGAGTTGTGTTTGGGCATGCCACTTGGAGGGTTAAAGAAAATTCATCAATTTTGTAGTAATACAAAATAAGTAAAAATGAAAATAGTTTATTTTAATCATTTTACAAGTATTGCATGCAAGATCGTAACTAATGTTTATTCATTACCTGTGATAATCTATTTAAAAGCTGGTCACAATTTGATCAAAAAGTTTAGTCATAACAAAATTGTTGATAATTATTCTAGCCATGTTCCTAAAAATAATATATCTGAAAAAGTATTATACTAAAGAATTATTGCTATCCAAATTTGTTTTATTACTGTAGATCTTTTGATCCAAAGCATAAGAATATAAAAAATAGCGCATTTTATTGAAGAAAATCAAAATAACAAATTTCTTTATTTGATCTGTCCCAAAAGTGCTACAATTTTAAGTATTAAATTACACATACTGTCTCATTTGCAGGTTTTCTTTTAATGTAATTAAAAAATGTGTGTTGTAAAGTATTTCTTACTATTTAAATTTTATTTTTCTAATAGTAAAGATACCAATGTTGGATTCATTAAAGATGTTTGTATAAAGTTATGTTTCCGAAAGTTGTATGGTACATGAGTAAATCCTCCTTCTATGGATTTAAGCATCTTATACTCAGTAATAAAGTATCTTAAATGCATGTACTAAATTTATTTGAATATTTATATTGCTCTCTTTATTCAGTGAACTATCCTTATTTTGTAGATATCGAGATGATGTGATAAGAGAGGGACAGGTTGGTGGCAGCTGTAAGCTAAGAAAGAAACTTTTAAAGCAACAGGGACAGCATAAGAGCCCCTTACAGTCTTGGTGAATTTCTTTTATTGAAATAATTTTTTAAATGTTATGCTGTGTAATTCAAAATTTTAAAAAGAGAACTGTAACACATCTTGATAAAAGAAATAGTTGTCTGTGGTAATAGAGCAGCTACATCCCACATGCTTAAAACTTATGCAGAGAAAATTAGTAAATTTACACAAAATAGTAGGGTTACCTAATTATTTTTCTTTCAAACCAGGACATTATAAAAAATACTTGCCATATTTTTACCTCAAATTGAAACATTTTTGTATTGTAATGTGATCAATAAGTACTCCAGTCCTCGTTTAATAGACTGGATCTTTCATTTATTTTTTGTAGTTTTTCAGTATTTGCTTTAAGCTGTAGGTCCCAGTCTAATTTATCCTCATACAGCAAAAAATGACAGTAGTTAATTCCTTCTTACCATTAAATAACATTATAGGTTTCATTTTATATTTAAGTTTCTTTTCTTATGAAGATATAAAGCTTGACATAATATTACATTCGTAATTATTAGAAAGCAATACTTTTTATTTTAATTATTTTTTAAACTTTTGCCTAAAATGTAAAATTAATGAAACCGATATATAAAAATTACAGAATAAATTACTTATTGTAGGTATATTGAAGTTATTATATGACACTTGGTGCTACAAAGACATATATGGCAGGTTATGTTTCTCACCCATGTAATGCACTAACAAAAGTCTTCAAAACTTAATTTCTCCAATAATGTTTTTACGTAAGATGTTTAGTCAGTAACAATGCAAATAAAATCTTAAAAATTCAAAGTCCTGTTTCATGATGTGCAGGACAACATTGTTTTTCTGTGACACTGCTTAAAGTGCTGCGATTGAAATTTTTATTGGCTAAACATTTTATTTAAATGGTGATTATGATCATATGAAGGTTGTTGCTTTTAATTTATGCTAATAAAATACTGAGAACATAATTCGTGAAATCACCACCCCTAATTGTAACCAAAGGACTGTAGTGGGATGTGGGGGAAAAAGAGTACCTAGATAAGAAGACTTCTTGGTGCTTGAGGCATGAATGGACATGCTGTGTGTGGTCCCTTCTTTGTCATTACATTTTCGTTTCATATAAATACTTATTGTGTTTGTCAGGTAATTGTTGTCCTTGTCTACTGTAAAAATAAACGTGTTTGTCCTTCAAAGGCACTCCTTAATCTGACATAATAAGCCAACAACTTATGGCGCAGTCGACAGGATTCGAATGTGTGTGGGAAAAATTGTTGGGAATTTTTTCTTTTGTTAATAATGTATGGCATTCGATTAAAAAGAGAGCTTTTAAGGACAAACACGTTTTTTCACAGAAGACAAGGACATAAGTTACCTGACAAGCACTTAGTATTTGCATAAAATGAAAACATAAGAATAAGATGACAGAGCAGGAAACAGCACATCCATCCTGCCTCAAACACTAGTCCATTCTCATCTTTCCCTCTGTGCTCTTTTTCTCCCCATCCCACTGCAGTCCTTCAGTAGCAGTTAAGGGTGATGATCTCACATTGTAGAATATGATACTCTGCATATTTTTGTACTTGAAGTGAATTTTTGATATTTTAATTTGATACAAAACAACTGTCTCTTATATAGCCATTGTAGAATATCAACACAAGAAGGTGGTGTGATTATTTTGGGTGTCATTTCATTCAGAATTTTTAATTTATTCAGATCTTTGCAAAGGAGAATGTACCATCCTAAAAGATGCATTGTGATTTTTGTTTTAATTTGTACAGCAAAATGACTGAAAGAAGCCATGTGCCATAATGTAATAAATAAATGTATTTTCAGGTATGCAGAATTTGAACATTTCTCGGAGCTGCCACATCCCCTTGATGATAAAATCTGTGATATTACTATAAAAGAGCCTACATTCATAATGAAGCTCGATGCCAGTAATGACTTATTTTGATCATTTAAACTTTCTACTTACATGATTTTTCATGAATTCAGTACAATTTTTAATGTTTGTGACTTCAGTTTACTGTATTTTATCAAATATACTTTTTAAATGAATTTATCTGTGAACTTAATTTCCATAAATTAGTATACTTCCATTCTTAACTTATAAATTTTTATAAATACTTTAGTTATACATTTTTTTATTTCAGCTGTAAACATGTACCACCATTTTTGTGATTTTTTAAATTTGTATGCATCTTTACACATGAATCAGACATTTTCTACAGACATCCACATCTTAATTTGGGATACTGTAAGTATTCCTTTGGAAATTTCTCATTTGCCATTAATCTAAGAAATAATTTAGAGGCATGCAAAATGTCATGTATTAAAACAATTCCTTTTACAGATCCCATATTTAAGCAATTTTGAAGTTGTGTGGAAAGCATTTACTCGACATCCTTTAATGAATCTTGGTAATTTAAAGGGCAAAAAGGTAATATGTTTCAGAATATTGATTTTTCTTTTAATTTCTGAGTTAATGAAAACAGTTTATTGCCCTTTCAGAAAAAATCTTGCCACCTGAATGCAATAACTAGGCAACAATATTTTTGTGGTTGTTAAGATGAGAATAACAGTTTGCCTCTAATCCCAATTTCATATATGCTTATATTTTTCATTAGCCAATAGATAGAGCTTAAGTGGTAAAAAGTTACCTAGTGCTGGTATATTAAATTCTTTATGATCTCAGCTTTATTAATTTTAGTATAATTTAGAATACACCAGTTTTTTTAGTTACCTAGTTCTTTTATTTAGATGAGGATATGCAGGATTTTTTCTATGTTGTGCTTAATTGTGTTTTTCCATCAATTGTTAAAGTTACTAGTTAAAAACACTATGACTGCTTAGATTAACCTTTACACTACGGTGCTTTTATTCCGCTATCTGAATTTGGGATGACTGTTGTCCTGCCCGTAGTCAAAAGGTTAACAAAATGTTTTATTCTAACAATATATCAATGAAACGTGATTCATCCTGGTTTTCAGAAATTCTTTCTCCAATTCATTTTTTCAAAAAATAAGTTAAATTGGTTGCGTAAAAAGCACAAACTTTCATGTATACCTCTGTGTAAAGTTAACATCTCAATATTACACTACCTCACATTATAATCACTAAAATTCACAATGTTCTTAGGACAGGTTAATAAAAATAGGATAAACATTCTTTACACAATGTACAAAATTTAAAATCTAACCTAAAGTAAGAATAATAAGAGTCTACTTTTATGTTGTACTGTTCTTAATAAGAAAAGGCTCACTTAAATTCATAAACCTGTATAATCATAAGCCTCCACATGATCCATAAAATTCATAGCTGAATTGGAAATACACGCTGTTGTAGAAATTTGTTATATTCTGGGATCCTAAAAAATTCCTGAATAAAAATAGGATTCATGTAACTCTTGGAAATTTTCTAATTCTGGGTAAATTAATCCCCAATTTGGCCAAAAGTCATCGCAACCTTTGAATTTTGACATTAACCAGCTTTGTTTCTAATTTATTTCCAAAATAGTGAAAAGGTAGTTTCATTTTAGCATACGTAATTGTTTTATATTTTGTGTGGAATTTTGTCATTTTATATCACTAAATCAGAAGACAAATTTTACAATTCTATGCACAGAATTATTAATACTGGATATAAATATGCAAGTACATATTATTTAATTTAATTGTATAAATATTATTTAATTTAATTGTATAAATATTATTTAATTTAATTGTATAAATATTATTTAATTTAATTGTATAAATATTTAATTTAATTGTATAAATATTATTTAATTTAATTGTATCAATCAAATTGTATAAATTCATCATATGTAATTACCATAATAACCTTCCATACTTAGGTAGGTTTTATGCATATATTGCTTTATTACCATAATTTTCATCACAAGAGCCATTGCTCATGAAAGATTTAACCCAACCAAAAATTAACCTGTCAATGGGCTACTTCAGAAAGTTACACATTTTAAAACATCATGAGTAAACATTCGTGTAACAAAATGGTTGTGATTTAAATTTTATGAATTATTTAGTTAAGTAAGTAGGTACAAAAGGTTTATTATATTTTGCAAAAACTCTCGTTTGACTACAGCTTTTTACATGATTTTGTTTAATTTCCCATTGTATTTTAATGTTACGGCTCATGCACAAGTATGTATGGCTCTTCTAAAATTTGAGATACTCTCTTCTAATATTGGGAAATAAAAAATAAGCATATATTCTATCAGACTGCAAAAATGTAGAATTGTTTTTGTAAATCCTTAAATTTCAGTAGCCACCATGGCTCAGTGTTCGCCTACTGCACTAGTGAGTTGTAGGCAGCACAGATTTGATTCCTTGTATTAATTTCTCTCCTCTGTAAGAGTAAAACTTTCCTTATGTGTTGACATTGTCTGTTGTGTGTTTGATGCAATATTGCCCTTGCACCATAAAAACCCAAGCAACCTTACATTTTGTCACAACTCATCTAAGTGCCCTTAAAAACTTACTTTTTTATTCAATTTAACTACAAACTCTAACAAGGGAATAATAGTTATGTAATTGTTGAAAAATAAAGTCCTGTTGAATAGTATTTATTGTTGAATCCCAAAATGTTGAAACTGCGTTACCTAGTATCATAGTCTGGGTCTCGCTTTTCTAGTGAAATATCTTTTATGTTGACCTTTTCTAGCTAATTGCCAATCCTAAACCATATTAGTAAAAGATGATACATAGTGTGGTTTATTTTCAGGTATGTTTTAAAAATGCTGTTTTCCCACTATTACCCAGGATGATTTTTGGAATGTATTATAACATGCCCTTGGTAAGTGAACTCAAACTGCTTGAAATAAAAAGGTTAAATTAACTTACATTAATGTGTGTTTTATTTTTAAAGTAAGTCACAGGACTTATATTTTTATGAGTTTAAAAGATCTAATATACCTATCACCAGATCTCGGATTTTGTAGTCATATCATCCATTTGTTAACATTTCATGATGTCCCTTATAGATAGAAATCCTATTTGTATTTCGATTCTAGATATGTAGCTTTTAGGTCACTTTTGTCTTTTTTTATTTTCCTTAATAGTGACTTGCGGAGCTTGGCCAAATATGGCCTTTGCACTATAAAACCCTGAACAAACAAACAACCTTAATAGTGAAACTATCGGACATTAAATCAAATATTTCTGAGCTTTGAGAGCAGCTTCATTGTTCTAATTTAGATTAAAGTTTGCATTTTTACTTTTATGTTATAGTTTTGTAAGTTGTTCATAACTAGTCAAACCTCGTTAAGACAAATTTCACGAGACTTAAAAGAATTCATATTAACCATAGTTCATGTTAACTGATTTCAGAAAAAGCATTATTTTAACAATAAAATAAAATATTAATGTATTTACATTACTTATACACTTGATTCACAGATAAATGGTATTCTTCATCACAAAGATTATACAGCTGATTCTTAATTATACAAAATTCTTGATTGCATAGATATTTCCTGATTATGAAATTTTTGTCTTGAAATCGTTCTGTTATTAATTTTTGTGTTGTTTTTTTCGTGACATTCCTTAAGAGAGTCTTTGGTGCAGTTAATGCTATTTAATTTAGCAGATGAATTTTCACTGCCGAACAAAAAGCGGTGAGCAATTTCTAATCCAGCAATAGCTTCTTTTAAAGAAGTCATGCTTATTCCTTCGTCTTCAGAATCATTTGTTCTTTCTTCACTCTCTTCTGCAATTTTAGAGTCAGTAATAATGTATAGAATACATTATTACTGACATATATTATTCTATCATATATTATTACAGTTGTAATAATATATGATAGAAAACAATGTGTATTCTAAACCAGCAGTAGCTTCTTTTAAAGAAGGCATGCTTATTCCTTCGTTTTCTTCAGAATCTTCATTTTTCTTTCTTCACTCTCTTCTGCAATTTTAGAGTCTCTTAATGCTTCTGATAATATACGGTTGAAAACAACCGCTTGTCCCCAAGTTTCGAAAATGTTTCATCGTAACCAGTGATTAATGTAACCCCAATTCTTAAACGAATGAGTTAACATTATTTGATAAAACATTTCGATGGGGATTGGAATTTAGTTTGTATTGAGCAAGTTTGTCTTAATGGGATTAGACTATTTATATATAAAAAGAGCCTTTTAATTTCAATACATTGTAATTGATGAATAAGAGTTTGTATAATATTATTTATTTTATTTCAGTTTTTCACTACGTTCAGTTCTCTTTGAATTATCATCACTAATCTTTAATGTGAAGTTTTAACGTTTCATAATCTATTTAATATAGATTTAAATATTCAACTTCCTATATTAAGGTGAAAAATAAGAATCTTATGTAGGTCTTTTATGCCCCATTTAATTGATAAACATTTAAAAAAGTTTGTTTCATAAAGTATTCATGCAGCACATTTTCTATTTAGCAGTTATTAAACTATCTTAGACCCTACGGGCTTGAATATCATTTTATAGAAATATTATAGTTACTAAATGATATAAATATGTATCATTATATAATTATTTAAGTGATTTTATTGTAAATTTCTAGAACCAGATAATATTTATCATACTATATACCCTAGATTCCTGGTTGTCAAGGAAGTGGCTTGTTTCGTGCATTTGCAGAGCATCTTAAGTATAGGTTACAGGTGAAAGATAATTTTCAGGTAAAAATCTATGTGTTTTATGATTTTAGTGTTCAGTTTTAGTATTTCTTTTACAAGGGATTATTTTTTTCAGGGAGATAAAATTAGAGTTACTCTAATATCCAGAAGCACTCAATACCGACAAATTTTGAATGAAGATGAGGTATATTGCTTTTTTTTAAAAATAATGTTATTCGATATTTTTGTTTCAAGTATTGAATTATTGTTTTTTTTATTTTACAGCTCATTTCTTCCTTAAAAGTAATACCTGATGTATTGGTGCAGAAGATTAATTTCAATCGCCAACTGTCTTTTTCACAGCAATTGGAGGTTAGTTAAATGTTTTAATTTGCTCTAATAATTGTGATTTTATTTTTCGCTTCTGCCACCTTTAACAAAATAATTAAATTACTATACTTTTATATTATGGCTCCATAAAAATGTTTGTAATGTGTAGTGAATAATATTTTTAATTGCTCTTAAACTCATTTCAACAATCGTCTGGCTCCAGAAAGAAGGCAATGTTGTCAAGTGGTTTTGAACGAGTCTGCTCATTAAATTAGATGATAGGTTGGAAGGTAAATGAAGACTTTCACAATTGGCATCTCTAATTGATATTCTAATTGTAAGTTTATTGTTTAGTGCAGAAAGCTATAACAGTAGTAACAAATAGGTACTGAGAAGATCATTGACAGGGATCGTCAATCATGTGTTTGGTATGGCAACCCTTCTAACAAGCTTTCACTCATTCAAAAATAGACTAATCCACAGTCGACTACCTTCTCGTCAGAGCAGCACTATATTTCCCTTTATTTTTCAAATGCTTTAAAAATTTATTTCGATTGATTTGTGTTCAACAGTATCCCTAATCGTTTTTTAATAAATATATTTTCATCCTTACAAATATTGCTTGAAACTCATTGCATTTCTGTTTTTAAGTATAAATTGAAATAATTTTTTTTTCCAGATCAGCTACAATACTGATATTTTAATTGGTATTCATGGAGCTGGGCTTACTCAAATGTTATTTATGCCTGAATGGGGTGCAGTCTTTGAAATGTAAGTCGTCAATTGATTGCAAACAGTTTGAGTTGAAAATGTGTGAAACATATTTAGGTTCTTATTTGTAAATTTGTCCTTGTAGTTTCAACTGTGAAGATGAAAGTTGTTATGCTGATTTAGCAAGATTGAAAGGCTTAAAGTATCTTACTTGGGAAAAGTCTGAAAAATTGTCTCCTGAAGATGAGGTAAGAAAATTTGTGGTAAAACTTGAGTTATAGAATAGAATGGTTGAGATTCTAAATTTACTAATGCAATTACTGCACTTATGTAAAAAACGAGTTTCCATGAGCCTTAAGGAGGCCTGATTTTTCATTTTATTTCTAAGGGCCCTTGAAAAACCGTAATATTTGCTGAAAGTCCTTGAAAATTTTCGAAAACTTAAAATTTTACAAGAGTACTGTATAATTTATTTTATCTGCATTTAAACACCAAGTACAATGATACTCATCCAATGTTAAGTGTCATTCATCGAAAATCGATGGCATTGTACCTGTCGGTCTCGCGTTCCCACATCTGGGATTCAGACCTCCCTCGACTGCAAGGCAAGTTGTCAACGCCTACATTATCTTGGGCCCTCCATGAGAGGAATACAGATGGGCCACTCCAGGAAAACACTTGTTTACAGTTCTGTGGAAACCCGAGCCAGAAAGGCATAAAATATGTCCTTGGGTCAGGCAACTGTGGAGGTATTCATGACCTTCCATTGTTGCAGATGGTGTTGAGACCACAGGGATGAACATTCCAAGACTGAGACGAACTCCCCCTCAAAAGATGAGGGAGAGTAGACTATATAAAACTACGAAAGGAGCAGTTGCATCCTTCAGACTTTTCAAAGATTTTGGCGAGCCTCCTGGACTCCTTGGCAGATTCGATGGTTAATAGCTGTGCCCTCATACTTAGAGATCATAAACGTGTAATGTTTATAGGTCACCTAAAATTGATGTTTTAAAAACTGGGTCAGTGAAACCCAAAATACCACTTATGAAAGTTTCTTCACATTGGCACTCGCAGGCTAATCTATTGCGATTTATGTGAAATGCAGCCTTAAAAAGGCCGTGATTTCACTTGAAGAGTGGAAACCCTGAATAACCAATCTAAGTATAAACATCCTTAACAAAAGTCTGTGTTTACAAAAACTACAATTTTGTGTTTCCAACTTAACATCGTCATCTAAATCAATGTTTCTCAACCTCTGGGCCACGAGAGGTTCTAGAATTTCTCATTTTTTTTAAACCATTTTTATGAATATTGTATAGTGGAAATATTTTGAGGCAAATAATATCGTTACTACCACGCCAAAGGTTCGTATCTTCATTTTTTGAGTCACCGTTTCATGTTTTACACTATGACAAAGCCATTAATCATCTTTATTCTTAGTGGAAATGCCGATTTTCATGAGAAAACCACCTTTGAGTTGTAACTCGATTTTTTCCAAACCATCGAAACTTTGAACACATTTTATAGAAACGTCAATTTTGCAGATTAGTGCCTCTGGCATGGTGGTAAAGCTCAAATCTGGAACACCTAAATAATATCTGTAGGAAATGTCAGTGACCAATCGGTAAGAAAGTACAAAGACAAATTTTCCAATTAAATTAAAGATCAAGGCAGTCTGTAATTGGATCTCAAATCTAATAGTACTCAATTCTGTTTCTTCATAACTTTGCATTGCTGTGTGTAAGTCTTGTTGCGAAACCCGAGTGACAAGATTTTTTTAAACTAATAGGCCTACATATATAATTTTAATATGAATAAGAGATATGGGATTTAGCTTACTTTTGGTGTTAAGAAATCTCATATTGAAGATGTTTATGACACAACAAATACAAGTGTTTTGTGATCATAATGAGGTGTCAATAAAAATCAGAACAAATGAATTTAATAATGTTGGCCTTAGGAAACTACAATACCCTACAATATTTCATAAGTCCATTGATGATAACTAATTTAAATGTAGTTTTCTTGTCAACATGCCACTTCATACGCATAAATGTATTAATACTCTTTATGATCACTATAATTTTTCTCATGTTAGTTTAATGTATGAACTTTAAAAAAATTAGAGAGGTATTTACAAGTAAATTTTAGAAATGGGCCCCTGCCTTATAGAAACAGGATTTACATGGCTCTGGTCCCAAAGATGTTAAGAACCACTGATCTATATCAACTTTATTGTGCTTAATTATTTTACAGGGTCATCATCCAACTCTTGGAGCTCATGCGAAATTTACAAATTATTCCTTTGATGTTCCGGAATTCTTGAGAATTTTTAAGAAAGCTCTGAACCATGTTAAACGGCATTCCCCATCATTCCAACCAAAGCAAGGAGATTGTAAAGGAGCAAAGTGTGACAGTACTGTTATTCACAACGAGCTTTAAAATTCACGCTGCTATTTTAGAGAATTTATTTTCACGCTGAAAGAAAAAGTGCAGTATATACTATTTATCTTTATCTAAAACTATTCCTGCTTTATATACTCAAGGAATTTTCATACTCTTACCTGTGATGAACATTTTATTCAAATTTTTATTTAATGAACAGCAATGTATTTTTATATTGAAAACATTTAGTTTCATTTTTAGCAGTGATTGTAAATATTTAGAGGAGAAACTTAGTGATCACATGCAGGATCAATAATCAATGAAATGAGTAAATAGATGATTCAAAAGGTTATACTGTCATGTTTAATGCTCAATATCTAAAAAAGTTATGAGTGATTTTCTACCTGTTATATGTAGAATCTAGTTTCTACTCTTTATTCTGTGTGTTAACAGAATTAATATAACTTTCCAAAAACAAATTCTGAATTAGTTTTTTTGGAACAAGAACGTTACTTTTACCTCTGGTATTTAATGTTCACTTTTACATACCTTTCATCTGTGAACATTTCATTTTAAACTTTTTATCTGTCTCCATAAATCAGATCTGAGAATTGCATTTTCATTCCATGTAAATATTACTGAAATCTGAACATTTCATCACCATAAGTCTTGGAAAAACATATTTTGAGCCATCATTCATTAAAATAAGTTGCTGGGCTGCCACAGGCTACTAAAAGGTGAATTATTGCTACTATTTTTCAACTTTGGTGACAAGAGATATCTTTTAAAGCAAAATTGTCTCTAAAACTCCTATTTTCAAAGTTTGGGTGACTTTTCGAAAAGTTTGGCAATTTATTTTGAAAATTCACCAAAGGTCAAGGGAAACTTTGTCCCCCCTTATTTTAACTAATAGCTGACAGAAAAATATTTTTTGGATTTTTCTTTTGGGGAGAAATTTTCTAAGGGACACCAATTTGGAAGTTTTGGCACCAAGCAACCATAAAGAAAAACATTGGAATCTATGCTTGCTACATTGTCATAGAAACCGTAAAGAAAATATTTAGCCTTTTAATTTAAAACTTGGCAAGATCTTCATTGTTAGTATGTTTTGTTTTTAGCTGATTCATTTTGTATCTGAGCAACTAAAATTCGATACTTTCGTATATATGATTAATACGCCAACGATTAATCGCTGATGGATCAACCATTTTTTCCAACTTTTGGAAGGGGTGTAAGACGGAAGAACTGGAACAATCTGGTTATATTCACTGCCAAGTGAACCACCAATACAATTTCATTGATTCTGAAACTGGCACGCACACACAGAATATAGAACGCATCTGGGGAAGTGCAAAATGGCAAGATAAAAAAAATCGAGGAACATCTCACCACCACCACCTCGAGTCCTACCTCGCGGAGTTTATGTGGAGGAGAAAACAAGCCTCAAATGATAATGATATGTTTGATGCCATCCTAAGGACAGTTGCTAAACATTTTCCGCCCGAAACAAAACTTGATTGATAGTCGCCAATAGAATGCGGTTAATACGAAAGTACCTAAAATTGTTACTAAATAGGGTTTAAAAGGAGACTTTTTTAAACTTTATTATTATTTTCACAAGTGCTTTGGCTGTGGCAGTCCTGAAATTGCACCTATTAACCTTTGTTGGAGTGATACTTTTATCGCTACAATCAACAAAGGCATAATAAATACTTTCAGGGTGTATAAACATGTAGCTAATAAAAATATAAGTAAATATATATAAAAAGTATTCTTAAAAACGGAATAATTATGCTTTGTGTGATGTTTTAACCACTTTAAAATATATACATTTCCTTTTGATAAGGTTTTTAATTTCATTTGTTTAATGTTTCTCATTAGAATTAGAATCAATGAATTTAAGGCTCAATTTATCATTTTCCATACTAATGTTGCATATATAGTTAAACACAACTGCAAATGTTCCAAATGTGATTTTACCATGTTTCTGTCTTCTACTTATCCAGTTGAGGCATTCCTTTTTCCATTAGCTTTTAGAATAAAACTAGTGCAGCTAATAACTCAATTATCATGAAATATCATTTGTATATTTTTTAAACAGACTCACTTGTTATGTTGTTGAGCTGAAGTCTGATGCATTTACATAACTGAAACATTTTTATCCTACTGACCACCTCAGTTGAAACCACTTTTGAACTTGATTCATTGCCAAACTCACTTCAACCACACATATTTTAACCAAAGATAATTGCTCAAACGAATCAAATTTATGTTTCCATGGAACTATCTCAAACTGGAATACCTGAAATCCAGTATAAAATGCTCATTTCAGATTGTCCATTTCATGTGTTGTGGTTGTTCTGGAATTTCATGTTTCAGAAAAATATGTCATCTAAATGGTATAGTGATCATAGTGTTTGCCTGCCTCCCAATAGGTCCAGGGTTCAAATCCCAGTTTATAAGCACATGGATGTTGGTGATTGACCCTGTTAGGAGTAGTTACGATTACCCACTGGGTGCTCCTTCACAAATAGCCATCAATTTGCCTGTTCCAGTGCCGAAGAGGTCAGTTTTTTATGTATATTTGTGTAAATTACAAGCTTATTTACAAAACTGATAGGTATTACAGTTGAATCTGTATTGTTATTCCTGATTTAATAAGAACCCTTGTTTTGTGAGGAAATAAGAATAAAATTGGATCAACATCAAGTTTGATACCACTTGCCTATTGTGAGCGAAATTTGGATTCAAAGATTAACATTTTGCTTATTCATATTCTGTCAACTTCCTTCCTCGATTCATTTCTTGTAAAATTTTAATCTGTTCCAAATGTCTGAGGTAAAACATTCACTAAAGGTTTGAGGGATTCTGAGTTTTAAATATCTTTTCCAACCTTGATGCAATGAATTCTGACGTGTGACTCCATTTACACTGAAACATGACCCTAAGCTGCTGAACAAATTAATAAAGCAGCCAAAGATTGTGAGGATGGTGAGAAATTTGAAATGGAACCACCAAACATGCACTGAATCACAGTAGAATGTGGAAAAGTACAGAATTTTCTAAACAAGGCCTTTATCTCTTTATGCACACTATAAGCAGGTTCAACTATAAATTAGTTAAAACAGGATATCTGAATTCCCAGACCATAACTAACTAGATTGGAAAAAATTTCTATTAGCGGCTATCAAAATCTAAAAATTCTTTTTTACTGCACAAGTGTCATTTTTCTGCCACTGAGTGCTGACTCCATTTCACCATTGCCATCTTGAGAACATTAAACGTGAAAAATTTTTTAAAACATTTATGTATAATATAAAGGAGTTGTACAACATAATTCATGCAATCTCCAAAGTTTTGAAATTTCTAAGGAAATTAACATAATTGAACTTTAAATGGTTTCACAAAGAAATTTATTTAGTTAATGTTTAAGAACAATACAGTTTGGAAGTTGATCTATGTCGTTAATGGTGAATATTTAATAAAGAATCTTTTGTAGTAATGTTTTGTTGCAGAGAGGTCTTTCGTTTGAATAAAATTCGAAAGATTATTCATGTCAAAGCAGTAATTATGTAAACATTTGTTTAAGTGCTGTGTAGCAAGTATGCAATATAATTTGCATTGGCTATATTAGTGGAGACTGAAAATTTTCTTTTCAATTCTGTCTCAAAATGTATTTTGGCAAATCTAAATAGGGGTCAGCGTTGCATTCACAAAATGGCCATCTTTCTAAAATCCATATGCAATCTGGATTATTCAAAATTCGGATAGCCACTAATACAAAATTTTTCCTAATCCAGTTAACCCAGATGCAGGCCTGCGAGGAATATAATTCTAGTGAAATAATGAGAGAATGTTCTGTGAACTGGTCGTCACATAGTCAACGTTTTGTTAAGGATCCTGTAAGTTTAATGGAAAACCCTGAATAAAACTGCAATTCCTTGGAGTTGGGGGTGATGGTGCTGATGAGGTGATTTGTATTCAAATTCCATTAATCAGGAACCCATAAATTTTATAGGCTGACCTGAGATTATTTGGGGTTACACAAATGGGTGTTAATCAGGTCATATGGGTAAATAGAGCAGTTTAGAATGGTATTTATATAAATAAATATTTTGTTTTTTTTAGTTTGGGATTGTCAAGGGTTCTCTGTTCTATAAACCTATTTAATGCGTTTTGAGCATTTTTTTCTCCCATATACTATTTGTTTGCTCCTATATAGTGAATTTTCTTTGTAACGTTTTTATTTTAAAGCATATTTTTCTAATCACTGTACATTAGAGTTTACTAAGTTTGTAACTTGTTTTGTTAAAGAGCTTGGTTTACTTCCATATCATAGAAAACAAAGTAATTTAAGACTTAATAATGTATATCTTGTAGCCTGACAACTTTGTATAACTATTGCAACTAAATGTTGTGTATGTGTTATGTATACTTTCAGAGGGCATATTTTAATCTAAAGGAAATATTTTCAATTAATTCAAATTATATAAAATGGATTCTTAAGTAATCCGCACCTTTGATTGCATTTTTAAAATTGTAATTATATTTTTTGTGACTCATAATCACACTGTAAGAGTTGCACTAACCTACAGTCATGTTTTGCTTTGCTGATGTTGCATGAGCCTCAAGAACAAATTGTATGTTAGCAGCTTTATATTAGAAAATATATTTATCTTGTGTGTTAAAGGTATTGTGTAGTTATTGATATTTTTTATAACTTTAATTTATACATTTAAAGTGCTTTCCTTTTTTTATATGACAGACTTGCAATTTTTGTACTTAACAGACATTTTGAAAGCATCCTTTACTAATATGATCTTAGCCAACAGCAGAGCTTAGCTGATCAGTAGTAATTGCTATTATCATAAAACATACATTCCAAAAATTAAAACATAAAAAATTCCATTAGTTTTAAATAAATAATTATTTAGAATCGGAAGCTTCTGGGTGTTTTCCTTTGAATTTTATAACTTCAGGCATATCATATAGGTTATTAAGGAACAGAAAATTTCATATTTTATAACATTCAGAGTAAATATACTTTATAAGCATTCAAAGTAATAAAATATTTATATTACTGAAGAGTATTACTAAAAGTTTGTTATTAATCTGGTCTATAGTATGAATGGAATTACTTTAGAATATTTGTTTTGGTTTTTCGATCTATGGTCATTTTTGTAGATCTAATTACTTTAGGAAAAATCTTGTTTGTTAATTTAATAAAAAGATCTGGAAAACATGATTCTCATTTTGATAACTTGTTACGTATTTTATTAACATATAATCAGGGTAAAATAATTTACATTTTTGTGGTTGCTATTTTGTTTGTTTTGTTAATTTCTCTAGGTGCAAGTCTGTTTTTATTTGTACCGCTTCATCCGTTTGCAATGTCTTGATTTAATAGCAATTAGAAGTTAATACTTATCTAGTTTCATTCAACTCCTTTAAATAAATGATGTGCCCATTTTTTAAAACTTAAATATTTAATACTTGAGTTACTTTAAAGTTTTGCTATGTAATGTTAAGTATTTTTACCCCTTTGTTTTGGTGATTTAAGATAAATATTGGAATTAAATCTTGGTTTGAACAGAATTTTTTATATATTGGCTGATGTAACATATTTAGCTCATAAGTGCAATGTGTTTATTTTCTTTAAATTTAAAGTATTTAGTATGTAATTGATTCATTGAATGTTTAAATGAAACATTTTTCATTGTAGCTATTTTTAAGCATTGCTAAGCATAAAATTTGACCCTAAAAGTGGTTTTTAAAAAGAACTTAACTACATCTTATTGTCATGTGATGTTTGATCACAATAATTTTGTTTTGGTGTTTTGTCTTGCTTGCTGATTTTTTGCATTTATATTATATTGAAGACTGATTTAATTGTGAATCATTTTATGTTAGTCTTAGAATCTCATTTGATTTTTGATCTTTTTATGTGTGATTTTTAACTTTGTACTTCAAAGAGCTTGGTATATATCTTTCAAAGTAATATAAATCACTTATACGAAACTTGCGTTGCTTTTTCTTCCTAACAAGTACATATGTATCCTGTTCCACTTTAAATTAATTACTAGTTTTTTTTTGTTTGAAGCATCAAAATGTTTTAATTTTATGGTGATATATATTTAGTTGTGATATTTCTTTCTCCTGGGGTAAAATATGGTGACTAAAACTAAATAGGACATCATTAGTTTAAGCACATGGAATTGAAATAAAAGTATTTAGATGGAATTAAAAGCATTCCAATGTATCCCAACAAAGTATGAATCATGGTCACTATATCCACTCAAGAATATCACAAAATCAGCTATGAATAGCAAATGAAGTATGCTGCACCCAAATTTGAATGTTATGAGCTTTATTGATCACTTTAAAATACCTCGTTCGAGTAAACTCCCTCTTGTCTCGAACTTTGCTCTTTCAATCATTTCTTCAAATCCATGGATTTGTTTAAGCTAAAATAACGTGTAAATGGAAAGAAAAGGTACTGTCTGTCTACCTAGAGAGGACTGCTACCTCCGCTAAGTCTGCTTGTGTGTTGATGTAGGAAAGGACCTTATTCCATTTCCCATGGAAGATGTTTGAAGAAATGCATTTTTAAGTTAGGTACATTGGACGCCGTAGGCCGACACTGTTTCACCTGTGCGGCCTTCAGCTATATAGTCCGCTTTACGGATGAGTTTCGAGGATTAGGTAAAGCCGAGCAATCACACTACTCACCAAGCACTATACACAAAACATTCAAGATAGTACACATAAAAACAAAAGGTAAGTGAGGGGCAAAAATGTAAGCACAGAAATACAATGATGTAAGAAAAGGATTACAAAATTTGTTAAATTTACAGAGAACAAAATGATAATATAACCCATATACAATACACAATGGATAAGGATACGTATTCAGAGCCAAAAAATTTTCTAAGAGCAAAATGTCTAAAAAGACAACTATAAGATACAGATATACTAATTTCGTCAGAAAGGCTAGGTTATTTCGAGAATTTTCGACTTCTCAGCTCTCAGATATAATTAATGTTGGAGCTGAGAAATTCCATCATATTAAGGATTTTGTGGTGGCAGTGTCTATTCTTGGCAGTACTTTGATACCAATGAGTAGTTTTGTAGAGGAGGTTTCGCCAAATGCCACGGACTTGTGAGATCATAGTCAAAGGTAGTGGATGGTAGTGTGACATCTTAGCGCCTAGGAGTCTAGAATGGCCGGCTGCAGACCCGGAAGTTTCCTGTTAAAAAGTCCTTCAATACTGCGCTTGCGCATGTGAGGAGAATGAGAAACAGTTAGCTCACGGACTCCGTCTAGTTGAGACGTCTTCGTAGCAATTCGTAAATTTTAATATGAAAATAAGCATTTTTGTTTCGCGCGTCCATTGTAAACCCATTGTTTTGTCTGTGTTAAAATAAATGTTATTTTTTAATGTCCAACAAAAGTTCGGATTAATTCGTCACAGACTAGAGATTTGGTGTCCTGGAAGTCGGATGGAAGCAAGAAAGCAGGAAATGCAGGTAGGCCCACCCTTGTATTAAATTAAATTTATTAAGGTTCTGGCTTACCGAAATTAGTGAGGCAAAGAGCCTAAATAGTTTTGGTTAAAAAAACAAACAAAAAGAAATGACTACATATCCAATTTTATTTTGTGGTTATTTAAATTTTGTCTTTATGAAAGTTAATAGAAGTTGATGATAAAGTGAATTTGCATGTTCTACTAAGTAGATATTATCAAGTTGATAAAGTCACGGCCAAAAAGTGCCAAATCGAAAGTGAACGAAAATTTAAATTTCGTTTTGATTTTACTGAAATTTTGTGTTTTGTGCATTTAATGATTTGAAAAGAATCAGATAATTTGAATTACATATGGTAATTACACATTAGTAAAAGAAAACAAATATCTAATTGCAACTATATATATTGCATCTTGTGTATTGTATATGCTACGATATAGTTTAAGATTCTGTTATTATATTTGAGAATTGTGTTTGATATTAAATCTTATCTAGTATTTGAAGCATATTTGGCATTGAATATATTTTGTGAATCATATAGTTATTAGAAAATATTGGTAACTATATTTATGATAACAAAATTGGATTGTTTACTAATAAGTTATTCATCGATCATGGCTTTTCTTTCTCGTGGGAGAAAAGAAGACCTCCTCGAACTCGCAGATGAACTTTGTGAAAAGGTATCGCATGATTGTAAACTGGTTGAGATAAGGAAAATAATCCTAAACAGTGAAAACTATGAAGAAGAGGAAGTTAAAATTTCTTTAACTCGTATTATGGAAGATAGGATAAAGAGAGAGAAAGAAGCAAAAGAAGAAATTGCCAGACAAGAAGCAAAAGAAGAAATTGCCAGACGAGAAGCAAAAGAAAAAGAAGAAATTGCCAGACGAGAAGCAAAAGAAAAAGAAGAAATTGCCAGACGAGAAGCAAAAGAAAAAGAAGAAATTGCCAGACGAGAAGCAAAAGAAAAAGAAAAAATTGCCAGACAAGAAGCAAAAGAAAGGGAAGACCGTAATATTCGAATGGAAGAAATAGCTTTAGAGAAGAAAAAGCTAGAAATGCAAGCTGCAAGTGAGCTAGGACTATCTAATAGAGAACGGATGCCAAATCATAAAATTGAGCTCATCAAAATTACCCCGAAATTTGAGGAAAAGAAAGATGAAATGGGTCTATATTTAATAAATTTTGAAAGAAGAGCTGAGATGGCAGGTGTGCCTAAAGAAGATTGGGTGCCGTATTTACTAGGCGTATTGCCTTCGGAAATTTCGAGCATGATGGCTAGAGAATCGCCTGAAGATGCAAAGAATTACGATTATGTGAAAGATATTATTCTTCAGAGGTATAAAATGAGTTCTGAGAAATTGAAGCAGATGTTTTACCGTCATCAAAAAGTCCCGGATAAAACATGGAGAAGTTACGCTCATGAACTTACAAGCTACTATGATGAATGGGTTTCTGATTTGGAAATCAAAACTTTTGAAGAACTCAGAGACTTGCATATCACTGAGCAGATTAAAAGACGAGTGCCGTCTGAAGTAAAAGAACATTTTCTGGAGGAGTGGATGAACTTAAATTCTCCGCTAGAATTAGCTAAAAAAATAGATCAATTTGAAAGCTTGAAGGAGAGTCTTTCACCCAGAAATACTAAAGGTTCCCATAATACAGAGGGTATCAAGAAAACATCCGTTGGTTTTCGTAAGTTTGAGGGAGAAAACAAACCCTTTGGGAAAACAGAAGTAAACAGAGAAGATTATAAAGAGAGAAATTTTGAACAAAGAAAGCAACTTCAATGTTATGAATGCAATTCCTATGATCATCTTAGACCTCAATGTCCTAAGTTGAAGAAAACTGAAATCATAGCTGCTAACGAAATTATGGGAAAGGGAATAATAGATTTGATGTCTCCCTACATTAGTGTCGGAACTGTAAATGGATCTCAGATTTCTATCTTACGAGACACAGGATCCAGCATAGATCTAATTCCTAGGAAGTTTGTTAAGCCACACATGTATACGGGTGAACATGTATGGGTAGCATCTCCTTTAGTGGATAACCCTATTTGCTTGCCTATAGCGGAAGTAAATTTAGTGTGTGAGTTGGGTCATGTTATAACCAAAGCTGCTGTCAAGGATAACTTCTTAGATAAAGAACGCTACTTACTAAGCAACAAGACCATTGTACTTATAGAAGATATGAAAAAATACAAAGACTATGATATTGAAGTAAAAGACTCTGCAATGCCCAAGTGCCAAAGTTCTCCATATTTAAATGAAACATCGAAAAACGACTGCCCTTGTAACAGTAACCGTTTTAGTTCTAGCAGTGTTACTCCTAAAGAGACTGGAATCGTTGAAAATTTGTTACGATCATATGGTTTTATACAATGTTGCGAAAGACAAGCAATATATTTTTTTCACTACAGTCAATTTTCTGGAAATATTGATAATTTAAAACGTGGTGATGCAGTTGAATTTAAAATTACTCATAATCGTCGTACTGGAAAACCAATTGCTAGTTCTGTTTGTAAAATAATGTGTAAAGAGACAGTTTCTGGATTTGAAACCACTGAAAAAAAGGAAAATACTGAAGGTAAAGTTGCTTATGAAAATAATGGCGAACGGCCCTATTCTGCTGAAAATGTTGATGGTAATGTAGATTTTCATCCTCCTAAAAAGATCACTTTTAGTATTCCTATTGACAAAAATACAAGAAACCTTAGACCTTGTAAAATGCGTTCGGAACAGCCCTTACCTGTGAGATACCGTGGTGTTATCTGTGCTCTTAAAGGAACATTTGGTTTTATTAAAAGGGGTGATGTAAAGGATATGTTTTTCCACTCTAGTGAATGTAAAGTGTTTAAAAATCTTAATCTTGGCGATGATGTTGAATTTGGAATACAGACTAGAAACAACAAGGAAGTTGCTGTAAGTGTAACTAAATTGCCCTTAGGGACAGTGATATTTGAGGACGTTGAAACTGAAAGTTCGGTTGGTGAAATAACTGAATGCTTAGACAAATCTAAAAGTCGTTTGAAGAAAGCATAAAAGTTACGAGACAAAGTTGAATTTACTGTGATCCAGGATTACGAGGTAGTCCATAGAAAGGGAAAACAGCATATAACACTGATAATTTAAGTCGTACACCTCACGTACAAAAATAAAGTGCTATTTTTTTGTGTTTGTATTTGTGATATCTTGCATATATAAAAATATTTTATTCCTAGTGTACATTGATACATTTGAATTGCAAAAAAGTGTTAAATTTGAATTGAAAATCTAAATATTTTGAAATTGAATTTCTTCTTTGATGATTATCACTGAGTAAAAATTTTGATTATACTTTGTTAAAAATATGATATGTTTTTTTAATTAAGAGTAGGCGGTACAGCCAGGATCTTTAGGGTGTATGGTCTACTTGCATATTGCTTTGGGCATGAGTTGTTGCCTTCGCGAAAATTCTGTTGCTGCTGTTTTGTATCTTTTTTGCAGGTGTCTGTCTCTGCAGAAAAAGAATCTTGAGGAGGGAGGAAATAGACTGTGACATCTTAGCGCCTAGGAGTCTAGAATGGCCGGCTGCAGACCCGGAAGTTTCCTGTTAAAAAGTCCTTCAATACTGCGCTTGCGCATGTGAGGAGAATGAGAAACAGTTAGCTCACGGACTCCGTCTAGTTGAGACGTCTTCGTAGCAATTCGTAAATTTTAATATGAAAATAAGCATTTTTGTTTCGCGCGTCCATTGTAAACCCATTGTTTTGTCTGTGTTAAAATAAATGTTATTTTTTAATGTCCAACAAAAGTTCGGATTAATTCGTCACAGTAGGGATGGGGAAAAAAAGAACAACCTGTTCTTTTTCGCCTGTTCTTCAAAAGAATGGGAACAGCCTGTTCCCACTTTTCACAAAACCCTGTTCTCCGTTCTTTTTGTAAAAGAAACATTCGAAATTTTTCTACTTCTATTTTAATTCTAATTAGATTTCTAAGTTCTAAAAATTTTCGTATTTTCTAAAATATGCTAAGTCCGAAACATAGCTGTTCATCCTACAGTTCTTGACTCGCCGTTTCCTGTTGATTCATTCACCCGTTCTCTGTCCATAAACTATTCTCTGTTCTGAGACTACTTCCTATTCGGGAATTGATTCCTGCTCTCAAACTGTTCCGACCCTGTTCTCGTTTTGCGTTTGATGAATTTGCGAGATTAGCGTAATAATTGTGAAATTTTATAATTGTTAGGCAATGACATGATGAAATTTTAGTTTTAAACAAATTACAATTTTTTAAAAAAATATTACTGATCAAGATTTTGTGTCCAGCTTTCTCTCTGGTGGTGTCGCCTCTAGTTAGGATTTTCAATGCTTTTAACTTTACTTTAAAACTAAATTTTACAAAATGGAAAGCAAAATTTCAAATGTGTGGACATATTTCACTGTGAAAGGGAGATTCGGATCGGGTGTGTCATGTTCTCTATAAGTTGAAAAGAGATCTCATTAAGTCAGCTATTACGATTTCACAGACGTCTCGGAAACAAGCATCCCACCATAAAACCAATGTGTTGAAAAGCAAAAGTGATATTTTGACTTCTATTTTTCATGTTTTAAACGTGTTTAGATAGATCATAATAAAAAACCTGTTTTTCTGACAAACTAATTTTACTTTCCAAGTGGTAATCCCTGTATGCGTTTTTTAAGTGTTTATAATCTTTTAAAGGGTAACTCCGTGGTGTTCTCGGATCTTTCTCTTCGGGATGGATCACGGACCGCAGTTTTGTTGACTTAAATGACCATTTTGTTGACTTAAAAACGACATTAAAATCTAAAAAAATTATTACTTTCGTTTGCGTATTTGTTTTCTCCTAGGTGCCTCATATCTGTTTGGGAAACTACTTGATATGGTTCAGATGAGGGACATTATTAGTTGCCACTTGGGACCCAGAGAGAATTTAAACGTTTCGATTTGGAAGAAGGTTTTTAAATTTACGGAAAAATTATGATTTTCTTTTCTTAATTACTGATAGTTTGGCGCAGCTTGGATAGACTTGCCCCTTGCACCATAAAAAATCAATCCATCGATTAATAATAGGAAGACTCCAAATTATTTTCTTTCGTTTTCTTCCTGTCAAAACTAGAGAAAAACTCACCAATAAAAAAGCTAGCAGAAGAATAATTTGTATTTTGTTTATATATGCACGCCTACAAAGTACTAAGATGATATGTCTACAAAATTCGGTTCCTGTCTGTCTACCACGAAAACTGCTGGCGCCACAGTCTAGGAGGAACAAGGCTTGCACATTTCGAGTAAACTTTTGAGAACAGAACAGGTTAAAGAACTGTTCTTTTAAAAGGAACGGAACAGCAAAGAACTATTAGCCGAAAAGAACAGTATTTCCCATCCCTAGTGGATGGGATCACCGCAGATGTAGAGAACACTTGTTTTTGGAAACGTTCTGGATACGCCGGAAATGGACCATGGCCTGCAAAAGTTTGGTACATTGGCGCACTTCATGACTAATTTGAAAACAACAACTTTTACTAGCTGAGATCTATGTAACTAAATCTTTCTACCTCCAACATTCTCCAAAAATAAAATTAAGACTTCCGCCCTTCAACCCTACTCAAAACGAATGCGTCTTGTTCCTATAGCGACTGCCACCACCCAGACTAATTGGCGGACTCTTGGCAGACAGGCAGTAATATAGGTATAATACGCTCTAACTTATAGAAATTATTGGAGTACTCAATAAGATCCAGTTGACTTCCTGCTCTATATACGAGACGACACGATCTAATGAGCGAGGTCGAATGACTATTTGGCTACCCGTATTTTCTCTGAAGGCGAGTTGGGCATTGGAGTCACGCGATTTCAAACGAGTTTATTTGTTAAATTAGGGGACAGGTGAAAACCAAAAATTGGCCCCTTAACGGAGATACTGGCTCCATTTTATCGTTCGGTGCATGTTGGTTTTGGGTTTTTATGCCGCAAGGGCCATATTTGGCCAAACAAGGCAACTTCAAGTAAAAAATGCAAAAGTGAAAAAAGATTGGGAACAGAGTAGTAGGATGATAGCAGAAAAAATCGCTTGGGTATCCCGTGTTTACTAAAGACAGTAAATCCCATGGGAAAAGATCACCTCAAGGAGATGTGACCCTGAGGGCCGTTCGGTGCAGGGAGCTATTACTAATTTGTTGCTGGCACAACTAATTACATATGGCTGTCAACCTACATGATTTTATGTATGGTAACCCTTTCCCCTTCCGAGCTTGTTACCTTTGAACAAATGAGCTTCCCTAGGTGTAACGATTCTATACATCATAGTTTATAATTGTAGGCGCTGATGGAATCTTGGAAGGGTAATGCTGGACTCGAGAAATAAGTGGGCATTGAGCAAGATTAAAAAATCTGATGCCTAAATCTGTTTTAAGCAAACACAGACACTTATTGCAGTGATGTATTGCCATCGATTCTTTTAACTAACGAGGTAGCCCGGTTGGAAGAGTATCGGATTAGCAACCGTCTGGTTGCAAGTTCGAAACTCGATCCACGCAAAGACCGTCGTGTACGCGGGGCTCGTTAAATCTAGTGGTCTCAAATGTCCTGACGTTGGCGTGGTGTGGAAGTTTGGAGAGTGGGGTGCCAGCTCGGGTGTTGATCTCATCTGACTACGATTCGAAATGACAAGCTGCCCTATACCCTTCATATTTAGGGCCATGATCAATCATACAAGTAATGGAGCCCTAGAGGATCAACCCCTATGGGTTGGCATTCCTGATAGCCCTTTTTTCAGAGGTGGGGCTCGAACCCACTCTGAAGTATTTCTGGTTTGTGTAAATAAAACAAACCCAAATGCATGCTGAGAAACTATGAACTCAATTATCATGTTCATTTAATATTACCGCCATCGATCGAGACCGTTAGAGAGTAACTGGGCCACTCCCTACTTTATTTTCTGAATACTTGCGTTAAAAAAGGTATGCTCTATACTTAAAACTCAAAAAAATTATCATGACTTCGTATTGTAATTTTGAGATAGTTTGAATTCTGAGGCAGAAATTATTCCCTTGAGGGATGGGGGGGGGGGGGTATTTCAATTAACGTCACACTGGAGCTACACAATGGGCTATTGGTGACGGTCCGGGATCAATCCCAAAGGGAAAGATCCGAGGACAACACCACGTAATTTTGAACCACGGTCAGATGACGAGGCAACACCTGAGCTGGCACCCCACTCTCCAAACTTCCACACCACGCCAACGTGAGGACATTTGAGGCCACGACAGATTTAACGTGCACCAGCCCCCTTTGTACACGACGGTGTTTGGCTGGATTCGAACTCGCAACCCTTCGGTTGCTAGTCCGTTACTCTTCCAACCGGGCCACCGCGGCCCCCTTGAGGGATGGGGAGAATATTTGGACAGTAGGTGCAGTAGCGAGGTCAAGATTCAATTTCGAATGGGGCCCAAAGTTAGAAAAACATTTTTATGCAAATGGTGTCTTATTAGAATTTTTTAAAGTTTCATCAAAATATTTGCGAGGTTCCGAAGCCAGATAAGAAAAAATGTTTGCCTGGAGGAACCTCTATGCAAGTACAGGTGGAAGTGTCGTTGTGACTGCCACATCCGGGGTCTTTGGGTGTGGTACTCAGTTACGTGTTCAGAAAGAACTTTCATAGGGGTTCCAATCTTTTCATCGGTTTTCTGTTCCAATCAAAAGCCCATAATGCTAAATGAATATTACGTTTTATATTTTGAATGTTTTCAGTTACACAGGGTTTCTGCGACGTTAAGCGTTATTCCCCTCTCGGATATTCAGGGTAAGCTCCAAATTCGTGTTGACCGCGGGATCGCGGTAGCCCGGTTTGAAGAGTAACGAATTAGCAAACGGAGGGTTGCGAGTTCGAATCCAAGAATAGAATCTTGGACTAGAATATTTCCAAAAGATTCTAGTCAAAGATTTGAAAAGACAATGCCTATTTTATTGGTTAGAATACATGCATGGAAGATTGCTGGTTGCAAAGTGCAATTTTGCGTGTGAACTCAGAGGACTAGAATTTTTACAGTAAGGTTTTGCATAAGCATAAAGAGTGTCGTATCTCATGATCTAAGTACAGAAATCAATTTAGTATTATGTACCTTAATAGCAAAGGGGCTAAAGTCGAAATTCGCTGATTTTGGGTATTTGGGTATTTAAATTAACGTCACACTGGAGCAACACAATGGGCTATTGGTGACGGTCCGGGATCAATCCCAAAGGGAAAGATCCGAGGACAACACCACGTAATTTTGAACCACGGTCAGATGACGAGGCAACACCTGAGCTGGCACCCCACTCTCCAAACTTCCACACCACGCCAACGTGAGGACATTTGAGGCCACGACAGATTTAACGTGCACCAGCCCCCTTTGTACACGACGGTGTTTGGCTGGATTCGAACTCGCAACCCTTCGGTTGCTAGTTCGTTACTCTTCCAACCGGGCCACCGCGGCCCCGCTGATTTTGAGTTACGTTCACAAATTACTTCAAGGGTAAAGGACGTTGTAAGAGAAAAAAGCGTCAATGTCTTTCTATCAATACATTATGAAACACTACATTTGTAAGCATTTTTGTACACTATTTATAATTTAAAAAAATTACTAAATCCGTTATCAAAAACTTGCAAAATCGACATTGGCCCTTTTTCTACCAAGGAACAGAATTATGCTCGCCAAAAAAATGCATGAAAAATAACCTTAAGCAAATATTCAAATCTTGTTCCTCCCAATTCATTTTTCTCTGACACTTGAATTTTAACTTGCGTCATGCAAGAGCATCAGCGGCGCAGAGGATCCATCGATCTTAAAATGGAATAGACGGAGCATGTGCCCGAGCTTCATGTTATTTCTTCCAGTTGCTCGGTTTGAAGATCTGTCACGTGGTTGTGGGTAAAAGCATGAATCCTAAATTATTGATTGGTTAAAGTGATTATCCGCCGTGATCAAAAACACTAGTCTGCTCTTCCATAGCCAATCGGCTAAGTCGATTTGTGATTTACCCTTCAGAGATCTTACGACAGTGACTCCTCCCACATGATCAGTCTATTTCATTAGAAGGTTGATGTCAGTGCTTGAGAGGGTGACCAATTGAATGCTGTCCCAGCCTGTGGGCGTGTTAGAATTTTTGCTCCGCTGATTGATTAAGCTATTCAAGCCCATTCCACCTATTATATTTATTCAATTTTTTTCATTTATGCACACCAATTTTCTGAATGTTTTCCTATTTAAGATGTGGTGATGCGTAGCAGGTGGTCCGGAAGTGATATCTCCAGTCCAGTCCATTGCTGCGATGTGTAGATATGCGATTATGTGAGTTCCAGCATGAAAAAAGAAATTATTAAGCAAGAGATATTTTCTTGGTAAATCTATACATTTGTGGCAACACTTAAAAACATCTCTAGAATGTGTTCCTATTGTTGCAACTGTTCGCAAAAAGAATGTTCTTATCGTTACGATTGTTCGCGTTAAGAATTCTTACTAGCAGTGTACCGAGCATCTTTTCTCCGTATGCATGTAAACTATTTGCTCTGTATTCATTTACCAGTTTTAATTATTATGTCTCCTACCAAAACCTTCCGGTGAGCTAGGAGGAGGTGAGTCTATAATTGTTATGTCTGAATGTATGTAAATTATGTTTCCTTGTTCCTGAGATGCTTATAGCAGTTGATAACACACAAAAATTAACATCGAATAATCGTCCAACATTTTGAGTTGGGATTCTTCCGGAAGCCAGAACGGAACCACCAAACCCAGGTGACATCCCAAACATTTAAAGCAGAGTTAGCGTCTGTCTGTTCTCTACACAAATCTACACCATTTGATCAATCCACACCAGATTTGGTACACTTATTCTTTAGAACCCTGCGGGTAACGTAGGCTACATAGTATTAACCCCCGTTCTATTTGCCTTAGGTGTGCAGAGGGGTAAAAACCATTCGAAATCCCCTTAGGAATAACAATGAATATTTTTACGATCACTGTCAGATCAATTCACACCAAATATGATACACTCACTCTTTAGAATCCTTCGGGATACAGGTATATACGAGTATTAACCCCGTTTCATTTGTCCGAGGTCTAGAGAGGGGGCTAAAGACAATTCGAAATCCAAATAGGAATAACATTTTGTATCCTTACTATCACAGTTTGACCAATTCACAAATTTCGTACACTCATTCTTTAGACTACTGAGGGTAACGCAGACTATGCATTAACCCTCGTCCTAGGAGGGGGTTAATAATAATTCGATGTCCCAATAGGAATAACATTGAGTATTTTTACGATGACTCAGACCAATTCACACTAAATTTGGTACACACATTCTTAAGAATCCTGCGGGGAATATAGGCTAGATATTAACCCTCTCTATTTGTCCTCGGTCTGTAGAGGGGGCAAAAAGCAATTTGAAATCCCCATAGGAATAACATTGACTATATGAATTACAAACAATCCAACCCGAGCAACGCCGGGTAATTCAGCTAGTGGTTTATATGATGAACTATTAAATAAACTTATAACTGTTATTTTATTTTAATATCCCACAACCAACACTTTTCGCGTAGCCTCCCCCATGTATACACCACTGCGAGGGTTCACGCCCTTGTCCCGAATGTTAGTTCTGCTACTCCATTCTTCAGTTAACCGTGTCAAGTGGTCGACAACTTGGAACGAGTCGAGGCCATTAGCCCACTTTCAGAGAGGTAAGTCGCTGAAATGACAAGTCGCCTTGGGGAGCCGCTGGATCACAACACATTTATTTTTAAAAATTGCTCGATTTTAAATGTAATTTGATCTGGTGTATTTTATCCTCATCACCCTTGCTCGTTTTATAATTAAACAGTGCGTTGAACCCGAATTTAACAAAACCCAAAGTACATTGAATGGCGCGGACAGGTTCATCGGGAAATTCCCGAGTAACAGGTGCTTCGAAGCCCGGCCACACACACACGTGTCTCCATTTAGCGATGGTTCTCTAAGGGATCAGGTAGCCCGGTTGGAAGAGTAACGGATAAGCAATCGGAAGGTTACGAATTCGAATCCAACCAAAGACCGTCGTGTACAAAGGGGGCTGGTGCTTCTTAAATCTGTAGTGGCCTCAAATGTCCTCATGTTGGTGTGGTGTGAAAGTTTGGATAGTCGGCTGCCAGCTCAGGTCCGTTACTCTTCCAACCAGGCTACCTAAGCCCCAGTCTAGTTGGTGGAGTCCGCGGTCGTCGTAGCCAGGTTGGAAGAGTAACGGATTAGCAACCGGAGGGTCGTGAGTTCGAAACTCGTTCCAATAAAGACCGTCCTGTGCGTGAGGGGTGGTGCACGTTAAATCTATCGTGCCTCATATTTCCTCACACTGATGTGGTGTGGAAATTTTGAGGATGGGGTACCAGCAAGAGATGTTGACCTCGTCATCTAACCGTAATTCAAAATTACGAGGTGTTCTCGGATCTTTCCCCAAGGGATTGATTCCGGACCATCGCCAATAACCCATTGTGTCACTCTCAGAGCGACGTTAATTCAACTTCCTACCTACCTATCATTTTTAGAAAGGCGGTAAGCTCTTCTGCGAAAAGATCTGGTATACGCAAAATCATCTATGGGATCGTAACATATGATTATTTTTCGCCAATTCGTAATCACTGCTATCGCACCTACCAGGGTTGGTAATTGGTAATTAATTAACGTCGTACTAGAGCAACACAACGGGCTAGAACCTACCGGGGACTACCTTGGTTCAATGGGTTTGCCCACTGTGCCAGCAGCATGCGAAATGTAGGCGGTGCAGGTTCGATTCCTGTAATTTTTAATTAACGTCACACTGGAGCAATACAAGGGCTATAGGCGTCGGCCCGGGATCAATTGAGAAGGGAGAGATCCAAGAACACCTCGTAATTTTGAACCACGGTCAAATGACGAGAACAAATCTGAGCTGGAAACCCCTCTCTAAGTTTCCACACCATGCCAACGTGAGTAGATAGGACTGACGCTAGCTATATGGAATGAGTTTTTACTAAGAGTTTTTCTATTTGACATCTGGCTCAACCAAAAGATTCAATTATTTCCCGATTTTTAACAAATTACTTATACCACTTTTTGAAAAATCATCAGAAAAAATTCGCACATTTCGAATTACCACCGTTGCTCTTGTTTTGCCTTATCAAAAGTTACAAAACAGAAGCGGGGGGGAATATTTCGACCTTCACTGCATGGAATTAATTCCGAGTCGAAAAAGCAGATAGCCTAGTAACTCGTCATTCTACTTTTATTTTCTCCTTTTTCTGTCCACAGATGCTGTAAAAATAAACACGCGTCCGCAGATCTACCAGTGTCTGCAGCCAGATAGAAGGAACTGGTTTCAGTGGAACAGCTGTGCTTCGGGTGTTTCACGTGGTAATAAGACTGCCGGTTAAATGTAGAAATATACTCCTCTAATGTCAAGTACGAAGTATTGAAAGTTTTGAATCTTCCAGATGTTATTCATGTTCATTTGAGATCATAGTGAATTGTAGCCGCACGTTGGGTCGGAAATGGAACTTATGCACCGCGATGATCGCAGGGACGATTATGCTTTCATATCGGGTAGTACTCCTCAACCTTGGTATAGTCGTAACAAACGGAAAATTTTCGGTATCAGCATTGCGGTAAGTACAAGTACTGTTTCGTTATTGATTCCTTTTAGTGTGTAGTTGTAATGAGCTAGGACTGTTTCTAATATTGCCTTGAGGACAGTCGTCGGCTTAACACATTAATAGACCTCAGATTTTTAAGTTTTTAAAAGGTTTTTCAACTTATATTAGGTTTTCTCGGTTTTTAAATGTCTATTTTAGGTTTCTTCCGTTTTTAAATGGTTATTTGAGGTTTCTTCCGTTTTTAAATGTCTATTTCAGGTTTCTTCCGTTTTTAAATGTCTATTTCGGGTTTCTTCCGCTTTTAAATGTCTATTTTAGGTTTTTTTTGCTGTTTTTAAATGTATTTTAGGTTTTTCTCGGTTTTTAATTGTCTGCTTTAGGTTTTTAATTGTCTATTTTAGGTTTTTAATTGTCTGCTTTAGGTTTTTAATTGTCTGCTTTAGGTTTTTAATTGTCTGCTTTAGGTTTTTAATTGTCTATTTTAGGTTTTTCTCGGTTTTTAGTTATCTATTTTAGGTTTTCATAGCTTCTAAGAAAACTATCACTTTAGATCGTAATATCGTAAGATTAACGCACTTTTTCATTTATAAAATGACAATTTTTAAACCACGTACTCGTTTTTTTATAAATAACAAAATTTGCAATTTGTCACTGATCTAGTGGGATGAGAACCAATTGTACCATTTTAATTTGATAGGAAATTATTTTTGAGTAACTAGACATTTTTAAAAGCAAGTCCAAAATTTACGATAGCAGTTAGGGTTGGGTTTTTCGAAATGGAGCACGACTAATATTAATGATGTTAACGAATAAAAATTTGGATTCAACATCTGAATTAAAATTCACTATCAGATTGTGTATCAGTAAAGTCATCTGTGTCCAGTCCTGTGATTAGCAACAAATTATCAATTTCAACCCTACCCTGTTAAGTCTAGGTTAAATTAGATTTAATTTAGTTCTCGTGTCGCAAACAATGATCGTAGAGCGACAAACCAAACTAAACTTCATACGAACGAAAATATTTTTTTACATATTTGCGTGACACAGTACAATCAAATGCATTGATAGAGTTTCTTTGGTAAATTCCCTGCGATCTTTAGATACAATTAGTTTGAGTCCTGAAAAAAAAACACGTCCAATGGAACAGTCGTGGGGACAAATTTCGATGGCTGTCCACCGTAAATCATTTTCTACATTTCTCAAGAGAACTCGGGACACATTCTCAATTATTTTGAAGTCAGGGCTTGCTAAGACAGCGTTTAACGTCCCGGATGCAGCTATGCCAACCGGTCCAAGCACAAGGGATTTTCTTACTCCCGTATTAAACGTGGGGACTTCGTGGCTCAGTGGGTATGTCCACTGTGCTAGCAATCTTCGAATTATAGGCGGCGCAGGTTCGATTCCTATCAGGTGCATTCCTCCCTGGGTGTATTTCTCTTCTGTGCCAGTAAAACTTTCATTGTGTCTGTACGTCTACTTGATATAGTATGTCTTGTGTCTGGCGTAGCATGGCCAAATATTGCCCTTGTGCCATAAAACCCCGAAAAACCACCCAACCCGTATCAAATCTATCTCTTTGGACAAAGGCAACGATGCTCCTTCAATCATGTAATGGTAGACGCTAAGTTACTGTAGTGGGCTTTTATGAAAGCTGGAGCATTTTTTGTTGAAGGGATATCTAGTCTTGCAGCAGCGATTGCTGCTGCCTCCTACTCTGAAAGAGACTCGTATACAATTTTTGGTACAGCTTTATTATACGCCTCGTTTGGTGGCAACGCTCTGGGCGCGTTTTTTTGGCGCCAAGGAAATAATTCTTAGACAAATAGTTTTTTTTTAAACGGAAAATAAGCTTTTGCGGAAAGTAATTAACGGAAACTTAGAAGTTCAACGGAAATGAAAAGAACATTCTAGAATATTCGAAATGGAAATTTAAACTTTCCGCTCGCCAAGGTTGCCATCAAAACGGGAATAACTAATAAAGATGGGTTTCCTTCATCTGCCATAACTCGCTACTAAAAGTGCGCCAAGAGCGTTGCAACCAAATGAGGCGTATAATACAGCTGGTTCAATTTTCAATATCCACATGGTAATCGGCATAACACAATACTGCAGACATGTTCCCCACCGAGTAATAACAGGTTCTGGAGGAAGAGAACCATGGGAAGAACCTCTCGAAAAATAGCCACACGATTGGACGTTTTAAAAATATCACTTCTACTGGAGATATAAAAGCATTTACCATTAGATGTAGGCGCTTGATCTCCCACCAGAAAGGTGGTGGTGACCGTGAGCTCTGCAAGTGACGTGCTGCATCTTCAAGTGAAATGCCTTAAGACATTCTCCAGCTTCTAGCATATAAGCTCTTCTATCAGTCACCAGCAATCTAATCGTATATCTTTTTCTCTTCCCCCGAAAATATGAAAAACAATTCTTCTGAAAACCTTAGTTGTCGGAGGAATTCAAGATCAATACTTTTTTATTTTTTTTTGCTCAGTTGCAGTATTTTATTTTTAGACGTTTTCACTGCTTTTTTTAAAATAAACGGCGACATTGGTTTTAATAACGGCGATTTTACAATGGTATTGCATTGATTTGAATCGTTCACACAAATTTGATTACATTAACTAGACATTGTGCATAAAACTTAATTTGCGTTCTGATGTTTGAGTTCGGTTCTCTAACTCAGCTGTTTCAATGGCTAGATTGAGATTATGGGATTGATTTTTAAATTAATGACAATTACTCGGACACGGCTTAGTGTTTTTCCCGTGAACATTAGTATATTTAGTGTTTCCGGAGAAAGAACACCTAGTCCACAACAAAACTGAACCACCATAGCTATATGCTTTTGCACATGAAACTTTATAATTGGCAATTAGATTTTAAAATTTTTTAACCCAATTTTATTAAGTTTTATCGATTTTTTAAATTTCAATATATTTTATGATGGAGAGTTTGTTACAACGTCTTAGAGAATCTTAGCAATCAAAACTGCTCAAAAACAAAAGCGAAACACATTGCTTTGTGTTCGATGTATGCCCTATCCGTGATTGAACGGTCCAATTCATATGACGCGTTCTTTCAGTTCTGTTATTCTTTGTTGTCTGTCTTATGTCTGGCGCAGAGGCCCCTTGCACCATAGAACCCAACCTACCCTTGTTACTCTATTCGGTGAACAGCTTAATTCTTGAATTTTATTTTTAAAATATCAAGGTGAAGCGGTTACAAATATTGATCTGCTTTGTGAAATCAGCGTATAAACCTGTAATTGCCATTTACTTCTGGCAGGTAAAATTTTTTAAGCCAATATATTGTTTATATTTTTAAGAGAAAGAACGCTCATGGCTTCCAATAAGATTTGTAAGGAAAGAGGATTTGGCAATCTTTCCGTTCTGACGAATATGGATGGAATTTCTTACGTTTTACTCTTAGATTAATTATTGCCCTAAAATGTACTTATTTTAATGAGTGGAACTATTTTAAATAACTAAATAACTATTTAGTTTTTTAATAACTAATAAACTATTTAATTGGGAGTTGTGTTTCTGTTTCTTTCCACAGGAAGAAGTTGCAAACTTCGCGATGTCTAGCATATATTTTTGTGCATATATTTTAAGTAATTCGTAAAATCTCGATACGTATTCCAAGCGTTTCGTTAGCTCTTCAATAATTTAAAGTTATGTGTAACCAAGAGAGTATTACACATTTTAAAATATAAAAGGTGGATTACCCGCTTCTCATATGCTTGGCAAAAAATAGCTGCCGTCCGTAGTAAAATTCTTATCTCTTTGAATCCAGCCTTTTAGCACTGCTTCTTTCTAGAATTCTGAACTTTTGGCATGCTAGAAATGATAGTCTTCGAAATATGAGGTAAAATGCTCAAATCGTTAACCAAGATAAATATTCAAAAAATGGAATGAATGAAAATAGCATGATATAGAATCCCAAATGGATTGTTAGCTATGATTGGCTGAGATTTTGGTTTTGCTGATTTTTTTTGAAAAAGAAAGTATCACTTTCGTTACCGGAAATGACTCAGCACACTTCTATTTTGAATAAAACGTGTTCAAAACGATTTTAAAAAGTAAATAACTGGAAAAGGGTCTTTTTTAGATTTCAAAGGTCGTTTAGGTCTTAGGTGCTTAATATTGTTTTATGTTTATTAGGTTACAAACTTCGAATTGGGCAATTTTAAGTGCTATAAAATTGACATTGATTGAGGATATCTCAAATCACAACAGATCTGAAATAGAGAGCATAGGGTTCTGTGACGGCTGTCCGGTATTGGGATGAAGTCCTAGAACCCACTGTGAGATTGTACGCTGCAGCAGTTGGTCCTGCTTTCGTTTTAATGGATGATAATGCGCGTCCCCATCGAGCCAACATCGTCGACGACTACCTGGAGAGTGAGGGGATTGCGCGTATGGATTGGCCGGCGTACTCGCCCGACCTTAATCCCATTGAAAATCTTTGGGATGTCCTCGGCCGTGCTGTGTCTGCACGTTTCCCACTCCCAGTCACTCTTACAGAGTTGCAAACTGCTCTACAGGAGGAATGGCGATTACTTGACTCTGAGGAGGTTGATCACCTCATGGAAAGCATGGTCACACGCTGTAAACTTTGTGTGAGGATGAGGGGTGGTCACATACCCTATTAATGTCATTTTTTTTATTTAAACATCATTTTGTTAATGACTCCAATATCACTTCATCTTATAATTTATGAAAATTCAATATTGTTTTCATCTTTGTACGTAATTCTTTGCTTTGTTTCATGCATAAACATATTTGCTACTTTCCTGCTGCATTCCGTGTCAATCAAGGCTGTACTTGTCGATTTTTTCACATTTTACCGCTTCGTGCTTAACTTTTGGCAGTGAGTGTTTCTCATCACCAGTTTTTCTCAGATTTGTTGGATCACCCATCTCATCCATCCCTTTTTACCTTCCTTCATCATTCAAGATTTTTAACACATAATTGATACGATTTTAAATTGAATTTCATAAAGTTTTATCTAAGATGATCTCACCCCACCTCAGTAATCACTTTTTTTAAATAAGGTTTTTACACTTCTAAATTAAAATTTCACCTTTATATAATTAAATTTTATGCAACCCATTTGTTTTTATTTCTTGCATTCCTTCTTTTAATGTTGGTCTGATTATTCTATTTTCTCATTGTCTTGTGTTTGGCGCAGCTTATCCTTTTCTGGATCACCCCCTCGACGTTCCACTAAATACCTACCCAGATGGCGATATAAAACCACAATCGCAGCAGCATATCTGTTCCTCGCCCCATAAATCCCCAAATTCCATTCCCAAACCAAAATCCTTTCCATCTCCGTATTTTACCGCAGCTTGCACATTTAAAAAAAGTTTTTCTCTCTCCGGGACTCATGAAAAACCACGAACTTTAAATTTAATCCCTCAGCTTCTTTTCCAGAAGATAAGAGGTTCCTTTAAGTATTACTTTGCGATATCTGGGCGTTTCTTTTTTGATGACTCCCGACGCAAATAGCTTCTATTTTGATACACGGTAGTTTTTTAAGCTCTAGAAACTTATGGTAAGCTTTCTGTGATACCGGAATAGTTCTGTAGATCCGCTGCGATTGTCCGTAAGTTAAAAAAATTATCTTTTGCCAACTATATCTTCTGTTCGAAAGTCCCAATTGTGCAAGAGGCATTCGGGGCTCAATGGGTATGCCCTCTGCGCTGACATCCTTCGAGTTGTAAACGGAGCAGGTTCGATTCCGCCCTGGTTGTATTTCTCTTCCGTGTCAGTAAAACTTCTGTTACTTGATATTGTATGCCTTGTGTCTGGCGGAACATGACCACATATGGCCCATGCGCCATTAAACCCTAAAACCAACCAAACCCGATTGTGCGAAGCCGACAGCACTTCGTCTTGCATTGCATTGGACTTCTTTCAGTGAAACGTTTTAAAACGCTTCCAACTTTTCTGATTACTGCGTCCATTTCATTGTACTCCCTATGCTCCAAAATAGATGTCACATCTGCACATTATTGTTTAAAATATTAGTTTTCTCAATTCTGAAGTGAACTATGCCAATGAGGACAACATTGGTTCACATTATAAGGAACCTAAGGATCGCTTCACTCACATCCCTACGGAATTTGAATCAATCCGAATCCAATAAAAACCGATCGACGAAGATTCGGAAAAGCAGCTTCCATCAGAAATAGCCGGCCGTTGTAACCCCGTTGGAAGTGTAGCGGATTAGCAACTGGTGGTTTGCGATTACGAAACTATCCAACCTGAGACATTCGTGTACGTGGGGGGCGGTGAACGTTAAATCTGTCGTGGCCTAGAATGTCCTCACGTTTGCGAGGTGTGGAATTTTGGAGAGTGGGGCGCCAGCTCAGGTGTGACCTCGTCATCTGACCGTGGTTCAAAATTACGTGGTGTTGTCCTCGGGGCTTTCCCTTCGGGTTTGATCACGGACTGTCGCCAATAGCCCGTTGTGTTGCTCCGGTGCGACGTTAATTAAAATACTTACCTATCTACCTCATCATTAGACGAAAACTCACACGCTCTTAATCTTGTCATCTTCGAAAAATCGGCAATATCTTAAAGACGAGATATCTCGTCATTAGCATAATTAATCAGATCTTGATTCACTTGCAGGGTTAAGAATACAAGAGTAATAAATTTATATATAAATCTTGTCTCTAAAATGTCCAAGCAGTTTACTAAAAGATTTCTAAATAACAAATACTCGTACATGGGTTTCGAAATTCAGTTATTTGAACAGAAATGAAATGTTTAGCTACAAGTCAAAGTGCGGAAGAAATATTTTCAGTGTTTCAAATTTTCCCAACTTCAAAGTAACCAAATGCACTGCTGAAATTCAAGAGTTGAAGTGTCATTCCAATTTCTTTTGTATTCAACCTGGTTGTGTGCGAAAAGTACCTCCTTTGTCAGTTATTCAATTCTTCTAAACTTCAATTGAGTATTGATTTTCTGAAAAACGTAAAACTTGTCAGACTTCATAAAAGAAATATTTCAAGCGATGAAATATCCGATAAAGGTAGTTTTTCGTCTCAAATAAGCCTACGGACTACAAATTTAGTATCCCTTGTAAGTATAACTTTTTGAATAAAATCTTGCTACTTGCATAACTTTGCTTTAGTTCTTCAGCTTAATGCAGATTTCAAATTTAGTTACTCAATATATAATCGATCATTTCAAAGTCAAACATAAAACCTTCCAAAAATTATCCCGTCGTGTACGTGAGGGTTGGTGTATGTTAAATCTGTCGTGACAACAAATGTCTACGTTGGCTTGGTGTTGAAGTTTGGAGGGTGAGTTGTTGCCTCGCAATCTGACCGTGGTTCCGAATTACGAAGTATTGTCTTCGGATCTTTCCCTTCGGGATGGATCCCAGACCATCACCTATAGCCCGTTGTGTTACTTCAATACGACGTTAATTCCATCGCCCCCCCCAAAAAAAATAACCCGAATTTTAAAACTGCTATTGATTATTTTGGTTTCTGTTAATTTTTGATATTCATTAATTACTCAATATAGTAAGCATCTGGTATTAAATTGATGAACTACAGGTTCTCGATATTGACCCTTTGATGGGTTGAGACGCATATATTCATTCTTCCACCTGAAGTATCCCCTGAATGAATTCGTTTCAGTTTTGACCGTCTTGTCTAACAGAATCTTTCCTGATTTTCTTTCAACCAAAAGACGTAATTATACAGCCATTGTGTGAGAATTATAGGGTAACAGCAATGCTGCATCATTCAGAAATCTCGTGTATAATGTAACACCTGCATGATTTCTATTACATTTTGATCGTCTTAACCAAGTCTTGGAATTCTTTCAACCAATAGATGTGGTTATACAGTCGCTACATGGGGATTGTAGGTAAAAGCAATACTGCACCACTCAGAAATCTCATGACGCTCAGAAGGTTAATGTTTCCAACACTCATCACAAAATCAGTCTTAGTCCCAGAGTAGCAAAAATACGACGACAAACCAATTCATCAAAGACAAATATTTGTCCTGTATAGTGAGTGTATGGTTGAATTTTTTAGACTGGAAATTGTGTGTCTACATATGAAGTCTCTCAAATATGTATAACGCCTAAAACGTTACACTGATCAAACCCAGGTCATCTCTACTGTATTGGTCTGGCAAAAGATTTCTGGAAATCCTGATCTAGTGTTGGACTTTTGACGTGAATACGTCTTTAAATTCGGTGAGGTATGGAGACTACGAAAACTCGTTTGTCGTGCTTGTATCTATTAAACTATAAATGATAGTCTAATAATTTAAATTCTGTTGGAAAGAGGGCTTGTGTCTGTACTAAAATTGTGGGTAGTGGAAGTGTGTTGCGGTGAGAGGAAGAGGGGTCGCGTTTGTCCGTGAACACTGAAAATGACGAAACCACGCGGCGTTTGGGCACTGTAACTTCGGATTGTGAAGAGACGAGACGTTGAAATTGGTGCCCGTTTGTAGAAAATAACAGGCTCTACAACAATCTTTACCCATAATCAATAAAGTAAAATTTGTAAAGTTATGAGCCCAGTTGTGTGTGTAAAGTGTACCGAGTTGAAGAAACTTTTCATAATATCCGGACAAAATTGGAAAGGAAATATGGACAGAAATGTAAAAACGCATCGTAGGAAAAGAAAAATTGCGAAGGGATCTGAAAAGCCCAAAGCGCGCGCGTCTAATGCCGAAAGATGCTGATTGTATAAACAGCGTAAGAAAGCCCAGCGCGACAACGCCGTCACTGGTATTGGTATTTTTAATTCACGTCGCACTAGACCAACACAATGGGCTATTGGCGACGGTCCGGGATCAACCCCCGAAGGGAAAGATCCGAGGACAACACCACGAAATTTTGAACCACGGTCAGATGACGAGGTCACATCTGAGCTGGCACCCCACTCTTCAAACTTTCACACCACGCCAACGTGAGGACATTTGGGGCCACGATAGATTTAACGTGCGCCAGCCCCCTTTGTACACGACGGTCTTTGATTGGATTCGAACTCGCAACCCTCCGATTGCTAGTCCGTTACTCTTTCAACCGGGCTACCGCGGTTATACCGGCACTAGTACTTCCTAGTTCGCCGCCGCCTAAACCGATGGATATTGACTTGGAATGTGATAACTTTGAAAGATTCTATCAGGAAAATTGTACCCAATATGAGTCCAAATACCAATGCGCGAATACGATTACGCTTACCGGTAATTTCAATGTCCATTTACTCTAAACGAATCTCGTATAGACGTGATCACCAACGTGAATACAACCTGAAGTACATTTCTACATCCCATTGTGGTCAATACTTGTATATATTTAAACCTTTGTAAGAAACATCGATGTAAATTCAATACCATATGTGTATCTTCTATCATTGGTCTTTGATAAATAAAGTTATACTGCAAGACTACAGTGAAACTTCGATTAACCGTCACTCTATTATTAAAAGTTGATTAATTAAATATTAAAAGTTATTAGTACGTACACACATACATACTGTACTCTATGTACAGTAACCAGATTGCCGCGAAAAATCATCCGCACTTTACTGCTGCGCGGCGGAGGCGCCGGAGTGGCGCACTATTGTTGTATTGATGAGTCACGTTCTTGGCCCGCCTAGCTATGGCACACGTGGTCAGTTTCAGTTGTGGCTGAGAAACTGTGCTCGGTGCTGTATGTTATTTGTTGTGTAGTGGCTTAATTGTTGAAATCTCAACCAGAAAATTGAGATTATTAAACGTTTGAAAAAAGTCGAAACTGCCACTAGTATTGCTCTCGTTTACTAAGCTAATGATGGCGAACCTAAGGAAACTGAGAATGTTAGTGTCGACGAAATTGTGCGACTGCAATTATGTACCGATTGCTGAAGACATAACGCCAGCAGATGTAACAGAGTGGTTGGGATGTGACAAATTGGACGGAGGCTTTGACGTTTTGAACGACGATGAAATTGTTTCCAGTGCGATTTGATATCGAAGAAGAAATTGAATAGAAAATGAGACTATTTTGAAATTTGAATATGTATGTACGTCTAGAGCGTAAGTTCATGTAACAATATATACTATGCTGTACTTAATGTAAATTGTATATTGTTTGTTTAAAATAAAATACATGTAGTGTATTTCCAGTTCGTAAACGTGCATTTTTTATAATTCGTTCATATGCAATGGATGGGGGTGGGTTATTGTTTAAGGTTTTTCTGTTATCCGTCTATTCGATTAACCGTCACGGTCATGACTGTTAATCGAAGTTTCCCTGTATTAATTTAAATATTACATTTCCTCTGATAACTCTAAGACGTATCACGCCTTAAACGATTGCGGTTGTGTCCCACTAAACCGCAATCGCTTAAGGCGTGAATGCGTCTTTTTTTATGAGCGTATTCTGACTCATGGATTCAGTCTTGCTGAAGAAGACTGCAATGGTAACCTTTCTATGTGCCCAGGATCGTGTGACAAAAATTAGTAGTAACTCGACCCTTAGAATACTTCTTCGTCTGCTGGGTGGAACCTAACATTCATCATCGGATTGGTCCATTGATTGATCATCTGATAGTAGTAGACTTTGGCGACTTCACCAGTTTTTTATCGCCACTCTAGAAATGTACATTCACACACCTACCCTGTCATACGATGTTATATCTCTAAACGAAGAGATCAAATCGGTCAATCAAGTCAATTTTTCACAGAACGGTCACGTGACTACTAGTCAACATGTTGGTCACACTTTTTGAAGCTCTTCTCGATAGCAATGATCAATCTACTTATCTTTTACGTCTATGGTTTAGCTAGCCTTAAGGAGTAAGTAAAAACAAATATTTTTAATACTTTGCAGTGTAGACTGGACATTGGGAACATGCCCGAAGGGCCATTACTAAAATGGTTCGTTTGACTAGCGATGCACATCAAAATTCCAAATTAAGTTGAATTCTGTAGAATGGCTTGGCCAAACTTGTCCCTTGTGCCATAAAAATTCAATCAATCTATGTAGAATGAATTCGAATACAATAAGAATGAGAAACGCTTTATAAATTCAAAAATATTGAAACCCAAAGACACGCTTATCATATTTCTGATAATACATATACTTTGTGATGAATATTTTTGTTCGCCACATTCATGTCATGCATCGGAGAATTTTGTTTGGAAGTCATTATTATATCGGAATCAGCAAAATTCCACTATACGTCATTCGATTCCACTTGAGCGGCTGGTGTTAGTCAGCAGAAGGTTTTCTGGGTTATGGTTCGACATATTTTGTCGTGTTTAATCAGATGGTTTATATTTACAATTCACCCCGACTCACTAGAAGTGATTACACCGGCAAAAATGCACACACGACCCAGATTTCTTTAAATTTCAGCTACCCAACACATCTGGTTCAGAAATAACTAAATTAGTCTTTACGATAGGGACAGGTAGGTAGTTGAATTCGCATCACACTAAAGCAACCCAACGGGGTATTGGTGAAGGTCGGGGATCAATCCCGAAGGGGAAGATCGAGGACAATACCTGAGCTGGCACCCCATTCTCCAAATTTCCACACCACGCCAACGTGAAGACATTTGAGGCCACGACATATTTAATGTGCACCAGGCCCCCGTTTCAAACTTTCCGTCTGTTAATCCCTGGCTACCTACTGGGCTACCGCGGCCCAGCTAGAGACAACTATTAACTATCGTTTGTTAACATTTAGTATTGCGCCAATGGCACCACATTTTTTCTTGTTCATGGTTTTGAAAACTTTTTATAGTATAGAGAATAGAAAAACTTGCTATACGCAGTTGCATCGAAAGGTTTATAAATTAAGCAGTATTCTGCATTATGTTTTCTTAATTTGTTTTATCGAACCTTGAGGAACCGTTGCGTTGCCCAACATTAAATAACGCCCGCGACAGGACACTTGAAAGATTTACTTTGATGTTAATTTCGATTATATAGATCTGAATCGTTAAATCGGATTGAGAAAAACCATAGTCCCTTTATACAAAGGTTTTAAACCAAATAAAATCAGAATTCGCACTTTCTGTGATGCCAGCCTTCATACTCATGCTACCGATGTGTTTGTAAGGGTAGCAACCATTGATGAAGTAAGTTTACATCCAACTTTTGGCTCCCAAATCAAGAATAATTCCCATGAATTGTATTACAATTCCACGCGCATTGTTAGCTGAAATGGTGGGAGCGAGACTACTTCAGTTCTAGGACTTCAATGGGAGAATATGGAGTTACAATTTTGGACGGATTCGTCCACAATATTAGCTTGGATACAAAGAGCAACCGTGGACTGTTTTTGTCATCAACCGAATCAAGAATAGTTTCCCATAAAATCTATTACAATTTCACGTGTAGAGTTAGCTGCCAACGGTGGGAGACTCCTTCCATGATATATGAAAACTGGCCAATCCTAATAGTTGGAAATATATTCCTGGCTATGTTAACCCTGCAGACCTAACGTCAAAAGGAGCCTCTGGTAAACATGGGGTCGTGACCCTAGGATGCTCCAGGCGATCTTTCTTTACTTTCTTCTCCATCCTTTTTCACAATTACTTGACACTGTCTATCTTGTGTTTGGAACAGCTTGGCCAAATATGGCCCTTGCGCCATGAAACCCAAAACCAACACGTCAAGAGGATGCTTAACTAAACAGTTCCTGAAAGGTTATGGTGGAATGGTCTTGTATGTCTTAAAAAGGAATCTCCGACAGAATGGCCTTCGGCAGTAGTCAACAATGATGAATCTATTTAGGTTAAGAAAGGAAGGCTCCTCACACAATGTAGTGGACGGAACATTTAAAGTACCAAAAAACCGGAATTGTAGTTGTGACTTTTCCGAACAATTTTTCTTTCCGACTTTTACAAACTTTATTCTATGCTGAGTTGCTTGCGATCTGCTAAAGGCGTAAAGACGTTAGTTATTGTTTTGTTAACATTTAATATTGTGCCGATTGCAGCAAGTTTTTATCTCATTCAAGTTTTTTTTTAATTGTAGTGTAAGAATAAAAACAATCCATGTTCTCAGTTGTATTGATCGGTTATAAATTAGAAGTATTTTTTGTTATTTTATCGAACCGTTGCGTTGCTCAACAAGAACGTCTCTTACATGGGATTTTAGGATGCACCCTACTTGTGTACAAAACACCTTTTGCTTTACTGGAGAACCAAACAGAATTTACATATCGGATCTTATGCTTCACTTAAGAAACTCGCCATTTCACGAACATATTATTAGTATATTAAGTATTATTAGTATAGACTCATACTACTGTTGGCCCGATTACCTTTACTCCTCCAAGAGTTTCGACGAGATATCTCGTCCACGATCTGGTCAATTTTGCTAAAGACGAGATATATTGTCGAGACAACTGCCGAATTACTTAAAGGGAATTAAGATCCAAGTAGGAAAACCAATTTTCATAATTTTCCTGCTTATGAGAGGAATTTTAAATGACAAAAAACACTACGAAGATTTTACTTTTGAAATGCTCTCGCATGATACATATCAGGTTACCTTAAACTATAGTTTATCTCTATTTGGGCAACATTTAGCTGTTAATCAAATTCATGTTGACCAATTAACTATCATGTATTAATTCGGTTGGTAGTGGAATTTACGCACTAGAGCAGAACAACGGGTTATTAGCGACGATTCTTTAGGTAATGTTGCACTGGAGCAACACAACGGGCTATTGGCGATGGTTCGATATTAAATCCGAAGGGAAAAATCCGACACCTCGTAATTTTGAATCACGGTTTAGATGGCATGTATTAATTTGGATTTTAATCTTTGCTATTTGTATCGGCGGAGTGCTGAAATCGTATTAGAAAAACAGGCCAACTGACGTCACGTTCAGAATACGTACAGGAAACACGTATAGCCTCTGACACACTACCGCCACCTGTATTTAGCTTTACAGAAAATATTTCTCAGTATTGTTCGGGGCCGTGGTAGCCCAGTTGGAAGAACAACGGATTAGCAACCGGAAGGTTGCGAGTTCGAGGCTGGGTCCAGCCAAAGACCGTCGTGTACACGGGGGCTGGTGCACGTTAAATTTGTCGTGGCCTCAAATGTCCTCACGTTGGCTAGAGCGGAAGTTTGGAGCTAGCTAGTGGGATGCTAGCTCAGGTGTTAGCTCGTCATCTGACCATGGTTCAAAATTACATGGTGTTGTCCTCGGATCTTTCCCTTGGGGATTGATTCCGGACTGTCGCCAATAGCCCGTTGTGTTGCTCCAGTGCGATGTTAATTAACTATTTACCTACCCAGTATTGTTCTTACTATATTTCAATTAAGTTTATATATCTCTTTTACAGGTGTTGGTTGTTGTCGTCATCGTTGTCCTCGTAGCAACTTCTCGGTCTGCAAAGCTATCATCCGGCGATTCAAAAGGTACGCAATTCTAAAAGAGCAATTGTTTCATGGTGTTGATTGAAAAGGAACCCGGATTTCGTCGACACGTCATCTCTGTTAGCACTTCGTAAACAATGCCTGTTAGATAGGAATTCCGTTGTAATTCCGTCCTGATTCTTGATGTGTACAGTTTGTTAGATCAATTGTCGCATTTCGATGTGTATGATTTTAGGGCATTTTATCAGCAAATTTTTGAGATTTTGAGGGCAGTGTTTGGTCAATTTTAGAGTTAAGCTTTTAAGATTAGTTTGGGCTTGGGTTTTTTAATCTAATTTTTATTGAAAAATATCAATCGCATTCGCTCTCATCTGTGGTCTTGTTTTCACAACAAAACACATTACAAATGACCTTGTAGGTAGGTCTGTTGCTTCCATTTTCTTGATGTTGATTGACGCAGCTTGGCTTATATGGCCAATGCACCATAAAACTAATCCCAACTAACTCAAATTGTTGTGGGGGGGGTCTCCATGAATCAGTGGGTTTGCCCACTGTACTAGCAATCTGCGAGTCGAGTTGTGGGCGATGCAGGTTCGATTCTTGTAACTTAAACTTTATTTCTCTCTTGTGTGTGCATATCCATACTTGAAGTTGTCTGCCTCGTGTTTGGGGCAGCTTGGCCAAATATGGCCCTTGCGCCGTAAAACCCAGCCAACCCAAATTGCGATCTTTTCCTGTTTGTCGCTTTACTGTCACATTTTCCAGCACTAGGGCTAATTATACCGGAACCTGCTTATCTGTATAACTTCTAGGTCAAAAAGTAGATTCTCTAATTTGAACTCCTCAAACAAACTTTGAGGCTCTTCAACTTTGGGTTGTCAAAAATAGTATCCAAACGTATGAGAATCTAATTTTAACACCTTTGTCAAAAATATGAATTTCAATGCCTGAATACAATGAGTCAAAAAAAGGCTCAATCAACTTTCGATAATTTTATGAAAAAGATACGCATGTTTTCTTAGTTTTTCGGAACCTGAAATATCTTAGTAATAAACGAAACTTAATTAAATCAAAATAATAAAAAATATGAAATTGTGCACATCTTGAAGGGTAAAGTAATTGAATTTTCGTAGCACTGGATTAACACAACCGGCTATTGGATACAATCCGGGATCAATCCCGAAGAAAAAGATACGAGGACAGCATGCGGCAATTTTGAACCACGGTCAGATGACGAGATCAATACCTTTGAACTAGCACCCCAATCTCCAAACCTCCACACTTCGCCAAAGTCAGGACATTTGAGGTCTCGACAGATTTAGCATGCACCAGCTTCCCCATATACGACGGACTTTGGTTGGACCGAGTTTCGAACTCTACCAATTGGGTTACCATGGCCTCTATAATTTTAAGAAAAATATGCGTGTTTTTTAAACACTTTTTATCATTATATTAAATACATCTTAGGACTAAACACAATCATTAGTTAGAAAATTAAATGAATATAATAATCCAAGTAGGTAGGTATTTTAATTAACGTCACACTGGAGCAACACAACGGGCTATTGGCGACGGTCCGGGATCAAACCCGAAGGGAAAGATCGGAGGACAACATCACGTCATTTTGAACCTCGGTCAGATGATGTCACATCTGAGTTGGCACTCCACTCTCCAAACTTCCACACCACGCCAACGTGAGGACATAGGCCACGGCAGATTTAACGTGCACCAGCCTCCTTTGTACACGATGGTCTTTGGTTGGATTCGAACTCGCAACCCTCCGGTTGCTAATCCGTTACTCTTCCAACCGTGCTACCGCTGCCCTATAATAATCCAAAAAAATAAGTGCATCTAGTGTCCATGTTGAAGTCATCAATAGCCCATTGTGTTGCTCCAGTGCAACGTAAATCCAACTACTTGCCTGTTGATATTGAAAATAAAAAATATTGGGGCTTGAGTAAAAAACAGTCAATGATAAAATCAATATTTTTTGGACCTAATTTTAGGAAAGACTACTCAATCTATTTGGCATTGGTTTAAATTATTTTTCTGTTCAGGTATGTAGGTAGGTATTTTAATTAACGTCACTGGAGCAACACAACGGGCTATTATTTTTCTATTCAACTTTTAAGAATATATTAAAATGCTCAAAAGATCTCAATACACTATCGCAAATGCAACACCATGAAGGAAGCAACCAATAGCCTGGACATTTGCAGGATGTTTAGATCATAGAAAGATATATATATAAATCATGTGCCAGAGTGACGCTCCTGTCAGCAGTATAAAAAGGGAAAACGCAGATAATAGTTAAGTATTGGAATTGTGTTTTCTCGCTGTTCCTGTGTATAGGAAGCTTAATTGTGATTCATCAAAAATACACGGCAGTTATGTACGCATGTTTCTCAGTCTGACAGGAAGAATTGGTGGCTTATCAGAACTGGATTATCTTTCCGGGAAATCGGTGGTCGTGTTGAACGAAATCAAGCCACATTGATGCGAATATGGAATCGGTGGGTGCAGGCGGGACGAACTGACCGATGCATACGATTGCCACAACCTCGTCACACCACCGAACGAGAGGACAGACATCTCGTGGGCATGGCTATTACGGATTGTACTGAAACATCAAGAACTCTAGCTCATGAATAAGGGTGTGTTGCACAGCAACTCTTGTATCAGCACGTACAGTTCGGCGTCATCTGCAGCAGCGGAGAAAGAATTATTTCCATTACTACCACTATCTTTGACTACACCATAAGCGTCAGAGGCTGCAATGGTGCGTTAAACAATGGATTGCCGTATATGGACAAACTAATCTCGAATCTGTACTTGTCGCATTCGTCTGGCGGCACCGCGACGACAGACTGCATGTTTCTTGCATAATACAAATCCATATAGGTTCGTCACTTGCGTTATGGTATGAGGCACCATTGGATTCTACTTCCGCACTCGCCTGGTAGGCATTGCCAGTCAACTCAACAGCCTCTTTTACATATCTGAAGTTTCGTAGACTTGTCCTCCCTTGTCTTTATGGCTTGCCTGTGGTCAGTTTTCAACAGGACAATGCGCGAGAGCATGTGGTATGCAACATACAATTCCTCAATGTGCACCAGATTTCCTTTCTTCCATGGCCTTCCCATTCACCAGATCTGTCACCCATAGAACACGTCTGATCGATTATCGCCCAACGACTGGCACTTCCAGAGCAACTGCGGCAACTCCAGATGAACTATTTCAGCATATGGAAGCGGTATGGACTGATGTTCCTCAAACACACATCCAAAACATTTTCCTTTCAATGCCGAGATTTGTTACACCCATGGTGGCTACTCAAAATACTGATTTCTTCGAGTTACTCTGGAGAGTAGGGAGGGCCGAGGTAGCCCGGTTTGAAGGGTAACGGACTAGTAACCGGAGAGTTGCTAGTTCAAATCGAACCATAGACCGTCGTGTATAAAGGGAGGGCTGTTGCACGTTAAGTCTGTCGTGGCCTCAAATGTCCTCACGTTGGCGTGGTGTGGAAGTTCGGAGAGTGGGGTGCCAGTTCAGGTCAGTGGGGTGCCAGTTCAGGTCAGAGTGGGGTGCCAGCTCTCGTTATCTGACCGTGGTTCAAAATTACGAGGTGTCCTCAGATCTTTCCCTTCAGGATTGATCCCGAACCGTCGCCAATAGCCCGTTGTCTTGCTCAGTGTAACGTAAATTCAACAACCGCATTCCGCAAATTGAGTGGAGCTGTAATTTCAATCATTCCACCATGTGCCTTATATTTGTATAATAAATATGAGTATATATCTCGTGTCCTTCATGGCGTTGGTCAGCAGTGTGTATTAATATACAACTGTAAATAAACTGTATGAAACTGTTTAGCTGTGAATTAAGTGTTATGTGTGTTTTAAGTATTCCAAAGCTGTACAAAGAACAGATGTTTTATTCCTTTCTTAAACCTTTCAATTTTCAGATCTGTTTTCAATAAGTTGGAATGGAAGTTGTCCTTGGGAACCGGATGAATGTCCTCAAAGGTAGGACAAAATAATTATTTGTTGATGCATCGACTAATAAAATTCATTAATATGTGTCATTTTTAATGATTAAATGTAGATTTCATAGAAGTTAATCGGAACTGAAATTCTTGTCTATATATATTTCACTAACGTACGTCGCAGAGAAATCGAAGATATTTGTTTTTTGTCGAAGGGCAACAACGGATATAAACAATATAAAATCGACCGTTAGCAGATTCGTTCGCCACTTAGTTTATATATTATGCTTACTTTTAGCTATGGAGCTGCATAATTTTGTTCGGAACTAAAACTACGGAAGATCTCGTCATTGTAACCAAATTTTTCATTATGAATTATAGAAGGCAATGAGAAATCTGGAATATAGAAATTAACGCAGAAAAGATAATCGGAGCCAACCCGAAAATAGGTTCAGTGGTAAAAATAATAGTGAATTGCCTTTGAACATGTGAATAAGATGCAATTGGGAAGTGGACTTTCAGAAGCTAATTGTGGCAACATGACTGAAATTTTTACCATGCACTTTATTGGAAGATTTCATTCATCTTTCAAAATAATTTTTTTATCACTTTGAAAGTTTTTATTATTACTTTTAAATAACAGAAAGAAAATTTGCTGTTCTTTCGATCCTCTGGGCGACATGAGATTTCCGAGTAATGAGTGCAGTATTGCTTTCTTTCACAACACACATAATGAGTAAATAACCACATCCATTGATCGAAAGAATACCAGGAAAGATTCTATTGGTCAAAAATCATGCAGGGAAAACTGCAGGTGACAAAACGGAAATATACATGTGAAATCTCCAGAAGTTTCAGAAATTAGTATTTCTGAAACCCCCAGAGGTTTCAGAAATAGTATTGCATACTAAATATTAAATTAATTTCAAAATTAATATTGCATATTAAATTAATATAAAAATTAGTATCGCATATTAAATATTAAATTAATATAAAACTTAATATATATTAAATTTTAATAATATAAAAATTAATATTATATATTAAATATTAAAATAATATAAAAATTAATATTGTATATTAAATTCAAAATTAATATTGTATACTAAATATTAAATTAGTATTCAACATTAATTCCGAAATTAATACTTGAAAAAATCATGAATTGCAATCTCCACATCTATTTTTATGCAATTGATTTAATACGATCACCATACTGAATGAAGTGTTTTAAGTTTTCAAGGTAGGCCTCCTCTGTTGCTGGTGTCCTTGGATGGGTTTCGTAACGACTACCTGAAGAGGGGATTCAACCCTGTCCTCCAGAAAATCGCTCAGTGTGGGGCCAATGCAGATTTCATGTACTCCGTCTTTCCGACCAAGACTTTCCCTAACCATTTCAGTCAAGTCACGGTAACGTTTAATACACAACAGTTTTCGTTTTCATGAGTCCAAAGCATATCCCAATCATCGACCTTCTAATGAAATTGACGTAGCTAGTGCTCGCAGCTACATGTCATTTCTTGCGATCACTCGGTTTGAAGATCTCCGGATGATGATTGTTTTGGGGGTTATATGGCGCAAGGGGAATATTGGGCCAAGCGGCGCCAAACATAACACAGACAAATTCAAATGTAGGGGGAAAGGGATTGGGAATAATGAGATGAAAGCAGAAGATTGCTTGTCCAGGGAGCGCGCACCCGTGTTTACTAAACAGTAAACCCCATGGGAAAAGAAAAGATCTCTAAAGTATCTCGGGCCCGTAAAGCCCATACACGCCTAAAGATGTGCCCTTGACTACGATCTCAAGTTCATGTGGTATTGGAAAAGATCACGAATCCTTTTGCACGACTAATTGACCAGTGTGATTAAAAACACTAGTTTGCTCTTCGATAACTAATCGGTTCAAGTCTGTTCTCTAGCCCTCGTGACCTACACTTCTGAGATTTTATGACAGCGACTCCAACTTCGTCTATTTCTTTAGAAGGTCGTTAATTCCAATCAAATCAATATGTATTATATATTTAAATATCGTGGTTGATTTTTTAATTTTGAGAGCTCCACCAACTGGTATCTAGTAACATAGAAACTACCCAAGAGGTTCGCCAATATATACAGGTGATAAAGGAAGTCAGACTGCCCTTCCTTTCTAGACATGTAAGCGGTCACATGAAGTATCCTTCAATCAGGGCAATAAGGGACACTTCCAACTTGCCTAAAATGGAACACTGAAAGGCCTCCCCATCTTCTGGCCCGTGTTATTCTGACAAGAGATAATCTGGAAGTCCCGATCTAGAGTTGGACTTTTTTGAGACTTTTCGGACCTATGGATTTAGTCTCACTATTTAGCTACGCCTTAATCTTCAAGTGATTTCGACGATATATCTCGTCCATCAAGATCTGACCAATTTGCAAATGGCGACTGCCGATTTCATGATGACGAGATCAAGATCTGATCAGTTTTCTAATGACGAGAGACGACGAGATCTTGATGGACGAGATATTTCGTCCATGAAGATCTTATTAGTTTTGCTAATGACGAGATACCTCGTCGAGACAACCACCAGGAGGGTTAAGAAATAAGTAACAACAGCAGAAAATATTTTATCCTATATATTACTTCCCAGACTCACCTCCCCCAGCTCACCGTGAGGTGTAGAGCTCATAGAGGGGGGGGGAGGGAGCATCGACCGCCGACCCCACGAAAGAGGTCAACAAACCACCCACTAGGACAGCATTTATTAAAAAACACTAATAATACAAATAAATGACCAACAGGGTCCAAATCAGACGGACGACCAGCACAAGCTGGTTTACAAGGTCGTTTAATAATTTATAAAATGACCTAAAATGAAATACAATTATAAAATATATAGAACATTCATAAAAGGATTAAAATATCTGTCGAAAACAGTTTAAAATGACTTTATTATGTCTACAAACAGATTTTCCCTAAAATTAAAAAAATCTTAAGATTTTAAAAGTAAATAGAATGGGGCCAGACCTAGTCTTAGGCCCCCTACTTACCACACGGGAAGACCACCGGGTACCCAGTATTAATCGCTGCGGGGTGCCCATCCGCCACCCCTCCAGCCGCCAGCACGCAGTGGCTGATTTTATTTCTCAAAATCTTTGATTTTAAAACACCCTCCAGCCACTGCGGACCAAAGGTACCAGGGGATTTCAAATGGTAGTCCCTGGTGTGCGGGCAGCAGAAGAGGTAGTGGTCGGCATCACCCATTACTTTTAATTTACTAAAGATTATTTCTAGACTATTCTGTAGCATGTATGGATTTTTCAAGAATCCGTCGTCCAGTGTTAAAGCTTGCACGCCAGTTAGATGGAAAAGAAATTCGTAACTAAACTAAAAAACTACTGAAGAATTAGAAGGATTTTTCTATAAACACACGAAAACAAATTGAATTGACTTGTCATCTTTGATTGAAATTCCTTAAGGTTTAACCCTCCAAGTGGTTTTGACGAGATATCTCGTCTATCAAGATCTGGTCAGTTTTGCTAATAACGAGATACCTCGTTGAGACAACCACCAGGAGCGTTAATACAACCGCATTGATTTATTTTGTCCTTGGTAGAGTTGCTACAAAATTCAGTGTAATGATCTCTTTATTTCTTATTTAATGTTTGTATCTCAAAGTATTTTACTATTTTGTGCATATTGCTTTCACATTTAGGGTCTGTACCCATCATCTCATGGTATAGTAGACAATAAAATGAATGATTCTGGAAGAGCATTCACACTAGGTGATGGTAATAGCCAAGATCCGTTTTGGTGGGAAAAAGAGCCGGTGAGTAAGGATAATTTATTGGACAACTACTTTTCATATTGTGTTCAGGTTAGAAACAGCTATTACTCATCAACATGACGTACAAACGCTTCAAAGGTGACAAAACTCAAAAAGCGCGTTTTTTCTGGAGAAACCTTTGAAAAGTTTTGAAGCCATAGAAAACGCTATGCTAGATTGCTAGCTGCCATAGATTTGGCATTTCCACGATTTGAGATGGGGCACTCATAATCATTAAAAAATCAAAAGTGGCTTTTTATGAGCAATTGGACTATTGCAGGGGCTATGTGATGATATTCATGTGTAGAATTTGAATTTATCTGAATTAATAGTTGGAGCAAAAGGCAGAAATATTCTTAGAACGAGTTTCTCACATTTCGTGTTTGGTAATTATGTTTAGAGGCTTGCAATTGAAATTTTGTTAAAAAACCAAATGTAAAATCCTTTCGCCTGGTTTTTTAATCCGGTGGATGATGTTTTCGTAAAAATATGGTCTAAATTTTTATATGATCTCTTGAGCAAAACAGTTTAAAAATGTGCTTTCAATGATTCTTAAGAAAAAATGGTTCACTTAAAATTTGAGAATAAAATTAATGTGTTTGGATTCCATATTACATCTTTAAAGTATTCGAGCCAAACAAAAGATATCTGTTTTTTTACTTTCCCCGAGGCTTTCTGGGCTCTCAGGAATTGTTTCAAGTATCCCATGTTATTGGGTATTTGTATTTGACGATAGCTAGCGCAAAAATGATTTAATTTCAATGTACGAAGTACTTCAATCATTTAACTAAAAAAAATATTTACTCGTAAAAATATTTTGTAATTTGCTCTATTATAGAGGGACTTTCAGTGCAAAAAAATAGATGATCTGCAAAGATTTTACTTCTGCCCAAATGCTCTCGCATGATACATATTGGGGTTATCTTAAAATGTGATTAATCCCCATTTCGGCATCGTTTGACGCTTAATCTAATTGTTGGCAAATCAACTATCACATATCAATTCGGAGTTCATTCTTAGAAATTTTTATCGATGAAGTACTGAAATCGTATTCGAAAAACTAGCCAACTGACGTCACATTCAGACTATGCACTGGAAACACGTATCGCCGCTGGAACACCACCGCCACCTATATTTCGCTTAACAAAAAATTCCTCTCATTGGGAAATTCAAATTTTGCTATTCTTTCATGTTATTGTAGTTCATTTTTGTCATACAGAACTTTTTATGAGAGGCATTATCTGTCTAGCAAACGTAAGTGGCGATTGTGTTTCTGAGATGTAACATGTTTCCTGTGAGTATTCCTAACGTGGTATCCCTTAGCTTGTTTTTTGAATACGATGTCAACACTTTGCCAACCAAATTCCAAAGAATGAACCCCGAATTGAAATATGATAGTTGATGGATAGTTTATTATACTATTATTAAACGCTAAACATTGCCAAAATATCGATAAACTGCATATTAAGGCTTTGATTTATATTACATTAGAGTATTTGGATATAGCGAATGTAAAATCTTCGCATTTCCCGTTTGGTTTGTTCGTTTTACATTGAAAATTCCTCTCATACTTTGGCTTTTACTGATTTCCTTTCATTTTTAAAGTGGTAAAGTAAAGAAATAAATAAAAATTCGAAAGAAGAAAATTTAGGTTTATTTAGAGAAAATAGAAGCAGCAAAGATAACAGAAGTGGAACAGAGTTATAAGTAAATATTGAGTCGGTGCGAATGAAATATCCAATGAGAAATAGCATTGGGAATGACTCCATACATCTAAAAGTAATTACCTACAAGCTTCCGGCATCTTACGTCACAGCTACTATAAAAAGCTATTACGGGTGTGAAGTACGAGTTCCAGATTTAATTCGTTTCGGCGTAAGGTGCTTCCAAATTCGACATGAAAAACTCAGATTTGAGAGTCATCTTCCTTTACGAATTTAAACTGAAACATTCTGCTGCAGTTGCTGCTCGAAACATTAACAGAGCATTCGGGAAGAATACAGCCAATGAACGAACCATTCGGCGATGGTTTTCGAAGTGGAGATAATGGACCTGAAAAAAGAACCACGTGGTCACCAAGAAGTTGCAGTTTCTGACGATGTTCTGCTAAGTGTGGTTGAAGCTGAACCGCAGAAAACATGTCGTGAGATAGCGTCCGGGCTAGGTGTCCACCACACTACAATTGTTCGCCGTCTGGCTGCACTGGATAAGGTCAAAAAGATGAATTCTTGGGTGCCTCATGAATTGACAATTGCCCATAAGATGAGGCGTTTGGAAGTCTACATCGCTCCTTTCCAGGAATGAAAGAGAACCTCTACTGCAGTGAATTGTTACCTGCGACGAGAAATGAGTCTTTTATGATAATCGGAAACGATCTGCACAATGGTTGAGCAAAGCACAGCCACCTGAACGCCATCCCAAGCCACCCTTACATCCCAGGAAAGTTATGCTTCTTGTATGGTGGTCTACAGCTGGAATAATTCATCGTAGTTTCCTGCCAAGTGGCCAAACCATCACTTCAGAACGATATTGTGATGAATTACGACAGATGCACCGGAAATTGATGGTGAAACAACCGGTTTTGGTAAACAGGCATGGCGTTCTCCTTTTGCAAGATAACGCCCGTTCTTATGTCGCACAACGGACCATGCTGACACTACGTGAGTTGGGATATGAAGCGATGCCTCGCCCCCTTTTCCTCTGACTTGTCACCTAAAGATTTTCATCTGTTTCGTCATCTGGATCGCTTTCTGTCTGGCAAATGGTTCACCCAAGATACGGAGGTTCACGTGCAGTTGATGACTTCTTCGCACCCCAGCCACAAGACTTTTTTCGTTCCCGCATCATGGCCTCGTCAGACAAGTGGCAACAGTGTCAATTCAGGAGATTATTTCGAGTAGGTCAGGCACTGTATTTTTCAGTTATCGCCATCGAAGTGGTCATTTTCCAGACATTTCATTCGCACCGACCCAATAATAACGTTATATAAAATAGTAAACGATCGTTTGAAGTTTTGTGATTTACATGATGCTCAAATCTAGAAAGTTCTACGATGTTCAAACTTTAATAGAAAAAATTTTCGTCTGCTATCAAAGTCTAATGGCGTTTTCGAACATGGAACTCCTGTTTTCTTCCAGTTATTTATCGTCTGCTCAGTTCCAGCTCGCGACCAATATTGTTTGTAAATATGTAGGCAAGTACATTTTTCATATTGTATTTTATGTAATTTATAGATTTGGGTAACTGCACAAAAGCAGGGCTTGAAAGCAGCAACTTTCTTCTGGCCAGGATCGGATGTCAAAATCAATGGTACATTTCCTTCGTATTACAGAATGTACAACTTGTAAGTAATTCGTAAGTAACTCTTATTATTTAAATTGTGTAGAATATTTCACTGCACTCCAATGTTAAATACGGAAAAGTAAATCGTGCATAATTTATGCTTCAATCGACTCCAATTATGTAAATTACTAAATAGCCAAAATGTATGTGAATACTTTCCGGACAGACCTCTTACAACAAGGCCGTTAAGGTATATAAATATTCTCGCATTTGATATTCTTATGGTAGGTGTAATCTAGCTGGGACGCTATTTTTTGACTATATTTTCAAAAGTGGTAGTCATCAAAATTAAATGCAGATCGTGATTAAATATCGAGAAAAACATGTATATTTGTAGTTTTTTCAAATTACTACCCCAATATGAAGAGCTGATAAAAAAGCAAGCTAACTGACTTTAACAATATCAACATGCATTGAAAGTTCATTAGAATACACTCAATTTAATAAATTAAGTAGACAATTTTTCAAATTTAATTCATTTAAAGGTAATTTACTCAAATTCAATTCGAACAAGGAAGCCGTGAACCTTAAAAGTTTAAAAAAGGCTGTCATAGGTTATGTAACTCAGGAGTGACCTCGTCATCTGACCGTGGTTCGAAATTACGAGGTGTTGTCCTCGGACTTTCCCTTCGAGATTGATCCCGAACCGTCTCCAATAACCCGTTGTGTTGCTTCAGTGTGACGTTAATCCAACTACCTACTTATAGGTTATGTAATGTTTAAAATATGTTAAGCGATATTTTCCCAAATTCGATTATTTTGATGGTAGACTAAAATAGAGACGAATCTTTTATTTGGCTAAATTTTATGTCGCTTCATCCCTTTAAAAATACATGATAATGGAAATTTGGGTGGCTCAATATTTTTGTGACCGACTGAATATGCGATACAAGAACGTTTAACAGTACAGCATGTTGAAGCAGGTGCCTAACATTGCAACAGGGTGAGGCAGGTGCAGGAATGATCATATTACCCGTACACTGACGCTGCACTTCATTTTCTACACCAAGTACGTTGAGGCATGAAAACAAAAGGTTTCTTTGTTGAGTGATTTTTATTCTCCATTGTGTCAGCAAAATTCACTGTAATACTTTTGAAAGAAATAAATAACTACCTAAATTCATTTCATCGTCTGATTGCTTACAGTACAAATTCTTGTCACTCCTAAGTAATCCTTTCATAACCTTGATATTTTTTCTTTGACAAGAAAATGGTGCAATAAAAATGTTGTAAACTGCATAAAACAAATAAAAATATACATGATATTAAAATGTCAGATGACTTATAGCGAGTTTAATGCAATTGTGCCAAGAATACTAAGCTGAAAAACGAGATAAAGAATTTATAAATCATTTTGTCACCGTTTCATATCCCTCTGTGTTCGCCATCACTTTTTGAAAAACCGTGAAAAGTCACCCAATTCAGATTATGTTGAATGAGGATTTTTCTATAAAGCTAAATATATAGAGCGTTAAAGTATTTTGTGATAAATATTTCCTGTTTCATTCCAGATATGACGTAAATTATTTTCACTCTATCCAATTTCAGCATGTCGCTTATAGAATTAATCATAAATTTAATACTTTTTAGTTATGTTTTACATAACTGAAAACATTCCGCACAAATATATTACAAATGTCTGCTCCATCAAGTATGGCTCTAATTATTCCATACGAATAATTTAGCATAGGGGAGAACGAATGCCAACATCCTCAAAACAGTGATAAGTAATCTTAGTTAACTGGAACTATTTTCTTCATTTGTTTATACTTCACTGAAAACTCATGCAGTTACATGAATGCAGCTTTATGCACGATGCGCATTCACTTCCGAAGTTTTGGGTTGATATAGCATGTAGATGAATTTTACATGAACTCTCCAAATGTAACAAATTATAATTCAAAGGATTCAATTCCATTGTGGCATACCAGGAAAGGAGGCTGCGGTTGCACTGGCTGACTTAGAGAGGTACTGGTGTCTCCCATTTTTTGTAAATAAGCAGTCTAAAATTAACCCTCCTGGTGGATGTCGAATTTGATTTCTGCCAGGTGCATTCCTCAATGGGTGTATGTTCCGTGTCAGTAAAATCCTTCATTGTGTGTATGTCCATTACTTGATATTGTATGTCTTGTGTCTGGCGCAACATGGCCAAATATGGCCCTTGCACCATAAAACCCCAAAATCAACCAACTTGGTGGATGTCTCGACGAGGCATCTCGTCATTAGCAAAACTGGCTTGACCTTGACTGACGAGATATCTCGTCCTTAGGAAAACTGACCAGACCTCGATCTAGTAATTTCACATTGGTGTGGAAATTTGGAGAGTGGGGTGCCAGCTCAGGTGTTGATTCAAAATGACGAGGAATTGTCTTTGGGTCTTTCCCTTCGGGATGGATCCCGGACCGTCGTCAATAACCCGTTCAGTTGTGTTGCTGCAGTGGGACATTAATTCCTATCTTGATCTAGTAATCATCAAATAATCGCAATATCGTGTTGCGATTCTTTGTGATATGTCTATTACTTGAGATTGTATTGACGAGATATGTGTATGTCATCATTAGCAAAATTTCAGATCTTGTTGAAATCACTTGGAGGATTAAGGATATCTATAAAATTGAACTTGGGATGAGGGTTCGGAAAACACAGGGAGACTACCTGGCCGTCCAAGAGAAAGGGGACGTGGTTGCTTTTAGACTAGCGACGGGACATGATTGCTTAGCCACCCGTCTAAATAGATTTGGAATTTTGAACAGTTCCGATCCCTTCTCCAGTGAATTGATGTATGCTGACTACTTGTTCTGTCTTGACTGGAAATACTATCGTTATTGGGAGGCCAGACTTTTGACGTGAATACATCATTAAACTCAGAATAGTACTTGGGGCATGCATGGAAAGTCGAGCTTTACTAAAAAGCGTTACAGCTGTTTCGTCTTGTTATTTTAGAACTACAAACACCCAGAAGATAAATATAGCGTCGTATAGACAAAGGATGTCCGTACCTGACATGACCTTCGCATCGAGTGCGCAAGTGCGGTCCTCAATATTTCGAAATTCTACGGTGTTGGTCGAGCTTTGGACGAGTAGTTCGATTTCTTGGAGTGAAGACTACGTAAGTGGTGTCATTCGAAAGCTACCGAGCAACGCTACAATAGATATTGAACAATTATTTTCGAACTTCACTTTGAATCGTTCAAACAGTAAATTAGTTGTTCAATATTCGCAATAAACTATAGTTCAAACTTCCTATGTCTGCTTCATTTATTCCATAATCCAACACGAGGCCCGAGTATTCACGTCAAAAGTACGGTTTGTGTCCTCTACACAACCTACCAATTGCTTTTAATTACATTTTACTGTAAAATTTAATTCTGGTGATTTAACCCTCGACGAGATATCTCATCCATCAAGATCTGACCAATTTTGATAGTGCCGAGATATTTCGTCATCACGATTTTGCTGATTTTTTTTTATGATGACGAGATCGAGATCTGGTCAATTTTCTCCCAATGACGAGATATCGGGATCATCAAGATCTGGTCACTTTTGCTAATAACGGGATACCACGTCGAGACAATCACCAGGTGGGTCAATGCTCTTTTATACTGTATTTTCTGTTGTCTTCTATTGTGTATTGAGGCTAAGGATGTCTGTACTGCTTGGTGTACTGGAAATTTAAGATTTTAAAATTTAAAAGAGATTTCGATTGAGAAGAAAAAAATATGCTTATGTTAACCCTAGTCTTCAAATCGCAATAAAACATGTATGCAGAGTAATTTAACATGATCCTTTCAGGGAAACTCCTTTCGAAGATCGAGTGGACCAGGTGCTCAAGTGGCTGGACCTCCCTGAGGACTCTCGACCCAGTTTCCTCACTCTTTACCTCAACCAACCGGACACCGCAGCCCATAAGTATGGAACTGACTCTAAAGAGGCAAGATCCAGTTGTTTTATTCATTATTTTACTCATTGCCTACGACACGAAGATTTTTCTAAGAATTGTATTTCGCAGTGCATTCAATAGAACTGCTTGGATCTATAATTTACAAACCGAAGATTTTAATTTCTTTTACTTGGGTTTGGTTTTTTGCTCTACAGATATTTTTCCTCATTTGTAATGTAAGAACTTGCAATGCGTTGGTCACATTGTATCGCTATGCATAAATGTTAAGTAAAAGCAGTTGGTCGTAGCTGACAATCTTACTTTACTGGTGTGAGAGTATATAGAGTATAGAAGAAATATAAACAACATAAAATAAGTCCATTTTTTAACTGCCAAGGCAGGGCCTGTGAGAGGCAAACCAATCTAAGATTTTAATTTCTTTTATTTGGGTTTGGTTTTTTGCTCTTCACTTGTTTTATTTGAAATGCAAGAACTTCCAATGCATTACTCACATAGGATTGCTATACATAAATGTCAAGTAAAAGCAGTTGGTCGTAGCTGAGTCTTACTTTACTGGTGTGAGAGTATAGGATATAAAAGGCAATAATATAAATAATATAAAATAAATCAATTTTTTCAACTATCAAGGCTGAGAATATAAGAGGTAAACCAATCTAGGATTTCAATTTCTTTTATTTGGGTTCTGTTCTTTTACTCTAGACATTTTGTCTCGTTTAATTTGAAATGCAAGAACTTTCAATGTATTGCATAGTATCGCTATTCATAAATGTCAGGTCGAAGCAAATAGTCGTAACTGACAATCTTAGTATACTGGTGTGAGAGTTATAGGATATAAAAGACAATTGAAATAATATATATAAACCGTCCTTTTTGCAACTTCAAAACTGTCAGGCATTTTGTTGCTAACTGATTGTAAGTGGAGGTGGTATTTCTGCGGTGATACGTGTTTCCTGTACACATTCTGAACGTGTCGTCTGTTGTCTTATTCTTCGAATACGATTTCAGCACTTGGCCAATAGAAATTCCAACGAATGAACTCTGAATTGGTATATGATACTTGATTGGTCGATGCCAATTAGATTAAGCGACAAACGTCGCCCAAACGATTGGCTGAGTCACGGATTAACAACCGGAGGGTTGAGTTCGAAACTCGATCCAACCAAAGACTACGTAGGGGGGGCTGGAGGCACGTTAAATCTGTCGTGATAGCATATTTCCTCAGGTTGGCGTGGTGTGGAAGTTTGGAGAGTGGGGTGCCAGTTAAGGTGATGATCTCGGTCCATCTGCATCAAAATGGAGGTGTTTGAAACAATTACACCTCGTAATTCGTTCAAAATTACGAGGCGTCATCGGATATTTCGCTTCGAGATTGATCCCGTACCGTTGCCAATAGTCCGGTGCGTTGATGCAGTGTGAAATAAATGCCTCGCCAAAACGGCGATGAATCAAATTTTAAGGTAACCTCGAAATGTGTGTACCATGCGAGAAAATTTGGGCTTCGGAAGTAAAATCTACTATTTTCGTCCGTTTCTTTTCACTGAAAATCCTCTTTGTATATGTTCTCAGTAAATAAAAAGATCTCAAAAAGTTATTAACATTAATGTTTAATTCTATAACGATATTCTGAAATTGCATTCGAGTAATATGCCAAGTTACGTCACTTCAAGAATAAAACAGAACGTACTTCCGCAAAACACTAGCACCCTTTATTTAGTTTTATAGGAAAATTGTCTCATACACACTGCATAAAAATCCCAAAATAACATTCTTCTATATCTTTCTGAATAAAAATGACACCTATTACAACTCTAATCAGTCCACTCCATAGCGAATGTTGGTTAACTTTTCATAAATGGATATTTAGTTTTTCTTCTAACTGATAATGTATAAAAATAAAAGGTGGAATTCAGAGACCACAGTTGAACGTACCAAATGTGAACTTGATTATCCAAAACATTTGATATGTCAAAAATTATTTCAATTATGATTTTATTCTTTAAATAGGTCGACGCTGCCTTAATCAGAGTGGACAATATGATTGAAAGATTGTTTTCTGGACTGCAGCAAAGGAATCTTACCGGCTGTGTGAACATATTCTTGATGTCTGATCACGGTATGATTCAAAAATTTTATTTTTCACTTTATTAGATTTTCACCGGTGTGCCGTATGAATGGTGAAGTGTCTTAAATGATACAAGCATTATATATTTCATTTCAATTGTTTAGTTTTGAACTTTTGACCAAGTGTGTTTACAAATAATTTCTCGTAATAACCCGTATAAAGAATTTTGAGTATTATTTTTATTACAAAGTAGATAGAGATAGATATATTTGAATTACCGTCACACTGGAGCAACACAATGGGTTATTGGCGACGGTTCAGGATCAATCCCGAAGGGAAAGATCCTGATTACACCTAATTTTGAACAACAGTCAAAACCTAAGTTGGCACCTCTCTCCAAACTTCCGTGGCCGTCATGGCTCAGTCGGTATGCCCGCTGCTCCAGCAACCTTCGAGTTATAGGCGGCGCAGGTTCAATTCCTCCCTGGGTGTATTTCTTTCTTGTGTCAGTAAAGCTTTCATTGTGTATGTGTGTCTGTCTATTACTTGATGTTGTATGTCTTGTGTCTGGCGCAGCAAGGCCAAATATGGCCCTTGCGCCATAAAACCCCAAAAAACTAAACGAAACTTCTACACCACGCCAATTTGTAGATATTTGGGACTCCGACAGATTTAGCATGCACTAGCCCCCAGGTACACGATGGTCTTTGGTTGGATATAGTTTCGAACTAATATGCTACTCTTCCAATCGGGCTACCACGGCCCCTTATCACAAAATATCACAAATAAGTTGTTTCAAACGTATTTTTTAAAAGCTGCTTCGGAGCAGAAAGGAGGTAGTAATTGCTAATTCGCTTATAAATACATAAAAACCATTTCTATTTGTTTGTCAAATGGACAAGAAAAATTTTTTTTGGTGTGCGTCAGAATTTTAGTAAGTTTATGTGTGTGAGATATGAAATGATTGAAAATCGCTGTTTCATTGTATTCGTTTCGCTATAACGCTGCTTTGAAAATAAGTATTTACCTATCTTTTGAATTTTTCATGCTCATGCAAACTTAAAACCGAAAAACCTTTGATTCAGTGGTGTTCTTTTCTAAATTGGAGAAGGGAAAATTCGAAACTACCTACCTATGTTCTAAAACTTTTATGAAAAAATAATAACATCGAAATGCAATAATACTTTAAGCAGAAATACTTGCATAAACACAATGGTGAATTAAGGAAAAATACTCATATCAAAATACAATAATGCATTAAGGAGAAAACCTATTAAAGTACAATGGTGTATTTAAAAAATACTCATACTATGATGCAATGGTGCTTTAAAAGATAAATGGAGTTTGCGTTGGTGTCTAGCCATTAATTGCCGATTCGTGGACAAACATTTAATTTGTCGACAAACAGGAGAGACAATACAATCACGGAGAATCCCAGCAATTCTGTGCTCTCAGATAACCTAATACGTAGCTGTAGTATACTCTAGTAATACTCACGACTATATCATGACAATAAAAGTGTTTATCAATGGCTCATAGAGCCCTCTGGTGACCACTCCTTTGATTTTCATTCATGTAAAATATTATTTTTGTATCAATATTTTTTTAATTTTATGCTTTTGGATTTGTTTAGTCCTCAGATATTTTATGTTATAGAAACATGTTTAACTGCAAAAAATATATACAGGGTGTCCCAAAAAGGTTGTTCCGCAATTTATCTTTTTACCATTTGGAGATAGGTAGGCAATGTAAATTGCAAAAGTGCACCAAATAAGGTAAGTAATTAAGATACGTAAATAAAATTATCACGTGATAACAATTTAAGCGGATTCAGTTTTTAATGTTATGCGACCCCTCTAGATAAAAATCCGAGATAGCAAAAATGTTTCTTACCTGTATCCCTATCGTTAGCAGAAAACTACATTTCTGTAGGTTGAATATTAACGGAGATACAAGAGGTTCCATTTTAAGGGGTCCGTATCTAAATGTAGGACGGAAACTGACCCATGGCCAAAAATGAAGAGCTAAGTTCTGCATTGCTGCAGAAGGAATAAATTTTGAACATGCATTGTAAATTTCTTTTTATTTACACCATTTTTATACAATATTTTTATTAAAGATTACATTGTCTACTATTATTCATTGCGATTTTCATCTACAGTTGCAATACTACATTACTTTGCACAATGTTGCACTTTCTGACCGAAAAAAAAATGCTTTTTAGCTTAATGTATACGGTCCCTAATCTGATTGCTTGAACAGCTGTGCACAAGCGGTATAAGTCAACTTTTTTGCGTCATTATGCCTCCGTTACTGTTCAACCTACATAAGTGCAGTTTCCTGCTAACGATAGGGATGCAGGTAAGGAGCATTTTTGCTATCTCGGATTTTTATCTAGAGGGGTCGTATAAAAATTAAGAACTGAATCCGCTTAAATTGTTATAACGTGATAATTTTATTCACATATCTTAATTACTTACCTTATTTGGTGTATTTTTGCAATTCACATTACCTACCTATCTCCAAATGGTAAAAAGATAAATTGCGGAACAACCTTTTTGGGACACCCTGTATTCCTTTCCCAAAAAATTGCTTAAAGTTGGTTGTTACCCAATACTTAATTTGACTGCATTTACTGAGGCAAAATTGGAAATAAATATGACAATGATTGAAAATTAAGATATGACTACTTACAATAGTGTGAAATGTTATGTGTTTATTTTTAGGAATGACGAATACTGATTGTTCGAGGGTTATAAACTTAGAAAAGTATATAAATGTCTCGGACGTGGATGCATTTCTTGGATCACTTGGACGGCTACGACAAAAAGACTCGGAGAATGCAAGTTGGTATAATTTAACTGTTAAGATTGCAAAAATATTTTTATCTGAAGCCAGAGGGACTTGATTATTTGGATTCTGAAAGCGTATGTCCATAATTCCGAATTTTCTGAAGTAGACCGACAGATGCGGTGATCGAAGCTATTCAACTAGAGGATCACAAATGTTATCCCGAATTTCCAACAGTTTCCATGTATTTCATTTGTATTGTTTTCTAAAGCTGTAGTTAAAATTACGACTCGGTATGTTTAGGGACATCTTATGTACTAGGGGTGTTAAAATGAAAAGGTACGAAACGACACTGTGGGTATAATTGAAGTCTTTATTCAAAAGTAATCACCAGAGGACTGAGCACAACTATCCTACTGTTTCACGAGCCGGATTCCCTGTTCCCAGAATTCCTGTGGCTGTGACAAGAGTCAGTCCTCCACTGTGTCCTTCAGTTCGTCGTCCGAGTTGAAGCGCTTCCCTTTGAGATGTTTTTAGCGGACAAAACAGATGGAAGTTGTAGGGCGATATGTCCGGGCTGCAGGGCTGATGCTCAAGCTGCTCTCTCTTGAACTTGGCCAGTACACTTTGTGTGACTCTGGAGACGTGTGGACGCGTGTCATCGTGGAGCAGAATCACTCCCTCCGTGAGCAGCCCAGGCCGTTTGCTCTTGATGGACTTGCGTAGGCTACGGAGTGTCTCACCTACCGGTTTAACACCTTCCGCAATCAGAAATCTGATAACACCTCGCTGCTCCTCAATCGTCGAATTTTGCAATGTGAACGCCATGATGTCCTCACACGCACTGCCGCGTCAATTGGACGGAACACACAACTGCATGCTTCTCTTCTGCGTCATGTGCGGGCGCCCGCGCATGCGCACAACCACGCCGGTACTCGTGCATTCGCTTCCTTAGATGTCTCACTACGTTATCCCAAAGCGGCATATTCAAATTTCAACCGGTTTGGTTTTTACGACGTTTCGTACCTTTTCATTTGAACACTCCTCGTACTTAACCGTTCATTTTGGTATCAACTATTGGAAGTAAAATCTGATTTCTTCCATATTTCAAATGAATTTTTGGAAGGGAATTGCGCAATAGATTTTTAGAAATATTTATATGTTAAAAAAATTGTGTGTGTGCGTCTGTATGAGTGACGGTATTGAAGTGAAATTGGCATTCTCATTTTTTCACAATAGCGATTAGTCATTTTGAAAATGTGTTTAAAAACAGCTCGCTGAAGAAAATACCAAAAATTAAAACTGGTATTGAGAATTTCCGTCGGTAATGAAAATCCCCCTTGGATCGGTAATTCGGAACCCAATAGTAGCCTTCAATTTCTGATTCACGTACTTTGAATAAAGGCCAGAGCATTGTTTCATTTGTAGGTTCTTGCGGGCATATATTTCTTTAAAGATAGCCCAGGAAAGCGTGATAGAAGCAGGGCTGCCACAGGAGATTAAAAGGTGGCTTTTTGCTACTACACTGCTGGCCACCCAAATTGCAACACCAAGACAAGAGATATCACAACAAAATTTATTTTGTAGATAACATGTTGACCAAGTATCAAAGGATTAAATTTATAGACTTCTGTGAAGTGTGGTTCCTGCCAAAATCAGTAGCCAGAGTAGCCGCCATTGTTGGAGATCACCGCTGCCACACGCCTCGGCATTGATTCAAAGAGACTTTGGATGTGTTCTTGGGGTACAGCAGACCAAGCAGCTTCCACACGTTGCCAAAGTTGATCTGGTGTGGCAGCTGGGGATGTATTCTGGGTCAATCGTTGAGCAACCATGGACCACATGTTTTCTATCGGCGAAAGATCCGGAGAGCGAGCTGGCCAGGGAAGCAATTCAATCTGGCGATTGACGAAGAACCCTTGGACAATGCGTGCCACGTGTGGTCGCGCATTATCCTGTTGAAATATGGCTGTGGGCAAGCCCTGAAGGTAAGGAAGGACAACTGGCTCCAACACCTCGGAGATGTAGCGCTGGCTGTTTAAAGTACCGGCAATGCGTACTAGAGGAGTGCGAGAGTGATATCCAATACCGCCCCATACCATAATACCCGGTGCAGGACCAGTGTGGCGGTGCATAACGCAGCTGTTCAGCATCCTCTCTCCACGGTGTCTCCAGACTCGAATCCGACCATCGTGGTGTTGCAGACAGAAGCGTGACTCGTCAGTAAAGACAATTTCATTCCATTCTGCCGTCCACATCCTTCTTTCATCTCACCATTGGCGGCGGAAACGTCTGTGGTTTTGCGTCAAGGGTAGACAAAGCAATGGACGTCTTGCGGACAGACCACTCTGCTGTAAACGGCGTCGAATGGTACGCGCAGACACTGGATAATGCGGTACAGACTGAATGTGCTGTGCTATGGTTCGTGATGTGGCTGAGCGATCCGTCACTGCCATACGCACAATATGCCTGTCATCACGTGAAGTGGTGCACTGAGGTGGATGCGATCGAACACGTCGGTCCGTCGTACCCTCCTGCATCCAACGATCACATATCCGCATTACAGTTGTTTGGTTTCGTCCAACACGACTACCGATTTCCCTAAAAAATAATCCACAATCTCGGTAGGCCACTATCCTTCCTCTGTCGAACTCGGATACTTGATCAAAAGATGATCGCTGTTTTCTACGAGGCATAATTGATCATTTTTTTTTAAAAAACCACAAGAAAAACACAATTGCCGTACTTGAAATCGTCGAAATCTCCAAGCCTTAAATAGCGCTTTGAAGTGGCGCCACAGGCGCGCGTGATGTGCGTCTGCGCTGAAATTCTAATCATTTGCATATCTCACCTCCGCTAATGCATGTTGTAAATTTCATATTATTTGCATGCTTCCTTCAGGGTGTTGCATTTACGGTGGCGCCCCCAGGGGCATTCCTTCTTTAGGTTTGTACGGGCTTCACAATCCCGGGGTACCTGAGTGATCTTTTTCTTTCCCAGGGGTTTACTGTCTTTGGTAAACACGGGGGTCGCGCTCCCGGGATGCCCAAGCGATCTTTCCCTTCTTCCTATCCCACTACGCTATCACCCCACCCTCTTTTTTCTAGTTTTTCACGACTTGCGTAACGAAATTGTGCCAAGAAAATAGTTCTGCTTAAAAATTTGTACTGAAGTTTATTTTTATTCAATTATAACTTTATTATTAAAAAAAATATATTTATTATTATTATTATTTTTATTTATTTATTTATTTGCTTATTAAATTATCATTTAATTTACGATTCCACTTATTTCACTTTTGTCAGTTTTATATATATATTTTGTAAATATGTCAGTACGTTTTTCTGACCCGCATGTTTGCCGTGTGCGGCGTCCCGTATCGGGGGAAAGTGGAGTCCTGGGGTACCTGATGCGTGCCCTTTGGTCCATGCTTCTGCGTAGACGGGTGGCTGGAGTGAGCCCGCTCTAGTCAATCGGCTTACTTAACGTCTCTGGGGTTCACCACGTCAGGGCGATTAATCCCCCTGTTGTGCTGAACTTCATTGTGTTAGGTATTTTTGGGTTAGTGTTGCAGTTAGAGATGCCCTGGGCGAACCGGTGGATTCTCATCACGACACTGTAGCACTATATTTTGGTGCTACCTCTGAGGCAGCTCCGAGATCTGTTGCTGGACAACTGCCGGATGCTGCCTCCCCTGGTTGGGCTCCATGGCGGGCGGGGGCGCACCAAAATGAACAAATATTCCATCCTCATGTCATCTTCAAATTTATGGCCAGACGGAGGCCTTAACCCGTCAACCTCTAAATGCGACGAAATTAGTAAGCATGCTTTAAATGAAAAGTCAAATGAAAATATCGAGAACTCTTTGCAAGATAATCTACCTGAAAAATCAATCCCGAAATTTCTAATTATCCATAACGATTCTGACAAATTAACAAAAATGTCCCCCTTTTTAATTGAAAAATATATAAAACATTCTGCTGGTGAAGTTAAAAATGTTAAGAAATTGAAATCTGGAGACCTATTGATTGAATCAAATTCTTTTATACAGTCTGCAAAACTATTAAATATTAAAAATTTTGGTGAAGTAGAGGTAACAGTTTTTCCGCACAGGTCATTAAATTATACAAAAGGCGTTATATCTTCTGAAGAACTGTTAATGGTTTCTGAAGAAGAATTCGTTTTTGAATTGAGAGACCAAAAAGTTATAGCCGCTAAAAGGATAATGCTCAGACAAAATGACAGCTACATACCATCCAAAAATGTGATCCTAACTTTCGACTCCCCCGTTATGCCAACGAAAGTGAAAGCTGGGTACTTGTGCTGCGAGGTTCGAGCTTTTGTCCCGAACCCCGTTCGATGTTTCAAATGCCAGCGGTTTGGGCACGCAAAAACCTCGTGCCGTACACCTGCCACCATCTGTGCACGCTGCGCAAATCCTGGGCATGACAGTTCAGATTGCACTGAGTCTGAACATTGTTTCAATTGCCAGGGAAACCATGCCGCATACTCAAGGATATGTCCAAGATGGATAAAAGAAAAAGAAATACAAACATTAAGAGTTAACAAAAACCTATCTTTTCCCGAAGCTAGAAAATTGATAGAATCTCGTACACCTCGTCCTAACACCTCATATGCATCCGTCATTAAAACCAGCAAAACAATAAGTACCCAAACATATAATTCAGACTTTACACCTAATAAAGTAAATGCAGAAACGCAAATAAACTCTACTCTTTATAAATATCAACCAACCAAATCAAACCATCAATCCCATAGCTTAAGCCCAAAATCAATTGACAAAGTTACAAGTAAACCCTCAAACCTGCCGCAACAGAGAACCACACCAGCAACAAAAATCTTCAAGCCGAACCCAACAACGTCAATAGAACAAAATAAAAAAAAGCAAAGTAAGAAAAACAAACCTACTCCCCGGAACTCTAGAGATCACTCAAAATTACCGGATACCGAAATAGATTTACACCCTTCCACGGACTCAGATATGGAGTTTGGAGAGGACGGTATTGATGAGAACGCTGCATTTTTTAGAAAAGGTTCTAGATTTTACAAAAAACCTTCCAAATAAAACCACCCAACCTTTATTTCAGAAGAGATTAAAAAGGGCTCTACATTTTTAAATAATAAATGACTATTAATTTCCTAACTTGGAACTGTCATGGTTTTCGTACACATATCGACGATATCAAATCTCTAATAAATAATTTTAACCCTGTTTGCCTAGCCCTTCAAGAAACATACTTAACGCCTAATAACTCAATGAATGTTAAAAATTATAATTTAATAAGAAATGATTACATCCTCGGTGCACGCGCTTCGGGCGGTGTGGCTCTGATGACTTTGCAGAATTTTCCATCAAGAAGAATTTCACTAAATACGAGCATTCAAGCAATAGCCATTCAACTTCATATTAAATTTTTAATAACAATCTGCTGCATATATCTACCCCCAAATGAAAGCGTTAGTCAGCAGGAACTAAATGATTTAATAACTCAACTTCCGTCTCCATACTTCATCATAGGGGATTTTAACGGACACAACCCTCTTTGGGGAAGTAATGATTTTAACACAAAAGGACAACAAATTGAAAAATTGATGGATGACCATTGTCTCTGCCTTTTAAATGATTCCAGTCATACATACTTCCATACTCCGACCCAAACCTTTCACACCCTGGACCTTGCAATATGCTCCCCTACTTTGCTTTCATTTTGGGACTTTAAAATTGACAATGATCTGCACAATAGCGATCACTTTCCAATCATTTTAACATATAAATGCAATGACGTTTTACTACCTAGACGACCTGTGCGATATATATTTGAGAAAGCGGATTGGACTCGATATCAGGTGGAATCAAACATTTCCGACAACATGGTTAAAATGCCTAGCATAAATGATGCCGTTGAAATGATAACGAACACCTTGATTAAAGCGGCAGATGTGGCTATCCCCAAAACATCGGGTAAAATGCCTAAATTATGGAAGCCTTGGTGGAATGAAGCATGCTCTCAAGCCCATAAATTGCAAAAAAAAGCATGGAGCACCTTCAGACGTTATCCCACCACTTCGAATTTGATAGTTTTCAAGCGGGCCAAAGCAGAAGCTCGAAAATTAAGGAGACAGCGACAAAAAGAATCCTGGCAAGAATACGTAAATTCAATTGAATGTCGAATATCATCAAAACAGCTATGGGGCAAAATTCGAAAAATTACCGGCAAATATCACAACCCAAATATATCGTTTTTACTTCACAATGGACAAGTCGTTTCAGACGTTAAGACAATTGCTGATACCTTGGGAGAATCTTTTTCTAGGGTATCTCATGAGAGCTCTTACCCCCAAGATTTTATTAATTATAAGCGACGTGAAGAACGCAAGACGTTAAACTTTCAACCATCCGCTCATAAAACTTACAATCGTAATTTTACCATATTCGAACTGAAAAATGCATTAAGAAAATCACACCCGACTTCACCGGGCCCCGATCATATTCATCTAGACATGTTGACCCATCTCAATGAAGATTCATTACAAAATGTTTTACTTCTTTATAATAGAATTTGGACAGAGCAAGATTTTCCGACAACCTGGCACAGAGCTATTATTATTCCAATTCCGAAACCTGGGAAGGATCCTCAAGACCCTAATAACTATCGACCCATTGCCTTGACAAGCTGTATCTGCAAAGTCATGGAAAGAATGGTGAATGCTCGGTTGATACATGTCCTTGAGTCTGAAAAACATCTATCGGAGTTTCAAAGCGGATTCCGTTTTGGACGAAGCACCTACGACAATGCCTTAATGCTGGAATCCTCTATCAGAGATACATTCGTCACAAAGAAGCATTTGGTAGCTGTCTTCTTCGATATGGAGAAAGCTTACGATAGGACATGGCGATATGGCATAATGCGAGACTTATACGAGATGGGCTTTCTGGGAAATCTCCCACTATTTATTCAAAACTTTTTATTGACAAGGACCTTTAGCGTTCGCATTAATAATATTTTATCAGATGACTTTTCACAGGACGAGGGTGTTCCCCAAGGAAGCGTTCTAAGCGTGATACTTTTTATAATTAAAATCAACGGTATTATTAAACAACTTCCTCCATATGTGCACGGAACGCTTTTTGTAGACGATTTCCAAATATTCTGTTCTGGAATCAATGTACCTTTTATTGAAAGACAACTCCAAACGGCTATTAGAATTGTAAGTAAGTGGGCAAACGAAAATGGTTTTGTTTTTTCTTCGCAAAAGACTGTATGTGTACATTTTACTAGAAGACGCGGACTTTTTCCTGATCCAGAACTTTTACTCGACGGAACTGTTATTCCAGTAGTTCCAGAAATAAAATTTTTGGGTATTATTTTTGACTCGAAGTTATCTTTTCGACCTCATATCAAGGTATTGAAACGAAAATGCAACCAATCATTGAATATTTTAAAGGTTTTATGTAACACAACTTGGGGAGCTGATTTTATTTCAATTTTAAAAATTTACAAAGCTCTTGTCCGATCGAAACTCGATTATGGGAGTGTAATATATGGATCTTCTGCTAAGTCTGTTCTTCAAGCCCTGGATACTATTCATCACCAAGGCCTCCGATTATCCCTCGGAGCTTTTCGCACTTCGCCAGTCCAGAGTTTATATATAATGACAGGCGAGCCGGATTTAAGACATCGACGTGAGAAACTTACCCTAAAATACTATTTTAAGATTAAAGCCAACCCTTCTCACCCATTGCATAATAGAGTAACTAACCCTAAATTTGGAAGTCATTACTCATTAAAACCTTCATTCATACCATCACTTGGTTTTAGAGTCCGTACCATAATGAATTCATTAAATGTTGACAATCTGGGAATATTTCCTAGAGAAAACGAACCTCCACCTTGGAATGATAAAAATCTACTTACCATCAATGACTTTTCACATTTTGAAAAATCATCAACCCCCGATACCATTTATTTACAATTATTCCATTCCCATAGAAACAAATATTCATCTTTTAAAACAGTTTTTACTGACGGATCTAAGAACGGGACAAATGTTGGAGCCGCGGCCGTTTTTGATAATACAACCATTGCTAGAAAATTGCATGGGTGCTGCAGTGTCTTCACTTCAGAGATCTACGCAATAATTTTAGCCTTAAAAACGATTTCTACACACACTAATAAAAACTGGATCTTGTATACCGACTCTAAAAGCAGTATCGAATCCCTATTAAACTATACACATAAAAGTCATTCCTTGGTTTTAAAAGCAATGAATTTGCTCCTAACATTAACAGAAAATGATTTTCGGATATTCTTTTGTTGGATTCCTGGGCATGTGGGAATCCGGGGCAATGAGAAAGCGGATTTGGCAGCCAAAAACGCAACATTGATTATAAACTCCAATGTCCCGATTCACGACATTAATAGTGTTTTAACCCAAGCCATAAATTCATCCTGGCAATCCGCTTGGGATTTGGAAAACCATAACAAACTTCATGATATTCAACCATCTATAAAGGGATTCAGCAAAACAAACTTAAATAGAAATCATCACGTAAAACTGACAAGGCTCCGAATTGGACATTCCTTTTTTACCCACAGACATTTACTGCTGGGAGAACCAGCTCCTTTATGCTCATCATGCAATAGTATTTTTTCCATAAAGCACATATTGACGGAATGCCGGAATTTTAATCATCATAGACTAAACCGATTTGGTATCTCCCCTATTACCTTAACAGACTTGTTGATGGACCCACATCATAAAAACTTATTTTTATTCCTTACTGACATTGGTTTCGTAAACTTTATTTAGATTTCATAATCGACTGCAACATACACAACTGCACTCAATTTTATTACGTAGCTTTCTGACTCGTTCTAACTAAATACCAGTTATGAACTAGCTATTGTTTGGCGCAGCATGGCCAAATCTGGCCCTTGTGCCATAAAAAACCAACCAACCATTTACGGTGGCCAGCAGTGTATTTCCCAAGTTTGGCGATAGGGGTATCTTTTGAAGAAAAGTCGCCTAAAAAGTCCTTATTTTTGAAAAATTTGGCGACTTTTTTTGAAAATTCACCAAACGTCAAAGAAAATTTAGTCCCATTCTTTTTAAACCAGTAAAAAACTAGGAAAAATATTTTTGTGGATTTTTCGTTAGGGAGAAAATTTTCCAAGGGACACCAACTTCGAAGTTTTGGTGCCAAACTGTGGCGACCATGAAGGAAAAACATCAGTATCTGGTTGCTAGATTGTCATGAAAACCTTATCAAGAAAATTTTGTTTTTTAATTTGCAAATTTTAATTTCTTGGCGAGATCTTCTCAACATCTGTTTCATATTTAATTAGTACATTTTGTGTTTCAGTCGATTCATTTTGTATCTCAAGATTCTTGAATTCGAAATTTCAATTACAATGAAATTTTGAATTTGAAATTTCAATTGCAATGAAATTTTGAATTTGAAATTTCAATTGCAATGAAATTTTGAATTTGAAATTTCAATTGCAATTTAAATTTGAATTTAAAATTTCAATGGAGAAGATCAGAAAATAATCTGTAATAAGGCTAAGGAATGCCTTATCACGGATTATCTGATCTTCCCATTCTAATTACTTCCAATAACGGAAAAGGAAGTTTTCAGCAAGGTTTGTCAATATCTTGTTTTTTTAGTTGCTACTACAATAACGCTTAAGATGATACTTTTTGCTACTATTTTTAAAATTTTATGCTACTAGTGTTACTATTTCACTCGTACTTTGGCTGCGCCATCCTTGTAAAAGTTCATCATTTTTACTTGAAAATATTAATATCCCATTAACAAATTCCAATAATCCCTTAGTACTGTACCGGTCGATCTGGCATTCCCACATCTGAAATTCAGATCTCCCTCGACTACAAAACAAGTTGTCAACACCTAAATTATCTTGGGCCCTCCATGAGAGGAATACAGACGGGCCACCCCCAGGAAAACACTTGTTTACAATTCTGTGGAAGCCCGGGCCAGACAGACATTACATCTGTCTGTCCTCGGGTCGGGAAGCTGTGGAGGTTCTCAGGACCTTCCGTTGCAGATGGCGTGGAAAACCGGGATTAAAATTCCAAGACAGACGAACTCCCCTTCAAAAGATCAGAGCAGAGTAGATTGAAACCACGAAAGGAGCAGTCGCATCCTTCAGACTCTCAGATTTTATCGAGCCTCCTGGCTCCTTGGCAGATTCGATGTTTAACAGTTGTGCCCTCATACTTTTCAATTAATCTTTAACCACTTAACGCATTTGCCCGTGTTTGACACAGGCGAAAGTTACCGGCAAATTTGCACATGCCCGTGTCTCACACGGGCGCTCTTGTATCTCGCGTTATATTTTATTTTTAATGCTCGTCTGAGATCCGTTCTAGTAAAAATAGATAGGCTAGATTATAATTAAACTTATTGACCATAGATGGCACCCTATGCACCATTTTTTTTGTGTAAACCACGTGGTGCATTTTGATGATTAGCTATAAGTTCGTTAGGAATTCTTTGTTATAAAGCAGTTTGGTGTGGAAAAGGTAATATATCCATTTTTATTACGTTAAATATCATAAAAGTAAACAGTTAACCATAAATTAATTTTTACTAAGTGTTTTTATAACTTGTTTAGAAAAAGTTATCTGATAATGAGCGACTCTTACGATTTTGAATGTCAATTTATGAGAAAGTTTCAGCGATGAAAGTGATGATCTCTTGAGTGATGGAAGCTAATGTGAAATTCAAAATAAACACGTAATCAAATCGTTTACACTTTGTTTGTATAAAATTTTTTTTTATAACTTTTACCCCACCCCCCGCAACTGAAATTGCAAAAAATAACTTACACTATACCTATATATTCATTTTCTGTCAAAAAAAACCTCGATCATTTTTTACCAGTTTTTCCGAAAAAAAACTCGTGCTTTAAGTGGTTAAATATGTAAATAATCTTTAAATTTCTCTTTTCTAAATAAATTTTTATTGTGCTGTAAACAGTGTTATGCCTAATTAGAGACCGGAAACGTTACAGTACCAATATTTTTATGGAACTTCTATTGATTCCTTTTTTTTTATCTCGTGTTTGTAGCCACATTGCTAGCTTCGGCTCTTAAATTGCAATTGTCTTTTTGTTTCAGCTGAACTATCTCTGATTTCTGACTTACAGTGCAAGGATAGACACATGCGAGTCTACAAGAAAGAGCAACTCCCAGTCCGCATGCACTACTCCAGTCATCGACGAATAGAACCAATCATCCTTGAGATAGACAATGGCTGGACTGTAGTCAAGTGAGCTTAACAATTATATTTTTTAACAAACACACTTAGATGAAGAAATTTCCTGAACCTTACAGGAAACGATATAAATCTAGAAAGCATCTAATGTGGGAAAAGTTTTGGACGATTTCTTACCTGTGATCTATTGCTCTGGTTACATGCAATAAGTCGATTCCCTGCTGTGAGGATATTATTCTCACTATCGTCCTTTGTTTTTATAGTACCATCAAGAAATAAAAATAGCAATTTAGCATAAGAGATATCTAAAAATTTAGAAAGCTGCACTTTTTACGATACAAATATGTAACATTTCTGACCATAATTGATTGAATCTTGAATTTTAAACTTCAATTAAAGTTAAATTTTGAATTAAAAATTTCAAAGGGGGACAATTAAAATTTAAATGGAGGAGATAGATTAGAAAATAATCTGGTAAGGTTAAAGAAAAACGGATAAGGAAGTTTTCAGTAAGTAAATTCCGTAAGTTTTGTCAATATTTTTAAGTTTTTCTTCCCATTAAACATACAAGGTGTTTCAAAACTTCCTGTACGAACTTTGGAAGGCGGTAGGGAAAAGCAAAGTTAAATCGTATTAACACGGGGATGATCCTAAATGTGAGGGAAGGTACAGATAAGTGCGCATAAATGAAAGACAAGTAAGTGATCAACATGCCTCGGAACCCTAATTTTACAGTTTGACTAAAGTTGCACAGTAGCTGGTAATAAAAGTTGTGACTACCAAAAGTAATGCACGCTGCAGCGTCGACGCATGAGTTTCCGTACAGGTTCAAATTTACTGGCCTTTTGAGGACACTAGATACGACTCTTGCGATGAGGTCATATTCAGAGTGAATGGGGTTCTCTATGCCATTGAGGTATCAACAAAGGAAGAAATCAATCAGGTGATCGTGGAGGCCAAGCGGCGGTTCCACCCCTCGGCCAAATCATCGAGCCTCAAAAGCATCTTTACGTGACACCCTCAGTGACATATTTTTTTAAGTGTGTGCTGGTTTCACGAACCCGAGGTACCATAGTGATTTATTTTTTTTTACCATGGGGCTTACTTCCTCTGGTTAGCATGGGGGTCGCAACCTCAGGTTGTCCAAACGATCTTTCTTTTCTTTCTCCTCTCCATCCTTCCTTGGCCAAATATGGCCAAGAAAGCTTGGCCATATTTCTTAGCCATCAGCTTGGCCAAATAAGGCCCTTGCGCCATAAAACCCCAAACCAACCAGCCTTTCTGAATATACATTCCTATGAGAATACCATTTAGTTTCATGTTCCGTACCTTTCGCCTTATTTTTATGTTCCTTTAGGTGGGTGACACTCAAAACAGCGACCTGCTAGGTGAATGCATTTCCACTGCTCATGTCACACGGAATAGCGCTGCTCGACAAATCGCATAAGTCGAGCATTCTCTACTCATCCGCGATTTCCAAATCACGCCACCTGCCCAACCTATTGTTTTTCTAGGATAGGTGACTTGAACAGTGAAATGGGTGCGTTTTATCTTCCTAACAGGGAAGAAAACCGATTACCAGCGTCTTCGGTTGTGCTTCTTTTCGTCGCGATTTGGCTAGTGACTTGGTTGGTGCGTGCTGAGGGGTTTTCCTCTCTGTCAGGAAGAAAAAGCGAACTCGCATGTCACCTGCCTAAAAAACGAAACGTTTGCGAGGTGGCGAGACTCGTAAACAGCTTCAGAGTATGGGATGACTCGTGTCGCCCCCTTAAAGTTTATGCAGGTCAAAACTTCTACGCGACTGCTAAATGATTATATCCCGGAATAGTGTTATTCACACTTACTGAAATGTTTTTCTGGAAAAATCTACTTTTTTCTGATTTCCCAACCTTTTAGTCATAGGTTGTTTCCTTTTTTAGCCATGATGTTCATTCAGGAGACTATGAGTGCACTGGTGGAGCACATGGATATGACAATATGTTCCCAGATATGAGGGTAAGTACTCTGTCGAATACTATCTCGATCCAATGTCAAAGCCGAGTGATTCTTTACATAATCTTCCAAGTATTTAAGCGACATAACAATAAACGCACTGGAATAACTTACATTTCAAACATTTTTTTATTTTATAGACTATATTTACAGCAATTGGACCGTCTCTTAAGAAAAATATTACTGTCGAGCCGTTTTTAAACATTGAATTATACGAACTGATGTGTGGTAAGTTTTATCGAATTGTTTCTTTTTATTTTTGTTTCATCACTTCAAAATTGTTTCTTTCCTCTATATGTTCATATTCTTCAGTTGGTTGTTTATGAGAGGGTAAGTGGTAGGTAGCTGAATTTACATCGCACTGGAGCAACGCAACGGGCTATTTGCGGCGGTCGTGGATCAATACCGAAGGAGGAAGATCCGAGGACAACGCTTCTTTGTTTTGAACCACGATCAGATGAGGATTTATATGAGGGATTTTCAGTGTGAACAAGCAAACGAGACGGAATTTTGCTGCCGCTACCCAAATGCTCTCGCATGGTACATATCGGAGCTACGCTAAAATGTTATTTATCGCCGCTTCGGTGACGTTTGTCGTTTAATCTAATTGGCATTGACCAATAAACTATAATTGTTCCTTTCAGCAGTTATTTAGAAAATTTATTGGCTGGAATCGTATTCGAAAAACAAGCCAAATGACATCGTATTCAAGAAAGATGTAGGAGAAATTGCCTGTCAAGCTTAATATAGGTGGGGTAGTTTTTCCTTCGACGATTCGTGTTTCCTGTGCGTATTCTTAACGTGAAGTCAGCTTGTTTTAAACTATTTTAAGGTAACGCGATATGAATCATTCAAAAGCTTTTAAAATCCAGAAGTAAAATATTCGTAAACCATCTGGTTTGGTTATTTACCCTAAAATCCCTGTCATAGGAAACGCGTTCCGCCTCAGAAACACTAAAGCTACCAACATTTAGCTTGACATAAAATGTACTCTCATGCGAGTTCTGACGAAAAACACTGAAGACAATGGAGAAAGTTGCAAACGGTAGTAGTAAAATTTACTGGAAGCTATTTTAAAAAAGATTGTAGGTTTATTTCCCTAAATCAAAATGAAGACAGCGCGCGCTAGTGTTTTTTGTTATGCGTATTCTGGAAGTAACGTCATTTGGCCGCATTTGAAGGCAACTACCGAACTAAAATTTTGGAATACTGGAAGTAAAATCCGGTGATTTGTTTGCAGTGCAATTTCCACTCAATTGCCTATAAAGGAGATATAAAAGTAGAGCGAGTAATAGTAACCTTTTTATGTGCCCAGGATCATATGACCAAAAGTAGCAACGTGATCCTTAGACTACCTTCGTCTGCCGGGAGGAAACGACCATTCATTATCTGATTGGTCCACGGGAAGGGAGAAGACGACCATCCATTGATTGATCCGCTCAACATAGTACTTGCGATTTCACAATTTTTGTCTCCGCTATAGAAATGCTTTTTCACACATTTACCCTGTTATAAGATGTTATATCGCCAAACGAGGAGATAAAATGCCAAATCGGTCAATCAAGTCAGTTTTCAGAGTAGCCACGTGACTACTAGTCGACATGTTGATCACACTTATTGAAGCTCCTCTCAATAGCAAAGTTCAGTCTACTTATATTTCACGTCTATGATATTGTCGTGTGCTGGAAATCATTGAATTTTGGACTTTTGGTTCCAGGCGATATTTTTCGCAAAGATTAAATTTTAAACTCTTGTATTTATGGAAATGGCATTATAGAACTTTTAAAAAACGTTTTACTATATTTGTTTTATGCAATGCTTTTTAATCTATTCTGCGCTGTTTTCATTTATAAATAAAACTTAAGTTTCCTTGCATCGAATTTTTAAATATTTCTTGACAATATGTAATAGCTTAAATTAGATGGCAGTACAGAACCCGTACAAAAACAAAATCTTATATAAAATTGTCTCAACATCGATATAAAACTTGCATACGCCCGTCGGAAAATGGCATATTCCTTTCAGAATCGAAATGGGAAAACATTGTGAACAGATAAGTTATTTTTGTTTCATTGAGCTTTTTATTTGCACATAGTGAATCAGTTAGAATAAAGTGGTAACCTTGAACACCTGCCAGCTATTGTGGAATGTACGTAGTTTCTGTAGCTTAAATTACGGATAAACGAATAGCATAGAACGAACTACGAAAAACAGAACTATAACTTCTGGCTGCGAAACATTCTGAATTAGGACATTGATAAACAATTCTCTTTCAATATTTTATTTACAGTTTAGTTTAAATATTTGTTATTTATTGATTTGCCCAGAAAAATAAAAGACCAGCACATATTTTATTCTGATTGTTTGTCGTTCTTTTATTTATCTTCACCGACAATAAGTTTCAGTGACAGAAACGAAGATTATCTTAACAAGTCCAACGTATTTTATTCGCAACGGAAAAAAATTATGAAAGGGATTTTCAATGTAAACAAACCACTCTGAAATTTTACTCCTGTTACCCAAGTGCTCTCACGATATATATCGGGGGTACCTTTAAATGTAGTTTATCATCTTTTTTGGTGACGTTTGGCTGTTAATCTAAGTAGCGTTGACTTTCAACTATCATATCAATTTGGAGTCCATTTGATGTAATTCAATTGAAGTAATACTTGCTGGCAAGATAGGAGCAGTTCACGGGCCGGATGTCGTGCACCCCTGACAAAAGAACTGATGGGGTCTCCTGAAAAATGGAAAATAAATACAAAATTTTCAATCGCATTCCAGCAGTTGACTACGCTTCCACTATACGAAACAGCATTTTGTCTGAGAAGAAACTCCCCTACTTTTAAAGATCCGATCACATGTCCATGTAGGGATGTAGAATAAGACATCATAAGTTTATATCCAGTTGTATATTTTCTCAGTGTTGAAATGTATTTCGTAAAAGTCATAAAGAATGACTTCTGTCAACGCGATAGCTTTATCATCTCGCAAACTCGCATGCTCTCTCTATCAAACCTTCATAAATTAAATTAGAGTAACTGAGAGTGTTAAGATTAATCTCTATTTGCTGTGTGCGATCGGAAAAAGTATTTAATAACAAATTAAAACTATTGTCGGTTCAGTGATTCGTGAAAAAAACGAATTCAAAGTTAATCCGACAAGGATTTAGCGGAAGATTATTGGACTAGGGGGACTTAATTCAGAAACTATTGGCAAAAAAGATGGGGTTTCTATTAAGGTCGCACTTGCATCTTAACCCTCTAAGTGGTTTCGACGTGTTAGCTCGTTCAACAAGATCTGACCAATTTTGCCCTTGGCCAAACCTGACCCTTGCGCCATAAAAATTCAATCAATCTAACGAATTTTGTTAATACTTGACGAGATATGTCATCAAGGTACTGCCGACATTTTGATGGTGAGAAGATCAAGATCTGGTAAGTGTCTTTTCAATGACGAGATTTCTTGTCTCAAGATCTGGTCAGTTTTGCTAATGCGGAGGCACCTCGTCTAGACAACCACAAGGAGGGTTAAATATTGTGGTGATATGTGCCGGGCGATTGGAAAGGAAGGAGCAATGAACAACTTGAGCGAGCGGCCGTTTGAAGCCATGGGTTTTTAGTGTCATCCTACGGGTTCTATTCTTTCCATCTATAGGCTACTTATAAATAACGCTTATTCGGAGTGCTTTTCTATACATTTATTAATCTTTGCTATTTACATATTTTAATGTTAACAAGAAAACGGCAATTATTCTATCCTAGTAGGATCTTATGACCTATACGTCCTTCCTGGTCAGTGTCCACCACTCTAGTTCCTTTTCTCACCCCATCGTTCTCCTTTCTCACTCGAATGATCGTCCAAGGACACCCCTGCCAATGTCCCTCGGGGATCAAATGGTTCCTTTCGGTCAACATTCTTCAGTGTCTGACCGGTGAACCTCACAGTTGGCGAACTGGGAAAGATCAAAAGGTGAAAGTGGCACAAAGATGTATTGGTTCTTGTCTCAAAATGTATGTAGCAGTGAGAAAGATAACGAGTAAAAAGAGAAGAAAGGGGAGTTATTCTGGAACGCTAAGGGACTTACAGTGGTGAAAATTGTATTTTAGGAGTTAATTTAGTCTCAATTCATACAGCGTATATCACTGGATTCAGGAGTGTAGCCAGGACTTCATTTCGGAGAACTCACAAAGTAAGAAATTAAATTATTTTGCCAACTGAAGACGCGGATTTCTAACATTTACTTACTACAGCTTAGAGTTTGGTTGTTTTTTAGTCTGATATATTCTTTAAATTAATTGATAATTATAAATAGTAATGTAATGAAATGCGCTATATATTACAATAACTTATCAAAATGTTTGAAATGAAAATAACTAACATTAAGCAAGTATTCAAATCTTGATTCTGGACATTTACTTTTTATCTTTGCTATCCCTATGAGGAGTTCACATGTTTATATAAGTTCTGAAACCTGTCTTTCCTGCATGCCCTCTAACCAGTTTTGACGTTCTCGAACAATAGAATCTTAAGATTCTTTCAACCAATCGATGTGGTTAATTAACCCTGCTAGTGGTTTTCTGGACGAAGTATCTCGTGATTAGCAAAACTGAGCACATCTTGATGGACCAGATATCTCGTTATTATCAAAAAACTGCAATACCTTCATTCGGAATTCAATACAGTATTATTGATGACAAGTTAGCTCGTCATTAGTACAATTGGTCATATCTTGATAGACGAGAACCACCTGAAGGGTTAATCATTGTGTTGTGGAGAAAAATCAATACTATACTACTCGGGAATTTCGTGAAGCTCAGAGGATTAAGCATTGATTTCGTGGAGAACGATTAACTTAAAAACTGTCATTTTATTTAAATAACTTTACAAAAGCATTCGATGCGTTCATATTTAACATGCTAAAGTAAATGAAAATCTGAAACTTACTTTCTTGAGGGATGGAGTTTGCATCCTCTCTGACTACACCACTGCCTAAAGGGCTGTCTATGTTAATCTGTTTTATGTAACAGTATGCATGCGTAAAATATTTTTAACCTATCCAGATATTCTTTCCCACAAAGATAAATTCTAATTCTTTCAATAATTTGCAAATGCCTCCGAAAATAAATTTCTCGAAACCTGAAATTACACACACATATTTACTTTAGAAATATTCGAAAAAAAACCGAAAATAAATTTATTTTCGTGAGAGTGCATTTCAAATTGTCGGAATTGTGAACCGCCATCGAAAGGATATTTAATAAACACAAGCTGGCAGATGTGCTGAGTTTTCTGATTATAAGTAAAACTGATTTTCCTGTTACAGAATTGATCAGTATCACGGCTAACCCGAATAACGGCACAAGAGGTAGTTTGCACCACCTTATGAAAGAACCTGTGCTTTTAAAACCTCAAACTGAGCCTGAACCTCCTGCGACTGCAGAGGTTCCAAAGAGTGAAATTGAATACGAAGAGAGAGTAAAGGCCGCAAATTGCTCTTGCAATCAGGTAAATATTGTTCGCAGAATTTAGTTTGATATCAATTACTTGCTTACATTTTAGATCTGTTTTATACGAATCATTCCCTACACTTTTTAAAATGTCAATAAATAACAATACTAGTATAAAAACAATTACAATAGTAGTAGCGTAGCCAGGATTTTATTACAGAGGGATCTCCACATTCAGAGATAATTTTATGCCAAATGAACCAACGGTGTTGTTAAGTCGATTCCACAGAAGGAAACGAGGCACCCAGGGCAGTATTAAGGAACATTTTCCTAGTGCAAAAGTATATATTCCTAGTGCTTCCAAAACTCCTCTAAAAGTTCCTGTTTACCTAAAACCTTCTCATACAAATCTTCGTACTTCCAACGGTGTTCCTAAGTCGTTCAAACGGAAATCGGAAGTTCCAAAGTAAGGATCATTCTTGGTGGACATTAGATTTCCCTTGGAGAAGTCCTTTGGAAGTATTGGGTCGAATAAATTCCTCATGTCTTCCCAGATCTAACAGGTGATTTTCCCAGTGTTTCCAAAAGTTCCCGTTTCCCTAAAACCTTCCAATACAAATCCTCGTACTTCCAGTGTTCCTAAGCCGTTCAAACGGAAATCTTGGGAAGTTCCAGGGCAGCACTGAGGAGCATTCTCGGAGGACAATAGATTTCCCTTGGAAGTGCCATGGAGATCCTTCGAAAGTATCGGGTCGGATAAATTCCCCGATTCTTTCTTATGTCTTCCCAGATCTAACAGGTGATTTTCCTACTGTTTCCAAAAGTTCCCGTTTCCCTAAAACCTTCCCATACAAATCCTCGTACTTCCAGTGTTCCTAAGCCATTCAAACGGAAATCGTGGGAATAACCAGGGCAGCACTGAGGAGCATTCTCGGAGGACAATAGATTTCCCTTGGAAGTGCCATGGAGATCCTTCGAAAGTATCGGGTCGGATAAATTCCTTGATTCCTTCTTATGTCTTCCCAGATCTAACAGGTGATTTTCCTAGTGTTTCCAAAAGTTCCCGTTTCCCTAAAACCTTCCCATACAAATCCTCGTACTTCCAGTGTTCCTAAGCCATTCAAACGGAAATCGTGGGAAGTTCCAGGGCAGCACTGAGGAGCATTCTCGGAGGACAATAGATTTCCCTTGGAAGTGCCATGGTGATCCTTCGAAAGTATCGGGTCGGATAAATTCCTTGATTCTTTCTTATGCCTTCCCAGATCTAACAGGTGATTTTTCTAGTGTTTCCAAAAGTTCCCGTTTCCCTAAAACCTTCCCATACAAATCCTCGTACTTCCAGTGTTCCTAAGCCATTCAAACGGAAATCGTGGGAAGTTCCAGGGCAGCACTGAGGAGCATTCTCGGAGGACAATAGATTTCCCTTGGAAGTGCCATGGAGATCCTTCGAAAGTATCGGGTCGGATAAATTCCTTGATTCTCTCTTATGTCTTCCCAGATCTAACAGGTGATTTTCCTAGTGTTTCCAAAAGTTCCCGTTTCCCTAAAACCTTCCCATACAAATCCTCGTACTTCCAGTGTTCCTAAGCCATTCAAACGGAAATCGTGGGAAGTTCCAGGGCAGCACTAAGGAGCATTCTCGGAGGACAATAGATTTCCCTTGGAAGTGCCATGGAGATCCTTCGAAAGTATCGGGTCGGATAAATTCCCTGATTCTTTCTTATGTCTTCCCAGATCTAATAGGTTATTTCCCTAACGATTCCAAAATTTTCCGTTTTTCATAAAACCTTCCCATACAGATCCTCGTACTTAGCCGTTCAAAAGAAAATCTCGAGGAGTACCTGAGTAGCATTGTAGACGGACCTTAGATTTCCTTTGGAAGTCCCTTAGAGATTCTTTGGTGGGATTGTTTATTTGTGCTGAATATCCCTCCCATGAAACAAGAGAAAGGTGAGTTACGACTATAGGCGCCAAATCTCTCTTGGAATTAAACGTCCCCTACAATTTATCCTTACCCTCTTTTTTTATGCAGAACCTGAGAGAAATGCTCATATCGAGATCAAAAACTGGTTAAAAGAAATAATTTATTGGTCCTGGATGGTACTAAATGTGAATGCACTTTCCAGTTGAAGCAGATGGATGTTGCTGATCCTTCAATGAAAAAGCAACACCACTTACCATTCGGAGTTCCTTACAGCGCTGAAGACAACGACACGCTCCGTCTACTCTACAACAGCGATTACATCTTTGCATTCCATACGAAGCTCCTGATGCCCATGTGGTCCTCATTCACACTGGTAATTATATAGTAAAATCTAGTTTAACCTGATGGCATTAATTTAAAAACAAGAACTAGAGTGGTTGCAAGTAATTTTAAGGGGTTTACTGCTAACAATTTTGCTATAACTGTTTTAACCACTCTTGTATAGTTTTTTTGGCAATATTTTTGTGTACATTCTCATTTAACATTAACCCTCTGAGGAGTTTACATGCTTATCCGTTCTGCAACCTGCAGTCTTGCATGACTTTTAAGTAGTTTTCCTAGCATTATTTTACCCCTCTTGGAAGTTTATCTCCACATCAAAAACTGCCTTGTATTGACCAGCTTCTTGTTTAAAACTTTCAACAGTTCTGAGTGAGAGACAATTGTTTTTCCTATTTGGATTTCCATTCCTTGGAGTAATATGGCAGTTTTTCTCGATGAGGTATCCCGTCATAAACAAAACTGACAAGATCTAGATGAACAAGGTATCTCATCCTTAGTAAAATTGGCCAGATCTTGGACCAGATATCCCATCATTTACAAAACTGAACGACGAGATATCTTTTCAAAACACTTGTAGGGTTAACCAATAGAAGTAATTATTAAGTCGTGTGTTGGGAAAGCAAAGGGTCGAGCAACACAAGACATTATTTTTACTTTTCATATAATCCTTATTAGTTGTTTTATAAGTTCTGACACTTTCTATCAGAAAAACTAGGTTCATTCTGGTGTGTGATATGTAATATACTGTTGATATTACGAATGAAATTATAATAGCTGTTTTTATTCATGAGCAATATATCTACCGATATGCAAGATAGCTACTAACAGTAAGTTAAGTACCCCATTTCTTTTGGATAATAAATGGTACAGTGGTCAGCGCTTATCTACCACCCATTACTTCGGATCGTACCCAGGTATTAGATCGTATCAGGAGATCGTTAGATCGTATCAGGTTTAACCCGGATCGAATCCCAGTTTGTACGCCTATGGATGTTGGTTATCCCTGTTAGGAGAAACGGCAGATTAGCTACTAGGTGCTACTTCACACAAATAGTCACCAGTTCGCTCCTGTGTTGTTACTAATCCTCTTGGTAAAAGTACAATCTAGACCAAGTCCGGAAGACTATGTTTTACAAGTCGCACAGCGACCAACTCCTGTTCATCCAGAAGCTGTCACACAGAGATCATAACACTAGGAGTATCCTTGTACCTATCCTATAAAAGGATCGACCATTTTTTGGACATCCCTTTTGTTTTGTTAGAAAATAAATAAATGGGAAAAAAAGGAAAGGGGGCCTCGAGGTTACGATGCGGACCCTATGGGATGCACTGGTATCACAGGACCTCTCACAGAAGGGTCTCTCCACTTGGAAAGTCCTGGTTAACGTGCCGCTTCCAACTCGTGGCAATGACTGTATAAGTCCTGGAGTTGTCCGTTACGTTTTACGCAACAGGCCACCGTAACGCAACCGTTTTATTAACGTTATGTTTGAAGATTAATCTCTTCCACTACAGGTCTAGGTGACTTGATGGATGTGTGGAGTGATGTGGTGATTTGGACATTGGGTTGCTTTCTCAGTGAACAACTGTACCATGATATAGGGAGAAAATTGCAGCTCCATTTTAGTTAGGCACCATAAATGCTGAAGACTGACTAAACCTCAGGAGTTACTTGTTAGCATTTAGCTGGAAATATGGATTGATCCTAAGCGGGACAATCCATATGGTCACCCTAAGCGGGAACCGCTTAGGGTGACGGAGTACTACTAGGAGGAAACTCCCAACGTACTTAGCCCTCGGAGGTACATCTTTAGGTGTGCACGGGCTTCACGAACCCGAGGTACCCGTGTGAACTGCTCTTCTCCCATGGGGTTTACTGTCTTTGGTAACACGGGAATCGCACTCCCGGGGTACCCAAGCGATCTTTTCTCTTTTCCTCCTACTGTTCTATCTCCCACCCCTCTTGTTTTCCCCTTTCATATGTCTTGTGAACAGCATTGAAATTATGAACAATTTTGCTTTGAAATTCAATTATCATATCACCAATCAAGATTCCATTTTGAGTTTTCCAATTTGATTTGCTTTTCAAAAAAAATTTCCCATTACTATGAGTTATTTAATTTTTACTTTATGAAATATCAGTACTTTTTCTGACCAGCATGTTTGCCGTGTGCGGCATCCCATATCGGGGGGAAATGGAATCCTGAGGTATCTGATACGTGCCCTTTGGCCCATGCTTCAACGTAGATGGGCGACCAGAGTGAGCCCGCTCTGGTCAATCGGCTCACTTAAGTTCTCTGGGTTTCACTACGTCAGAGGACTTCACTGGTCTTAAGTATTTTGGGTTAGTGCTGCAACTAGGGATGCCTTGGGATTATTGTGGTATCTAGTGTGTGCTGAGGCTGGAATGTTCCAGAGCCAGCAACCGCTTCCCCTTGTTGGACTCCGTGGTGGGTATGGGTCCACCATGAAGATAATTATTTAATCTATGGATCCACGATTTTCTTTGTGCCCTAGAGGAGGCCTAAATCCCTCTAACAACAAAATTTGCTCAATACCTAAATTCTTAATAATGAATAACCCTGAAGGGAAACTTGTAACCTTTTCACCATTTGCTACGCAAAAATATATTCAGTCTTCTGCTGGCCAACCAAAAGCAATAAAGAAATCGCGGTCTGGTGATCTTTTCATAGAAACCGTATCTGCATATCAATCTGAGCAACTAATGAAATTAAACCAAATTGGCGAACTAAAAGTTAATGTAACTCCACACGGAACTCTAAATTCTAGTCGTGGAGTTATATCTGAATCTAATCTTTTTAGTATATCTGAACAGGAGTTTATCGAAGAATTGAAATCTGAACATGTTTGTTCAGCCAAACGCATCTGCATCAGTCGAGATGATAAAAGTATTAACACAAAACATGTAATATTAACATTCAACACACCAGACATGCCGACATCCATTAAAGCAGGATACTTAAATTGCAGCGTTAGACCGTTCATTCCAGACCCCCAAAGATGCTTTAAGTGTCAGAGGTTTGGACATTCCCAAGGCTTCATGCCGATCACCTGCAATTTGTGCCAGATACTCAAAACCTGAACATGGCGAAAACTGCACTGATGAACCTGTATGCTTCAATTTAAGGGAAATCATCCTACTTACTCCAGGTCTTGTCCTCAATGAAATAAAGAAAAAGAAATCCAAAGCATAAAGATAAAACAAAAGATTTCATACCGAAGCAAAAAAAACTAGTAGAAAGTCAGACCAAGAGCAAATATTTCATACTCGTCTAATTAAAACGATGAAATCCGTTGCTATCCAAACAGATACCATTCCCAATAAAGAAATTGAAAAATCCGTTGCTGTCCAAACAGATACCATTCCCAATGACGAAATTGAAAATAAAATTGTGCAAAACAAAGAAACAATCGTCCAAGAAAAAGATGCAACCATTAAAAATTCAACAAAAACAAACATTCCCAAACCATCTGGTTCTAATCTTAAACACACTTCTAAAACAAAATCACAAATAAAATCAGATGCTATAAAATCTAATAGAATGGTTGAAAAATAGAGAGACCTATTCTTCATCTGACTCATCTGCTGAGAAAATGCAAATAGACAAAAATAAAAAGAGTATGCACAAACGCAAAAAACCCTGAAAGAATATGATGGTTAAAACTATATTTTGGAATTGCCAAGGCTACAGTAACTATGTTGAGAATAAAGGCTTTGATTATTGTTGCCATCCTGTCTTGGTCTGCAGGAAACTTTTGACACCAGCATTATGCACAAAAATTGGAAGATATAATATCGCAAGAAGAGATAATTTAAAAAATAATCATGCTAGTGGTGGTGTAGCGTTTCTGACTTGTTTGGATTGTCCATCTTCGGCTGTTTAAATTTTACACTTTCAAAATGTTTTTTATTTTGTACATATGTAAATTAAATTCTTCAGTCTCATTAGTTATGCCTCAGATGATAATGATCTTGTTTTTATTATTTGATTATTTAAATATTTTTATTCTCATCTACACATTTTACATGTTTTAAATGTACCTTTTATTTTTTATTTCATTTTTAAATGTTTTACGCTTTTATAGAACTATTCTGTCTTGTGTTTGGCGCAGCTTGTCCACTTTTGGACCTTGCGCCATAAAACCCCAATATCCAATCCAATCCCAACGTACTTAGACGATGATTCAAAATTACGAGGCATTGGTCCTTGGATCTTTCCGCTCGGGATTAATCCCAGACCATCGCCAATAGCCCGTTGTGTTGCTCCAGTGCGACATTAATTAACTACCTACCCAACGTACTTAACCCAGTCCTCCCAAGACACCCCATCAAGATGTTGATGCAGTCAACAAAACTTAAAGGGCCCAGTTCATCCCTTCTAGTGCCAAAGAGGTCAGTGGTTGGCATTAAAAAATATTTCGGCTTTATTTGTATATTGGGGCGGGTTACAAACAAAATAAAATCAATCCCTATCTTATCTAACCCTAAAATAGGTTTAAAGGTAAAAAAGGATTGCCTTGGAATAAATGAATAAGATGAATTTGAAGTGGACTTTCAGAAGATAATTATGGTAATATGACTGAAGTGTGAACAACACTTGATAGGAAATACTGTTTTACATTTTTAACTAATTTTATTTAATTTTAACACATGAAATGTGCATATCGATGCTTATATTTATTATGAATGGATTTAAATAAGGAATGAAATGTGAGTAAACGACACTGGCCATCCAAAGATATAAGGAATTAAGACACTTCAGCCCAGATGCTATTCGAGAGTTGCTAGTAAGAATGAATTTGAGCGAATGAATTTTGTGTGTTCTAAATGTAAAAATAGTTACTTGTGTTAGAAATGCATAAAACGAATGAACGTGTTTTGCTTCAGAAAAACGTAACACTAACGAAAGAAGAAGTATGTTGGACTGAGGATGCCCGAATAAGTCGAGACGAGACTGTACGGTGTACAGACTACAATGCAACAACCTTGAAGGATGATGACATCCTTCAACGACCTCTGTATTCTGCAGGTACGTTCTTTTTGTCTACTCAAACTTATCTTTCTCGTGGAAAGTCATTCCGTCCTTCGGCTTTGATGGAATTTTATCCACTTCCTAATATTTTGTTAGCAAATGACGAACAGTTGACTGATGCCATAAACACATGAGCTCTCCAATATCTTTTTGTTCCCCTGTACAGTAGTTCCCTCTGGCGGATTACGGAATTCACACTTCCTGCTCCGTCTACATTGCTGAAGCGGTTGCAATTTATTACGCCCTTCAGCAGATATTCTCTAGCAACCCACCGTAAGTACTGCATTTACACTGACAGCATGAGTGTATTACAACAGCTGGAACAATATATCATCACCTGCCATCCTGTCGTGTCAGATATTTTTAACATCTTGCGTACATTGCAGAGCAAGGGCTTGTTTTGTTGATATCTTGTTTTGTTGGGTCTCTAGTCACGTGGGCATAAAGGGTAATGAGCTAGCTGACAGTTCTGCGAAGGCAGCTTCCGTTCCACTGCAGCAGGCCGTTCCTTTTAGTGACATCGAGATATCCACGAAGAAATTCATCGACTCCTTGTGGCAAGAGTCATGGAAGCTACAGGTCAACAATAAATTAATTGACGCGACTGCCTCAATGTGTATTTGTTTGGAATTCACCTAATGTTCTTATTCTGGACGACTAATGGATAGTGAACATTTGGACAAGCGTACCGCACTTAATGGATTAGATTATATTAGTCAAAGATACTGGGAAACAGGAATGGCTGTTGCAGGTTGTATTTACAAACGACAGGAACGCCTGTCGTTTGTAAATAAATAATTAATTTGCATTTGGAAAAACTTGAACAGAATTCATTATCTCAATAGATTTCTCTGATCCTTCATTGAGAAAGGAAGCAGAATACGTCACAAACTCCATCCCTAAGTCTCAAGATCATGTGAATGCTTTAGAAGATGAACTGATTCATCTCCTGATAGAGTGGTCTGAAAGGAAAGACTTGAATGTCATGATGGGCCCAGCATTCGATCTATTGGGAACCGGTGTTAGACCAAGTGATGAAGAATTCAGGTTTGGTATCAATTCGTTTTGCTTGTTTGTAAATACTAAGAGTTAGAATCTTTATGACAGCCTACCTGGTCTAGCATCATATCGTCTTTCTTTCACCCTTCGGCTTTTATAATTTATTTTCATATTTTAAATTAACAAGATTCGGCTGAAAAGAGATCACGTGATTCGATGTTAAAGAGAAAAATGAGCATTCAATTCGTGATCATTCAATTTGACCTAAGATTCATAATTTCGGAAAAAAAAACTTATTTTGTATTTTTTCCTAAAGCAATCATTTTTTGTTTCAAAAAGTTAGTATATTTAAGAACAAATGAAAAACACTTCGAAATTAGAGGTCAATCAGAGCAAATTGAATGACCTGATATTGAAAAGGTCATTCACAAGGTGAAGTAATATATCATCAGAAAGATTATACATTTATCAACAAAATAAGCTCTATTTAAGCTCAATCTGATAATAAATCAAAAGATGCGGATGTTTATTGGTACTGTTTACTTAATTGGAATATTTTTCTCTATAAGCCATTAAAAATAATTATAGTTTGTAGAAATGATTTTAATCAAAGGGTGAGATTGGCTTTAGCAGTATTTAGACCTGGCAACCTTGAAAAACTTAAACAGTAGAAGCTTTGTCGGACGTGTATATAATTTAATTATAAAACCAACTAATTGTATAAATTTGCTTATTTATTATCTAAAATATCTCAATTTAATTATTAACCTTCGTGGATGCTGTTAAAAAACTATCCAAACCAAGCGACCATTTATTTTGATCCAAAATGAATACGATACACGAAAGTGAAATATTTGATTCATTTTATGCCTTTGATTGTGAATGATAAACGCCAAAATATCGTTTCTTTTCAGCTTAAGAAGAAAATAAATTTATTCCAGATTAATTTATTCACACTTATATAGGGTGATATAGGGCTAGTGTGAACCCAAACCTTCAAAGTTCACATTGAACCAATTACTCTCTACTCTCCCCAAGTACGTTATAAAAATATCATATTTTTACCAAACTTTCAAATCCTTTAGTCTAGAATCTGACTAGGGTTCTGTAGCAAGCTTTGAGTAGGAATCGTTTTTTTTCTCAGAAAATGCTTAGTGGGTGCCTAAGTATTTTTCGAACGGTTCCCAGGTATGACGTCGTCCAAGATGGCTGCCACTCAACCACTAAACAGCTTATATCTGCCAATAACTACCCTATTTTCAAGAACCCTTTCAGAAATGCTTATGGATCGTATTAAGCATTTTTGACTTGTATGGACGTTTACCATACAATAAATTTTGCGAGTGTAACGTCATCAAAGATGGCGGCTACCAAATCGAAAACTTCATTATATCTGTCAATATTGGGGTACGATTCTTCCTTTTATGTATTTCTCTTTTCTGTGTCAGTAAAACTTCCATTGTGCTTGCTTGGGGAAATATGGCCCTTGAGCCATTAACCTCAAATAACCAAATCTGATTATTGGTTTGATTCCCATAGTAATTAGGTCAATATGTTGTAATTGTTATTTATAAGAGTAGTAAAAATAACTTAGCTGCTTTCTTGTTTCATGTACAATTATTTTCTATCGTTTTTTCCTTATGCAATCTTATTAGTTTAAACTTTACCCATTAATATAATTAAAAAATCTTTTCATCCTTTTTTCACGTGGTCACACTCGTTGCACGTGATGGGAGAAGTGCATGTTGGACTGTTTTCTAGTTAGCAATGTGATGGTATTGTGAATGAGGAAAAGTACATTTCATTCACACTTTTTGGTGTGAGCAACTTCCCGGCCGAAATTCGATACTCTCTAGCTAAGAAACTAGTCTAAGATAGGCATTTTCTGTCAACCTAAATGTAGATGGCGGTAGTAGTGTATCTGAGGCCGTGTTTCTTGTACATATTCCAAACGTGAAGTCACTTAACTTGTTTTTAATACGACTTCAGCACGTCGGCAATACAAATTCCGAGGAATGAATTGAGGTGATGGTTGCTCAACGCTAATTAGATTAAACGCCAAAACGGTGATGAACTACGTTTTAAGGAAACCCCGATATGTATCACGAGAGAGCATTTGGGTAGCGGAAGTAAAATCTTCGCTTTCCGTCCGATTTGTTTCCACGGACAATCCTCAGTTTTACTTCCAGAATTTCCAGCCTCTATTTTAACCATAGACGAGGTTTGTATTCAATGGGTACGCCGAACGCACTTGCCCCACCTCACTCTTAATAAATTTAGCCTTCCTGGAAGTTGTCTGAACAGTCAAAACTGATCAGATCTTGATAAACGAGATATCTCGTCATTAGAAAAACTGACCAGTTCTTGATCTCGTTATAAAAAAATCTTCAAAACATTAGCAAAATTGTCAGATTTTGATGGATGTTGAAACCACTTGGAGGGTTAAATAAATAATTGAAAAAGATTTTTTATACAAAGTAAATAGTCAGTCTGAAAACGCACTAAAAATCATGGCTTTGGCTAAATTCAACAATAATTTTGATCAGCTATTAAACCGTGGTGAAAAATGTAACCAAGGCAAGTGTAGGGTAAATAACCAGTATCAAGTCAGTTCGTTTTATTATAGTGTGTATCTTATAAAACATTAAATGCCATGTCTGAAAACCAGTATTCTTATATTCCAGGAAAGAGCACGAAAAGTACGGAAGGCTAATCGTTCCATCTCATCTGTTCGTCATAGCCACGAGGTGCTCAACGGAGGTGGATCAACTCAAAGATTGCGATCCCTCCACCCTCTATTCGCTCTCCTTTCTACTACCCAATCACCCCTACCCTCAAAATTGTGAAGTAAGTACATTTATTTAGCTCAGATTATGTCGTTTATATAAATTTCATAGCACCGATTCGACGCTAGAATATCATAAAGCGATTCATTTTAAGTTTATTGCTACTGAAGGTAGGTAATTAATTAACGTCGCATTGGGGTGCTGGTGACGGTCCGGGATCAATCCCCAAGGAAAACGCCTCGGAATTTTGAGTCTGTCAGATGTCGAGAACAACACCCGAATTGGCACCCCAGTTTCCTAACTTGCATACCACGCTAACGTGAGGACATTTGAGGCCATGATAGATTTAATGTGCTCCAGCCTCCACGACGGTCTTTGGTTGGATCGAGTGTCGATCTCGCAACCCTCTGGTTGGTAATTCGCTACTGTACCAACCGGACTACCGTGGCCCCCAGTTGGTAATTGAATTTAAGTCGCCCTGAAGCAACACAACGGACTGTTGGTGACGGTCTTGGATCAACCCCGAAGAAAAAGATCCGAATTAGAATGTTAGGAAGTAAACCGATATTCTTTTCGGCGTTTACGTTGTTAATGATCGAGTTCATCGTTTACTGTCCCGGACATACGGGAGAGATGGCATATCTATTGTCAAGGAAACCGACCTCCTAATGAAATAAACGAGCATGGCTCGCACAGCTTCGTTATTTCTCCCAACCGCTCGGTTTGAAGATCTTTGCTTGAAGGTCAAGTGGTATTGGAAGAGAAAGCACGAATGATAATGTAGGGAAACCCGGTATAGCCGTTTGGTACCAGTGAAAACTGGTTCAGAAATTTACGATTTCCTCCTATGAATATCTGTTTTTTCAAGTTTCATAGCAGATGTCGTTTTATAAGAGAGTGAAGGAAGATCCCAGGTGTATTCACAACAAAAATGGGCTTTTACTACATTAATAGCAAGAACAATATATTGAAAGGAAGTTTGAAAAAAAATTAATCCCGGCTTAATTATTAACTGCTTAAAATTAAATCCCATAAATTAAAAATTAAATCACAAAGAAAAGAGTGGCTCAGTATATAAATTGACAGGTAGGTATTTTAATTAACGTCGCACTGGAGCAGCACATCGGTCTATTGACGATGATCCGGGATCAACCCCCAAAGGGAAAGAACCGAGGACAACACCACGTAATTTTGAACCACGGTCAGATGACGAGGTCACACCTGAGCTGAAACTCCACTCTCCAAACTTCCACACCACGCCAACGTGAGGACATTTGAGGCCAGGACAGATTTAACGTGCACCAGCCCCCTCTGTACACGACGGTCTTTGGTTGTGTTCGAACCCGCAACCTTCCGGTTGCTAGTTCGTTACTTTTCCAACCGAGCTACCTATAAATTGAAAGGAAAGGAACAAGATGATGGTGGTGTAAGCCAGAAATTTATTGTGAATATAAAATGAAATGCAAATCTATGGAAAGTTTTGTCCTATTGTGTTATGATAACTGATTGAGAGGTGTCTATTTCTATGAAGTTTTAGAACAATAGTCAAAAGAAGCGAAGACCCATAAGACTTAAGAAACTCCCTCAGCTAAAGCTCCTTCCAAAAGTCTTATGGGTCCATCGATAAAGTCACAATAAGTTATCGGTTTCCATAACCAGGTCTAATCAGTTTGTCATCGTCATAATCGGTTTGTCGCAATCGGTTTGTCGCAATCAGTTTGTCGCGATCGGTTTGTCGTAATCGGTTTGTCCTAATCGGTTTGTCCTAATCGGTTATTCATTCAGCTTAGCACTTGCTCTTCAAATATGTAGTGCATTTAGAGAGAGCCCCAAGACTCGGATCTCTTTATGTCGGCAATATCTTCTGAGGTGTCAGTAAAGATGTTTGGTTCCAACACCTCGTCCACATTGTAATGGGCTTCGACATAGGATCTTTGAGCGTTATCATCAAGCCATCCGTTGATAAAATTGATGATGGATCGTGAATCAACGGAGTAGCTTGAGCCTTCTCTATCCCTTTGGGGCAAGCGTAGCTCGGGCTCAGAGGCCTCGACCACATTTACGAATGGCTCGAGGCTTGAACCATCATCGCTAAAATCTTTCAGAAGGCCCTGCCTTTCTGGGTCTCCAGGCTTCCCGGGTTTGCATCTGAACGAAAAAGAAATCATTGAGCGTAAAGAAACATGTTTTTATCAGCATAAATTGCATTCCATTCATAGTTCTGGACCCCAAATTTCCGAAATGTTAACTATTACAGTTATATTTAGAAGTTATTATAGATTAAAAATAACAAGAATTAATTTTTAAATATTAGTAGACATGCGTAGGATCGTGTAATGGCAATTACACTGTGCAACGAAACGGTGCGTAAAATAAAGGTTAAGGTTTTATCTAATTATAGCTACAAGTTCACCTTTATAGTACCAAACTATGATTTCAAAATTTTTAATATTTGATAGGATAAACACAAATTATCTCTAAATTTTATAATTATATTCACCACACTTATCGCTATTTGAATTTTTCTGTAATAGCATCATAAGACGTCATTAAAAAATATTTAAAGGTAACGTAATTTTTTCTATAAAGCATTTTTATTCAGTGTGAGTATACAACGTAGTTGCTCAGACATATTTCACTAATCATTCTACTGTTTGAATCTTATTCAACATGGAAACGCTAGTATTATGAGAGTTACAATACTCACAGTTTAACCTGGAGCCACTTTCCCATCTTGACGATCTTCGTCTTTAAGGGCTTCAAGAATTTATCTTTCTTAGCCATTTTCAAATCAAGAAACCTTTATGGTCGCTTTTTTATTGAAATATCGAAATTCGCAATATGTATAATCGCAGGAAGAAATATCAATGCGCTCTTCCAGAGAAAAAACAAGTTAATGATTTTTTAAAAATATGTGGTGTGTTGTAGAAAACAATGCCATCAAACAATGCTAAAGCTTCAACAGTGTATATTTGGGTGTAAACAATGAATATGTATTGTGCTCATCTATTTGTTTATTTTCGAAGTTTTGAAGAGAATTTTCATTGTTGAAATAATTAGCATGAAAAAATTTAAATTTTCTCCGGGAAACATTTCCTCCCAAAAATATCTTAATGCGATCAACGAACGTTATTAAAAACGCTCGTTTGCACTTCGATGGCCAATCGGCCCAAGGCGATTCCCAACCCCACGTGGCGAACGCTTCTAAGATCTTTCGACAATGACTACCCCCACATGCCCAGTCTATTTCATTAGAACGTCGATAGTACCTTAAAATGGAATAGACGGAGCATGTGCTCTGCAGCTTCATGTTATTTCTTCCAATTGCTCGGTTTGAAGATCTGTCACGTGGTTGTGGGTAAAAGCATGAATCTTAAATTATTGATTGGTTTAAGTGATTAACCACCGTGATCAAAAACACTAGTATGAGCCTCCATAGCCAATCGGCTAAATCGATTTGTGATTTACCCTACAGAGATCTTACGACAGCGACTTCGCCTACATGATCCGACTATTTCATTAGAAGATCAAGAATAGATGGCGTAATTTATTATTTCATTTTCCGCATAAACTTACCGCAGAGTATTCCTGTTGTCATTTTACGCCATCTAAACTTTCGACTCTTGTCGAAAGTCTAGATAATGTACATAAATCTAGATCTAAGCAATCACCAACAGTTTTTGCTGTTGCAAAGCATTGCTATTGTCATTCTACACAATTCAATCCTGCATGGAATTCATCTATTGCTGAAAGTGAATCGGTATGCATTGAGATTCAGGCAATCTGCAACAGTTTTGACATCACTACAGAATATAGATCTGGTTTAAAAAACGGCAGCGATGCAACAGAAAGAGACCAATCCTTGGAATTTTTACTGACGAAGAGCTGAAATCGCATTCGACAAACAATTCAAGTGACGTCACGTTCGGAATACGTACAGGAAACACTACCGCCACCTACATTTAACTTCAGGAAAAGCCTCTCGTATTTGAACACTTTCATATCTGTCCATGATTTTTCTAATGGGTTTAACGAAACTTGATTTACATTAAGTTAACTTCAGCATTAAGTACATTTTGGGAGTACATTACCTAATATTTCTGTGAGAGGATTCTTCTGTCAAACTAAATGGGGGGGGGGGAGGGTTGGTGACTGTTTTTCAGGCGAAATGTCTTTCCTGTACGTATTCCGTACTTGAGATCATTTGTTTTTTAATACGATTTCAACACTTCGTCAATAAAAATTCCAAGGAATATATTCCGAATTGATATGATCTATTTTCCTTCCAAGGGCTGCGGTAGCCCGGTTGGAAGAGTAACGGACTGGCAACCGGGGGGTTGCGCGTTCGAATCCAACCAAAAGACCGTCGTGTACAAAGGGGCTGGTGCACTTTAAATCTGTCGGGGCCTCAAATGTCCTCACGTTGGCGTCGTGTGGAAATTTGGAGAGTGGGGTGCCAGCTCAAATGTGACCTCGTTATCTGACCGTGATTCAAAATTACGTGGTGTCCTCGGATCTTTCCCTTCGGGAAATGATCCCAGACCGTCGCCAATAGCCCGTTGTGTTGCTTCAGTGCGACCTTAATTAAATACCTACCAAGGAATTGGTTGTCGAATCACGTGATTTTCAACGATTATTAGTTAAATTAGGGGGTTAGTGGTAAATCGCTCCCAAGAATTGTCTTCAACACGGATTCTGGTTCCAAGTTCATCTTTCGGTGCCGAAAATGACAGCTCCCCTATACTTCGTTGGTCAACGCCAATCAGTAGATTGAACACTGATTAATCATCCGCTATCAGACTTCATCGTACGTGTTTTCTCTGAGCTCCGATAAAAGACATCTTTTCTATGAGTAAACATCTTCCAATATCCCTGAAATATCATCAATATAAGGATATTACTGCGAGCAACATTTTGAACTATCTCGACGCATTTGTCCAATCATAAGTTGCCTTTTTGGCATCTTATTCATCTTTAAAATCTGTTTTCCTTGACTTTCCGCCGTTCAAATCAATAATTCTATCAATCTGCCAAGAGCCTCGTTTACCGCGCTTGTAAAATCTTTCTTCTGGATCTTCTCTTCAAAATTTCCACAAACCCCCAAGATCGTCGCAACAACTCGGGACTTCACAACCAAACAGACCATCCCAAGAGCTCTATAATAGAAGCCTCAACGAAGATTCTGGGATATCAGTTTTTAAAAAATTATTTATCCTTTTCGGACACTTTCCTGTTTATCTTTTATCATAGTTTTCATGTGTTTTTCTCAGCAACAATGCAATTCAAATCTACTAGTCACGCTTCATCTACTAAATACTAATACCTAAGCTGATTGAAATTTTTATCCTCAAATAACTCCCGTGTAGTAGAATACCACTACCACCGTTCTGTGCATAGAGCAGAGATAAGGACCTTATATCTCCTCTATGCTCCTGTGTGTCGTGAAAGGCAACTAATGGAGACCTAACTCCCGGGGTATAGGCTTCGAGGATAAGTCGGTCTTCAGCCCTTGTGGTGCCTCAATCAAAGTGAAGACGCAATTTTCCCTCTTTCATGGACCGGTCGCTATTGTCTATTAGAGCGACATGGTCTTATGGACCTGGTTTAGGCTTGTCCTGAACCTCGGGGATAAGAAGCAATAGCAACAACAGATTGAACACCAAACGTCACTAAAATTACGATAAACTACATTTAAAGATAGCTGATTGTATCATGCTAAAGTGCATATGGGTAGCGGAAGTAAAATCGCTTTCCGTCTGGTTTGGTTGGTTATTTACACTGAAAATAGCTCTCAAATAAAAAACGTACTTTTTGATTAAAATAAGTTTTTTTTGGACATTTTGCATCCTGAATTCACAGAAGCAATTTGAAAATGTGTGATCTCTCCCTCACCTACCTCCATTTTTCTTTTCATTACAGTTGCCGAAGTCCGTAATCGCAAAGAATGCCGCTCGTGTAGGGGACATAGAAAAATTGACTGGACTGTCCTTCTTTACGGGACTTCCCATATACGACGCAATAAGACTAAGGACCGGAATGCCACATCTAAGCATGTGACAGTCAACGGGGAGTGCCTTTTTATTCAGCAAGAATATCATGTTCGAGGAATGAATGTTGAATCACTGCCTTTAATACACGAATGTAAAAATTTATTTTTGTATGTGACATATCTATGTAATGTCATTCTTAGAATACATGAAATATACTTGTAATGTATTGTGATCTTTTTTGTACGAAGAGATCAAAATCGATTCTTTTAATATTAACAGTCGATTATATTTCACACTCCAAGTGGTTTTTATGAGATACAATATTTATCGTCGGGTTTTTTTAATGATGACGAGATGAAGATTTGGTTAGTTTTTTTCTTATGACCAGATATCTGGTCCATCAAGATCTGGTCAGTTTTGCTAATGACGAGATAGGTCGCCTAGACAACCACCAGGAGGGCTGATTGCAATTTAGCGAATGACTTTTAATCGATTTAGTTATGATATATTCGTACGAGTCCACTGCATTTATATAAATGTCTCGTTTTGCAATTTGTAGTATTTAGAAATAACCGATTAAATATTCAACAATCGCCTTTAATATATACACACTAAAGCGCCAAAAGTCATGAGCTAGCAGAATGCTAATTTTTAACTGTAGCTGCTGTCGTAGAGGTTCTGACCCAAGCCCCGATTTGTATCAGTTGTCGGGTATAATCTAAGGTGTCAGGTTGAACAACTGCCATTAGAATTACAAGCCAACGTGAATATGGGGAATGGTAATGGGTTCTAGGCGGATGTGATATTCAATTTGAACATTCAATATTCCACGGTGTCACGCGTGTGCCGAGAATACCTCATGGGAGGATATTACCACTCATCGTAGACAGCGCAGTAACCGACCATGGGTTCTGGATGACCGGTGTCTGGCCAGGATTGTACATGCTAACAGAAAAGTGACACTGGTTTAGTTAACATCCAGATTCACTGCAGGAGGTAAAAATATATCCATCGAGTCAGTGCAGCACAATTTAGCGTTCGTGCAACATGGGAGCAGAATCACTCGAGCATCCTTCTAACACCACGACATCGGACACAGCGCCTAATCTGGTCTCGAAGCAGGACCATGTTAGGACAAGCTACACTGACGTAGATATTCACTGCAGGAGGTACCAGAGACATCCATTGTCAGTGCAATTTAGCGTACATGGGATATTGGAGCAGAACTACTCGAAAATTATCGCTAACACCACATCAGACAGCCTCATTTGGGCTCTTGGACCAGGATCATGCGAAAACAAGTGACACGCTTAGATAACGTCCAGATTCACTGCAGGAGGTACCAGAGACATATCCATCGGGTCAGTGCAGAGAAATTTAGCGTCCATGGGATATGGGGGCCGTCCTATTCCGTTGGATTAGCAACCGGAGGATTGCGAGTTCGAAACTCGGTCTAGCCAAAGACCGTCGTGTACACGGGGGCTTGTGTTCTCACGTTGTCGTGGTGCGGAAGTTTGGAGAGTGGGGTGCCAACTCAGGTGTTGTCCTCGTCATCTGACCGTGGTTCAAAATTACGTGTTGTCCTTTCCCTTGGGGATTGATCCCGGACCGTCGCCAATAGTCCTGCGTTGCTCCAATGACGTTAATTAATTATCCTCCCTCCCCATCCATGGAATAGGGGAGTAGAATCACTCGAAAACCATTGTTAACACCACGACATAGGACACAGCTTCACCTGGGCTCTTGAACACTAATTGAATCCTTGAAGACTGGCAACATGACGTGATCCAATGAATAACGCTACCACTTGTTACGAGCGGAATGGTTGGGTTCGGTTGTGGCGCAGATCCCATAAGGTTCGGGATTCAATTTGTCAACGAGGTATTGTACAGGCTGGTAGTTCTATACTTGTGTGGGGTGTTTACGTCGGCTCCTCTTGTCTTCGTCAACACGTCATTAACTGGTAATCGCTTAGTTGGGAGACCATTTGCAGCACTTCATGTACCCCAACAATGATAAATTTTCAAAGCGGAAAATGCACCATGTCATCGAGTCCAAATCCAAAATTGGTTCGAGAAAATTCTGGACTTGGACACCGCGGATGTCCGACATTAACCCAATAGCACAGTTATGGGGAAGGCGGATAGGTCCATTTCGCACTCAGGAACCTGCACCTAATACCAGGGTTGGTTGAGTTTTATGGCGCAAGGGCCAAATTTGGCCAAGCTGCTACAAAAACCAGACAGCGTCAAGTAATGGACAAACACAGAATGAAAGTAACTGACACGAGAAATACATCCAGGTAGGAATCGAATCTGCGCCACCTACAACTAACAGGTTGCTAGCAGTGGACAAAAACACTGAGCCACATTAATACCAGGAAACTGGGCAGTTATTCAGACGGCAAAGATGAACATTTTTCCAGAAGTCCGGCCATTTGTAAAATCGATGCCAAGTCCAGTTGCTGCACCTCACCTCATACAATTCTATTCTACATACGTTTTTTCACTTACCTTGCATGTTTCGCTGAAATTTGACTTTTAGATTGTGTATTTACCTTCCAGTGGATTCTACGAGATACCTTGTTCATCAAGATCTGATCAATTTTGCTGAGATATCCCGTCATCAAGGTATTGCCGATTTTTTCATTATCAAAATCTGGTCAGTTTTTCTAATGTCAAGATACCAAGTCGAGAAAATCCACCAGGAGGGATAAAACACCTTAAATAGCGTCAATTATTTATGTACTCTCAATGTGGCAGATTTATAGTGTAATTTATAAACGTTTTTGAAAAGTATATATTTAGAATAGTGGAAAAAAGAAGGAAAATTATTAAAATGAATATTAGATGTCTAAGGAACGTGTGTACAGATGAATATAGTGAATTTCTTTAATCGAAACACAACAGTAATGTTATAATTTTTAATCTTTATTGATAAATTTTGATCAGCCTTTTATCTGTTTCTCCATTCAAAACGACCATTTCATTCATTTCCTACGGGACGGGAACTCGAATCTGATTTAAGATGCTTAAAAATAAGTTGTGGGGAACATATCCACCACTACATTAATTAACTTTCAATATGCTTTAAGTAACTTTCAATATGCAAGCAATGGAACGAATCTTAACCATAAGGTACTTTTCGGAAGACAGAATTGCACTGTCTAAGAGCAAAGTTACATTGGTAGACGTGATTGTTGACACTAAGGCTTTCAAACAAGCCAAATGGCACTTCAGACAAAATTCCAGGTGGCGCTCTCCACAAACGGCATGCACTTTGATGGATGGTCCAAAATGATATAATCATAGCTGTCTCATGATCTGCTTCTATTTCCATCACGGCTTCATTCTTCGTTGCCAATTCACACAGGCCTCATAACATTCAATTAATCAACATTCGCGTACTTAGATGATTAAGGACTTCAGACTCGTAGCCTTTCTGAACATACCTGAACTTGCGTGTTACAATTTACAGCAGATTAATGAGGTCTTCTAAAAAATCGAGTGGTGTCCATCCACTCCGATTGAGAGTCAAATAGCATTCTTCGACAATTAACTCCTCACAAAGCAAGTATCTAAAAGGTGCGATGCATAGTGCAAAGGAATAATTACACTTACTGGGCTGCTTAAAGTCAACAACAGGTTAAAAGGTCGAAATCAGCCATTGCACGACCACGCATGAGGAAATACACTCGTAATCTTACTCTCGTACAGTTCACTAGTTCTCGCAATTCGCAATCATTCAACTGGAGATAGAATCTATCGAATTCAGCCAATGTTAAAATAGGCGGGGGAAATAGTGTGAGAAACTCTCCTTGCTCACGAAATGTGTTTCATGCCTTCAACTAAAACATTGTTTTCGTGTTTGTTTTGAGAACACCAAAACTGATTAAGAGCTCATGGGACTTTCTAAGGGAAAATTTTTTTTGACCTGTTCCATTAGCCAACACACACACAACACACACACCTTCCTCTCCATAGTTGAAATCAGAATAGATATCGTCACTTTTCTCATGTCTACGATGTTAAGATCCCCGAATCTCCTTCCTTTGCTCAAGTCCTCTTGTATACTACGAGAGCCCTCAGACACTTTCCTTCGTAGTAAATTGTATTTCCTACACCAGGACTCGATATTGTCTACTTTCTCCTGTCTACGATGTCGAGATCATAAGATCTTCCTTCAAGTCCTGTAAATTATAGTACCTCGAATATTAATGTTTTTGTTTAAGTTTTGAGAACACAACTGATGTAGGCCCCATGGATTTTCTTTACAAAACAAAAATTTCGGTAGGAAATTGAATTTTGGATCTGTAGATTAGCCACACATATTCCTCCATATTTGAAGCTGATTCGATAGTATCTATTTTCTACTGAGTGTCTGCGATACTGAGATACTAAAATTTCCTTCATTTGCTCAAGCCCTTCTCTGTAAATTATGATAACTCCCAGCTAAAACATTAATGGTTTCAGTTTAAGTTTTGAGAACACAACTGATTTAGGGCAATAGGAGATTTTCTTCATAAAACAAAAGCTTCTTTAGGAAACTAAATTTTTGATCTGTTCCATTAGCCACTCACCTTCATCTCCTTCACAATTGAAACTAGACTCAATATCATCTATTTTCTCCCAAGTGTCAACTATGTCACGATGTTGAGGTCCTAAAATCGACTTCCTTTGCTCAAATCCTTCTCTGTATATTATGAGAGCCCCCAGCAGATTTCCTTCGTAGTAAAATGTATTTCCTATCTCATACTGAGTAGTTAGAGTGTCAGGGTGAGTGTGCCCCAAAACTCTTTTTTGAGCACAGAAAACTTTTTTGTAAATAGGTAACGCTTCGTTCCACTTTTTTTTATCACAGAAGGTTCTTGCAATGTTATTTAAGGCCTTTATAGTATAAACATGGTTTTCACCGTGAATTTCCCTGCTTGTGTTATAGTCACTTTCATACCCTTTTAAGGCTTCATCGTGCTTTTTCAGTTTGCTGCATAACTTTGCTATATGAAGCTGGAGACTTAAATGTAGCCAATTACTCTCACCATCTTTCTGAGTCTTTTCAAAAATTTTCTTTAGCGAACTCAAAGTCTCCTCACATGGATTGCTTATACTCCTAATCTCTGCTAGAACAGCTTCAGTACGTGTAATCCTATCCTGTTGCCCATCGTAGCGTTTTTTCAGCTTTTCATATACCTCTTCAAGTATCTCCAGAGCTTCCTGGATCAAGCCTTTCGATTTTAAAGCAACGCCTATCCAGTATTTTGTGTCCAAAGTGTACACGTTATCAGCCCCTAATGTCTTTTCGCGTACTTGTTTAATGTTTTCCAGAATAGACAGCGCCTCACTCCAATCGCAATGTTTCATATGTATGATGGCTAACTTTTCTTGAATATCCAACAGAAAAGGGTTCTCAGAACACAAAATATCGGTTTCATATATCCTCTTCAAAACCATGTCGAATATGGGCAATGAGTCTTGATATTTTCCCTGTGAAAGCAGTTCTTCGCCCTTTTGACTATGTATCGATACCTCCTTCAACAAAATGTCCTTCAATTCTTCCATTTTTGAAAACCCCTTGCATATTGCAACAGCCACTAAAGATTTTCCATTTCTATTTCTGGCCCTCACTACAGCCTTCAATTCATCAACATCTGTGATCTTTTTTAAACATTGAAGAACTTTGGACTCAAAATTGTTGCCTTTCAGAACATACTTGAAAATTTGTTCGACGGTTTTCAGCAGATTATTTCCACGATCCGAAATATCGAGTGGCGTCTCTTTATCATCCGATAAAGAGTTATAAATGGCACTCTTTGACAATAAACTCCGTACAGTACAATCACCATTAAAAAGTTGCGATGCATAGTGCAGAGGGACGAATCCATGATTACCGGATACATTTGGGTCAGCTCCGCGAGACAGTAAAATGTCAGCAACGTTACTTAAACCTTTCCAGGCTGCGTATAGAAGCGGAGTCATGTTTCCCTCACACTTTGCATTCACAAAAGCACCTTCACTGATTATTCTCTCAACTTCACAACCGTCGTTCTTTTTCACAGCCTCAAACAGCATTTCGATTGACTTCAAAATGGCGACAGTTCGTGGGCACCTTGCTTCTTCTAAAGGCGTTTTAGAGTCGTTATTACTGACGTTGTAATATGCACCAAGTTCCAACAGAGTTCTGAGTGCAAGGTCGTGACCATTTCTGGCGGCTAAATGGAGAGGCGTCTCACCATTTGCATCCACGCAATTCGCGCTTACACCTTTATGGATAATGTGTTTCATTGTACTTTCATGTCCTCCCATGGCCGCGTAGTGAAGCAGCGTTCTCTTATTAGCACCCAGGTCTCCAATTCTTGACCCCTGATCTAATAGATATGTAATAACGTTCATGTGATCATTTAAAGATGCTAGGTGAATGGGTTGGGAGCCATCGGAATCTGTAGCAAGGGCACTAGATCCACTACTGACTAAGTGTTTGACGATTTCCAAACGGCCTCTCTGGGAAGCTACATGTAATAGAGTTCTTGTACCTTTATCTTCATTCGAGATGTCGATTCCTATCCGATTCTGCAATACCGTTAGAGCTTGCATGTTGTCGAGTTGTACTGTCAACTCTAATGCTGATTTTAGATTGATATGTCCAGTGGAAGTATTCACGATTTTATCTAACAAAACAGAAATTACGCTCGTGTGTCCTTTACGAATAGCCAAATGGAGTGGAGTGGAACCATCGCGTGATGCAGCATTTGGACAAGCGCTTCTAGAAAGCAAAATATTGGCTATATCGCGATGGCCCTCTAAAGCTGCTAAGTGCAGTGGCGTGTGTCCATCCTCAGAAGTTTTTGCATAGGTTTCGGCACCTTCATCCAACAAAATTTCCGATATCTCTCTGCTTCCGTTCTTCACGGCCACATGAAGCAAAGTGAGATCATCTTGAAATTTAATTTTTGCATAAAAAGGGGGTCTCGGTGAAAGTATCTTTAATATATCTAAGCGATCGTAAAGTACTGCTGCGAATAATGTCCTCTTATTAATACCAGCACCCCTTTCGATTAAATATTCTACAGTTTCTCTGTGGCCGTTAATGACTGCTAGATCCAATGCCACATGCCCTTCGTTTGCTTCGAGATCCAATTGGGATTTATTATCAATTAACAATTTGATGATTGCCTTCTCGTTCAATTGAGCTGCTAAGTGTAACGCCGTATAGCCACCTTGATCTTTGGCATTAACATCGCAATTCTTTCTGATGCAGTATTCTACGAACTCGATATTTCCACTACAGGCTCCTCCGTGTAATGCCGTCCTCCCGTCTCCATAAGACGCTTGACTCATATCTATACCCTCGCTGATGAGACACTCAGACATGTTTTGGTCGATAGCCACTTGAAGCGGGGTCACTCCAAACAGACCTTTGCTCCAAACGGCTCTATTTCTGATCAATAGTTTCGCAATCTGTTCATGCTTGAAAGCAAAGCTCAAAAGCAACGGCGTATTACCCAAATCATCCTCGGAATTTATGTCTGCTCTTTTATCAATAAAAACCTGAACAATATCCAGATGGCCATTGATAACAGCCAGGTGCAAGGGAGTGGATCCGAAAATATTCCTGCTGTTTTTCGAGGCTCCTTCTTCGATGAGCAGCTGCACCACATCTTTGTGTCCGAAACCGGCAGCCAAATGCAATGCCGTAACTTTACGCACATCTGCTGCATCGATGGAAGCTTTATACTGCAAAATCTTCACAGCTTCCAGGCATCCTGCTTTAGCGGCAAAATGTAACGGTGTTCTACATAACGTTTGCAAAGGTTGTACTCGAGTCTTTTCCTTGAGCAAATAATCAGCGATTTTTGAATCCTGTAGGCAATTAGTAAAGGTTTTAGAATGTGCATTGTCCGCATTAGCATCTGCTTTGCTTAATAAAATACGGGCTGTATCTAAATGTCGGTTTGCTACGGCGTAATGCAAGGGTGTCACATTGTCGATGGTTTTAGCATTCACGTTCGCACCACAATTTATGAGACTCTGTACGACCATCGAATGACCATTAGCCGCAGCCAAGTGCAGGGGAACGCACCACCTGTCGTTCCTAGGCTCCACTTCGAACTTCTCGATCAAAGTTTCAACTAATTCTAATGATCCCTTTTCTGCTGCTATGTGTAGTAGAGTCTGCCCCCCATACGCTTCCATTTCAACATGCGGATTCACTTTCATCATGTAGTTTAAGAGAATCCTCGACGCTTCCACGTGTTTGTTTAGAAATGCGTAGTGAATGGGCATAAAACGACAAACTTTATCTCTCACAACTGTGCTGGCGTTACTTTTTAACAAAACTTCAATGACATTTCCTTGCCCATTATGGGCAGCAACGTGAAGTGGCGTTTTACCGTTATCATCTGTAATATCGACTGTTTTAAATTTTTTCACAAGAAACTGAACTGCACATTTTCTTCCAAACGCTGCGGCTATATGCAACGGACTTTGACCGTTGATGTCCCTTGCATTAACATTCGAAGTTTTATAGCACAAAAATTCTAAAACTTTAACATCGGAGTGGGCAGAAGCGAAATGCACTGCAGTCCATAATTTGACATTTCTACCATTGACATCTGCCCCTTTCTTTATGAGATCTTTTATCTCGTCTAAGCTACTCCGTATTATAGCATTGTAAAATTCCTTTTGGATTCTTGCAATCGATAAATTATGATGGTGTGTCTTTTCCAACGAAGAAATGTCACATTCTATGACTCTGTCAATTTTTTTGGCCATCATAGGGTCGATATTATTTTCTAATATTTTTCTTGCGTTTATTAAAACCTGAACCTCTTCTGGTAATAAGACGTTAAATCGAATATTTCCATGCGCTAAATGATTTCGCATATTTTTCCCTACTGCTAGAGGATAAGTGCTATCTAAAAAGAACTGATTGTGGGTAAAGTTCGAATTACTTAAAAGTGACATTATATCGAGAACTAGCATGTCTACTGCAGCACGTAGTTTCGAATCCTTCTGATAAAACTCTGTTGTTTCAAACAATTTGTTGTCGTTAAAAATCTTACTCAATGAAGACAATTTGATTTTCATCAAATTTCTGCGTTCCGAATCACCCAGTGAATGCTTTTTACTATCTACCGAAACTGTACTTTTCAGTTCTTCAATCCATTTTGTTTTGTTTAATTCAATTTCCATCTCAAAGAAAATTTGGTTACAGTATTTCATAAACTTATTGAATGTTGTGACCTCTACATTATGTCTAACCATCAGCATGACGTGTTTTAAACATCGAACAATTACAGATCTTAATTCTTCAGTTGTAGCATCTGGAATTTTGTTCCTTGACGCTTGATAAATTAGCCATTTCTGAGCTTCGAAACTGTTATCATCGATGCATACATTGTTATGAAATTTAAAGACTACGTCTCCTAGTAGTTTGGAATTCGTATGAAATATATTTAAAAGAGTTTCATACTCCTGTCTCTTGGCATGTATAGCCGTTAGAATTTGTTTAAATTCTTTATCCGCGTTTTGTGACTTAACGTTCATATTTATAAGGCTTCTACATTCCGATATCAATTTTTCTAGTTGGTCAAGTTGCTTCCGAAGAAAGTTCCTTGTTCGGACTTTCTCAATTTCCTTTCGCATTGAAGCGGTTTTAGAAAAGTGAAGTATCCCAAAATTGGTCTTAATGCCGTCTACCGTCTCACAACGGAGTATTTTGATCCATAAACTTCGGATCGCTCTGCACTTTTGCCTGATGAGGATATCAGTGATAACGGCACTAATCTTGGAGATGTCCGTTCGAACATTCTGAAAGAAGGGTTCTCCATACTCTCCAATCTCTTTTCTTAGGTATAATGAGTATTCTTTCGAAAGCGAGTTTCTTAACTTTTCAAGAACTTCACGAGTGTCTCGCCGTAAATCAAGAATTAATTTCTCTCGAGTGGGATTTGACAGCTTAGGGGACTCCAGGGTATTTTTCAAACACTCGCCAATTACTTGCAAAGCTCTCATGATGACCAATTGGCCCTTTTCTGTGGAATCTGCGGACGCGGCTAAATCGGCATACGTTTTAATTGATTCCAAAGAGTAGAAGTCTCTAACTTCTTCATAGTCAGAGTACAACTGTTCAAACTGAGGAAATGTTCGTACAATTTGCGATATGACATCTCCACGTTGCTTTCTTGGGAATTTTTTAAGCGTCTTAATATCAGTTTCCTGGATGCTGTTCTTTTCGGCGTTGAGAGCTTCAGAGAAGTTTCGCAAATGCGCGCCCATTTTCGTTTTGTTCAAAATGCTACTGTAGAAAAGATTCGTTTCGAGAGGTTCCTTGTATTTACGAATAAAGATGGTTAAGCAAAATTCCATCTCTTCCCATGGAATTCTGTCATAAGTGGATTTTAACTGATATTTCAGCGTGTGGATATTTTTTGCAATGAATTCTCCTACAACTAAAAGTTCTTCGTCCACTTCCTCATAGCTGAGCCATTCTGATTTAATGTAGTTGAAGGAATCTAAAAGTAAATCTAAGCGTTGCATGACGTCATCCTTCGGATTCTTGTTGCCAGATGGAAGACTCGAGGTACCCGAAAAAAAGCGGAGATCTACTAATTTGCTTATGACAAAAACATCCATTTCGTCCGATAGGCCCACGTTTCTTAATTTCAGTTCCTTATAGGCTTTGGAAATATGCTCATCTAATTCTTCTGGGTTCTTAATCAAGTATTCACCCGGCCACTCATCCATTATTGTCTTGAGCACTGTAGTGTCACTTTTTTGCATCGCATAGTAAAAGACAGTATGGTTGCTCTCGTCTACATCTCCTGGTAGCGTGGGTTGTCCACCACAGCTTTCACGCAAATTAAAAATAGTTCCCTTCCCTTCCGAAAATATATATTCCAGAGACTTCAGTTTTCCCCTTCGAGTGGCTAAAATTATCAAATTAAAGTTCTTGATTCGATTGTCGTCATCTTGGTAGCAGTCGTGCAGCAGTGAACCATCCCTCTTTCCACTTGCGCAGGCAATGAACCAACTCAAGTTTTTCAAATGAATTTCATAGTCCAAAACAATAGCCTTTTGAATTTGTTCAAAGAGTTCCAAATAAAATCTACGTTTATCTTCATCGTTCCATATAGAGTATTGTTCGTGGAATTTTTTCTTCGATCTAGTCGTAAGTGAAGAGAACGGGTCCCAATGGTACATTTCTGATTTTTGTGCACTCATGTTTCACTGTGTATGTTTTTAAGGTTTGGGAAGACCATGACAGATCATCTCACTGTTCAGTCTTATACCAAAGTCGCTATAATGTTATTTCACCCTTTGCTCACGGTAGAAAAGCATCACTTTTGCTTTAATTGTATTCTGGAATAGAAACAAAGAACATTTAATTAACCGAAATGTCAAAAATATCATGTGAAAGGTACAAAAAATACCATACTATATGAAATTTAAAATTTTGAATTTAAATTCGTGAAACGATGGTTCTTAAAAATTGTGAATGGAAAAATTGTGTTCAAGACTGTTCAATGACCGCATTTGACCCTCTGAGCGGTTTACACGCGTATATCAGCTCTGCTACCTTTAGTCTTCACTGCATGACTTCTAAGCAGTTTCGAACTTCTTGACCAATAGAATCCTTCCTAGAAAAAGGATTCTTTCAACCAATAGATGTGGTTATTTAGTTATTATGTGTGTGTTGCGGTAAAAATGCACGCCCATTTTCGTACTACACAACTCGGGAAAAATCATGACGCTCAGAGGTTTACAGTTCCAATAAGAATCGAGACTTTCTACGCAGATTTATTCATGCATCGTATATAGTAGATCAAATTCAAAGGTACGACAGGGGCTAACATCTATAAATTCACATGCATTAATTTTGCATAAGCAGTCTTCATATAAATTTCATAATTTTGAAGAGCAACACCCAATTTCGACGTCAAATTTAGGATTGTAATCGACACTTAATCTTGAATACCAAATTTCAAGTCATTTTAACTAACCGATACTGAATTATGAGTGTGCGAAGTGTGTGTGTGAAACTTCTTATGTTAAACTAGTTTTCTAGATTTTTATATCATATTGTACGAAATAATCTTATGGTGATATTTTTACAATGCAGTTATAATTGAACCTTGCGTAATGTTCCTTTTTAAAAATAATTTTCAGTATGCAATAATCGAATCATGGAATTCAAATAAAAAATATGAACAGCAGCCTTGATATATTTCGATGGAGATCAAGAACTTTTTATAAGACTAAAATTTTCGATTTTATCCTTGTTGAATTTAGTGAAATTATTTTGTTAGTATTGTGTTATTATTTTAGTTAAGTAGTCATTGAATTCATTATAGAAAGAAGACAATCCAGAAAAAGTTTTAAATAGTCATAGTTCCAATTTGTTTAAATTAAAAACGTCAAATCCTATTGTCAATGTGATCACGTGCTTCATTTCAAAAATTGAAACTCCCCGTTCAGTCGCGTTGTACTACATAAAAATTGTTGGCTATCACTAGGGCTTGTTTTATGGCGCAAGGGCCATATATTCGACCAAGCTGCGTCAAATAGCGTTAAGTAAATAGGCATACATACAATACTAGGACAATGATTGTTTTTCTAAAAGTTGCTAGAAAGTGCCCGATAAAAGTACATTTAAGACCTATGTAACAACAAAAATGCCCTAAAAACAACAAAAATATCCGAAAAAATAACATTTTCTGACAAAACTTTTTATAAAGAGATGCTAAACAAAAGTTTTTAAGAGAATGATTCTCTATGATCAGCCAATAAAGTTTTCACACTAAAAAGCTTTTTATACTTCTATTTTATAACAAAAGACGTACCTTAAATACATCACGTTACTTTGTTCATTCTTATGAAATTTCACCTAGGAAATAATTTTCTTTTGACAGATGTGTGAAAAATGGGATTTTAGTGAAATTCATTCAAAGTTGCCTCCATTCCTGGAAAACAAAATATTCCAAATTATAATTCAAAAATTTAAAAAAAATGTATTAAAATGACTAAAAACATGAAATGAAATACCATTTTGCATAAAAATCACGAAAAATGCTTCTATAAAGACACTGAAATCAACTTGTCTTAACTTAGATAATCTTGTACATACTATATTGACACACATTTCTATTGACTTGAATATTTCAAACGTGAAAAAAACCTGCAACGTTAAGCTTTCTGGCTTAGTAATCAAAAATCATTCACACGTATCGTCGATACCATGTTCAACTCTGGTACGTGTAGAAAAGCTTTTGCCATATTCGCAACTACACTGTTGCATTTGACAAAACCTGCAACGTTAAGCTTTCTTGCTTAGTAATCAAAAATCATTCACACGTATCGTCGATACCATGTTCAACTCTGGTACGTGTAGAAAAGCTTTTGCTATATTCGCAAATACAATGTTGCATTTGACAAGATACGGCCGGTGTCGAATCCTCGGATTTGTATAAATATATAAAATAAATTACCGGCTTAGAAGTCGAGAAATGGCTGTCAAAGTTTCGAATGTTCTCTTCAAATCTCAATTAAAACGTTTATTTTCTCGCTCTCCCAAAAGTTGCTGTTTTCATGTGTAAAAGTTACATACGATATAACAGTAATGCAAAAAATACATTTTGAGCTCAACACACCTTCGGAGCGATGGCTTAATGTCCGCAATTATATTTCGATTCATCGCTAATACTGTTTTAAATGTTTTACATAATCCTAAGGGGCTGAAACGAATGAAACAAACACTAATATTTACCATAGAGAACAGAGTAGTTTCATCTAATCTGAGACATACATTTAAATTTAATTCCAAACATTGCTCACTACGTAGATAATCCACGACCATTCCATTTGCATGCAATTTCTTTATATATATATATATATATATATATATATATATTGAATTTACTACTACACCAAAATAAAATATTCATCGAAATATCTCACTGCACTGTAGCAGATATTCGTTCAGATTACAGCATTGTGCTTATAAACATTGCAATTCTGCAGTTAAAAACACTGGGTTTTTTACCGATATCCTTATCGTTCTTTGAAAAGATAAGACAGTTCCACCTTATTACTCTTATTTTGCATGCTGACAAATCTCCATTCCATGTCAATTGCGAGTTGTAGGAGGCGTAGTTTCGATTCCTGTAACGTACCGTGTGTATTTATTTCCCTTCGTACCAGTAAAACTTCCTTTGTGTGTAGATGTTCATTACTTAGCGTTGTCTTCTGTTTGGAGAGGCAACAGGACAACGTCAAGTAATGGACGTACACACAAATAACACATGAAACAATAGGGTAGGTAATTAATTAACGTCGCACTGAAGCAGCACAACAGGCTATTGATGAATCCCGAAGGGAAGGATCGAGGATAACACCACGGTCAGATGACGAAGTGAACACCATAGTTGGCACCTCTCTCCAAACTTCCACGCCACGCCAACGTGAGGACGTTTGAGGCCAAAAAATATTTAACGTGCACCAGCCTTCGTGCCCACGATCTTTGGCTGGGCCGGATTTCGAACTCGCAACCCTCCGGTTGCTAATCCGTTGCTCTTCGAATTGGGCTACCGTGGTTCTTGGTTAGGTTTTATGGTGCAAGGGCCATATTTGGCCATGATGCTCTAAACACAAGACAAACAGCAATAGACACACGCACAAGGAAAGTTTTACTGACACGAAGAACCTGCATTGCGTACAACTCGCAGGTTGCTAGCGTTGTGGGCATACCCTGTCACGAAAGCCCGACCACCGAGAAGAAAAAAGCATAAAGAGGAAAGGTAGGAGAGAGGAAAACGAAAGGGAGGTCAGATCACTTGGGTACCTCGGGATTGTGAAGCCCGTGTTTACTTAAAGAAAGTAAACCCCTGAGGGGTTAAGCTTAGGTGCAAGATTAACCCCCACACACTCCCTTTTCCAATGGGAGGGTTTGAAGCCAATATCCCAACAAACCCTCTTAGGTAAATACTGTGACGTCCTCATTCGACAGAGAAACTTGTAATATTCAAATTGTTTATTGACATTACACAAAGAAAGGGGCATGCGACAAACGTTAAAGATTTTAATTTGAGGGTTGAGTCTTAAATTGTTATTCGTGGCAAATTGGCACATTACTCAATCATCTTTTTGCTCCGCTTCGTCTTTCTCCCATCTCGAAAATCAAAAACAGTCGAGCGAAAGTTACACGATGAAACGGTCAAGGATGCTTGCCCATCTGGCGTATCGGATGTCACACAATAGAAACCGTCCACATTTCTGATATCTTAAGATTTCTGGATGCAAGATTAATAAAAACACACTATTGAAACAAAAGCATAATCTATGAACATGACAGGATTGAACACAAAACTAAATTATGTAGACTAGAAAATTAGTGAGTTCCTGGATCCTCAATGTAGGTTGTTTTACTGTGTATTGCTTGTATGCCAATAATCAACTTGTATGCCAATAATGAATTTTAACCATCAGAGGGGTTAACACATGTATACGTTTTGGAATCTGCATTGTTAACCAGTTACGACCAATAGCACGTTCCCTGAGATTTTTTTGACCAAAAAATAGACGTGGTTATATGATCATTGTGTTGTGGTAGTTTGTCACACTGGAACAACAAAACTATGTGTGTTGTGGTGTAAAAGCAATACTACACTACTCGGAAGTTCAATGATGCCCAGAGGGTTAAATAGATGTTATTTCGAAGAGAGGGAAGCAAAAAGAATTAATTATATGGTTGAATATTTAATTTCACATATTTGATTAAACTAAGACCAACCCATGGTAATTTCACAACTCCCATAACCTCCCCTTAGCTAAGGCAGATACTCAAATCTTCATTCCACATCCGGTGGTATTCCTGTAAAGTTAATAGATGGCGCTAGTGTTTTTGTGGAAAAACGTTTCCAGTATGTATTCCTTATTGGGTAATCGGTTAGTAAAATTTTCTGGTAGTTTGTTTACACTGAAAGTTCCTCTTATAGGAAGCAAGAATGCTGGAATATTGTGTTTTCATTTCTAGAAAATAATTTAACTAACTTAAGGAACCGTAATGTTTTCAGCGGTTATTTTGCATTGAAGTGACCTGGATGTAGGAAAATGATACAAAAGGAATGTCGAGTTACTGAATCAATGAATAAAAAAAAATAACAAAAATAGAAGCAAAACATAAAATCTTTGAACTGAAGTGGTGGCAATGCACTGGGTGCCATGAGACAGAAGGGTAATTGGAAACGCAAAAAAAGAGGTGGTTCTTTGTTGCTGTTATTGCCAATCTTCAGCTAGATGAAATCCCCAAGTCCATTCACCCACACAAAGTCATACACCAAAAATAGGTTCAGGAAACAGGTCGTCTCGGGACAACTTCAAGCATTCGAGAATGTGTGCTGGGGAGGCCTGGTCAGATTAGCATTTAAGGCATACAGGATGAATCTTGCGACCACAGAAAACGTGACTCCTCAGATGGCCATTGAAAAAGCTGGAGAGCGCTGTCTGACGCAATTGAGAGCAAGAGATCTTCGGGGTGATCCTCACTATACCAAGAGTGTACTGGGAGAACGATCCATATCCTCTTATCAAGATTTTTTCTAATAGTAAAGTTCAAGAACCATCAATGAGTGGGTATTGGACAATGGTTCAACAGCCTCCTTCGCCAAATTATCCACTACTTCGTTTCCCCTGAGTTCCACGTGTGAAGGGATTCACTGTAGATGCACCTCAAATGATGAGACATGCTTGAGTGTTAAGGATCACTATCCCAGTTCTATATATCCTCAGTTGAGCTAATTACCAGTCTGGTTCATTTAATTTTGAAGTTGCACCTTTCAAAAATAATGGCTCCTTAGTTTTACACACCAGTATAGATCTAGAATGACTATGTGTGCATTATCATTTAATATGTAAGATAAAATCAATAAAAAAAACTAGATTTTTAATTCTATACACTTTTCATTTACCAAAATCTTATCACAACAGGTAGGGTATACACAGATGGCATAATTCCTCTTTTGAATTGTTTTACAAATGCGAGGCTGAAGCCTATAAGGTAAAAGAAAAATATGCATTTGGAAGTTTCAGATAGAACACATTTTACAGCACATAATTAGTCGAATTTGCTGTTTTCTTTTTTGGAGAATGGATAATTAATACATGACTGTTTCGTTTGAAAAATATCTAATTTCGATAATATAAGTAATGCAATCTGTGGCTGGTTTTGAAAGTATTTTATTGAAATCGAACCTAAATGTTAGACAACCAACAAATGTACACTAAACGTGATAAAAGATTGTAGCAAAATTACAAAAGAAATTAACAATTTGGTATTAAGTTCAACCCAAAGATTCATAAATTATAATGCAAAAGTAAGAGTAAAATATGTTTAAATGAAATTCACCTCCTAAGTAAATTTATCCACTTTTCTAAAGTAAAGAGCTTTAAAAAGTATTGTCATTCGATAATTTGTATTCATAAAAAATATGTTTAAAGTTTCTAACAATGAACTCAAAAATTTTTAAGAATATTTAAGCACACTAAATTAGAATAACAAATTTAAAACTGAATTTTCAAATATATAAAATGAATGGAGCCACATGATACATTAAAAGTATAGATTAAATTCTAAAAGGTTGTACAAGCACAGATAACATTTGCTTATTAAATTAGATCTTGATAAACTAAAATAAAAGTTTAACAAAATCAAGTAGAAACTTGTTTTTATAATTTTACAATTAGTATTTATAGCTTAGTAAAATTATTATCAAACAATGAAATGCATAATGAGAATATCATACACAAACAGAATTATATTAAGTAAATGTTATATTTAAAAACAAAAATGAACTAACTTCAATTTACAGTTTTTTTAGAAACTCTTATCTTAAGCACACGTATTTGAAATAAAAATTCATGAAATCAAATAAATAACATACTATGTGATTAAAGATTTATAAATTAAATTAGACTAAATATTGATTTGAATAATTGTAATAGAATAACAAAGGGAAAAATTCATAACTTCTTTTTGTCAGGCACATAAATTCTTAAAATAATTTCTATTTGAAATCAAATATTAACATAGGGCAACATTTGAAAATATTATTTTCACTGTTACAAATACAGTTAATAATCACCCTTAATAATATCATCCACAAAAACAATGTGCTTGCACAGTGAGACTAATAACATAACATGAAATTTAGAATTATCTTGCCTTTTAAATAAAACACTCTTAAAAATTATAAGGTATTAAATCCTTGGAAACAAAGAAAAGTTAATACTGCATTTATAATTTATTAAATTGAAATGATTATTGAAAGTTACAAAATGCTAAGAGAGCAACTTCATATTTTGTGTTCTATTTGTAATCTATACCACTCACAATCTCTATGTGTATTACAATACCACATGTAATCTGTGTAGCACTGTTGCATCATTACAAAAAGAATACAATTTAGAAAGTATTCAACTTCAAAAGGCTCATCCAATATATTGTAATATAATACTATAATGTACTATAAGTGATAGGATCACAGTTTTATGTTTAAATTTTAGCTAACACTACAAATCACAAATGACCACACAATGATACATCCAGATTTATATAAAAATAAAAACAATTTCATGAAATAAAAATAATTCCGCTACACAATATAATTTCATATTCCACACTAAATACATTACTGCCGATATGAGCACGCTTAAGTACTACAATCTGTATCGATATAAAACTGACCCGATCTTGGTCTCGTTATCATCAAATGCAATATCTTCATTCGAAATTCTTGAAGACGAGATATCTGGTCATTAGCAAAATTGGTCAGATCTGGATGGAAGAGGTATTTTAATTAACGTCGCATAACACACCGAGCTATTGGCGACGGTCTGGGATCAATCCCCAAGGGAAAGATCCATCACGTAATTTTGAACCACGGTCAGATGACGAGGTCTGGATGGACGAGATAACTCGTCTAAACCATTTGAAGGACTAAGGGAAACAATATGCTGTCAGTTTAACTTAATGGATTCATCCCCTGCCCCAATTTTCTCTCCACACTGGCAAATCTCCTTTAAGTGTGGGAGTTCGAAACTCGGTCCAGGCAAAAGACAGTGTGCACACGGGGGTTGGTGCACGTTAAATCGGTCGTGGCCTCAAATGTCTTCGCTTCACATAACATTCTACGCTGCAGTTTTCAAGCGCATTTGATAAGGTAGTATAATTTCGTGCAATTGGGTAATCTCCAAGATCTCCGGATTTAAACACAGATGACTTGGTTTAGACCTTAAAATATCGTTTTTCCACTGGAAATCCTAACTCCATTTCTAAACAGAAGAGCGAAATATTTCAGCATGTTTCCAACGCTCAGGACTAAGATACTCCACGTGGAAATGGCGATCCTTTCGAGCTTTCAATTCCTACTGTGCTATAATGGAGCCGTCCATATTGAGAATCTTAAGTAATAATTGCAAAAAGTGCTCTTTACCCAATCTCTGATATAGGATGAGTTTATCATTGAACATTATTTATAATTATGCTCTAAATATTAATAAATAACAAACATTGAGCCTTATTATTTTCAACCTATCAATAAAGTCGTCAGCTGGTGAATTCTCAAAATGTGAATTTTTTCTTTCATACAATTCTATTCTACATACGTTTTTTCACTTACCTTGCATGTTTCGCTGAAATTTAAATTCTAGATTGTATATTAACCCTTCCAGTGGTTTCTACGAGATACCTTGTTCATCAAGATCTGATCAATTTTGCTAATGAGATATCTCGTCATCAAGGTATAGCAGATTTTTTCATGATCGGGATCTGGTCAGTTTTCTTTCTAATGTCATGATACCTCATCGAGGAAAAAACCAGGAGGGGTAAAACACCTTGAATAGTGTCAATTATTTTATATACTCTCAATGTGACAAAAGATTTTCCGTGTAAATTTATAAACGTTTTTGAAAAGTATATATTTACAATAGTGGGAAAAGAGAAGGAAAATTATTAAAACGAATATTAGATGGTGTCTAAGGAACGTGTGTACAAATGAGTATAGTGAATTTTTAATCGAAACAACAGTAATGTTATAATTTTTAATCCTTATTGATAAATTTTGATCAACCTTTTAGCTGTTTCTCCATTCAAAAGGACCATTTCATTCATTTTCTAAGGGACGGCAATCGAATCTGATTTGACATGCTTAAAAATAAGTTGCAGGGAACATATCCACCACTACAATTAACTTTCAATATTGTAGTATATGTAGCATTGGAACGAATCTTAACCATCAGGTACTTTTCGGTAGACAGAATTGCACTGTCTAAGAGCAAACTTACATTGGTAGACGTGATTATTGACACTAAGGCTTTCAAAAAAGCCAAATGGCACTTCAGACAAATTCCAGGTGGCGCTCGCCACAAACGTCATGCACTTCGATGGATGGTCCAAAATGATATAATCACAGCTGTCTCACGATCTATAACAGGCGCTACTTCTATTTCCATCATGGCTTCATTCTTCGTTGCCAATTCAGCCTTTTCACACAGGCCTCTTCTCTTTTTCAGCCCTCATAACATTCAATTAATCAACATTCGTGTACTTCTTTGATGATTAAAGACTTCAGACTCGTAGCCTTTCTGAACATACCTGAACTTACGTGTTACAACTTTCAGCAGATTAATGCAGTCTTCTAAAAAATCGAGTGGTGTCCATCCACTCCGATTACAAATAGCACTCTTCGACAATTAACTCCTCACAACGCAAGTATCTAAAAGTGCAAAGGAATAATTACACTTACTAGGCTGGTAAAGTCAACAACAGGTTAAAAGGTCGAAAGCAAGGTGAAACGCAAAAAACATTTCGTGAGCAAGGAGAAACTCTCCTTGCTCACGAAATGTGTTTCATGCCTTCAACTAAAACATTGTTTTCGAGTTTGTTTTGAGAACACCGAAACTGATTAAGAGCTCATGGGACTTTCTAAGGGAAAAAATTTTTTGACCTGTTCCATTAGCCACACACCTTCCTCTCCATAGTTGAAATCAGAATCGATATCGTCACTTTTCTCATGTCTAGGATGTTGAGATCCCCGAATCTCCTTCCTTTGCTCAAGTCCTTCTCTTGTATACTACGAGAGCCCCCAGCCACTTTCCTTCGTAGTAAATTGTATTTCCTACACAGGACTCGATATTGTCTATTTTTTCCTATCTATGATGTCGAGATCATAAGATCTTCCTTTCTTCAAGTCCTGTAAATTATGATAACCCCACCTGGCACATTAATGTTTTCGTCTAAGTTTTGAGAACACAACTGATGTAGGCCTCATGGATTTTCTTTACAAAACAAAAATTGCTGTAGGAAACTTAATTTTTGATCTGTTACATTAGCCACACACATATTCCTCTCCATATTTGAAGCTGATTCGATAGCATCTGTTTTTTCCTGAGTGTCTACGATGTCGCGGTGCTGAGATACTAAAATTTCCTTCATTTGCTCAAGCCCTTCTCTGTAAATTATGATAACTCCCAGCTAAAACATTAATGGTTTCAGTTTAAGTTTTGAGAACACAACTGATTTAGGGGTTTCAGATTTTCTTCATGAAAAAAAAAAAGCTTCTTTAGGAAACTAAATTTTTGATCTGTTCCATTAGCCACTCACCTTCATCTCCTTCACAATTGAAACTAGACTCAATATAATCTATTTTCTCCCAAGTGTCAACTACGTCAGGATGTTGAGGTCCCAAAATAGACTTCCTTTGCTCAAATCCTTCTCTGTATATTATGAGAGCCCCCAGCAGATTTCCTTCGTAGAAAAATGTATTTCCTATCTCATACTGAGTAGTTAGAGTGTCAGGATGAGTATGCCCCAAAACTCTTTTTCGAGCACAGAAAACTGTTTTGTAGATAGATAACGCTTCGTTCCACTTTTTTTGATCACAGAAGGTACTTGCAATGTTATTTAAGGCGTTTATACTATAAACATGGTATTCACCGTGAATTTCAATGCTTATGGTATAGAAACTTTCATACTTCTTTAAGGCTTCATCGTGCTTTTTGAGTTTCCTGCATAAGTTTGCTATATGAAACTGGATACTTAAATGTAGCCAATTACTCTCACCATATTTCTGAGTCTTTTCAAAAATTTTCTTTAGCGAACTCAAAGTCTCCTCACATGGATTGCTTATACTCATTATCTCTGCAAGAACAGCTTCAGTACGTGTAATCCTATACCGTTGCCCATCGTATCGTTTTTGCAGCTTTTCATATACCTCTTCAAGTATCTCCAGAGCTTCCTGGATCACGCCTTTCGATTTTAAAGCAACGCCTATCCAGTATTTTGTGTCCAAAGTGTACACGTTATCAGCCCCTAATGTCTTTTCGCGTACTTGTTTAATATTTTCCAGAATAGACAGCGCCTCACTCCAATCGCAATGTTTCATATGTATGATGGCTCCACTTCAAACTTCTCGATCAAAGTTTCAACTAATTCTAATGATCCCATTTCTGCTGCTATGTGTAGCAGAGTCTGTCCCCCATACGTTTCCATTTCAACATGCGGATTCACTTTCATCATGTAGTTTAAGAGAATCCTCGACGCTTCCACATGTTTGTTTAGAAATGCGTAGTGAATGGGCATAAAACGACAAACTTTATCTCTCACAACTGTGCTGGCGTTACTTTTTAACAAAACTTCAATGACATTTCCTTGCCCATTATGGGCAGCAACGTGAAGTGGCGTTTTACCGTTATCATCTGTAATATCGACTGTTTTAAATTTTTTCACAAGAAACTGAACTGCACATTTTCTTCCAAACGCTGCGGCTATATGCAACGGACTTTGACCGTTGATGTCCCTTGCATTAACATTCGAAGTTTTATAGCACAAAAATTCTAAAACTTTAACATCGGAGTGGGCAGAAGCGAAATGCACTGCAGTCCATAATTTGACATTTCTACCATTGACATCTGCCCCTTTCTTTATGAGATCTTTTATCTCGTCTAAGCTACTCCGTATTATAGCATTGTAAAATTCCTTTTGGATTCTTGCAATCGATAAATTATGATGGTGTGTCTTTTCCAACGAAGAAATGTCACATTCTATGACTCTGTCAATTTTTTTGGCCATCATAGGGTCGATATTATTTTCTAATATTTTTCTTGCGTTTATTAAAACCTGAACCTCTTCTGGTAATAAGACGTTAAATAGAATATTTCCATGCGCTAAATGATTTCGCATATTTTTCCCTACTGCTAGAGGATAAGTGCTATCTAAAAAGAACTGATTGTGGGTAAAGTTCGAATTACTTAAAAGTGACATTATATCGAGAACTAGCATGTCTACTGCAGCACGTAGTTTCGAATCCTTCTGATAAAACTCTGTTGTTTCAAACAATTTGTTGTCGTTAAAAATCTTACTCAATGAAGACAATTTGATTTTCATCAAATTTCTGCGTTCCGAATCACCCAGTGAATGCTTTTTACTATCTACCGAAACTGTACTTTTCAGTTCTTCAATCCATTTTGTTTTGTTTAATTCAATTTCCATCTCAAAGAAAATTTGGTTACAGTATTTCATAAACTTATTGAATGTTGTGACCTCTACATTATGTCTAACCATCAGCATGACGTGTTTTAAACATCGAACAATTACAGATCTTAATTCTTCAGTTGTAGCATCTGGAATTTTGTTCCTTGACGCTTGATAAATAAGCCATTTCTGAGCTTCGAAACTGTTATCATCGATGCATACATTGTTATGAAATTTAAAGACTACGTCTCCTAGTAGTTTGGAATTCGTATGAAATATATTTAAAAGAGTTTCATACTCCTGTCTCTTGGCATGTATAGCCGTTAGAATTTGTTTAAATTCTTTATCCGCGTTTTGTGACTTAACGTTCATATTTATAAGGCTTCTACATTCCGATATCAATTTTTCTAGTTGGTCAAGTTGCTTCCGAAGAAAGTTCCTTGTTCGGACTTTCTCAATTTCCTTTCGCATTGAAGCGGTTTTAGAAAAGTGAAGTATCCCAAAATTGGTCTTAATGCCGTCTACCGTCTCACAACGGAGTATTTTGATCCATAAACTTCGGATCGCTCTGCACTTTTGCCTGATGAGGATATCAGTGATAACGGCACTAATCTTGGAGATGTCCGTTCGAACATTCTGAAAGAAGGGTTCTCCATACTCTCCAATCTCTTTTCTTAGGTATAATGAGTATTCTTTCGAAAGCGAGTTTCTTAACTTTTCAAGAACTTCACGAGTGTCTCGCCGTAAATCAAGAATTAATTTCTCTCGAGTGGGATTTGACAGCTTAGGGGACTCCAGGGTATTTTTCAAACACTCGCCAATTACTTGCAAAGCTCTCATGATGACCAATTGGCCCTTTTCTGTGGAATCTGCGGACGCGGCTAAATCGGCATACGTTTTAATTGATTCCAAAGAGTAGAAGTCTCTAACTTCTTCATAGTCAGAGTACAACTGTTCAAACTGAGGAAATGTTCGTACAATTTGCGATATGACATCTCCACGTTGCTTTCTTGGGAATTTTTTAAGCGTCTTAATATCAGTTTCCTGGATGCTGTTCTTTTCGGCGTTGAGAGCTTCAGAGAAGTTTCGCAAATGCGCGCCCATTTTCGTTTTGTTCAAAATGCTACTGTAGAAAAGATTCGTTTCGAGAGGTTCCTTGTATTTACGAATAAAGATGGTTAAGCAAAATTCCATCTCTTCCCATGGAATTCTGTCATAAGTGGATTTTAACTGATATTTCAGCGTGTGGATATTTTTTGCAATGAATTCTCCTACAACTAAAAGTTCTTCGTCCACTTCCTCATAGCTGAGCCATTCTGATTTAATGTAGTTGAAGGAATCTAAAAGTAAATCTAAGCGTTGCATGACGTCATCCTTCGGATTCTTGTTGCCAGATGGAAGACTCGAGGTACCCGAAAAAAAGCGGAGATCTACTAATTTGCTTATGACAAAAACATCCATTTCGTCCGATAGGCCCACGTTTCTTAATTTCAGTTCCTTATAGGCTTTGGAAATATGCTCATCTAATTCTTCTGGGTTCTTAATCAAGTATTCACCCGGCCACTCATCCATTATTGTCTTGAGCACTGTAGTGTCACTTTTTTGCATCGCATAGTAAAAGACAGTATGGTTGCTCTCGTCTACATCTCCTGGTAGCGTGGGTTGTCCACCACAGCTTTCACGCAAATTAAAAATAGTTCCCTTCCCTTCCGAAAATATATATTCCAGAGACTTCAGTTTTCCCCTTCGAGTGGCTAAAATTATCAAATTAAAGTTCTTGATTCGATTGTCGTCATCTTGGTAGCAGTCGTGCAGCAGTGAACCATCCCTCTTTCCACTTGCGCAGGCAATGAACCAACTCAAGTTTTTCAAATGAATTTCATAGTCCAAAACAATAGCCTTTTGAATTTGTTCAAAGAGTTCCAAATAAAATCTACGTTTATCTTCATCGTTCCATATAGAGTATTGTTCGTGGAATTTTTTCTTCGATCTAGTCGTAAGTGAAGAGAACGGGTCCCAATGGTACATTTCTGATTTTTGTGCACTCATGTTTCACTGTGTATGTTTTTAAGGTTTGGGAAGACCATGACAGATCATCTCACTGTTCAGTCTTATACCAAAGTCGCTATAATGTTATTTCACCCTTTGCTCACGGTAGAAAAGCATCACTTTTGCTTTAATTGTATTCTGGAATAGAAACAAAGAACATTTAATTAACCGAAATGTCAAAAATATCATGTGAAAGGTACAAAAAATACCATACTATATGAAATTTAAAATTTTGAATTTAAATTCGTGAAACGATGGTTCTTAAAAATTGTGAATGGAAAAATTGTGTTCAAGACTGTTCAATGACCGCATTTGACCCTCTGAGCGGTTTACACGCGTATATCAGCTCTGCTACCTTTAGTCTTCACTGCATGACTTCTAAGCAGTTTCGAACTTCTTGACCAATAGAATCCTTCCTAGAAAAAGGATTCTTTCAACCAATAGATGTGGTTATTTAGTTATTATGTGTGTGTTGCGGTAAAAATGCACGCCCATTTTCGTACTACACAACTCGGGAAAAATCATGACGCTCAGAGGTTTACAGTTCCAATAAGAATCGAGACTTTCTACGCAGATTTATTCATACATCGTATATAGTAGATCAAATTCAAAGGTACGACAGGGGCTAACATCTATAAATTCACATGCATTAATTTTGCATAAGCAGTCTTCATATAAATTTCATAATTTTGAAGAGCAACACCCAATTTCGACGTCAAATTTAGGATTGTAATCGACACTTAATCTTGAATACCAAATTTCAAGTCATTTTAACTAACCGATACTGAATTATGAGTGTGCGAAGTGTGTGTGTGAAACTTCTTATGTTAAACTAGTTTTCTAGATTTTTATATCATATTGTACGAAATAATCTTATGGTGATATTTTTACAATGCAGTTATAATTGAACCCTGCGTAATGTTCCTTTTTAAAAATAATTTTCAGTATGCAATAATCGAATCATGGAATTCAAATAAAAAATATGAACAGCAGCCTTGATATATTTCGATGGAGATCAAGAACTTTTTATAAGACTAAAATTTTCGATTTTATCCTTGTTGAATTTAGTGAAATTATTTTGTTAGTATTGTGTTATTATTTTAGTTAAGTAGTCATTGAATTCATTATAGAAAGAAGACAATCCAGAAAAAGTTTTAAATAGTCATAGTTCCAATTTGTTTAAATTAAAAACGTCAAATCCTATTGTCAATGTGATCACGTGCTTCATTTCAAAAATTGAAACTCCCCGTTCAGTCGCGTTGTACTACATAAAAATTGTTGGCTATCACTAGGGCTTGTTTTATGGCGCAAGGGCCATATATTCGACCAAGCTGCGTCAAATAGCGTTAAGTAAATAGGCATACATACAATACTAGGACAATGATTGTTTTTCTAAAAGTTGCTAGAAAGTGCCCGATAAAAGTACATTTAAGACCTATGTAACAACAAAAATGCCCTAAAAACAACAAAAATATCCGAAAAAATAACATTTTCTGACAAAACTTTTTATAAAGAAATGCTAAACAAAAGTTTTTAAGAGAATGATTCTCTATGATCAGCCAATAAAGTTTTCACACTAAAAAGCTTTTTATACTTCTATTTTATAACAAAAGACGTACCTTAAATACATCACGTTACTTTGTTCATTCTTATGAAATTTCACCTAGGAAATAATTTTCTTTTGACAGATGTGTGAAAAATGGGATTTTAGTGAAATTCATTCAAAGTTGCCTCCATTCCTGGAAAACAAAATATTCCAAATTATAATTCACAAATTTAAAAAAATGTATTAAAATGACTAAAAACATGAAATGAAATACCATTTTGCATAAAAATCACGAAAAATGCTTCTATAAAGACACTGAAATCAACTTGTCTTAACTTAGATAATCTTGTACATACTATATTGACACACATTTCTATTGACTTGAATATTTCAAACGTGAAAAAAACCTGCAACGTTAAGCTTTCTGGCTTAGTAATCAAAAATCATTCACACGTATCGTCGATACCATGTTCAACTCTGGTACGTGTAGAAAAGCTTTTGCCATATTCGCAACTACACTGTTGCATTTGACAAAACCTGCAACGTTAAGCTTTCTTGCTTAGTAATCAAAAATCATTCACACGTATCGTCGATACCATGTTCAACTCTGGTACGTGTAGAAAAGCTTTTGCTATATTCGCAAATACAATGTTGCATTTGACAAGATACGGCCGGTGTCGAATCCTCGGATTTGTATAAATATATAAAATAAATTACCGGCTTAGAAGTCGAGAAATGGCTGTCAAAGTTTCGAATGTTCTCTTCAAATCTCAATTAAAACGTTTATTTGCTCGCTCTCCCAAAAGTTGCTGTTTTCATGTGTAAAAGTTACGTACGATATAACAGTAATGCAAAAAACACATTTTGAGCTCAACACACCTTCGGAGCGATGGCTTAATGTCCGCAATTATATTTCGATTCATCGCTAATACTGTTCTAAATGTTTTACATAATCCTAAGGGGCTGAAACGAATGAAACAAACACTAATATTTATAATAGAGAACAGAGTAGTTTCATCTAATCTGAGACATACATTTAAATTTAATTCGAAACATTGCTCACTACGTAGATAATCCACGACCATTCCATTTGCATGCAATTTCTTATATATATATATATATATATATATATATATATATATTGAATTTACTACTACACCAAAATAAAATATTCATCGAAATATCTCACTGCACTGTAGCAGATATTCGTTCAGATTACAGCATTGTGCTTATAAACATTGCAATTCTGCAGTTAAAAACACTGGGTTTTTTACCGATATCCTTATCGTTCTTTGAAAAGATAAGACAGTTCCACCTTATTACTCTTATTTTGCATGCTGACAAATCTCCATTCCATGTCAATTGCGAGTTGTAGGAGGCGTAGTTTCGATTCCTGTAACGTACCGTGTGTATTTATTTCCCTTCGTACCAGTAAAACTTCCTTTGTGTGTAGATGTTCATTACTTAGCGTTGTCTTCTGTTTGGAGAGGCAACAGGACAACGTCAAGTAATGGACGTACACACAAATAACACATGAAACAATAGGGTAGGTAATTAATTAACGTCGCACTGAAGCAGCACAACAGGCTATTGATGAATCCCGAAGGGAAGGATCGAGGATAACACCACGGTCAGATGACGAAGTGAACACCATAGCTGGCACCTTTCTCCAAACTTCCACGCCACGCCAACGTGAGGACGTTTGAGGCCAAAAAATATTTAACGTGCACCAGCCTTCGTGCCCACGATCTTTTGCTGGGCCGGATTTCGAACTCGCAACCCTCCGGTTGCTAATCCGTTGCTCTTCGAATTGGGCTACCGTGGTTCTTGGTTAGGTTTTATGGTGCAAGGGCCATATTTGGCCATGATGCTCTAAACACAAGACAAACAGCAATAGACACACGCACAAGAAAAGTTTTACTGACACGAAGAACCTGCATTGCGTACAACTCGCAGGTTGCTAGCGTTGTGGGCATACCCTGTCACGAAAGCCCGACCACCGAGAAGAAAAAAGCATAAAGAGGAAAGGTAGGAGAGAGGAAAACGAAAGGGAGGTCAGATCACTTGGGTACCTCGGGATTGTGAAGCCCGTGTTTACTTAAAGAAAGTAAACCCCTGAGGGGTTAAGCTTAGGTGCAAGATTAACCCCCACATACTCCCTTTTCCAATGGGAGGGTTTGAAGCCAATATCCCAACAAACCCTCTTAGGTAAATACTGTGACGTCCTCATTCGACAGAGAAACTTGTAATATTCAAATTGTTTATTGACATTACACAAAGAAAGGGGCATGCGACAAACGTTAAAGATTTTAATTTGAGAGTTGAGTCTTAAATTGTTATTCGTGGCAAATTGGCACATTACTCAATCATCTTTTTGCTCCGCTTCGTCTTTCTCCCATCTCGAAAATCAAAAACAGTCGAGCGAAAGTTACACGATGAAACGGTCAAGGATGCTTGCCCATCTGGCGTATCGGATGTCACACAATAGAAACCGTCCACATTTCTGATATCTTAAGATTTCTGGATGCAAGATTAATAAAAACACACTATTGAAACAAAAGCATAATCTATGAACATGACAGGATTGAACACAAAACTAAATTATGTAGATTAGAAAATTAGTGAGTTCCTGGATCCTCAATGTAGGTTGTTTTACTGTGTATTGCTTGTATGCCAATAATCAACTTGTATGCCAATAATGAATTTTAACCATCAGAGGGGTTAACACATGTATACGTTTTGGAATCTGCATGATTGTTAACCAGTTACGACCAATAGCACGTTCCCTGAGATTTTTTTGACCAAAAAATAGACGTGGTTATATGATCATTGTGTTGTGGTAGTTTGTCACACTGGAACAACAAAACTATGTGTGTTGTGGAGTAAAAGCAATACTACACTACTCGGAAGTTCAATGATGCCCAGAGGGTTAAATAGATGTTATTTCGAAGAGAGGGAAGCAAAAAGAATTAATTATATGGTTGAATATTTAATTTCACATATTTGATTAAACTAAGACCAACCCATGGTAATTTCACAACTCCCATAACCTCCCCTTAGCTAAGGCAGATACTCAAATCTTCATTCCACATCCGGTGGTACTCCTGTAAAGTTAATAGATGGCGCTAGTGTTTTTGTGGAAGAACGTTTCCAGTATGTATTCCTTATTGGGTAATCGGTTAGTAAAATTTTCTGGTAGTTTGTTTACACTGAAAGTTCCTCTTATAGGAAGCAAGAATGCTGGAATATTGTGTTTTCATTTCTAGAAAATAATTTAACTAACTTAAGGAACCGTAATGTTTTCAGCGGTTATTTTGCATTGAAGTGACCTGGATGTAGGAAAATGATACAAAAGGAATGTCGAGTTACTGAATCAATGAATAAAAAAAATAACAAAAATAGAAGCAAAACATAAAATCTTTGAACTGAAGTGGTGGCAATGCACTGGGTGCCATGAGACAGAAGGGTAATTGGAAACGCAAAAAAAGAGGTGGTTCTTTGTTGCTGTTATTGCCAATCTCCAGCTAGATGAAATCCCCAAGTCCATTCACCCACACAAAGTCATACACCAAAAATAGGTTCAGGAAACAGGTCGTCTCGGGACAACTTCAAGCATTCGAGAATGTGTGCTGGGGAGGCCTGGTCAGATTAGCATTTAAGGCATACAGGATGAATCTTGCGACCACAGAAAACGTGACTCCTCAGATGGCCATTGAAAAAGCTGGAGAGCGCTGTCTGACGCAATTGAGAGCAAGAGATATTCGGGGTGATCCGCACTATACCAAGAGTGTACTGGGAGAACGATCCATATCCTCTTATCAAGATTTTTTCTAATAGTAAAGTTCAAGAACCATCAATGAGTGGGTATTGGACAATGGTTCAACAGCCTCCTTCGCCAAATTATCCACTACTTCGTTTCCCCTGAGTTCCACGTGTGAAGGGATTCACTGTAGATGCACCTCAAATGATGAGACATGCTTGAGTGTTAAGGATCACTATCCCAGTTCTATATATCCTCAGTTGAGCTAATTACCAGTCTGGTTCATTTAATTTTGAAGTTGCACCTTTCAAAAATAATGGCTCCTTAGTTTTACACACCAGTATAGATCTAGAATGACTATGTGTGTGTATTATCATTTAATATGTAAGATAAAATCAATAAAAAAAACTAGATTTTTAATTCTATACACTTTTCATTTACCAAAATCTTATCACAACAGGTAGGGTATACACAGATGGCATAATTCCTCTTTTGAATTGTTTTACAAATGCGAGACTGAAGCCTATAAGGTAAAAGAAAAATATGCATTTGGAAGTTTCAGATAGAACACATTTTACAGCACATAATTAGTCGAATTTGCTGTTTTCTTTTTTGGAGAATGGATAATTAATACATGACTGTTTCGTTTGAAAAATATCTAATTTCGATAATATAAGTAATGCAATCTGTGGCTGGTTTTGAAAGTATTTTATTGAAATCGAACCTAAATGTTAGACAACCAACAAATGTACACTAAACGTGATAAAAGATTGTAGCAAAATTACAAAAGAAATTAACAATTTGGTATTAAGTTCAACCCAAAGATTCATAAATTATAATGCAAAAGTAAGAGTAAAATATGTTTAAATGAAATTCACCTCCTAAGTAAATTTATCCACTTTTCTAAAGTAAAGAGCTTTAAAAAGTATTGTCATTCGATAATTTGTATTCACAAAAAATATGTTTAAAGTTTCTAACAATGAACTCAAAAATTTTTAAGAATATTTAAGCACACTAAATTAGAATAACAAATTTAAAACTGAATTTTCAAATATATAAAATGAATGGAGCCACATGATACATTAAAAGTATAGATTAAATTCTAAAAGGTTGTACAAGCACAGATAACATTTGCTTATTAAGATAGATCTTGATAAACTAAAATAAAAGTTTAACAAAATCAAGTAGAAACTTGTTTTTATAATTTTACAATTAGTATTTATAGCTTAGTAAAATTATTATCAAACAATGAAATGCATAATGAGAATATCATACACAAACAGAATTATATTAAGTAAATGTTATATTTAAAAACAAAAATGAACTAACTTCAATTTACAGTTTTTTTAGAAACTCTTATCTTAAGCACACGTATTTGAAATAAAAATTCATGAAATCAAATAAATAACATACTATGTGATTAAAGATTTATAAATTAAATTAGACTAAATATTGATTTGAATAATTGTAATAGAATAACAAAGGGAAAAATTCATAACTTCTTTTTGTCAGGCACATAAATTCTTAAAATAATTTCTATTTGAAATCAAATATTAACATAGGGCAACATTTGAAAATATTATTTTCACTGTTACAAATACAGTTAATAATCACCCTTAATAATATCATCCACAAAAACAATGTGCTTGCACAGTGAGACTAATAACATAACATGAAATTTAGAATTATCTTGCCTTTTAAATAAAACACTCTTAAAAATTATAAGGTATTAAATCCTTGGAAACAAAGAAAAGTTAATACTGCATTTATAATTTATTAAATTGAAATGATTATTGAAAGTTACAAAATGCTAAGAGAGCAACTTCATATTTTGTGTTCTATTTGTAATCTATACCACTCACAATCTCTATGTATATTACAATACCACATGAATATTATCTGTGTAGCACTGTTGCATCATTACAAAAAGAATACAATTTAGAAAGTATTCAACTTCAAAAGGCTCATCCAATATATTGTAATATAATACTATAATGTACTATAAGTGATAGGATCACAGTTTTATGTTTAAATTTTAGCTAACACTACAAATCACAAATGACCACACAATGATACATCCAGATTTATATAAAAATAAAAACAATTTCATGAAATAAAAATAATTCCGCTACACAATATAATTTCATATTCCACACTAAATACATTACTGCCGATATGAGCACGCTTAAGTACTACAATCTGTATCGATATAAAACTGACCCGATCTTGGTCTCGTTATCATCAAATGCAATATCTTCATTCGAAATTCTTGAAGACGAGATATCTGGTCATTAGCAAAATTGGTCAGATCTGGATGGAAGAGGTATTTTAATTAACGTCGCATAACACACCGAGCTATTGGCGACGGTCTGGGATCAATCCCCAAGGGAAAGATCCATCACGTAATTTTGAACCACGGTCAGATGACGAGGTCTGGATGGACGAGATAACTCGTCTAAACCATTTGAAGGACTAAGGGAAACAATATGCTGTCAGTTTAACTTAATGGATTCATCCCCTGCCCCAATTTTCTCTCCACACTGGCAAATCTCCTTTAAGTGTGGGAGTTCGAAACTCGGTCCAGGCAAAAGACAGTGTGCACACGGGGGTTGGTGCACGTTAAATCGGTCGTGGCCTCAAATGTCTTCGCTTCACATAACATTCTACGCTGCAGTTTTTAAGCGCATTTGATAAGGTAGTATAATTTCGTGCAATTGGGTAATCTCCAAGATCTCCGGATTTAAACACAGATGACTTGGTTTAGACCTTAAAATATCGTTTTTCCACTGGAAATCCTAACTCCATTTCTAAACAGAAGAGCGAAATATTTCAGCATGTTTCCAACGCTCAGGACTAAGATACTCCACGTGGAAATGGCGATCCTTTCGAGCTTTCAATTCCTACTGTGCTATAATGGAGCCGTCCATATTGAGAATCTTAAGTAATAATTGCAAAAAGTGCTCTTTACCCAATCTCTGATATAGGATGAGTTTATCATTGAACATTATTTATAATTATGCTCTAAATATTAATAAATGACAAACATTGAGCCTTATTATTTTCAACCTATCAATAAAGTCGTCAGCTGGTGAATTCTCAAAATGTGAATTTTTTCTTTCATACAATTCTATTCTACATACGTTTTTTCACTTACCTTGCATGTTTCGCTGAAATTTAAATTCTAGATTGTATATTAACCCTTCCAGTGGTTTCTACGAGATACCTTGTTCATCAAGATCTGATCAATTTTGCTAATGAGATATCTCGTCATCAAGGTATTGCAGATTTTTTCATGATCGGGATTTGGTCAGTTTTCTTTCTAATGGCATACCTCGTCGAGGTAAAAACCAGGAGGGGTAAAACACCTTGAATAGTGCCAATTCTTTTATATACTCTCAATGTGACAAAAGATTTTCCGTGTAAATTTATAAAAGTTTTTGAAAAGTATATATTTACAATAGTGGGAAAAGAGAAGGAAAATTATTAAAACGAATATTATATCTGTCTAAGGAACGTGTGTACAGATGAGTATAGTGAATTTTTAATCGAAACAACAGTAATGTTATAATTTTTAATCTTTATTGATAAATTTTGATCAACCTTTTAGCTGTTTCTCCATTAAAAACGACCATTTCATTCATTTTCTAAGAGACGGGAACTCGAATCTGATTTAAGATGCTTAAAAATAAGTTGTAGGGAACATATCCACCACTACAATTAACTTTCAATATTGTAGTATATGTAGCAATGGAACGAATCTTAACCACCAGGTACTTTTCGGTAGACAGAATTGCACTGTCTAAGAGCAAACTTACATTGGTAGACGTGATTATTGACACTAAGGCTTTCAAACAAGCCAAATGGCACCTCAGACAAATTCCAGGTGGCGCTCGCCACAAACGGCATGCACTTCGATGGATGGTCCAAAATGATATAATCACAGCTGTCTCACGATCTATAACAGGCGCTGCTTCTATTTCCATCACGGCTTCATTCTTCGTTGCCAATTCAGCCTTTTCACACAGGCATCTTCTCTTTTTCAGCCCTCATAACATTCAATTAATCAACATTCGTGTACTTCTTTGATGATTAAAGACTTCAGACTCGTAGCCTTTCTGAACATATCTGAACTTACGTGTTACAACTTTCAGCAGATTAATGCGATCTTCTAAAAAATTGAATGGCGTCCATCCACTCCGATTTAGAGTTATAAATGCCACTCTTCGACAAGTAACTCCTCACAACGCAAGTATCTAAAAGGTGCGATGCATAGTGCAAAGGAATAAATACACTTACTAGGCTGCTAGTCAACAACAGGTTAAAAGGTCGAAATCAGCCATTGCACGACCATGCATAAGGAAATACACTCGTAATCTTACTCACGTACAGTTCACTAGTTCTCGCAATTCGCAATCATTCAACTGGAGATAAAATCTATCGAATTCAGCCAATGTTAAAATTAGCGGGGAAATAGTGTGAGGAACTGTCTCCTTGCTCACGAAATGTGTTTCATGCCTTCAGCTAAAACATTAATGTTTTCGTGTTTGTTTTGAGAACACCAAAACTGATTAAGAGCTCATGGGACTTTCTAGGGGAAACCAAATTTTTGACCGGTTGCATTAGCAACACACCTTCCTCTCCTTCATAGTTGAAACCAGAATCGATATCGTCACTTTTATTATGTGTGTCTACGATGTTGAGATTCCCGAATCTCCTTCCTTTGCTCCTTCTCTTGTATACTACGAGAGCCCCCAGCCACTTTAACTTCACAGTAAATTGTATTTCCTACACATGACTCAATACTGTCTATTTTCTCCTGTCTACGATGTCGAGATCCATAAGACCTTCCTTTCTTGAAGTCCTGTAAATTATGATAATTCCACCAGGAATATTGATGTTTTTGTTTAAGTTTTGAGAACATAACTGATGTAGACCCCATGGAATTTCTTTACAAAACAAAAATTTCTGTAGAAAACTGAATTTTTGATCTGTACATTAGCCACACACATATTCCTCTCCATATTTCATCCTAAAATTTCCTTCATTTGCTCAAGCCATTCTCTGTAAATTATAACTCCCAGCTAAAACATTAATGGTTTCAGTTTAAGTTTTGAGAACACAACTGACTTAGGGCTTTATGGGATTTTCTTCATAAAACAAAAGCTTCTTTAGGAAACTAAATTTTTGATCTGTTCCATTAGCCATTCACCTTCATCGCCTTCACGATTGAAACTAGACTCAATATGTTCTATTTTCTCCAAAGTGTCAACTACGTCATGATGTTGAGGTCCTAAAATCGACTTCCTTTGCTCAAATCCTTCTCTGTATATTATGAGAGCTCCCAGCAGCTTTCCTTCGTAGTAGAATGTATTTCCTATCTCATACTGAGTAGTTAGAGTGTCAAGATGAGTGTGCTCCAAAACTCTTTTTTGAGCACAGAAAACTTTTTTGTAAATAGGTAACGCTTCGTTCCACTTTTTTTGATCACAGAAGACTCTTGCGATGTTATTTAAGGCCTTTATAGTATAAACATGGTTTTCACCGTGAATTTCCCTACTTGTGTTATAGTCACTTTCATATCCCTTTAAGGCTTCATCGTGCTTTTTCAGTTTGCTGCATAACTTTGCTACATGAAACTGGATACTTAAATGTAGCCAATTACTCTCACCATCTTTCTGAGTCTTTTCAAAAATTTTCTTCAGCGAACTTAAAGTCTCCTCACATGGATTGCTTATACTCCTAATCTCTGCTAGAACAGCTTCAGTACGTGTAATCCTATCCTGTTGCCCATCGTAGCGTTTTTTCAGCTTTTCATATACCTCTTCAAGTATCTCCAGAGCTTCCTGGATCACGCCTTTCGATTTTAAAGCAACGCCTATCCAGTATTTTGTGTCCAAAGTGTACAAGTTATCAGCCCCTAATGTCTTTTCGCGTACTTGTTTAATGTTTTCCAGAATAGACAGCGCCTCACTCCAATCGCAATGTTTCATATGTATGATGGCTAACTTTTCTTGAATATCCAACAGAAAAGGGTTCTCAGAACACAAAATATCGGTTTCACATAACCTCTTCAAAACCATGTCGAATATGGGCAATGAGTCTTGATATTTTCCCTGTGAAAGCAGTTCTTCGCCCTTTTGACTATGTATCGATACCTCCTTCAACAAAATGTCCTTCAATTCTTCCATTTTTGAAAACCCCTTGCATATTGCAACAGCCACTAAAGATTTTCCATTTCTATTTCTGGCCCTCACTACAGCCTTCAATTCATCAACATCTGTGATCTTTTTTAAACATTGAAGAACTTTGGACTCAAAATTGTTGCCTTTCAGAACATACTTGAAAATTTGTTCGACGGTTTTCAGCAGATTATTTCCACGATCCGAAATATCGAGTGGCGTCTCTTTATCATCCGATAAAGAGTTATAAATGGCACTCTTTGACAATAAACTCCGTACAATACAATCACCATTAAAAAGTTGCGATGCATAGTGCAGAGGGACGAATCCATGATTACCGGATACATTTGGGTCAGCTCCGCGAGACAGTAAAATGTCAGCAACGTTACTTAAACCTTTCCAGGCTGCGTATAGAAGCGGAGTCATGTTTCCCTCACACTTTGCATTCACAAAAGCACCTTCACTGATTATTCTCTCAACTTCACAACCGTCGTTCTTTTTCACAGCCTCAAACAGCATTCCGATTGACTTCAAAATGGCGACAGTTCGTGGGCACCTTGCTTCTTCCAAAGGCGTTTTAGAGTCGTTATTACTGACGTTGTAATATGCACCAAGTTCCAACAGAGTTCTGAGTGCAAGGTCGTGACCATTTCTGGCGGCTAAATGGAGAGGCGTCTCACCATTCGCATCCACGCAATTCGCGCTTACACCTTTATGGATAATGTGTTTCATTGTACTTTCATGTCCTCCCATGGCCGCGTAGTGAAGCAGCGTTCTCTTATTAGCACCCAGGTCTCCAATTCTTGACCCCTGATCTAATAGATATGTAATAACGTTCATGTGATCATTTAAAGATGCTAGGTGAATGGGTTGGGAGCCATCGGAATCTGTAGCAAGGGCACTAGATCCACTACTGACTAAGTGTTTGACGATATCCAAACGGCCTCTCTGGGAAGCTACATGTAATAGAGTTCTTGTACCTTTATCTTCATTCGAGATGTCGATTCCTATCCGATTCTGCAATACCGTTAGAGCTTGCATGTTGTCGAGTTGTACTGTCAACTCTAATGCTGATTTTAGATTGATATGTCCAGTGGAAGTATTCACGATTTTATCTAACAAAACAGAAATTACGCTCGTGTGTCCTTTACGAATAGCCAAATGGAGTGGAGTGGAACCATCGCGTGATGCAGCATTTGGACAAGCGCTTCTAGAAAGCAAAATGTTGGCTATATCGCGATGGCCCTCTAAAGCTGCTAAGTGCAGTGGCGTGTGTCCATCCTCAGAAGTTTTTGCATCAGTTTCGGCACCTTCATCCAACAAAATTTCCGATATCTCTCTGCTTCCGTTCTTCACAGCCACGTGAAGCAAAGTGAGATCATCTTGAAATTTAATTTTTGCATAAAAAGGGGGTCTCGGTGAAAGTATCTTTAATATATCTAAGCGATCGTAAAGTACTGCTGCGAATAATGTCCTCTTATTAATACCAGCACCCCTTTCGATTAAATATTCTACAGTTTCTCTGTGGCCGTTAATGACTGCTAGATCCAATGCCACATGCCCTTCGTTTGCTTCGAGATCCAATTGGGATTTATTATCAATTAACAATTCGATGATTGCCTTCTCGTTCAATTGAGCTGCTAAGTGTAACGCCGTATAGCCACCTTGATCTTTGGCATTAACATCGCAATTCTTTCGGATGCAGTACTCTACGAACTCGATATTTCCACTACAGGCTCCTCCGTGTAATGCCGTCCTCCCGTCTCCATAAGACGCTTGACTCATATCTATACCTTCGCTGATGAGACACTCAGACATGTTTTGGTCGATAGCCAATTGAAGCGGGGTCACACCCAACAGACCTTTGCTCCAAACAGCTCCATTTCTGATCAATAGTTTCGCAATCTGTTCATGCTTGAAAGCAAAGCTCAAAAGCAACGGCGTATTACCCAAATCATCCTCGGAATTTAAGTCTGCTCTTTTATCAATAAAAACCTGAACAATATCCAGATGGCCATTGAAAACAGCCACGTGCAAGGGAGTGGATCCGAAAATATCCCTGCTATTTTTCGAGGCTCCTTCTTCGATGAGCAGCTGCACCACATCTTTGTGTCCGAAACCGGCAGCCAAATGCAATGACGTAAATTTACGCACATCTGCTGCATCGATGGAAGCTTTATACTGCAAAATCTTCACAGCTTCCAGGCATCCTGCTTTGGCGGCAAAATGTAACGGTGTTCTACATAACGTTTGCAAAGGTTGTACTCGAGTCTTTTCCTTGAGCAAATAATCAGCGATTTTTGAATCCTGTAGGCAATTAGTAAAGGTTTTAGAATGTGCATTGTCCGCATTAGCATCTGCTTTGCTTAATAAAATACGGGCTGTATCTAAATGTCGGTTTGCTAAGGCGTAATGCAAGGGTGTCACATTGTCGATGGTTTTAGCATTCACGTTCGCACCACAATTTATGAGACTCTGTACGACCATGGAATGACCATTAGCCGCAGCCAAGTGCAGGGGAACGCACCACCTGTCGTTCCTAGGCTCCACTTCGAACTTCTCGATCAAAGTTTCAACTAATTCTAATGATCCCTTTTCTGCTGCTATGTGTAGTAGAGTCTGCCCCCCATACGCTTCCATTTCAACATGCGGATTCACTTTCATCATGTAGTTTAAGAGAATCCTCGACGCTTCCACGTGTTTGTTTAGAAATGCGTAGTGAATGGGCATAAAACGACAAACTTTATCTCTCACAACTGTGCTGGCGTTACTTTTTAACAAAACTTCAATGACATTTCCTTGCCCATTATGGGCAGCAACGTGAAGTGGCGTTTTACCGTTATCATCTGTAATATCGACTGTTTTAAATTTTTTCACAAGAAACTGAACTGCACATTTTCTTCCAAACGCTGCGGCTATATGCAACGGACTTTGACCGTTGATGTCCCTTGCATTAACATTCGAAGTTTTATAGCACAAAAATTCTAAAACTTTAACATCGGAGTGGGCAGAAGCGAAATGCACTGCAGTCCATAATTTGACATTTCTACCATTGACATCTGCCCCTTTCTTTATGAGATCTTTTATCTCGTCTAAGCTACTCCGTATTATAGCATTGTAAAATTCCTTTTGGATTCTTGCAATCGATAAATTATGATGGTGTGTCTTTTCCAACGAAGAAATGTCACATTCTATGACTCTGTCAATTTTTTTGGCCATCATAGGGTCGATATTATTTTCTAATATTTTTCTTGCGTTTATTAAAACCTGAACCTCTTCTGGTAATAAGACGTTAAATAGAATATTTCCATGCGCTAAATGATTTCGCATATTTTTCCCTACTGCTAGAGGATAAGTGCTATCTAAAAAGAACTGATTGTGGGTAAAGTTCGAATTACTTAAAAGTGACATTATATCGAGAACTAGCATGTCTACTGCAGCACGTAGTTTCGAATCCTTCTGATAAAACTCTGTTGTTTCAAACAATTTGTTGTCGTTAAAAATCTTACTCAATGAAGACAATTTGATTTTCATCAAATTTCTGCGTTCCGAATCACCCAGTGAATGCTTTTTACTATCTACCGAAACTGTACTTTTCAGTTCTTCAATCCATTTTGTTTTGTTTAATTCAATTTCCATCTCAAAGAAAATTTGGTTACAGTATTTCATAAACTTATTGAATGTTGTGACCTCTACATTATGTCTAACCATCTGCATGACGTGTTTTAAACATCGAAAAATTACAGATCTTAATTCTTCAGTAGCAGCATCTGGAATTTTTTTCCTAGACGCTTGAGAAATTAACCATTTCTGAGCTTCGAAACTTTTATCATCGATGCATACATTGTTATGAAATTTAAAGACTACGTCTTGGAGTAGCTTGAAATTCGTATGAAATATATTTAAAAGATCTTCATTCTCCTGTCTCTTGGCATGTATAGCCGTTAGAATTTGTTTAAATTCTTTATCCGCGTTTTGTGACTTAACGTTCATATTTATAAAGCTACTACATTCCGATATCAATTTTTCTAGTTGGTCAAGTTGCTTCTGAAGAAAGTTGTTTGTTCGGACTTCCTCAATTTTCTTTCGCATTGAAGCGGTTTTAGAAAAGTGAAATATCCCGAGATTGGTCTTAATGCCGTCTACCGTCTCACAACGGAGTATTTTGATCCATAAACTTCGGATCGCTCTGCACTTTTGCCTGATGAGGATATCAGTGATAACGGCACTAATCTTGGAGATGTCCGTTCGAACATTCTGAAAGAAGGGTTCTCCATACTCTCCAATCTCTTTTCTTAGGTATAATGAGTATTCTTTCGAAAGCGAGTTTCTTAACTTTTCAAGAACTTCACGAGTGTCTCGCCGTAAATCAAGAATTAATTTCTCTCGAGTGGGATTTGACAGCTTAGGGGACTCCAGGGTATTTTTCAAACACTCGCCAATTACTTGCAAAGCTCTCATGATGACCAATTGGCCCTTTTCTGTGGAATCTGCGGACGCGGCTAAATCGGCATACGTTTTAATTGATTCCAAAGAGTAGAAGTCTCTAACTTCTTCATAATCCGAGTACAACTGTTCAAACTGAGGAAATATTCGTACAATTTGCGATATGACATCTCCACGTTGCTTTCCGGAGAATTTTTTAAGTGTCTTAATATCAGTTTCCTGTATGCTTTTCTTTTCGGAGTTGAGAGCTTCAGAGAAATTTCGCAAATGCACGCCCATTTTCGTTTTGTTCAAAATGCTACTGTAGAAAAGATTCGTTTCGAGTGGTTCCTTGTATTTACGAATAAATATGGTTAAGCAAAATTCCATCTCTTCCCATGGAATTCTGTCATAAGTGGATTTTAACTGATATTTCAGCGTGTGGATATTTTTTGCAATGAATTCTCCTACAACTAAAAGTTCTTCGTCCACTTCCTCATAGCTGAGCCATTCTGATATAATGTAGTTGAAGGAATCTAAAAGTAAATCTAAGCGTTGCATGACGTCATCCTTCGGATTCTTGTTGCCAGATGGAAGACTCGAGGTACCCGAAAAAAAGCGGAGATCTACTAATTTGCTTATGACAAAAACATCCATTTCGTCCGATAAGCCCACGTTTCTTAATTTCAGTTCCTTATAGGCTTTGGAAATATGCTCATCTAATTCTTCTGGGTTCTTAATCAAGTATTCAGCCGGCCACTCATCCATTATAGTCTTGAGCACTGTAGTGTCACTTTTTTGCATCGCATAGTAAAAGACAGTATGGTTGTTCTCGTCTACATCTCCTGGTAGCTTGGGTTGTCCACCACAGCTTTCACGCAAATTAAAAATAGTTCCCTTCCCTTCCGAAAATATATATTCGAGAGACTTCAGTTTTTCCCTCCGAGTGGCTAAAATTATTAAATTGACGTTCTTGATTCGATTGTCGTCATCTTGGTAGCAGTCGTGCAGCAGTGAACCATCCCTCTTTCCACTTGCGCAGGCAATGAACCAACTCAAGTTTTTCAAATGAATTTCATAGTCCAAAACAATAGCCTTTTGAATTTGTTCAAAGAGTTCCAAATAAAATCTACGTTTATCTTCATCGTTCCATATAGAGTATTGTTCGTGGAATTTTTTCTTCGATCTAGTCGTAAGTGAAGAGAACGGGTCCCAAATGTACAGCTCTGATTTTTGTGCACTCATGTTTCACTGTGTATGTTTTTAAGGTTTCAGAAGGCCATGACAGTTCATCTCACTGTTCAGAGTCATATTCCAAATTCGGTACATGTTACTTCACCCTTTGCTCACGGTAGAAAAGCATATTATATATATTCTGAAAATATATTCTGAAATAGAAAAGAACATTTAATTAACTGAAATGTCTAAAATGTCATGAAAGGTACAAAAAAAACCAGTACTATATTAAATTAAAAATTTTGAATTTAAATTCGTGAAACGATGGATTTTAAAAATTGTGCTCAAGACTTTTCAATGACCGCATTTGACCCTCTGAGCGGTTCACACGCATGTATCCGCTCTGCAACCTGTAGTCTTCCGTGCATGATTTCTAAGCAGTTTCGACCTTCTTGATCAATTGAATTTTTCCTAGGATTCTTACAACCAATAAATGTGGTATTTAATATTATGTGTGTGCAGCGGTAAAGAGCTTTTTTACGCATCACGTACCTTACGACGTCGCACTCCCGGAAGGTGCGGAGACTAAAATCTATACAGATGGCTGAGGAATCAACGGACGTTTTGGTGCAGCGTTCGTGGTAATGTACTTCGGTGTCATCATCGAGAGATACATGTACCGCATGAGCAATAACAGCACGGTGTTTTAAGCGAAGCTGTCGGCACTTGAAAAAGCGTTGGAATGGGTTCAGTCCAGCCCCATTTACAATGCGAAGAAAATCGCACATATTTTCTCATACAGTCTCTCCGCACTACAGGCCTTAAGGGATCCGTTAAACTCTAATCCCCTGGTCAATAAAATAAAGTCTCTGTACTGGAAGGTCGTGCGATGCCAGGGAGTACAGATGCACTGGATCAAAGCTCACGTGGGCCACCGAGGTAACGAGGCGGCCAAATTATCCACCGAGAGAGAGGACAGACATTCCGGTGTTGAGATCTAGCCTTACGACCAAAAGTATGCTCCTCCAAAAGCAATGGAACTATGGGAACAAAGATGGCAAGCGGCACCTGAAGGTCGCCATACATTTAAATTCCTACCGGTTCCAAATTTCAGAATTCACTTCTACGACCCCTTTGTTGTCCAACTGCTTACAAATCACGGAAGGTTCCCAGACTACTTCTCTAGAATGGGTTACCCGATGTCGAACGCCTGTCAATGTGGTGAAGTAGGTGATTCTCTTCACTACATCTTGGACTGCGGGCTGACGGCAGACCTCAGAGGAGGACTCGATTTTATTAGAGATCGACCCCAAGATTTCCTCAAAAACCCAAAGTGTCTCCAGGACCTTCATTGTCTGGGTAAACTTGTGTGGGAAACGACCCCTGCCCCTCCTCCGAGAGACCGGGGTCTTTCAGGCCTGCAACCTGAAACTTTATTTAAAGGATTTAACGGAAAAATCAACTCTCTACTTAAAGGATTTAACGGATAATTCAACTTCAACTTAAAGGATTTGACGAACACCAATTGGCAAATGGCGGTTTTGCTGGAACCGCCATAGTGTCGGTGATGTCTAAACCTTCGAAGTGCTGCGTTGCACTTGAGCATACCCATGGTCCCTGCTCAGCCAACCATGGAGGGTTTTCACTGGTTTCCCCTCCATGTCATGCAAATGCAGGGTGGTTTAAAAGACCTTCCAGTGGAGGCACATTCCCTAGGAGATGACCACCTTGGTCACAATCTCACAAATTTTACTAAGCCAGTAAGCTTTATTATGCATGTTAGATAAGTGATAGGTGCATATTTGCATGTCCTCCCAGTACCTATGGTACCATCTAAAGCCGATACGTTGCGCGACCACTGCGCGCAGCCAACAAATTGTACTCCTAAGGTTCTGAATTGAGAGGAGGAGAAGGACAAGAGCCTACTCTATCCTCGACAAGGTTCTGAAGTTGAGATGCAATCAAAACTCCTGCCCATTCAAGGAGTACCGTCGAATGTCTTTAAGACCTCAGACTTGTGTCTCGCTCTTGCTCGGAGAGACCGCACTAAGCCTACTAATGGGGCCTCCCCCGCAACTCTGCTGTGCCATTTTGTAGGGCGCGGAGGGGGCTGTGCCCCCAACTAAGTAAGCGGTAAAGAGCAATACTGCACTACTCGGAGTTAAAGTTCCAATAAGAATCGGGTCTTTCTACGCAGCTTTATTCATGCGTCGTATATAGTAGAGCAAATTCAAAGCTACGACAGGGGCTAACATCCATAAATTCACATGCATTAATTTTGCATAAGAAGCAGTCTTCATATAAATTTCATAATTTTGAAGAGCGACACCCAATTTTGACGTCAAATTTAGGATTGTAATCGACACTTAATCTTGAATACCAAATTTCAAGTCATTTTGACTAATCAATACTGAATTATGAGTGTGCGAAGTGTGCGAAACTTCTTATGTTAAACTAGTCTTCTAGATTTTTAAATGATATTGTACGAAATAATCTAATGCTGATATTTTTACAATGCAGTTATAATTGAACACTGCGTAATGTTCCTTTTAAAAATAATTTTCATTATGCAATATTTAAATCATGGAATTCAAATAAAAAATATGAACAGCAGCCTTGATATATTTTGATGGAAATCAAGAACTTTTTATAAGACTAAAATTTTCAATTTTATCCTTGTTGAATTTAGTCAAATTATTTTGTTAGTATTGTGTTATTATTTTAGTTAGTTAAGTAGTCATTATTGAATTCATTATAGAAGGAAAAGAATCCAGAAAGTCTAAATAGTCATAGATCCAATGTGTTTAGTTTTAAATTAAAAACGTCAAATTCTATTTTCAATGTGATCACGTGTTTCATTTCAAAAATAGAAACTCCCAGTTCAGTCGCGTTGTACTACATAAAAATTGTTGGCTATCACTAGGGCTAGTTTGGTTGAGTTTTATGGCGCAAGGGTCATATATTTGACCAAGCTGCGTCAAATGGCGTTAAGTAAATGGGCATACATACAACACTAGGATAATGATTATTTTTCTAAAAGTTGCTAGAAAGTGCCCGATAAAAGTGCCTTTTAGACTTATGCAACAACAAAAATGCTTTAAAAACAACAAAAATATCCGAAAAATAACATTTTCTGTGACAAAACTTTTTATAGAGATGCAAAATAAGTTTTTAAGAGAATGATTCTCTATGATGAGCCAACAAAGTTTTCACACTGAAAAGCTTTTTATACTTCTATTTTATAACAAAAGACGTACCTTAAATACATCACTTTACTTTGTTCATTCTTATGAAATTTCACCAAGGACATAAATTTTGTTTGACAGATGTGGAGAAAATGGGATTTTAGTGAAATTCATTCAAAGTTGCCTCCTTTCCTGGAACAGAAAATATTCCAAATTATAAAAAAAAATGTATTAACATGACTAAAAACATGAAATGAAATACCATTTTGCATAAAAATCACGAAAAATGCTTCTATAAAGACACTAAAATCAACTTGTCTTAACTTAGATAACCTTGTACATATAGTAATATGACACACATTTCTATTGACTTGAATATTTCAATCGTGAAAAAAACCTGCAGCGTTCAGTTTTCTTGCTTAGTAATTACAAATCATTCACATGTATCGTCGATACCATGTTCAACTCTGTATGTGTAGAAAAGCTTTTGCCATATTCGCAACTACACTGTTGCATTAGACAAGATACGGCCGGTGTCGAATCCTCGGATTTGTATAAATGTATAAAATAATTAATCGCTAATACTGTTCTAAATGTTTTACATAATCCTAAGGGGCTGAAACGAATGAAACAAACACTAATATTTACCATAGAGAACAGAGTAGTTTCATCTAATCTGAGACATACATTTAAATTTAATTCCAAACATTGCTCACTACGTAGATAATCCACGACCATTCCATTTGCATGCAATTTCTTTATATATATATATATATATATTGAATTTACTACTACACCAAAATAAAATATTCATCGAAATATCTCACTGCACTGTAGCAGATATTCGTTCAGATTACAGCATTGTGCTTATAAACATTGCAATTCTGCAGTTAAAAACACTGGGTTTTTTACCGATATCCTTATCGTTCTTTGAAAAGATAAGACAGTTCCACCTTATCATTACTCTTAATTTGCATGCTGATAAATCTCTATTCCATGTCCGTTGCAAGTTGTAGGAGGGGCAGTTTCGATTCTGTAACGTACCTTGTGTGTATTTCCCTTTGTACCAGTAAAACTTCCTTGTGTAGACGTTCATTACTTTGCGTTGTCTTCTGTTTGGAGATGCATGGCCAACAAGACAACGTCAAGTAATGGACGTACACACAAATAACACGTGAAACAAAAGGGCAGGTAGTTAATTAACGTAACAAAAATAGAAGCGAAACATAAAATCTTTCAACTCAAGTGGTGGACTGCACTGGGTGCCATGAGACAGAAGGGTAGTTGGAAACGCAAAAAAAAGAGGTGGTTCTTTGTTGCTGTTATTGCTAATCTCCAGCTAGATGAAATCCCCAAGTCCGTTCACCCGCACAAAATCATGCACCAAAAGAGGTTCAGGAAACAGGTCGTCTCGGGACAACCCCAGGCACTCGAGAATGTGTGCTGGGGAGGCCTGGTCCGATTGGCATTTAAGGCATACAGTATGAATCTTAGGAACCACAGAAAACGTGACTCCTCAGATGGCCATTGAAAAAGCTGGAGAGCGCTGTCTGACGCAATTGAGAGCAAGAGATCTTCGGGTAATACCCACTATACCAAGAGTGTACTGGGGGAACGATCCATATCCTCTTATCAAGATTTTTTCTAATAGTAAAGTTCAAGAACCATCAATGAGTGGGTATCGGACAATGGTTCAACAGCCTCCTTCGCCAAATTATCCACTACTTCGTTTCCCCTGAGGTCCACATGTGAAGGGATTCACTGTAGATGCACCTCACAGAAGGATGAGACATGCTTGAGTGTTAAGGATCACTATCCCAGTTCTATATATCCTCAGTTGAGCTAATTACCAGTCTGGTTCATTTAATTTTGAGGTTGCACCTTTGAAAAATAATGGATCCTTAGTTTTACACACCAGTATAGATCTAGAATGACTATGTGTGTATTATCATTTAATATGTAAGATAAAATCAATAAAAAAACAAACTAGATTTTTAATTCTATACACTTTTTATTTACCAAAATCTTATCACAACAGGTAGGGTATACACAGATGGCATAATTTCTCTTTTGAATTGTTTTACAAATCTGAGGCTTAAGCCTATAAGGCAAAAGAAAAATATGCATTTGGAAGTTTCAGATAGAACACATTTTACAGCACATAATTAGTCGAATTTGCTGTTTTCGTTTTTCGAGAATAGATAATTAATACATGACTGTTTTGTTTGAAAAATATCTAATTTCGATAATATAAGTAATGCAATCTGTGGCTGGTTTTGTAAGTCTATTTTATTGAAGTCGAACCTAAATGTTAGACAACCAACAAATGTGCACTAAACGTGATAAAGGATTGTAGCAAAATTACAAAAGAAATTAACAATTTGGTATTAAGTTCAGCCCAAAGATTCATAAATCATAATGCAAAAGAAAGAGTAAAATATGTTTAAATGAAATTCACCTTCTAAGTAAATGTATCCACTTTTCTAAAGTAAAGAGCTTTAAAAAGTATTGTCATTCGATAATTTGTATTCACAAAAAAATATATTTAAAGTTTCTAACAATGAACACAAAATATTTAAGAATATTTAAGCACACTAAATTAGAATAACAAATTTAAAACTGAATTTTCAAATATATAAAATGAATGGAGCCACATGATACATTAAAAGTATAGATTAAATTCTAAAAGGTTGTACAAGCACAGATAATAACATTTTCTTATTAAATTATATTTTGATAAACTAAAAGAAAAGTTTAACAAAATCAAGTAGAAACTTGTTTTTATAATTAGTATTTATAGCTTATTAAAATTATTATCAAACAATGAAATGCATAATGAGAATCTCATACACAAACAGAATTGTATTAAGTAAATGTTACATTTAAAACAAAAATGAACTAACTTGATACTACAAACAGTATTTTTTAGAAACTCTTATCTTAAGCACTCGTATTTAAAATAAAAATTCAGCGAAATCAAATAAGTAACATGTGATTAAGGATTTATAAATTAGATTAGACTAAATATCGACTTCAATAATTGTAATAGAATAACAAAGGGAAAAATTCATAACTTCTTTTTGTCAGGCACATATAAATTCTTAAAATAATTTCTATTTGAAATATAACACTAACATAGGGCAACATTTGAAAATATTATTTCCACTGTCACAAATACAGTTAATAATCACCCTTAATAATATCATCCACAAAAACAATGTGCTTGCAGTGAGACTAATAACATAACATGAAATTTAGAATTATCTTGCCTTTTAAATAAAATACTATTTTAAATTATAAGGTACTAAATCCTTGGAAACAAAGAAAAATAAATACTGCATTTATAATTTATTAAATTCAAATGATAATTGGAAGTTACAAAATGCTAAGAGAGCAACTTCATATTTTGTGTTCTATTTGTAATCTATACCACTCACAATCTCTATGTGTATTACCAATACCACACATGAATATTATCTGTGTAGCACTGTTGCATCATTACAAAAAGAATACACTTTAGAAAGCATTAACTTCAAAAGGCTTATCCAATGTATTGTAATATAATACTATAATGTACTACAAGTGATAGGATCACACAATTTTACATTTCAATTTTAGCTAACACTACAAATCACAAATGACCACACAATGATACATCCAGATTTATACAAAAATAAAAACAATTTCATGAAATTTGAAAAAAATAATTCCGCTACACAATATAATTTCATATTCCACACAAAATACATTACTGCCGATATGAGCACACTTAAGTACTATAATCTGTATCTATCATATCACAAATTTGCCCTTTAAAGGATTTTAGGTTTTAGAAAATTCTCGTAGACAAAAAGATGTTAAATGGAGAGTATTTTTTTTAAATTTCAATTCCCCTTCCAGAAAAATTGTAGTTTGATGGCGTCTAATAAGTCATCTGAACGTCAAGAGCATTTAAGCCAGATAAAATATAACTTCACATGCTATTTTGGATTACATTTTAGTTACTCTCAAAACTAAACATATAATTCTGACATATAAGCTTCATCCTTTGTATTGAATTAATACAAAAACTATAAACTAATACATGCCTAAATTTTTTGTTTGAGGTGGTAAAAAAGTTTTGATTAGGACAAAAAAATTAACTATTTATCTTTAAAACCAGAAGGAAAAAATTGTTTTGTATTTTTCTTGGTTAACTGAAGAAGCATAGGCAAAGCTAACAATATTTTTAATAAGAAAAAATACTCATTTGTATCTATTTACTTTGAACATTAAAACTTTTATTGCTATTTAGTCATCTTCAAAAAGGTAACTCCCTTGAATAAAGTTATTAAAGATGATCAATTATATTTAAAAAGATATAAAAATAAAGGATTTGCTTAATATATCAACTTCGATGCAAGACTGCTTTTTTTTTTTTACCTACACTGAAGTGTAACTTTATAAGATACTTACTATGATTAAACACCACACATGATTTCTCAACTATTTAAGAAATTGGGCACATTTTAAAATATTTTAAGTGCATATTATCAGAACCAAAGAGTGCATCTTTAAGTCAGAAAATTAAAATGCCCAATGGAATGTCTACAATACCCGAACAAGGCATCTACATTTAGTCACTTTCAAACACTAATAAAGATGTTTACATTTTAAATTATATGGGATGTTCTCACAAGCACATCTCGAACTAACAAAAACTAGCTATTTAATGCAAGAAAAATATTACAAAGGAAGTAAAAATTATCATTTTTTGGAATAAAAATTGTGCATTGAATTCTCCAATACAAAATTCGGAAACAGAGCACAATTTGATATTATGATCATAAACTATTGTACTTCAATCAATGTGCGTAAGAATATTATTTTCTTCAATGTAGTAATACAGACTGTCAAATCGTGTGAACAAATGGCTATTTAGCTTTAACAACTATTTAATTATATAATTATTTATATATAATTTTCCTTTAAATAATTTTGAAAGGGTATTATATTTTTATTGAGTCCACAAAATCAAACAGAAGTGCAATTCGACAAAAATTCTATAGGAATACTACTGGTCCAGAACACACAAGTGTTGACCATAACCAGTCTACGTAAGATCTATACAAGCATTGCTACTGAACAAAATTTTCCAAATAATTTTATTATTTAGTGATTACTTCAGAAGTTATTTGAAACTATACCAACACTGCAATCACAATGAAAAGTACATAAATGCACTTCTTGTATGATAAATGCTTCAAGTAAAAGGAGAGCAGTTCCAGGTTCAAATATTTCATACGAAACCTAATCATCTAACAGCAATATACTACTTATTTATCGAATAGTTCCAAGCAGAAAAATTTTTTTCAAAAAGTCGAAAGCATACATCTTTACTTCCATGCATAACAAATGCCAGCCCTAAGTTCTCAGTCATTGTTCTTTTTCTAAATAGCACAGCATCCGAAATAATAAAGGGGAGAGTACTAAAATATATATTAAATATATCTGTATGGAGGTAAATAATCTACAGTACATTCTACAAGTACAAATCTAAGGTCAACATCTTTTTATTTAAAAAACTGTAGAGAATAAATAATTTGAAGACTTAAAAAGTATTTCAGATGATTTGTCAAGCTTCATATGAGTATCGGAGAAACCGGAACATTTTTTGTAACCCCTGTTCCATGTGACGAACACCACATGGTCAAAGTTTTTAAAGGACTAATACTACCCGAAACACAAAATTAAAAAGTACAGTATCTGCATCAGAAAAGGTACACAAACCAAACACTAAATAGCGATACATAAACAACCATGGATAACAAAAAGCATTTATGGAATTTATGCTAAGCATGAACAAAATACTTGCGATTAAAAGAACATTTAGTTACATGCACAAATATTCAAAATTCATCCTACATAACACAAAAATAAATATATCAATATCACTTTCACAAGAAGCAGAAAAACAAATGCAAGACGTAAAGAGGAGAGAAATAATGTAACTTTTGAAATAGAACACAGAACATGAGCCAAAAGAAAATGAGAAACGATACATATTTTTGAGACATTCTTAATCCTATCGGAACTTGAATAATACTTGAAGTAACAGAATTTTTTAGTGTCATGAAAATATATTCTTGAGGTAATATCTAAAAGTAATAACATTCTGTTCATTAAGAGTGGCATCACTATCTGAAGACTCCTCAACTTTCAGCAACTTGAAAATACAATGTATTGGAATGATAGAAATTCAATCAAACCCTGTGTTGGACCTTATGATAAAACTCCCATTTACATAGGTTGGACTTGACACGTTTAATACCTAAAAGTAAAGAATTTTGAAAATCAATAATTAAAACTGAGACATCAGGATATTTATATTAGTTTAATCGATACTTCATCTTTAAATTATTCAATACCTAGCAAACTGAATTAAGGTATTAAGGCCTAATTATAAGTAAAAGACAAAATGATAAGACAAATTTATTTGAAGTTTTTAACAATTGAAATTGTATTGACAAAGGGATTTTAAATCCAAATGAAATTTAAAATTTCATCCTACGTGGCATTATTTTTTAAGGTAATTTTTGTTTTGAAATTTAAGACATTCAAATTTTATTTAATAAAGTTAGAAACCAATTAACAAATATACAATACAATGACTTGGTAATGATCTTTCTTACACATTTTGAAAAAGTCATATCTACCAACTTCCAAGGAAAAAAAGTCTGAGATTTTCAGCGGCATAAAGAACTATACATACAAGTTTAAGTTAAACCTTACTAATAATTGAAAAATTCTTTCACCATATACATGAAATCTGTTTCCTAGAATCAACTTACCCAAAACAAATTTTTCTGGAAACATGACAACTAATACCATTCCTATTTCTTTAATTTCGAATACAAAATGACATTAATAGTGTGGCTCCCAGGAGAAGGAAGATGAAACGTGTGGTTTTGAACGAGTCTATTAGTTATGTTAGGGGACTGTGGTAATGAAAACAAATCCTTCCTGCAATGGATGTCTTTAGAGCATATTCAGATTCTATGTTCACTTCCAAAAGTGATAGCATTGATAGCGATAGCAAACTGGCAGGGGTAAAAACATCCATGGCCAGCACCATTCTTGCTTTTGTGAATTGCAACTTTCTCCAAACGCAGTTTCATACCTATTCAGAAATCAACTGACCCAAGATCGACTGCCTTCTTCCAAGAGCCGCACCTAGCTTTTCACAATAGGTGTGAAATCCCTCTTTCCCGAAGTAGACACCCAAAGCAAATGCCTTGGCAACACACTAATAAGATTTCAATATTGTTCTTTTATGGATTGCCATGTCACACCTTTCGAAAATTTCGAACATTGAAAGGTAAAATCCAAAAGATATTTTTCCGTCCAGAAGACAGGGAAAAAGTGGCTTTGTGGAAAGTCTGGAAAAGTTGGTGTATACGAAAAGGAATTAAAAAATAATTTATAAACCAAAAATTCTGCTTTTCGATTCCCGTTGAAAACACTATGGTAAAGATTTTGCAAGAAAACGTTTTCATTATCTTACCGATAATACGCCTGCTTGAAAGGACCAGCTTTGTTCAAGCCCATATATCGAGCTTGTTCATCAGTCATTTCAGTTAAATGGGCATCAAATGTGGGCAGATGAAGGCTTGCAACATATTCATCTACAAAGCACAGTTAATTGTTAAAAATAAAATTAGCATTGAAATTTATTAAAACAGTGGATGAAGGTTGTGCTAAAATTAAGTGCCACAGAAAAATGTTATTATCTAAGAGTATATCTGAAGAAAATAAGAATTAGGTAAACAATTTAAGATTTTATTAACAATTCTACCCAATTCCTGGCTAATCAAACATCATTCACTACAAGGGAAAAATTGTGTGAACCACTTTGGTGTGGGGTGAGATCACATTAAACATCACATACATACCACACATTCTAGGCACAACCCATTTACAGAGGCCACATTCACTTTAGATGGACAAACATTCATGCTTAACCCCGGATTCGAACCAGGAACCTTTCGATCTAGAAACCAGCACCCTGATCACCAACCAATTGGCTTGTTTTTTATTAACATTAATACAATACCTAGTCCTTCAACTCTTTGAAGCACATGATTTTAAAGAAAATAAAACCCCAAGTTGCACAGGATTGTTTATTCACTTATTCAGTTTCAAAGTTAGTATAAAACATCAAATAACATGTTTTTTATAAAACGGTTTATTCACTCATAATAAATTTTATGAAAAACAACACTTACCGTTATGAAAGACAAAAATTCACTGCACCACACAATTCGCCAACCTTTATCACAAGTGTCAACAACTTACTAATGCATTTTGACATGTGCAAATTTTTGTTTTCAGTTATTTAGAGTTAGTTCATAGCATTGCCAACTCAATGAAAAACTTTAAATTAAATATTAAACTGTATGACTGAGTAATTTCAACTTTTTGAGGTGGGTTAAAATATATCCCACCATGCATAAAAAGCTAAGCAAAAAAAAGGTGGGACAGTTTTTAACCCACCTAACCCCAAAGAGTTAAAGTGAAGCAATATTTTGTTCTGAGACCTGCAAGTTCTCAGATTCAGTCCAAACCGTTTAACTTTATTGACAAACAAATGTTTTTTGCAATTCTTGCAACTAATCAGGATGGCTATTCAGTCAATATATATGAGGATGAAATCAAGACTACTCTTAGAAAACCTTTAACTTTTAGTAGGTTGATCCAGCAGTAGCAATAATGCAATTTGATCCCAACATCCTTAGCTATGGTAGGTTCTTGAGTCAACACATTACAAAGGCAAAAACTGACAAACTCTAACAAGGTAGACATTAAAATACAAATTTCATGAATGCAAAATTCAGTTCCTTCATTTACAAATATTTCTGCTGGAATCGATGATTATTTTTACTCACCCATTTTCTTAGGTAGAAGATAAACATCTCCTTTATACCTTCCAGATGGTGCACTGAATAATTCTATTAGAGCTAGAGCTTGAGTTGAAGCTGTGATTGATACCACAAATGACGGAATGGTAGAACAGCTCAGATTTGCCAGGCGACCCTATGAAAAATATAATTTTAGGTAAAATGCAAACTAAAACGACCATCGATAATACACTCAAGTCAAATTTGCTCATAACCAATCTTTTTGACAATTAAAAAAACTTAGCAGACTGTTTCTAGAAAATAAAGGCCAATTTCAATATTACTTATGGCTTTCTCTATGCAAAGTCCACAACTCAATTTACAGCAGGTGATCAAATTATTAGAGCTACGGTGCAAAAAAAGGTATTTTCCTAGTTTGGATAAAAATGGTTGGTGGTGGGTAAATGAGATTATACAACCAAGTGTAAACAAATTTTAAATAGAGTATAGCATAATTATGTAAAAAAAAATTCAATGTAACCACGTTTTCTTGTAAATAAGATTGAAATATGAAATTGTTAATTTATAAAAGTGGTTTTAATAATATGATCACCCACTGTACATAACAGAATTTCTGACACAGGAGTCGCGAGTTTACTAAACACAATTTGATAATATTTCTCCTATCTACTAAAACAAACTAATTAGAAACTTAACACAAAAAATTAGTAGAGCAAAACAGGGGTGCCCACAGGGGAGATCACGGCGCAAATTGCGCCATCAGAATTTTTTGGGGGGATTTTTTTCAGGACGGTTTTTTTGGAATTTTCTGAGTGGAAATTTTTTGGGCAAAAAATTATTTATTAAGAAACCTTTTTATTGTTATTGTAACGTTTCCTGTCTTTAATTAAGCATAAGACTGTTTACAGCACAATACAATATTTATTTAGAATAGAAAAATTTAAAGATTATTTACATATTAGATTAATTGAAAGGTAGGTGGGTACATCTGCCAAGGAGCCCGGAGGCTCGCCAAAATCTGAGAGTCTGAAGGATGTGACTACTCCCTTCGTGGTTTCAATCTACTCTCCTCTCTTGCGGGGTGCAGTTCGTCTCCGTCTTGGAATGTTAATCCCTGAGTTTCCATGCCCCTGTGTCGGAAGGTCATGAGAACCTCGACAACTTCACGATCCGAGGACAGATTTAATGTCTCTCTGGCCTGGGCTTCTACAGAACTGTAAACACGTGTTTTCCTGGGGGTGTCCGTCTGCATTCCTCTCACGGAAGGCCCAAGATAATTTAATTGACAACTTGTTTTGCAGTCGGGGAAAATCTGAATTCCAGATGTGGGAATGCCAGACCGCAATGGTACATTATATATATTTTCATAAGTAATTAGACTATCTCTGTTTAAAATACTACTGTTTCCTGCTATGACAACAATTTCACTATAGGAAGTTATTCCATAATTTTTTATTGAGAAACGCTTAGTTGGCAGCGCTGATACCCTGCCCATTCATAAACATCTGTCACCTTGAGATTTTTCGTTCTCCGCCGTTACGTCATGTGGATCGCTAGTGCCATAGACAAGATAAAATTAAGTCACCAGTTGAATGCAGGTAACCCGAAGAGCGGCTCATTAAGGTTTTCACGAGTGGAGATACCACAGGCCAAAATATTTTTAAAGAAATAATGAAATATACGAATTTACTTGGTCTTGATCCAAGTGGTCCAGAGAGCTTATCCAGAAAGAATGTCCCAAAGCGCTCTATATATGGTGTTCGCACAGATTTGAGTTAATTGTGGAAAAATCTATGGACTTATGCCCCAGATGAAAAATCTATTTTCCCTTTTAGAGGAATTATGTCTTCATGTCAGGTCCTACAAGGCATGACCTTTTTACTACAAACTTAGAAAAGGGCCCAACCAAAAAAAAAGGAGACTGAAAAGAGTGCAAATTACAAGATGGTCAAGCAGAAATGATGCACTGCAAATAGTTGTCACCTGTTATGACACAATAAAGGAGACGTTGCATAGTTTGTCCATTGACAAAAATGCTGCTAATGACTCAAAGGCACTGGCAACTGGCCTGTGGAAACAAATGACCGATTTTTAAAACATTTGCTCAATACATGTTGCCTCAGCTATTTTCAAAATGTTGTTACCAATCACAATTGTTCTACAATCAAAAATAATTGATAATAGCAGTGTGTCAAAAATTGTTGCTCAAACCAAAGCTAAACTTCTAAAAATGCGAAGTGAGTCGAAGTGGAATAAAGTGAATGATTCAATTCTTGCCTTTGCTGATGTGAATAATATTTCGCAACCCCACCGCAGAAGCAGAAAACGTAAGAGGTTTATAGATGAAATGGCTATCAATGAAAGAATAGTGGAAGTTCATTTTCGCATACTAGATTCACTTATTATCTAGTATAATCTCACAAATAACAGTGCTTTCACATGAAGGAATTTTGAAAATTTGCAAGAGAAAAAGAAAAGCAGGGATATAAATTCTTGCCTGATTCTTCAGTGAGACTTGTGTAGGTTTTACGATCTAGAAAGTGACCAAATAATAGTGGAGCTAGAAACTTTTGCAAATGTGTATAAGGTTACTCATTAATTGACATTTCCGACCTGCTTTTAGAGAAATAAGTGTAAAAACAGGACACCAGACAGGGAATCTGACTTTTCAAGAGGTGAAGGTGGAAATGAAGTTGAAGTCCATAAAGAATGGTGATGAGGAAGATTCAGACCATGATGAGTTGCTTTTGTCTGTTGATCAGTGGGTAAAAAGAGGCTTTATTAGGCCTTACAGATGCTTGTAGTATATGTCAGCATTTCCTCAACTCACCATGCTGTATCATATCCTTTTATCGTTACCTGTCACAAGTTGCTCAGCCGAAAGGACGATGAGCCGTTTAAAGATTGTAAAGAACAGATTAAGAAGCAGCTTAGAGGACGATTGGTTGTCAAGCTTATTGATACTATCATCTGAGAATGGCATTCTCAAGAAAATCACAAATGAAGAAATTATCGAAAAGTTTGTCATATCAGGTGCAGAGAATAAAGCTTCTTCGGTTAAAATCTTATAAAAATAGTACATAAATCCCTGTGCTTCAAGAATTTATTTTCTGGTCATACTATAAATTTTTTTCAACCTAGAGTGTTCGAATGTTTCCTCTTCCCTCCGCATAAGATAGCAGTTGTCACTACTCTAAAACAGTTTAATTTTTAAAGTTTTATGAATACTTACGCAACTCATGATGTGAGTATTATCATAATGTTTACATTAGTTTTTACACATTTAGTTAGTTTTTTCAATATCTGATTATTGAATTATTGATGTGTTAAATTTTTTTACATTCTGTCCTTCCATTCACTCAATTTTGGAATTTTTTTATGAATATAAAATTTATTCTTATGCAAAAGGTCAAGGTAATACATATTTGTTTTATTCATATAACATTCAGAATCTTTCAAAACAACTGATTTTTACTATATTATAGTTATTTTCATTTGCAAAGTGTAAGTAATACCATTGTTTATACATGAAATTGCTGTTATAAATATAAACTCTTCATTTTCCTAGCTGTTCTGGTTTTATTTATCTCAATCAAATTTATCTCTTAATTTTATTTACTCTAACTGATTTACAAAATACGAAACGTAGAGCTTTGTATGAATTCAGTTGGAAATTTGAGATTCCAATAAAGGTTGTATGATTAACTGGATTTGAGAGGGCGGTAAAGAAAAATTTTTTTTGGGGGGGGGGATTTGCGCCATTGGGCTTGAGGGGGATGGGCATCCCACCCCTGGAGCAAAATACTTGAAAGGTATAGCTTATTAAGTGAAATTAGATGGTAAAATGGTCAAGATTATGATTAAATTGAAGATATGGATTTGGAAATATAACGCTTGTTATCTTTATGACAAATACGTTCGGTTTGAGTTTTATGTCACAATTATGAGATATGAAAAAAGGAATATGTACCTCAGCTAAAAGTATAATCCTTTTGCCATCTGGCCATATGATATGGTCAACTTGGGAGCGAACTTTTTCCCAAGTGAGACCTTTAAGACTTTGCTAGAAAACAAAATGAAGAGGATTACTTTTAAAACCAGACACGACAAACTAAGAAAATTGAAATAAAACTATAGAACTGGCTAGCTATATTTTTCTTACCACATCGATCTCAGTATTTGAATGACCCATGTTACATAATATGCAGCCATTTTTCATCTTGTCCATATGTTCTCTGGTCACAACATTTTTATTTCCTATATTAAAAATACAAGATTTTACTTAATCAATTCTAAAAAATTTTTGCAATTCAAAAGAAAAACAATTGTAAAGCTTAAGAACCTACCAGTAGCAGTCACAAGAATATCGATGTTTCGTACAACTTCATTGATTTTAACTACTCGGAAGCCATCCATACTAAAATTAAAAAATTCAGATAATTTACAATCAATAAAGTTTCACTTTTTTTTCTAAACAATACACCATCGATTCCTTGATTGATATATAATTGGAAAGTCAGCTTAACTGCTTTTACTAAGTTTTAAAAACTATATAGAAAAACAAATTAGCATGAATTCTTAATCAAAGAATTTTACTGTTTAAGTTGCCATAAACAATTTCAGTGAAGCGTATGTTACTTATCAAATTTCTTTTTATTATATTTACATTTTCATCTCAATGGCCAAATTAGTTTTGTGAATAATACTCAATCATGGCTGAAAACTAATTTCTAAAAATCAGCATTTTAACTTATTTAAGAAAATACTGTAGGCAAATGCTTTAATATAAAAAACTTGTGGAATAAAGCTTGGACAACCATTACTTTCATTTTTAAGAATTAAACAGGGCAAGAAAGTATGAAATTAAAACCCAATAGTTTAAAAATTCGGTACAAAAAATTTACTTATGTTCTCGAAAATACAAAACTATCGTTTTAGTACTTTCTAGATCAATTATGGTTCATGTTATGGACACTTTAAGATAAATAAAAGAGCAATCTTAAAATAAATATATTGTTACTATCGTTTTAGTACTTTCTAGATCAATTATGGTTCATGTTATGGACACTTTAAGATAAATAAAAGAGCAATCTTAAAATAAAGGTGAAGATCAGAGAAACATATTTAAATTTTTTAGCTACCTAAAATTCAGTATTCAAAACAGATAATATTGTTCATTTACAACCTTGTGCTTATCAAATGAAACAAACTATTTTAATCAATGATTTTGTAGGATTGCTGTAACAATATATTGTCCCAGAATCATCTTGTATATATATCTCCATATCATATAAACACTTTAAGAGTGACAAAGAAATAAAAAAATAATTTCTAGAATTGTCATATTTTATCATTAGAGAAAGATTACATAAGAATAAAAAGTAACATATTTCAGATAATACATGAACAAATTTAAAATGATTGTGCTCACTAAAAATATTTTTGACAGTTAAATATATATTCAAATCTTATTTTAAATATTATTTACTTACTAATTCGGTTGTCATAAATATCTTTAGCACACACAATCATACAAAAATTATTTGTTCTTGGATTATCTAAGATGATCTACTGTTTATTAAGTAATCTCGTTTAATATTAATGTAGTGATAAAATGAGACATTCATTGAATATGTAGAAAAATTCTAATAAGTCCAAATCTTCATTTGGCATAAAAGTTAAAATGTTAACTGTGCCCCCTCCTCTGCTCTGAAATAAGATTCTGCTTATGCTAATTGTAAAATAAGAGCAAATTTCAACTTGGGCAAAATAAATGCTTTTATAATCAAAGTGCTACAGATGTGGTAGGTAGGTATTTTAATTAATGTCACACTGGAGGAACACAATGGGCTATTGGCGATGGTCCGGGATCAACCCCGAAGGGTAAGGTCGAGGAAAACACCACGTAGTTTTCAACCACGGTCAGATGACGAGGTAACATCTGAGCTGGCACCCCACTCTCGAAATTTCCATACCACACCAAGGTGAGGACATTTGGGGCCATGACAGATTTAACGTGCACCAGCCCCCTTGTACACGACGGTCTTTGGTTAGATTCAGAGCTTCAAATGTGAGCACAAACAACTTACTAATCGAAAGAATGACAAACTCTTTCATATACAGATTCAGAAATCGAATATAGTTCTTACCAAGCTTGTAGGGCACAAATTGGATCTATTTCTGAGATGCACACTACAGCTCCCATACCTTTCAAAGCTGAGCAGCAACCTTTCCCTACCTGCAACAAAATAACTATAACTAAGTGTTAAGCAGATTGGTGGCACATCAATAGGGGTGGCTTGTAGGTTTCAGCCACCCCCAGAGAAATAGAAAGAAAAAAGTTTTATCCATTTTATAACTGAATTTTCAAAAAGTTCGTACACGAATATGAAATGAAAATTTAGATTCATGGGCAACTGTGTAACTTGAGGTAGTCATTCCTGAGTGGTGTGCACTTGCGTGTTGTGTTGTTTCTGATCCCTAAGGTTCAAGATAAGCCTAAACCAGGTCCATAAGACCATGTCGCTCTAAAAGAAAGGCAACTTTCTCCTAATCCAAGACAAGCTGGTCCACAGAAACACCGATGCAATCGATAAGGTGGGCAGGAGTTGCGCAAGGCTTGTGGAACAGGGACATCTGGAGATCTTAACACCATCCTTGAATCTCAAATCCTTAGTATGGCCACTTCTGAGTCTCGCTAAAGTCTGGAAAACTCTAGGCAACTTGCAATTTAGTGACACTCTGGGAAAGCTGGCTGAATACCATGCATGTGTGTGTGCAGGGGGAACATGCCAAGTCTCTTTGGTTTTTACTTTGAAAATAGAAAAAAATTCTGTGGCCGAGAGGTTCTTATTAAGTGGAAGGGGACGTACACAACCCTCCTTAGCCAACTGGTCGGCAACCTCGTTACCATACACTCCAATATGCGATGGAATCCACTGGATATGCGTCTTGTTAAAACAATTAGGGGCAGCCAAAAGATAGCGCTGTGAACTTGCATGTTGTTAAAACAATTAGGGGTGGCCCAAAGAGACTTGAAATGAAAATATCGTGTTGTAATTTTCCAACTGTTAGTTTTCTCATACCTCATCGGTCTATATTTTAATCTCTCATGAGAGTGATCAAAAAAATTTATGAAATTGTGCATATACTATTAATTCGCACTAGAATATTGAAGATATACTGGACTATTCACTAAAATATTCAAGATATTCACGCTAGAATATTTAAGATACCCAAGATGGCGCCCTATGCTTCCAACTTTAAATGAAAATGTCCTGAAGTAATTTCCCAATTGTTAGTTTTGTCATCTGTTTACATTTTTTCTTTTTGAGATAGTGATAAAAAAAAGAATGATGTTGTGCATACATTAATTTGCCCTAGAATATTAGATATTCTGTTGGGATATTCACACTAGAATATTCAAGATACAAAAGACAGCATGGTATGCTTTCAACGAAAATTTTCTGTTGCAAGTCTTCAATAATTGTTACTTTTCTCATACCTCAGTCATCTACATTTCAATCTTTTTGTGATAAAAGAAATTTATGAAATTGTGCATATTATTAATTTGCACTAGAATATTCAAGGTGAGTTTTTCTTTAAGAAAATCAAATATTTTTCTGAAGGGTCAACTTATTGAGGTTTGAGTGGAACAATCTTGGGTACACTGCGATTCACTCTCTAGAGATGTTTGACTCAGGGTTCGCTGGGTGGGGTTTTTTATGCTAGGGCCATACTTGGCCAAAATGCAAACACAAGACAGGCAATATCAAGTAATGGGCATACACAAAAGGAAAGTTTTACTGACACAGAAGAGAAAAATACACTGAGTACACTTGATGATTAGATATCTCATTGATGATGATGATGAGATCAAGACATGGTCAGTTTTCTTCTAATGACGAGATCTCATCCATCAGTTTTGCTAATGACAAGATACCTCGTCAAGACAACCATCAGGAGGGTTAAGAAACTGGTGCTTGTTTTCAACTTTTTCCATTCTTTTATACCCCAGCATTAAACAGATTGAGGGTATAACAGTTTATGTCATAACAGTTTACTTATAAGCACGTAAAAATATTTTGTTAATTAACAGTTAGTAACTTTTGGGTTAAAATATAAAAATTTATTAGTACTTTCCAAAAATATCATATTCAGTTATCAGCCCCTCCCAAAGCAAAAACTCAGGGCATGTGCCTGAAGCAGATTCCAATTAGATATACGTAACTACTACAGGATGCAAGTACAAAGAATAAACCAATTCTTTTGACCCTAAATTTTTTATTTGAATAAATGAACAAGATTTTTTATTTAAACTAGAATTTTTTTCACTTATTTATCCTTACTACTGAATGATGGTTTCAAAGACCTTTCACTGATAAATCAGTAATCGGAAGTTACTAGAACGTTACTATTTTCTATGCAATTTTTTATCATAGAGAAGTAAATTTAAATTGTATCTAGTCGGTCAATTTGGGGAAAAATCCTGGAGCTTACTAGTTTAAACTTCTCCATGAAAACAAATTACTTATTTTTCATTATTAAATTATACAAATTCATTATGTTTCAAATATAAATTCCTTATTAAAATACAACATATTTAAAAAATCTAGACATGTTTTTAATGAAGATGTTATATGTAGGCAAACACAAAATTTATTGAAGGATATATTACCTCACCATAACCACAAACGAGGACATGTTTTCCACCAAACATGACATCAGTTGATCGTTTTAATCTGAAATCAAAATAAAATTAATCAAGTTTTTCTTACAAAATATATACATAATAATGTGAATTGTGAGTGCTTACAAACATGAAATAAAAATTGATTAGACCTGAAATAATATTTCAGAAAATACTTATTTTATGGAAACCAGAAAAACTCTTGATAAACACTTTTAAGACTTCAGAAAATTTGTGAATGATTACAATCCCTTAAATAATGTTTGAAAAAAAGGATAAAACTTCTCAGATAAAATAAGAAATTTTTGTCCATTTATGAGCAATTTATTAAACTTTAACAATACATTGGAACTCAAGTTGCATGAAATAAAAACATTACTGATGATATACTCAAGTTCAATTTTGGGAAGCAATAAAAACTTATGCATCTATTTTATTTTTATACCAATCACGAAACTCAAAATAGCATAGCGTTCAATGAAAGCCTAGAAGCTCGGCATCCCCTGATAAAAAGTATTAAAATTCATTAGGACCAAATCAATAAAACCTTCAGCAAAAAGTGGTGACTTTATATCATGTAAATCTGAGTAAGACATCAGTTTTGATTATCAATTCCCTTGATTTCCTCTGCAAGACAGAAAAATGCAGACACCTGATCATTTCAGTTTCATAGTGTTTCTTACTATGATTGGTTTATGGTGTTTGCCATGCACAATGGATACCTTTAGTACTGACCCTTTACCTCTTCCTCATGCCTCCAATGGATGACAGCATCTAGTTGAGATAGTAAGGGCTGTTGATCTTAGCACACAGGCTATCATTATGTATTTTTCCTTCCCTGCTAGAAGACTTCATCAAGCATTAAGTACTTAGAATATCCTTAGTTGCCAAGATTGGGGTAAGTGTACCTTTGGGACTTCTATTTAACAAAGGGGTAAAAATTATTTGTTTTTTGGGTTTTAATACTATTTCAGCATTTCCTGGCTTTAATACTATTTCAGCAGTTGTCAATTTTACAATATGCTACTGAAAACTAGTATATTTAATTAGAAAATGTTAAAAAAGATTGATACGAAAATTCAGGCATATATTTTAAAACTCAAACAAAATATTTATTTAGCAAGTATTCAAAAAATTATTTAGAACTAATATTTATTGCTATTATTAGAACTATTTATACACTGCTTTACACTCACGCATCAAGAATACTTTCCCGGCAGCTGTACAGATTGTCAAACTTCGTCTGAAAAAAAGGAAATGAAATTTTATCATGCTGTGAACATAAAATAAATCTATCAGGTATACAATTCATAAAACTAAAGAAAAATATCCCATTTTACCAATCTTAACTATCTTTTTTCATTGCAAGTAAAATTAAATCAGGATAAAATGAGTAAAAAGTGTTTTGTTGGGTTTCTTGGCACAAAGACATAATTGGCAAAGCTGTGCCAAACACAAGAGAGACAATGCTAATTGTGAAAAGAAAAGATGGAGAGGAGAAAGAGAAAAGATCTCTTGAGCATCCTGGGGTTGCAACCCCAATGTTTACCCCTGCCATAAACCACATGGGAAAATAGATCAATAGGGTGCACACACAAGGAAAGTTTTAGTAACACAGAATAGAGGAATACACTCAGGGTAACAGAAATCAAACCTGAGCCACCAACAACTCTCAGCTCGCATTTAAATGGATGTCAAATTAATAACTTAGTAACAATGGTATGAGAAAAAATGTTTATCTATGTACTTAATGAAATACTGTATAAAACAGTTGGTATTTTTTGAATGAAATGCACTTTCAAATTTCAAAATATTTTTATTTGTTAAATTCTTATAGCAACAAACTTGTTTGGATTAAGGGTAAACTCAAAATACTAGTTTTTATAATTTATGTAACTATTCTATAAACTTCAAAATGTAATCTATAGAAAACCATTAGATAAAACATGCGAGTGAAGTTTAGTATGCTTTAAAAATCCTTATTTCATTTAGAAAAATCTTCCTTAATAGGTTTTAATTTTTCCAGACAGTAAAACAAAAATGCAACTTACTTTTGTAACTGAGTCATTCACATTCATGGCTGGAACAGTAAGTTTTCCAGATTTAGAAAGCTGATATAATCTGTGAACACCAGTAACACTTTCTTCAACTATTCCTTTAATACCACGGAACATAGCTGGATACTTCTTCAGCATTAAATGTGTGGCATCTCCACCATCATCTAAAATCTAGAAAACATGTTTAAACATTACTTAATTGCAATAATTTCATTCACAATGATGAAAATCTTAGTACATATGCATCCAGAAAATACATTGGGAAGGTTTACCATTAAAATTAAACTTTGATTCTTACAATTTTAGTTTCAATTAACCAAAAGCTTCAATGCTTGAGCTGCGTTTCCTTACACTAGCACACTCACATGAGGTGATATTGTCACCCAAACAGGTATGCTATGCAGATAAACATAAGAAAACCTTAGTCCAACAGGTAGTAAAGATCCAAAAAGTTCCAACTATTTTGAAAGTTAGATTTCTAACGCTTACTACATATAAATTAGGTATGTTTCTTTTCTAAAATTACTTTGGCTGTTAATTTGAAAAGATATATATCTGTACAAGCACTTATGATTGAAACAACTAAAATGTATTGGTTAAATTAACTTTTGCAAATGGTTAGCTCATGCCTGTTGTCCAGTGTGGTTTTGCAGGCTGAGCCATACAATGGAAGGTATAACCCTTTTGAAAATATCAATTGCAAAATTCCTCATTTTAAAGTCAACATCAGGTTGCCATTCTGTATAAACTTCCATTGGAGAAATGTAAAAGGTTCTTGTATTAACTAGAGCTGTTTTATTCCTTTTTAGCAGGTTTTTAATCATATTGCTGTTGAAGCTTTTTGTCAATGGTCACATGTTCTCACTGTATGCATTTTTGCAATTTTGTATTAAAACTGTCAAAGAAATCTCAAATTACTGGTATTTTGTCAGTTTCATGTCTTTTTAGCCTATCAAATGCAACCAAATCTGAGAAACCTTAGAAAGAATAAAACCTGATATGAGACGTGGCGGTAAAGAATATATCTAGTCCAAGTCCAGTTACACACACAGCACATAGAATTGCATGTATTGGAAGGTTAGAGATGAAGAATGGGAACATAGAGCCCTTGCGTGACTTATGTCTGGACACATCTGGTCAAGAAACTGTCCCTTTCTCACAGAGAAAGACAGGTGATTCAAAAACTTCGTTACCAAAAGTGACATTCCTAAACTCAGCTAATATAAAGTTTTTGAAATAGAATCCATTTTAGATCTATGGTATATATAGGAAACCCATGAGCAAGTACTTCTGGGTTCAGATTACATAAAGATTTTTTTCTACGTCAGGAAAAGTCCAAGGACTAATTTCCTACGGGCAGCCCAGTACAAATTAGCCCAGTTAAAAAGGTCGTCAGATAAAAAGTGCAAGATAAAAGATGACTAAAATCCATAAAGCTCCCCATCGAACAAAAGGGGCAATGCGGTGTAAGTGCTCCCCGATGAACAAAGCATGCACACCAATGCGGTGTAAGTGTCCTCTTAAAAAGTCATTGCTTCTTAGGCACTGGATAGATTACTTGCCCAGTGAACCCCGACTGAAAAGATTACATAAAAGTGTAAGAAGTCAGAGTTGTGAAGTCACATAATAATGCAGATGCTAATAGTCACAGCTTTTGACTTACCATATTAGGTTGCCAATTGTCAGAATGGATGCACTTATCAATGCACCACCAAAAGTCTTCTTCTGACTCGCCTCTCCAAGCATACACCGGAACACCTGTGGGCATACAAATACAATGAGATATTTTCACAAAATGTTATTTAGTTTTGACTTTGTTAACAGTGTAATCAATTTTCAAAATATTTAAAGAAATCAATTTATTGTACTTAGGCTGAGAAAATGTCTTACATTTTAATTTTAGGTAAATAAAAGATTACATGAAATGCTGACAATGTAAATAAAAGATTACATGTATCTTTTAACCCTGTGGATACGGGGACGGCCCAATCGGCCGAAAGTTTCGAGTCCCATCGTTACGAAAGGCTCGGATTCTTTCAGACCTCAGACTCCTGAAGAATCGCCGACGCCCATTACGATTTCCATCCCTTATATTCTGCGCTACAGAGACTCGCGCGTGAATTGCCTTATTTCCCCGTTGACGAAGATGTCAGAGTTATCGATGGGAAGTCTCGCCGATTGTTTATCCTCGAGCATCTAGTCTGTGAGAGGTTAAATGAAAAGAGATACACTTAAAAAGTCACCACCGACCTTTCAGTTTACCCGGGATGAATCTGTCCCTTCTAGACATACCCACGACCCGACAATAGAAACCGGCACATTAGGTGATAATGGGACGACACATATTCCCTCTCCTCCTGGGGAAATCATTGTAAAGGCCGTTTCGGCCGGTTTCAGTAAGTTGCCCGTAAAGCCGTTGGGCCGGCTGCCGTAACCAAAGGAAACGATATTATGCCCCGACGTATGCAGAGGGTTAAAGAAGCAAGTTAGCACTGTGTCTTTCACATTCACTTGTTAACTAGGGAATTACGATGGATTTCACTGCAACAAAAAATTAACCCTCTTTGCAGCAGGCGATATCAGAGTAGTGTAGTATGGCTTTTACCCCTCAAGACATATGATTAATTACCCACATGTATTGGTTGAAAGAATCCTAAAAAGATTGTATTGGTTGAGATCAAAACTGTTTAGAAGTGATGCAGGGATTGGATTGGATGTTGAGGTTTTATGACGCAAGGTCCAAAAGTGGACAAAGTGTGCCAAACACAAGACAGAATGTGACCCAATAAAAATATAAAATATTTTAAAATTAATAGTCTAAGATAAAAGCGCAACATGTGGAAGATATGTAATTTTGATGAAAGATATGACAAAACATAAGATTAAAACTTGCCATCAATATAAAAAAAACCATGGTTGATATGAATTGGTGTTTTAAAACATGTTGACCAGCAACAAGGTGAATAATATAAAAAGATATGATTAATGGGTTTTAGTGATGCAGGGAAGATGGCAGGTTGGAGAATGGATATATGTGTGAACTCAGGATATTAAAATACAGTTAGCAAAGAGAAATATAATAAAAGTATAAGAAACAAACCTGCTTCAGCAACAGCGGCAGCTACTTCATTCTGCAAAGAACAATAACATATTGAAAATAATCTGAAAGCAGATGCTTAACTAAAGTGTTATTTGTCCAATTTAAAAAATAACACATATAAGTAAAGATATATAAGGGTAAAAACAATATTGCAGCATACCTGAGTGGAGTAAATATTACAAGCAGCCCACCGAATGCTCGCTCCAAGAGCAATGAGTGTTTCAATCAAAACCTGAAAAATATTGATAGTAATGATTAAAAATGTATGGGTATAAAATTCAACTTAATGCAAGTTTCACATTGGACCTCTTTGAAAACTAAGTTAGACTTAGAGAAAAATCAAAAATTGGAAATGCGAAAAAAGAGTAAACATAAAATACAAAAAATTAAGGAACCCTACTATTTTGTATTTATGACCTGAAAGAAAAATTTTATATTTGTAGTTAAAAAGCTGGAATCATAAAATTCTCACAGGGAACTTCAAAATCAAATTTTCAACCTTATAGCTTTGGACTGGAATTCAAAGCATAAGCTATTGGTGTAACATAGAGCTGCATTTTGCACAGCAATACTGCAATGCAGACTTAGGTAAAGGATTTTATATTTAAGGTCTGAAAGGCCAAAAACTATCAAAAATTCCAAATGCACTTTTTATCAACTTGTAAGACTAACAAATAACGCAATCAATATAGTAGCAATCAATAAAAAAATTAAGCAATAACAATAACAATAGTCTTTTATGATAGATGCATATTTCATATTGAATTACTTCTTTAAGAGACAGGAAATGTAAGTCATTTCTAGCAGATAACAAATATTTAAAAGCAAAAACAATTCAACTATTTATTCTTAACTTTTATACATATATTACAATAATTTAATATGATGTTGGTTCATACATACAGAAATAAGAGTTGGTTTAAAGCTGTTGGTTCAGACACAGATTAGAATAAGATTTCTTCTGTATCAAAATTTGAATCAGTTGTGAGAATACAACGAAAGAGAGGAAAATTACACAGCTGTTATAGCAGGAGTTATGAGCAGTATATTCGCTTTTTGAAAATTGTATTCTGACAAATTGCTTGATAGAAGAGAGCATTGGAGCGTAATAGCAATGCTATTTGTTAAAATTATAATCTGATGTCTCATATCCAATATAAATCAACTGTCACCGATTTTAAAAGATAAAGTTTCCATAAATCTACAAAACATTGTGAAATAAATGGTTTAATTAGAATTCATGCAGTAGCACCAAATGTGCTTTGTTTGTTGAATTGCAGCTAGTAATGGATTGAATGTTCAAGGGAGCAAAGCAGTAACCAAACAGCTGAACAAGTAAAGAAGTTACAAAGCATCTTAAAGGGTTTAGTTAAAAGTATAAATAATGGTGATAAAATAAAGAAATATCATGGATAATAAATGGTAATCATGTTTTGGCAAATGATACCAATAGGTTACTTTATTTCAAAAATGTTGTTCTATATTTTACATTGATGAATGTAAAGTATAGAACAAAAAATATAAAATGCATAACAAAAAATGTAAAATAAAAAACAAAAAATGTAAAGTGTGGAACACAAATGTATAACGTAGAACAAAAAAAACATGTAAAATGTAGAACAAAAATGTAAAATGCAGAATGCTTGATACTAAGGTCTCAATTAATATTGAGTCAATCCATCTTCAAGAAAGAAACCCTTTCAACCTTCCAATAGAAAGAATACTTTGAAGACAAGGGATGACAAAAACCACTGCATACAAGACATCCACCATGTCAGAGCAGGTTTCACCTTTTCAAAAAGTCTTCACTCTTATTTGTGGCTATTGGCTCATGGCCACCGCACTGGATTCCAGCCAATTCCATCATAAAGATCAATTATTTTAACAGCCACTTTTATGTAATTCTCCAAATAATTCTATTACTAAATGCCAGATGGATACAGATTTACAGTTAACGTTCTGATTCTGAATTAACTTCCCTCTGTATTTCTTTTAAGATTAATACTTAAAAAAATAACGTATTCCTATCAAATTAAAATAAAACAGTTTGCCTACTAACCTATATATACATTATATCGCCGACTTACATATACACTAAGCTAAAATATTCTTAACATGAATTTTTTTTTTGCTTTTCAAAGCCGAAATGATGTGATCTTTAGACTGGTTAGTTCACTAAGTTACTTTTTCTTTGCCTGAAGGTTAGATTTTTTTTCATGAGAAACACACTTAGTGAGTTAAATACAGGGAGTAGCCCCCCTTGTTTTCTCAAAACTGTTCTTGTTGCTTAGTACATTTCACTTGTAATACAACGATATTTTGATTATGCAATAAAATGCATTAGAGGCAATGATTCAATTCTTTTAAACAAAATGTCATGGTGCACCTCAGTTCAGCTTCAAAATATTCAATGGAGGATTTTCAAATTCAGTAAATTAGCAAGATAAAGTGAGCAATCCAACATAGGAATAACTGGAAACGAGAATACCTACTACCTAGCCAAAATAGGGGAACAGCAATCTTCCAAACATCAAGCGCTCAATTCCTTTTCCTGAACGCAAAACTGGCAATTACACAATTTTGTAGACGGTTTCAAGGAATTACAAGACAAACATTCCCCAAATCATGGATTTCTGGTATAATTTTTCGGACTCATCATGGCAAAAAGTAGTGGCTGATGAAATCCGACTAACTGGACAGGACTCTTGCGAAACACCCGAGTTTTTATAACATTGTCCCTGACCTTTCTTCGTTCGGGTGCAGCCCCTTCGCTCTGACCAACTGAAGTCCCGATGGATGTAGGGAAGGCTCCGAGGAAAATTTGGCATAGGTCTCGACAAGTTTCGTACGAGAATCGTTTCTCACAGGGGTTTGAAAACGAAAAGTACCTTTCAAGTCAACCTTACATGGACCCTAATAGGTATCTTTAAAGCGGGGGACGGATAGCCTTATCCCTATTTATTCGTCCTACCATTTATAGCATGGCTCGGGCTTAGGGTGAAATTTCCACATAGGCATCTGTCATATTTCAGTGACCTTCATAATTCGACTTAAGTGAACCTACACGCCTTTTCATGGTTTTGATGCCTGAACCATTCTCCGGAACCGGGGGATGGGCTAAGAGTTGTTTGCCACACAAATTTACCCAAAAGGCTTATCACTCGGAGACACTTAGGTTGATGCTTAGTGCCACTGGGTTGATCTCTTGTGAATTCAAGTCCTATCGGAAGTGTGTCGTAAATCCGCAGTCTAGCATGTAGTGAAGAGAATCACCTACTTCAATAGTGCGGCCTAGAAGAGGAAATGGACAGGGTCCACTTTCTCCATTGTGCTGCTTATTCGTACATCTTGCTGAGGATAATCGCTACTGGGAGGCAATAGACCCAATGGGCCAACCTTTTCCCATCTTATGTGGCCTTGTGTGAGTGTTTTGTTTCAGTCTTTGTTCTTTTTTTGCAGTTTGGAAACTTGTCTTTGTAAATCGCCATTGGAAATAAAAAAATAATTGACTAGAAGTATAAAAATAAATATGTAAAATCTGTTGTCGTAAACATCAAAAGTTTAGGTGGTAAAAATATTGTGAAACATTATTCTCTCGAAAATGGCATGAAAAATATCCCAAGAAATAAGCTGTAAAATTCACAGTAGCAGATTTTAATAAGTTTTTATTCATAAAAATGTATATACTTACTGCTGTTTGAGCATTAATATGTGTGCAACATATAATCTTAGCTCCCTTCAAAGGCTTTTCCCCGTTAGCTCTTTGCCTCAAAGCAACAATCCCCGGCATCTCTATACAAAAGGATACAAATTATTTCAGATAAAAAATTATTTAAAAGAATAAAAAATCAGTGATGGATATGCACTGAAATAAGCAATTGATAATCTTTATTGTTAGAGATGAAACAAAAATCAGAAATTTGTTTTTGGATTTTCATAAAAGGAAAAGAAAACGTTTAGTCTTTAAAGGGAATCCAATATTAGTAGAAATCTGTACCTTGGTAGAAAAAGGCCCAATGGATATTGCCCAAGTTTTTGTAATAGCTCATACAGCAATTTTTAAAATTTTTTAATACAGTATACAAAAACTACTTTCCAATATTTTGATACTTTCATAACATATTGACAGGACATTGGAACTTTTATTATTAAAACTTTCATTATAGCGCGGATTTCGGGAGATGGCAGTCGATCCTGGGCCAGTCGATTTCTGAATAAGTGTGAAAGAACGTTAGGAGAAGGCTGCCATGAATGGTGATCGCCATGGATGTTTCCCCCTACCAACTTGTTATTAATGTAAACGCTTTCTGCAGCGAACGATAAACTTAGAACCAAAATCCGCACTAAAGACGCCAATTGTGGATGTGATTTGTTTATACTCCACGATTACTACCTTTCCACTAATTAACTAATTAAACTGCGTGACTCAACTGTACCTTGAAGTGATTTGTGGTCATCATTCTAAATCAGAGAATGGCCATTTTTCTACCGAAATTACCAAATTATAATTCTATTAATAATTCATAAAATATAACAAAGCACAAACAAAAATATTAATAAAACAGAATCAATACATCAATAACAATCAATATATTATTAAAAATATCCATCCTCAACTCAAATACATGAGAAAGCATTACTCTTAAGAAAACTGTCTTCTAAGGATGTTACTAAGAGTACAGATGTAGACAATATAATATACATATCGTCGGTTTAGAACAGAAACTCATTAAATGACAAAAAGTAAAATTTTACAGCATAGACGATTAGAGACTAACTTTTCGGTAGGTTAGTCAAAAATAAAAATTACAAACAATTTGATGAGGATCTCATATTATACTGAGACTTGTGTATATTTCTATATGCCTGTAGCATATATAACCCATTTTTTGGTAAAGACAAGCAACGGTACTCCTTATTGGGCAGGAGATTTAGTCGGACTCAACATAAGAACCATATCAAGGGTAGAGTGGGCTCTTGTTCCCCTCCTCCTCTCATCTTAGCACTTTAGGAGAACAACTTGTGGCTGCGCGAAGTGGTCGCGCAACGGATCAACACATTGGTACCAAAGGGTACAGGTAGGGCATGCAAATATGCACCTACTTTTTAACTATCTTGGCATAATAATGCTTGCTGGCTCAGAAGAGTTATGAGACAATTGACCAACGTGGTCGTCTCCTCAGGGAGGTGCCTTCGCTGAAAGGTCTTTTAAGAACCAACTTGCATTTGCATTACGTGGAGGGAAAACCAGCGAAAACCCTCCATGGTTGGGTGAGCAGGGACCAGGGGTGTGCTCAAGTGCAACGCAGCACATCGAGGAGTTAAACATCACCGACACTATGACAGTTCCAGCAAAACTGCCAATTGTCAAACGTTCCATCAAATCCTATGATTTCCATCAAATCCTCTGAATTCCATCAAATCCTATAATTTCCATCAAATCCTATGAGTTATCAGGTTGCAGGCCTGATGTCCCCCGAACCCTCGGAGGAGGGGCGGGGGTGGTTTCCCACACCAGTTTACCCAGACGATGGAGAGCCTGGAGACACTTTGGGTTATTGAGTAGATCTTGGGGTCGATCTCTAACGAAATCGAGTCCTCCCCTGAGGTCTGCCGTCAACCTGCAGTCCAGTATGTAGTGAAGAGAATCACCTACCTCACCACATTGACAGGCGTCTGACATCGGGTAACCCATTCTAGAAAAGTAGTCTGGGAACCTTCCGTGGTTTGTTAGCAGTTGGACAATAAAGGGGTCGCAGAGGTGAATTCTGAGATTTGGGATCGGTATAAATTTAAACGTGTGGCGACCTGTAGGTGCCGCCTCCCATCTTTGTTTCCACCATTCCACAGCTCTTTGAATGAGCATAGTTTTAATCGTAATGCTAGATCTCATCACCAGTATGTCTGCGACCGCTCTCTCGGTAGCCAATTTGGCCGCCTCGTTGCCTCGGTAGCCCACGTGAGCTTTAATCCAATGTATCTGTACACCCTGGCATGACACGACCTTCCTGTACAGAGATTTCACCTTATTGACCAGGGGATTAGAGTGTAGTGGATCCCTTAAGGCCTGTAAAGCAGAGAGACTGTCGGAGAAAATATGGGTGATTTTCTTTACATTGTAGATGGGGCTGGACTGCACCCACTCCAACGCTTTTTCAAGTGCCGACAGCTCTGCTTGAAACACCGTGCTGTTATTGCTCATTCGGTACATGCACCTTTTTATAAAAACCCCAAAGTACATAACCACGAACGCTGCACCAAAACGTCCGTTTATTCCTGAGCCATCAGTATATATCTCTGTCTCCGTACAGTCAGGGAGTGCGACGTCGAAGGGTACTATGATGCGTTCTGCAGGGCGAGTCTCCCACACATCGATCTCTCTAGCAAAAATCGAAGGTGAGAAGTGTTCACCGTAAACCACAACCTCAGTTTCGACTTTAGTGAGTAGGAACTGAGCATGAGTAATTGTGGCTAGAAGGTCCAAAGGCAAGGTTCCAGCTATGACTTGCAAAGCTTTTGTGGAAACGGTTCGGAAACCCCTTGTGATAGGGATCAAGGCTTGCCTCTGGATTGACTCAAGATAATTTCGGAAGACTGTTTGATTGACAGTCTCCCCAAGCGCCATGTCCGTAGAGTACCGATGGGACTATAACATTTCGGTATATGCGCTTTAATAGCCAAGGTCTTTTGGCATAGAGTATTCTAGCCACTCTATTTAACATATACAGAAGCTTAATTGCTGTTATTCGCTTTTGCCTGAAGTGTTCTGCAAACTTCAGGTTCTTGTCCCATATTACTCCAAGATATTTAAGCTCGTCCACGTTGTTGATAGGTGTTCCCTCACAGTCGAAGGTAGGAACGTTTCTTCTCAGAGTATTTCGATAGGAGATGGTCATAGCCTGGATCTTATTTGGATTAAATTTGAGTTTAACCTTATGACCAAAATGAGTAACAATTGAGATGGAGTGGTTTCCATTAGTCTCCAAATCAAAAAGGCTTGCCCCAGTGACCGTTAACATCAGGTCATCAGCATAAGCGATCATCTCACACCCTCTTGGCAAAGTAAGCTCCAAGAAAGCATCCGCCACGAGGTTACAAAGGAGAGGCCCGCTACAGGAGCCCTGTGGACAGCCTCTCTCCGTTTTACGCTCGGTGACGTATCCTGGTGTGGAAAACACCACTGTTCTGTTACTAAGATAACTTTGGAAAACCTTGTAGAGGTTTACAGGACAGTGGGCCTCAATGAGCCGTGTTAGAATGGCTGGCCACCACACATTGTCAAACGCTCCTTCGACGTCCAGGGCAATAAGACTAATATTAAGTTTGTCTTTCTTGCCCTGTAGCACATTTTGACGGAGACGGTACTGGGCTGTTTCGCAGGATTTGCCAACCCTGAACCCATGTTGTTTTGGGTGTAATTTACCGTTCCGTTTAAGCCAGAAATATGTGCGTTGCGTTATGATTTTGTCAAAGGCTTTGCCTATGGTGTTCAAGAGACAGATAGGGCGGTAGGATCTGACATCTGTAGCATCTCTGTTCGGTTTGCGAAGTAGGACGACTTTCGCTCTTTTCCAACAAGTTGGAATGTGCCCCATTGAGTAGCATTTGTTAAATAGTTCTATGAAGAACTTGGGGCACTGTCGGAATAATTCCTGGACCACCTCCACCGTGATCCCGTCTAATCCAGCTGCTCGTCTCTTTCATTCTCATAACAGATTCGATCTCACCCGCTGTAATTGGGCGATCGTCCGTTGGGAGCGAGCTTGGTGTTTTCTTGCTTTCCCTTCGAAGTTTTTTCTGATACGGGGTGCTATCCTCCGTATCAGAGGGAAAGAGAGTGCTGAGAATTAGATCAACCGTCTCAGAGAGCGATTCTGTCATCGTTCCGTCCGCCCTTCTGACATTACCTATCGGTTGACATTTTTGAATCTTGTGGGCGGCCAGTTTATATGGTAGTGTCCAGGGATTTCCTGGGGAGGTGGTGTATAGAAAAGTCTCCCAGGATTCCCTTTTCTTTCGAAGGATGTTTTGGCGGTAGAGAGCAGACTGCTTTTTAAACTGCGTACGCCAAAACAGCTTGTCCAGTTCGGAGCTCGCATGTTGGAATCGGAAGCGCAGAGCTCTCGTTTTCTTGCGTTGTATAGTGAGGGTATCATCCCACCAGGAATTGCGCTTGTGTTTAAACCCTTTGACCAGCAGCGCTCTGTCACTAACTCTTTTGATCAAGAGAGCCGACTTCGCTAATGATCCATCAATTTCCGCGGGGTTCCCAGAGACTGAGAATTCCTCTGCGGCTTCTAGGAGGTCTCGCCCGAGGGTTGTGACCATCCTACGGATCCTTGATGGATTGCGAGAGTACCTGCTGGTCAGGTTTATTTGGGCACTTTTGCACAGTTCAAAGGAGATGTAATTGTGATCGCTGAGCGTGTCTTTGATCACTTTCCATCCCTCGATCTGTGTTTCAAGCGAATGTGTTGCCGTCGTGATATCTATCCAACTCTCCCCGTATCCACTATCAAAAGTCGGTGGAGAATCCGGATCGTTTAGGACATTCAAGTCATTGCGTGTTAGGAAAGACACGAACGATCTTGAATTGGGCGTGTCCTTTGCATGCCGGTGCCAGAGGGGATGCTTGAGATTGACATCTCCGCCCAGAATAACCCTCCGGTTTCTTGCCCTCTGTATATAGATCTCAAGGTCCGTTATAAGTGGATCCAGAGGTGCAAGTGGAGGAAAGTAGACAGACACCACAACGACAGTAAAGCTTCCATTTGAGAGCTCTACCACCACGATATTGTTAGTTTCCGCAATTACATAGACACCAATGTTTTTATTGGTGACCACAATCGCAGCTCTACCGCTCTTCGCATGCGATATTCGCCAGTGCAGGAGCATTCCTGCAATATTGCCCTCAAGGAGATAAGGCTCGGACACAATGAGGATATCCGGAACCGTCTCTCCTAAGATAAGTTGTAATAGGTGGGTGGCGACCTTGGATCGCCGGACATTGCACTGGAGGAAGCTCCAGTGTTCTACCATATTACGGCTGTGCGAGGTCGTACTATTCATCGTAAGTTCTCTGCTTGAGCGAGTCACGTACCCGCATGTACGATGGACACTTTCTTTTGTCCACCGCACTATGAGTGTTTATGTTAGGGCCTCCAAATCTCGCTTTATTATGGGTACCCTGCAGATAGGTTTCCCTGATTCTTGCAGGTTTTCCAGTTATGGTGACCCAAGCAGAGTGAGCATGCCTGCTCCTTCTCCCGGCACTTAGCTCCTTTGTGCCCGTAGTGATAACATTTAAAACACTGCGTAGGGGAGGCTTCCACTGAGAATCGGAATGAGGACCAATCGTGGATTAGTCTCTCCTTCCCTTTCAGAGAACTAAGGGCTTCGCTGGGTAACCGTATGTACCAATTATTATAATACGGCCCTGCTGTGACCCTTCGGACATATGTCATTCTGTCCTTTGGGATGCTGTTCCGCTTTTCGAGGGTTCGCAGAAAGGTTGCCACATCAACCTCGCTTTCGCCAACTTCCCTTGGGACGTTGTAAACCCTGATTGTCGGATGGGGTCGTGGAGGTGTCGAAATTTCACACTTTTCCATAAGACCCTGTGTGCAATTAATCTTTTCAGTCAAGAGGGCCTTGTGTTCCTCCGTTCCGAGAGTGATCAGCATTCCGGTACTGGTTTCGCGCACCCCGACGATAGGTGCGACCTTATTTGGCTTAGGTATGAGTTCTTTAACTAAGCTTATTACCTGACCGCTGACCAACTCCACACCTTCTCTTGGCGAGATGTGTATTGTCGGAACAATTGGGCGTTTCTTTTGATAGGAGGCAGGCCCTCTTATCTTACTTGGATTTTGACTATGGCGCTGTTTATTTTTATTTCCGTCGCCTCCTGCCACCTGCGCCCAAGTCGCCTTGGGAGCCTGTGTTTTTTGGCTAGGATGCTGCTCTGTCGCTTGAGCAGGGAGAGATTTTCTGGAGTCTGCTTGCTCCCTCAATCTCCTGTTTTCTTCCGCAAGGAGGATGTGGTCCTCTGCGAAATTTGAGAAAACTTCAATTATGTTGTTTTTAGTCGCTTGGGAACTGGGACATTGGTCCCCAAGCTGGCTAAGCAGCATAGTCATTCGCACGACCATGCTGATTGCCGTCTTCGCTGCTTGTTGTTCCGCCTCCATTTTTGAGGCCTTTGGGGTTGGGCGAGACCCCTTCTTATTTTTGGAGCTAGTAACTTCAGATTTAGTTACTTTGGTTGCTCTAGAGCCGGCGCTGTCGTTGCCGGACCCCGACTCGTTCTGCTTAGTCGGGGTGTTTCCGGGTATTGGCGGAAACTCATCTTCACTAGAGCTGCAGGTCTGCTCCTGCCTCTTTTTTGTAGTTTTTCCCGGGGTTCGATTGGTGCCCCTCACCTTTTTGTCGGTGTCGCTGCCCCTTGCGACCTCCGACTTCCCCCCTTTCTTCATCTTTGCTGGTCGTCTTCGAGGTTTGTTCTTGGGTGCCTCTCACCTCGTCGGAGTCGCTGCCCCTTGCGACTTCCGACTCACCAGTCTTTTCAACTTCCATTGACTCTTTACGGCTCTTTTTAGCCTTCTTTTTCCTGCTGACCTTCCTTGTCCGCAGCGCCAGAGGCGTTACATCAGCTGAGCAAAACTCCGTGTTGGAGTTTGCTCCCTTCTCAGGATTTTTGCGAGCTTTGGGCTCTTCGTCCGAGGAGGACGAGGAAGAGCTAACAGCACTAGAAGCGCAAGAAAACGTGTTACATTTAGGTGTACCCATAATAACACATTTAATCGGGGGTCCGATACTACCAGTTGCCGCTGGTCCATCCAGCATGTGGCGTACCAGCTCCCACACGCACGGCAGGTTCCACTCACGTAGTCACCCTACAAACTCACGATCCGCACTCGTCTTGCCAGGCAGTCCTGTTCGAAATACGACTCAGGTCGAGGTCCATAACGTGGGTTCCCACGCCCACGGGCCCCTGTGAATGACCCTGCGTGCGCTCATCTTACGAATCGCCCGCGCAGGTGGCATCCCACCAGGACGGTTTTCTCGTCACTTTCCTGTCCTCCATCGTATCCTCCCTAACCGCCGGGTCGTTGCTTCTAGACCGACCAAACGGATACATTTTTATCCAGCTAGCCTTCCAGCTTCAGGCTTCTGCTCCGGGATGATTCCCCACCAAGGGCACCCCTCACGAGGTGTGATCCCAGGGCTGGTACTACACCCCTGCCACTTAAGGCGGGTACGGTCTACCATTCACCTTCCGTCTAAGCCATCAAGTCCTGTCATCTGGCCACAGGCAGGACCAGAAATTTTAAAGAAGGTTATATAGAGCCTGTAGAGATAGGATACTATTTGTTGGTTTCGATGTGGCACTTGGTGATTCAGCGGTGCTAATACACATCATTTACAGAGAGGAATAAAGTTGGGAAGTTCCCAGTAAAGAAGAAGGAAAAGTTTTGCGTGTCTCGTCAGGAGACCGCAAAGAAAGGAAAAATAAAGCCGGGCAAGCGCCCTCAGTAGGCTGCTCCATTAATCGGAGCCCCAGATTGCAAGTAGCAGGCAGCGAAAACGCTCATTTGTCCGGCGGCAAGGTGCCCACCTCGCTCCATCCTCCAGTGGGCATCGACATTTAATTCTCTGTTTATTCTTTTCAGTTATTTCCCACTCACTGCTACAAAGTATATAAGTTAGAAGGAATAAAAAGTTTTCCTTCTTATCGTAAATGAAGTCAAACGTGAAGATACCGACGATGAGTTTGCGAAACACTAACAATCATTCTAGAAAATTTTATATTTTGTCAAATTATTCCTGACAATCAAGAGCCGATTAGCCGATTGGGTTGAACACCGTGTGCGAATGAAACTCTATGTTAACCATCGACCTTCTAATGAAATAGATTTAGTATGTGCTCGAAACTTCATGCTACTTCTTCGGGTCGCTCGGTTTGGACATGTCACATGATTGTGGGTAGGTATTTAATTAAAGTCACACTGAAGCGACACAACGGGCTATTGGCGATGGTCCGGGATCATCCTCTGAAGGGAAAGATAAGACACGTGGTTGTGGGAAAAGCAATGTGGGACAAAATATTGATTGGTTAAAGTGATTATCCAGCGCGATCAAAAACACTAGTTTGCACTTCGATAGCCAACAGGCCCAAGTCGATTTGTAAGCCCACGTCTCTTACCCATCTGAGATCTTACGAGATTCCGCCCATATGTTTTGTCTATTTCATTGGAAGGTCAATGTTACGGTCTTTACCGCAAGGAAAAATTCCGATAATCGCTGAATAGATACATGAAAAGAAGCTCAAAGTCGCTGACGCAATCTGGCAAATTTGAGACCTTTGATACCAAATGTCATACAATCAGCATAGCCGTCATACAACCGCATGCCAGGGGAATGGCAAGCGGACATCACTCCATTCCCAATCTAATAATATCCGTCCGCGTAATTTAGAACGAATTACCCTTCGAAGCTCAATTTCCGCAGCCAGCAGGCTCAGCATTTCAAGCTACCAGGAAAGGGTCGACAGCGAATCCCTTCGCTCGTACTGCGGGGATTTATTTTCCGTTCGAATAGTCCTTAACTGTAGTCGAAAGGCAGTGACAAAATACCTTCGGACGTTCTCAAAGGACGCATCCCGTCCATTCCCCAACCTGAGAAACGATCAATTAATTCTACCGAGGCGAATTAATTTGCCGGGCTGGCTATTAAAGTCTCTCTGTGGGGCATCAGTGGCAGCAAATGATTTTTAGTCATTGATTTAACTTAACGACACGGCGAAATTTCTGAGGTATTTGCTATCGATCTAAATATAGGTGGCAGTAGTGTTTCTGCGGCGATACGCGTTTCCTGTACGTATTTCAAACGTGGTATCAGTTTTCTCGTTTTTCGTATACGATTTCAGCACGTCACCAATGAAATATCCAAAGAATGAATTCCGAATTGATATATACTTGATTGGTCAACACCAATTAGATTAAACAAGTGCCACCAAAACGATGATAAACTCCTTTTTTTAAGTAACCCCAATCATGAGAGAGTATTTGGACAGTGGAAGTAAAATTTTCGTAGTCCGGTTTGAAAGCTGGAAAACTTTAACCACCTAGAATGAAAGGAGATTAAAGGTACTAGTTCGAACTTTTTTAAAATAGGTTTGATATCAACCTATTCGAAACTTAAGACTTCTTCGTCGATAAGTTTTGTTTGTTATCCAGATCATTATTTGGAAACTATGTTCTGCCATTTTCTCCGCTTAGTATGACACCAGATTTCCATATCTACAAAGGGCATCACCAGAAATTCGAGTCATATGTTTGCAACAATTTTTCACATCCTTTTCAAATTACGGTGTGGCTCCGGTGAGAAGAACAAATGACCTTGGGGAAGCCCATTTCTAGAAAGGTGGTAAGCTCTCCAAGAGAAAGAGGCTGCCATGGGAAAAATCATACGAGCATCGAAATATAAAGACGGAGTCTGAATCAGCGCTAAGGGCGCCAACTGTGGGAACGCATTGTTTACATTGTAACCTGCCCCCAAATTTAATGAAGACTCGTTCAAAATCACGTGACTCAAATGCCAATTCGCCAAAGCCGAACTATATCTCCCCACTGATGATATACATCCGGTTCCGTCTTTTGGTTCACTTATTAAAGCAGTTGGTTGATTGGTTTAATTGCGCAAGGACCGTATTTGGTCAAGCCGCTCAGAAGTCAAGTAAATGGACTTACACACAAGGAAAGCATTTATTTACACAGAATAGAAATACGCCCAGGGAGGAATCGGACCTGCGCTTCCAACAACTCGCGGGTTGCAAGCGCAGTCAGAAAATGGACCAGAACTGACAGATCAATAGTAGCATAAATTCTTTAAAATAGTAACGAAATTAGTCCTCCAATGCGATATATATATATAGAGAGAATAAACTTGCGCCAAGTTAGCCATAAATGCGCCAAATAAGTCTCCATGAATGTACCTCGCTCCGTGCTGCCGATTGTCTGCAGGGAAAAGTTGGCTGTACGGATTTCGTATTTTAAAAGAAAAATGACGCTGCATGTAATGAATAATAACGGAAATAATACCTTATTTTAGTAGATTTTTTAGAAGAGTTTCGAAATTACTAACACAGTAAATGCCTTTTTATATCATTTTGGAAAGAAAAGCTGACAAATCACCAATGTAAAAAACGACAAAATGTCGCCTTTTAGACGTCTGTGGCAGCTGACGGTTGGCATTGGTTCAGATCAGAGTAGGGATAATTTGAGTCGGATAACGACTGAATCGCGTCAGCTTTTAAAAATTTGAATGAATTCCTTTTTTTGCTCATTAAATGTGTGAAGACAGCTTTCTTAGCTCAGTGAAGTGAAACTAAATGCAGGTTGTGATTTAACACCAAGTAAGATATGCAAATAGCAGTTTACATATGTACACCGATATAAAAAGAAACAAGTACATCCTTGCCATTGTCTTTAGAAGCATTATAAACGTTTCGTTAGTTTATAAAATGTAATGTGAAAAATTGTTACAGCAGATTAAGATGCAATTAGTTAAATGTTTACTGGAAAATAAATTTTTATACAATAAAGCCACTAAGACTTACATTTAGGTAAAGGTAGCTGTGGATGAAAAGCTGAAAAAGTCTACTGTAACCCTCAAAACATTGTCTGACTGTCCCAAACCATTGTCAAGAGAAAACCTTTCATTAATTCGACCGTTTCTGGAGGCATCTGGCTCAATCGATGGCAAAATTTTATCACGCAACGCAATTCATTTTTTAAGGTCCAATTACTCATCTTGATAGTCGTCCAGAGAAATGAAACTCCCTTTACAAGATGGCGCATACCCAACCACAACTATATTCCAATTGAAAATTAACGGTTGCTATGGATGCAGAATAAGTTGTGGGATATAGCCGGGTACTCGATTTTTACATAAACGGATGAAACCACTTACAATTTACTCAGTTTGGAAATGAAACTGTCTACTCAATATATCAGAAACAAAAATCAACGTCACTAAGAATTCTAATGACAATTTAGGGTAATAGGTCAGTTGGGTTTTATGGTGCAAGGGCCAGATTTGGCCGTGCAGTGGACAAAACCAATGAGCTACTTTGTGAGTAACAGGACAATTACAAGGTCAAATTAGCCGATGTTTTCAAAAGGTGATATTTTTTGTATCTTAATGATTCAGAATGTTTTAGTACATTTAGCCATATCAATTTAATACGATACAGCCATATCTAGTCAATCGTATTTCTCAGTCTCTGTTATGTAAGTCAGGGAATGTGGGTCATGGTCTTATAGACCTGTAACTTGAAACATGTGGTAGCTTTCGTAGGAAGAATTTTCATACTATTTTAAAGTTCATTCTTTTCAAATATCTCTGTTGTATAACGTAATCGCCCATAGAAGTCTTTGTATCTTTCTTTGTGCTGCTAGAGCTGAGTCACTCTTTACAGGCAGCATGTGTGAATGTTCTACAGCTTTCTTGGACGTCCGTCCATTTTAACGAATCTTATTGGTTGTGCTGCAATCCTATCCTATCTGTATATATATATATATATATATGTGTTATGTTTTCAATAAACTAGCCTGTTCCCTTTTGCGATCCATATGGCCTGTGTTATTCCTTTCCTCTGAAGGAATCGTATTTAACAATCTCAAAGTCACTTTCTTCTACCTCAACTTTCCCGCTTAGTTAATTAAAAATTAACAATTACTCTGATGGTTATCACGATATATCAGCAATTATTTCTGAGTGGGAAAAGTAAACAGGAGTAGCAACCGCCGCTTACTTTTACAACTCCTTCCCCTTTACTTCCTTCTCTCTCTCCCACCTTAACCACCAACAAATGAATTCCTCGCCCTAATAGAAGTGGGAAAATAGGTTTGGAACGTCGATCGCGGAGAACATTTCCTTGGTCACTGAGTAAGGTAGGAAGCACAACTGGCAAAGACTTTCGTTGATTCTGTGAAGTCGTGTTAAAATGCACAATATCACAACTGATCATGCGCGTAAACTTAAATACTGGAAAGCAGAAAGATAGATAGCTATATTTGCTGCTATTTGCTTTTGCTATATTCTGCTTTTAATTTGCTTCGAACATATATTTTATACCTTCAGCGTCAAAATGTTTGTCCTAGCACAATCTATAAATCGTTCAGAAGTATACATTTTTTGAAAATTGAGATACCGATAAATATTGATTAAACAGAGGGATATAAAAACACGCAATTAAATGCAGCGAACAAATTCAAGTAGACAAACGTTTATTTCGCCTCTGGTAAAATTTTGCATATGTGGGTTACCATTATGTGGGTTAGTGGGATCTTTTGCCAAAAGACCACACTAACATGTTAAGACATGAACTTGTTCTTAAGTCTATTCCCAATCTGTGATTTCAGATCTTTGTGCTACACTCGTAATAAGCTTTAGATTTCAAAACGCACTCAGAGATTTGAAATTTTCAGTCAATTAGTTGAAAAGGAACATGCGCTGATTGAGGTAATTGGCATGACAAAATGATGATAACCGAAGCAGAGTAATTGCCAATTTATAATTAACTCTCATCAAAGGAGTTTCGTAACACACTTGAACTCAGCTGACTGAGAAAATATGCAGAATCGAGAGTTGGGCATAACAAAAATGCAGCACAGTTTATGTTTCTCACGATTCATAGTTTTATAACTTCACAGTAGCTAGCACAGAAATTTCGAAGAAACCTGAACACAAAGGACAATATATGCAGAGAAGTCTTTCACAGCACATATCACCAATAGATTGAATAGAGCTTAAGAAAGAACACATGAATTACAAACAAAACATGCGTATTTTATATTTTCAACGTAAAATTTCAAGTTCTTAAAACTCTGGGAAATCGAAAGCAAAATGAAAAAATACATATAAATCTTCTAGCACAAATTTCAACGTAGCTGTATGAGAAATAGCGTTACGCTTTTGTTTTGCTACTTAAAAATATTTTTTATGAATGAGAATCCCCAAGGAACATAAATACAACGCATTAATAACCCTGGAGGAAAGCTGTATCTGGCTGCGGGCGGAGCAAAGATATTCAGAAGACCGTATCTGGTCTGTAGGCCGGGTGAACCTATTCTTATGGTTGTTTCTGGTGTGTGCCGAGTAAACCTGTCCAGAGTGTAGAACCTAGTCTGCGGGTTGTGTAAACCTATTCGGTTGGCTGTTTTTAAATTTTATGGCGTAAGGGCTATATTTGGCCAAGCTGCACCAAACGCAAGATACTGTCAAGAGATGGACATGCACACACAAGGAAAGTTTTACTGACACAGATGAGACACCCAGGGAGGAATCGAGCCTATGCCGCATACAACGCGGAGGTTAGATGACGCAGTGGGCAA